>LR738715.1:391956790-392003730 GCA_902687465.1 Secale cereale | reverse complement strand
GTCGACACACCGGGAGGATTTGCTGGATTAGCCTTACCTTAGTTCGGTTTAACTTGAGCACGGGATTCCGAGAATACTCGGGTCTTCCCACCTTGGAGTTGCGACTCCGCGGATCGTGGGCTTGTAATGGGTCAAGTTGGAACACCCCTGCAGGGTTTGAACTTTCGAAAGCCGTGCCCGCGGTTATGTGGCAGATGGGAGCTTGTTAATATCCGGTTGTAGATAACTTGACACAATGTTTCTAATACACTACCAGCGTGTGTACCGTGACTGTCAATTTCCGAATAGGGATTCGGGAGTTGAACACGGCGGGGTTATGTTTGACCGGCTTTAGTTAGGATCACTTCGTGATCATCTCTCGACCGAGGCACTTCTCTTCTCGCTCTCTTTTACGTAAGTTAGTGCTAGTGCTGCTGCAGACTCTTGTTGTTCCTTCACCTCTTGTTCTTTCTTCAGCCTTGTCCTCACCCAAGGCTTAAATAGTCGTGTTACCCGGGAACGGGATTGCTGAGTCCTCTGTGGCTCACAGTTACTTCACAACACCAGATGCAGGTTCAACGAGTTTGATGCAGGAGCTGGATCAAGTTCTTCACTGGAAGCTCGATGAAGAGTTTGACCCTATGCTTGTGACGCTTCGACGATCAGTAGTGGTTTCTACTAGGATTCGATCCTGACCTGTGGCTTTATGTTGTTTTGGTATCTTTCTTTTGATCTTCGCCCGTAGTCGGGTTGTGATGTTTTGAATGATGTATTGCTTATGTATTGTATTGTGTGAAGTGGCGAGTGTAAGCCAACTATCTCCTTTTGCATTTTAATCCCTCTTTTAGATGAGTTGTGCAAAGATACCAAACTTGAGATCATTCTAGGATGGGCTTATACCTTTAAGTCGTGCCTCGACACGTAGGAGGTATAGTCCCATCCTGGGCATTACAAATGGGCAAACAATGGAACCATCCGGCGCGACCCCACTCATCAGGTCCAACAGGCGACACAGTCAGCGCGGCCCCACTCGTCAGAGTGAATGGTCAAAGCACTGACCCGACTGCATCCATCGTTTGTGACCATTTCTGAGGGTTTCAGACAAGAGAGTGGGGAAGAGTGAGCAAATGTTAAGAGCATGGGGATGAATGAGTATGGCTAAGGAACCAGAGGCACAAATGTAAAAAACCCTAGAATTTAATACATGTTTTCAATCCAACTTTTCTTTTCGTTTACCAGGATCATTAATACGTCGCATGCATGCAAGAAAACTGAGTGGAGGAGATAGCTAATTATCATTATGATTGTATGCATGCAAGTATTAAACAAGTTGCTAGTACGAGGAAACCTCATTCATTTTTGCCTCGATTACTGTTGGTGGCCTTGTACTGATACAAAATGTATATTCCATAGTGGCCTTGTATAAGTAAATGGCGGGAGTACAACATATGGATGTATGTAGACATATTTTAGAGTGTAGATTCACTTATTTTGCTTTGTATGTAGACACTTGTTGAAATCTCTACAAAGAAAAATATTTGGGAATGGCGGGAGTAGAAGAAAACATGCCTGCAGTGACCTGGGAAGATGTACCAGTACAATGAAGCATGAAATACAAAAGAAGTTATACCTCAGGTGCGCGAGATGTGGCTTAGGTGGGCGGGTGGGATCTGCCCACACGACGACAACGAACAAGGGCGCGGAGGACCTTCGACCATGCCGTTGCCAGCTCAGAGAGGATGGTGTGCCTCGGCTTCCTCCATCGCCAACAGAGACAACATCAACGTTGGACCTCCTCACCTCCCGCAGCGTACGGGATCCGGCCAGATCTGTGAACACTGGTCAGGAGAGAGATAGAGTGGACACTATCATCTTGTTTAGATATGGAGAGGGTGAGAGAGCGAGACATGAGAAACCCTATCAAACAAGAGGCTATATATACAATAGAGTAAAAACATCTCTCTATAGTAGTGGTTTTAAATAGAATACGCGCGTTCCCTGAAAAAAGAAACGAAAACTGGCGGACAAATCTTTTTTTGACGTACCAAGAAAGAAAACTCGACCAATAACACGCCCCCGCTTCCAGGTCGCACTTTTGTATTACTGCTGTGTTCCCCGACCCTCCATTATTAAGTGAACAAATTGAAGGGTCAAATTATTACGTACGTAAGCTACCTCTTCATGTACAAATGCGCTCCATCATGTACCCGCGGGGACTACGTTGGGGCCAGAGTGAGTGCGTGTACATTTCTTCTTATACGTAGTACTCCATTTATCTCACTTCATATTGTTTCCTACTCCTATAATATTCCTATCCTGGGAACAAAAAGAGGCGGTACTAAGTTTGTGAGTGTGTGTAGGGAGAACGAGACATTGATGATGTGTACGAGTAGTCGTGAGAGTCGTCACTATGCGTGTGTGCGCGCGCGCACACACACATATAGACATGCATATCCGTGTTTACGTAAAATTCTTTGTACTTCCATCTCCATCTCCAATCATATTTGTCCAACTGGCACATTATTTACGTTGTTACTAATTACGTAGTATGTCCGACACCTCTCGTACGTGGCCGTCCTGACCGCTGCCATGCCCGCCATGGCCAACTCGAACCCTCATCATCACCCGCACGCGCTTCTCGCCCAAAACGGTCAGTGCCACATTCATGCCCGGCCAGAGCAGACACAACCTCTCACTGGCTCCGAAATTGAGGCGGTGCGCCGATTGAGAGAGCGCCGCCCGCTGTCAGTGTCAAAACCAGCGGATCTCAGTTAGGGGGTCCCGAACTATGCGTCTGAAGGTCGATGGTAACAGGAGGCTAGGGTCACTATGTTTACCCAGGTTCAGACCCTCTCGATTGAGGTAATACCCTACTTCCTGCTTGATTGATCTTGATGAATATGGGGTTACAAGAGATGATCTACCTCGAGATCATAATGGCTAAAACCCTAGGAGTCTAGCCAACATAATTTTGATTCTTGTCTCTATGGACTAAACCCTTCGATTTATATATGCACCAGAGGGACCTGGGGTTGCACATGACCATCTTGCAGAGGAAGGAAAATATTACACCCGGACTCTAAACTTGCTATTTTACACATATGGGAGTTCTACCTAGATACGGGAGATAGTCTTCAGCAGTAATCTTCACGGCCCACTAGTCCGGCCCATAACGAGCAATCCGGCCACCTGAGGACCCCTTAATCCAGGACTCCCTCAATAGCCCATGAATCAGTCTTCGATGACGATGAGTTCGGCTCGCGTACTATCTTCGACATTGCAAGGCGGGTTCCTCCTCCCAAACATATTTGAAGCAATATTCCCTACACAAAGGTACTATGTCCAGCTCGGCATGATTAGTACAACCCTTAGCCTCGAAGGCAAGGTATCGAAAATAGACTCTATATCTTTACTGACAACTTTTCAACGAAGCGTGACGTCTGGTCCTTTAATATTTTGAACCGGTTTCTTGGCTCCAGTTTTTCGCGTTTCGAGGCATAGCCCCATTGGCACGTCTTGTCGAAGCAGAGATCGTGCCCTCTTATCACGGGATCCTTATCAGTATGACGTGGGCATCCCAACTGCGCCTTACACATGACTACATTGGGAACCGGCGAGGTTTATGGCTGGAGTGGGGGGACGTTTAGCATTCACCACTTATAAAAGTATACAAATCCTCCCCATTAACCCCACGCTCTCCTCAAGCCCTAGTTTTCCAATCTCCCTAGCCCCAGCGCCCACAGCACCTGTGCCCACAACTCTCGACTCCTCCACCACTACCTCCCTTCCCAGCAATGGCCGGATCCGGTTCCAAGGGCAAGTGTGAGGCTTCTATGGTCACGGAGAAGACCGTGAAGAATCTCCGGAGTGTGGGCTATCTTGCAGACGACATAGCGCACCGGGTTCCTAAAAAGAACCAGGATATCCCCGTCCCTAAGACGGGTGAGAGGGTGGTCTTCCTCTCTCACTTTATCTGGGGGCTAGGGTTTCTTCTCCACCCCTTTGTACGGGGCCTCTTATTCTTCTATGGGCTAGATTTTCATGATCTAGCCCCGAACTCTATCCTCGACATATCAGCTTTCATAGTGGTATGTGAGGCATTCCTCCGCGTCCCCCCACACTTCGGCTTATGGCTCAAGATATTCAATCTGAAGCCGAAGGTGGTTGACGGGCAACATGCGGATTGAGGAGGAGCCATGGTGAGCAAGCTCCCCAAAACCACTTGGCCCCAAGGGGCTTTTGTGGAAACAAACAAGATCTGGCAGCAGGAGTGGTTCTATATCACTGGACCCTGCGACGCCAAGCGGGCAGCGATGCCCGCATTCATATATGGACCCCTAAGCTCATGGACCACCAAGAGTCCGGATTGGGGGTCTCATACGGAGGTGCAAGCCCTCCAAAATCGCATCTCTGGTATGATGACGAAGGGCACCCTCCTCACTAACATGATTCAGGTGATACTCTTCCGCCGCATCCTTCCATGCCAACGTCGGGATTCCCATTTATGGGAGTTCAATCCAGAAGAGCCCCGGCCCTTGAAGCACCTCTTCGGCACCACGCATGAAGACATCTGGAAACAGCTCTTCAAGGCTCAAAAGGGGTGACCGGCGGAGACCGAGGACAAGGGCTTCAGCAGCGTGTTCTCGGCCTCAGAGGTAATCAGAACTTCTGCCGAATACATAACCCGTCAATATTTCAATTATAAGAGGAGTTAGAGTTTTTACATTCTATACATGCCTGGACAAAAAAGGCGGAGCGGGTCAAGTGTCCGACTACTCTGCCCAAAGACCCAGAGACGCCCCAACTGACGGCAATGTTGGTTCCGGCGCCGTACAAGGCATCGGAGAAGAAGGCCAATAAGAAGGGCGAGGAGGTCAAGAGCAACCTCCGCCATAAGGGTCCCGCGAACACAGTGTCCGGGGAAACCGACTCCAACCCCTCCCACGATGAAGAAGAGGAGGAGGAAGAAGAAGAAGAAGACTCCCCTATCAAGGCAAGGGGGAGGAAGAGAGCGGCCCTCGCCGACGCGGGGAAGGCGGCGCCCAGGAAGAAGCTGAACCTTCCGGATAGTTCGGACTCAATGTCCGAACACAATTTCCGAGTCCAGCCCAGGATTAAACTCCTGGATGAATCGTAAGTATTCGACGATCACTGCTTATGTTCGGTTGAAATAGTTTTCACCCATTCAAATAATGTTATTCTGTCTTTATACGGTCCTCTGCACATACTCCCCGAGGCTTCACTATCATCTGGGAATTCTCTACCGCCGAAGATGGTGGAGAGCGACACACCTCCACGAGGCTCGCCGCCCGTCTTAGGAGACACCGAGGTGTCCTCTCTACAAGCTTCCCCTGTATGAGCAGGTGGGAGTGGGGCGAACGAGAGGGCGCCCGAGGCCAATCCCTCGGCCACCGGCAGCTAAGGGGGAGCAATGCCCATGGCGACCGATGACGGGGGGCCCAAGCAATCTAGCCCCCCGCCGAACACCGTTCCGGAGCCCAATGCGGCTCCAGAATTGAGAAGTCAGCCCCCTATGACAGGGGAAGGAGTAACTACTCCAACGGCGCCCGCCGTCAATCCGGAGGCGTCGAACACTCTAGAGGAAGCACTGCAAAGTGCTTTCATCATAGTGGAACACCGCACTTTGATGATTGCGGTCATGAAGAAGATTCAGTCCGTCAAAGGAGGACTGAACAAAGCCTTCAACAACCTACTGACAAGCTTCGAGGTATGCGACTTAATGTTCTGAAAAGAAATCTTTCATTTTATACATATATGCATAGAAAGTTGCCCCTAATGCTTTGTTTGATTCTCAACAGAATCAGGCAAAGGATCCATGTTATAGCAAGTAACAAAGCTGAACTGTGTACTGTGTTTTTTATTAGGCTTCACTAGTAGCGGCGTTTGTCCAGGCCGTAGAGGTTTCCGAACTCAATTCAAAACTTAAACTAGCTGATGAGCAGCTCAACCTTCTCAAAAAGTATTTTGATGAAACGCAAGGTATGCGGATTTTAGAAAAATTGAAATATCAAAAACACTATAGGTTTGATCCTTGTGAGTATGAGCTCATTGTGTGATATGATTTATGTAATAGTTAACACAACTGAGGTTGAGGCCCTTAAGGGCGAGCTCACGAAGGCCAAGGAAGATGCTAAGTTGAGCAAATCAGCCGCTGATAAAGTGACTGCCGACCTAAAGGCCGAATAGATCATGCGTCAACAACACGAGTTACGAGTGGCCGAAGTCGAGGACGAACTACGAGATGCCATTCACAAGTGCGAGGTGTTGGACTAGAAGACTTCAGAGCAAGCATCCGCGCCCAATACGGCTGTCAATGATGCCAAGCAGGCGCGGAGTGAGTCATGCAGTGCTCACGAGGAGATCAAACAAGCGCGGCAGATAGCTGTTGGTAAGACTTTTCTCTTGCAGAGTATCTTCGGAGGTCGGAGGTATCTTGCGCTAACGCGATTATGGAGTTCTCTAGGCACATTTGCGGATCTTCCGAGGAGCATTGCTGAAGCCGCCCAATTCTTCTGAGTCCAGGAGGGGAACAACATGGAGAAGCTGTTCTGGTCGCAGTTTATTTTGCCAGAACGTCGAGTGCCCCTCAACGACCAGATGAAGTAGCTGGTCGAGCTGCATAATATGGCGGGTACGACCATAAAAGACTTGATATTCCGGCTATGGCCCGCTGATCCAATCCCAAGTAGCTACTTTGGGTTGGTGAAGCGACTCGTCGACACGAGTCCGCGGGTCGACGCTATTAAGCGTTCGGCCAGCATAGAAGGTGCACGAATGGCCTTCGCCCGCGTCAAGATGCACTGGGCGAAGATGAAGGCCACTGAGATAGCGACTACTGACCCGCCAGAGGGCAAGGATCATCGGAAGCCGGAAAGGTATTTTGGTGATGTCCTAGAAGGAGCCCGCCTTGTAGAGGGCAGTGCTCAAAGGATATAATATTTGAGTGATTGTATTCGGATTGTAAGGACTAAGCTTGTGTGACGATGTATATATAATTTTTGCGCTTTTGTATTATAAGCGACTTTTCCTTCTGTGCGTCTATTTTACTTAAATTTGAAAGTTTCCAGTCGTCGGCTTCAGCCTCCATGTAAATATTATAGGGGTGTTCGGTAATATGCATTTAACACTCTTTATCCAACGTCTTGGTCCATAAAGGAGGTGTTCGCGGAGCGAACAAGGCAATCAGACTATGCGGCTTTATTTCTTTCACTTAGCCATAGGAGCTTGACTTGTGGGGCTAAGTACTAGCCCCTGGTGCCTGTGCGGCTGTCCGAACTATGGTGCCCACTTTACGCGGCTGGGCAAAGACCAGCCCCTCGTATAACACGGAGTAGATCACTATCGATCGTAGTATGACACTAGGTCATGAATCGCTTGGCCAACTCTCGTTTCATCATGACAGTCAGTTTTCGGCTTTCTCTACTGAGGTACTTGACCGAACGAACCAGAAGTACAATCGCAGTAGTTCTCTGTAATGCCCAGGACGCGACTATATCTCCTATGTGTCGAGGCACAAATTAGAGACATAAGCGCATTCTGGAACGATCGCAAGCGTGGTATCTTTGCACAACTCATGTAAAGAACATGGATGAAAGAGTAAAATAGTTGGCTTACACTCACCACATCACACAATTAATACAATAGCATACATTCATCCCAATAACACAGGGCCCGACTATGAACGGAATCAAACGAGAAAAGATACCACAACCACAAGTCCTGACCGCTCCTAGTAGGAACCACTACTGATCGTCGGGATACGTCACATACATACGACCACACTCTTCATCGAACGCCAAGTGAAGTTCCTGCCCATCTTCGGCATCATACTCAGTTGTACCTGCATCTGTTGTGTGTTGTAATCTGTGAGTCACAAGGACTTATCAATCCCATTCTCGGGTATCAAAACTAACAAAGCCTTTTAGGTGTGGAGAGGTGATAAAGTGTCTGCAGCAAGCACTAAGCAACTAGCTTACGAATTCAGAGCGAGATGAGGATATGTGCCAATGGTCACCAAAGATGATCAAGGAGTGATCCTAGCTACTCACGTTCATGCATAACCCCATCGTGTTCACTTTTCGAAACCCCCTTTCAAAAGAGACCATCACGGTTACTCACACAGGTAGTTTATTCTTAAGGATATGGTGTCAAGTTATCTACAACCGGATATTAAAAAATTCACATCTGCCACATAACCGTGGGCACGGCTTTCGAAAGTTCATAACCCTGCAGGGGTGTCCCAACTTAGCCCATCACAAGCTCATGATCCGGGAAGTCGCAACTCCATATTGGGAAGACCCGAGTATTCTCGGAATCCCGTGCTCAAGATATTTCGACAAAGGTAAAACTAATCCAGCAAGACCTCCCGGCGTGTCGACAGGCTGATAGTAGTCGCGCGTATCTCGTCTCAGGCCATGACCGGATGGGAAAAGCTACGGTAGAACCAGAACCTTGAGTTGCCTCAAGTTGGCCCCGCAGGCTGCCCAATTTGGACCAACACTCATGAGGAGCACTGACTCGAGGGTTGATTAAGAATTCGGGTTTATAACTACCTATGCAAGTTTTTAGTTGTTAGGAAAATGTAGTACCAAAGTTGGGTCTTGCTGGAAAAGCTTTAAGCAAAGCGAATTATCAAGGGGGGCCCATAAACCCCAACCGTGTTAGGAACGCAAAATCAAGGAACATAACACTGGTTTATCGGGTCCTAAGGTGGCATGAGTGAAACAAAACACCAAGCAGAAGGCCAAGCCTTCCACCCATTACCAATATATATGTGCATTAATTTCATTAAGAAAATGGCCTGTGCGTTGCAACGGGATAAAAATTCATCGGACTCCTCCAACACTCCTAATTCAATCACTATGTTCTAAGCCGGCCATCTTTGCAAAAAGAAAGCCCAATAAATGATGCATTGATCTTTTCTTTTGAGGGGGGAAATGCCTTAATTGTTGGAGTTGTGGGTTGTGCTTCGCTAATGAGTAAACATCAGAATGAGGAATTACCATTTACGTCTAGTTGAATGTACGTGTTATTGTTAAAGTTATCAATATATGCATCATAACTTTTTATCTCAATTGGCTAAAGGAACCAATTTTGAAAGTTTCCTTCAAATACGCACACTTTTTTTAAAATAAAATAAAAGAAAAACACTAACCACTACAGCCAAATTAGATTTGTTGAGGTAACCCACCAATGAGCAACGTGCATGTTCTTCTCTTTGATCATATGTATGCGCAATGTTGATCCTTCGACCATAACATGATTGAAGCACGTCCACCTTCAGGGACGTTAAGCATGGCACATATTTTCCGGAACAACAACTTCACGGAGATCAGACTCTATGGCCATGACTTCTAAATGTCTATGTTTTGGCAACACAGGTTTATTACGCAGTCGTGTATCTAGGTGAGATCAGTTGCGCCTGAAAATAAATTGTTTTGTGTTCTGCTTTCGTATGTAAATCTTCATTGTATACTTCATAGCACGTTTAGGTATATATGCTCCCCGTTTGTGTGGTAGCATGTGTATACACGTTATTTCAACATTCTGTAATCCTAATTGGACTGATGTCCATTTCCTTTCCGGCTTTTACGTCGTAGTATAGTAGCAGTATGTATAGTTAGATAAAAAAATAGGACATAAACAATCATCAAACTTCAGTTAAAAACGATCAACATCAAAACATCAAAATATTCTGATCCTCTTATATTGTTCCTATTTTTTTCGTTCATCGATCAGAGTCATAATCACCAACGTCAATGTCTTATGCAGCGCATCACTTCCTTATTTTTCTGCCGCTAAAGTATATGCAACAACGCATATAGCGCATCCCACATATAGAATCGTTAGGCTTTTTTCTTTTTTACTTCTTGTGTAATTAGCTCTTTCCTTCTTTATTTCTTCTCTAATTAGCCTCTCTTTCCTTCCTCATTTATCTATGTGATCTCAGAGAAGATTTTCTGATACACAGGAAATTAAGGGCGTATATAAATGAGATACATTGGTTATAGGGAAGCGAGGTGAGACTATTTTTGGGAGTATTTGAATCAACCTTCACATGTATCAAATGTACAAAAACAAAGGAGGGGTTTCTCTTTTGCAAAGAGCCTACACGTGTGTGTTTCTAGTGTCTTCCGTTGGATTTGCATGTGGCCTATATTGATGATCAGCGTCAGACACGTATTGTCGACATCATATATAGTGGCAGGTGCCCACTACGACAGTACCACCTAGTTCTCTCGTGATCGTTATCTTCCTTGGCAAATGTTCCTACTGCTCTGGCTTCTGAGCGGCTTCACCAGCCACCGCCTCCAACTAAGATCGGCCGGTCATCTATGTTCATCCCATCGAACCTCCCAACCGATGTGGGGCATAGTTCATCTTCATCTGCTCTGGCCACCTCGGCGACACCTCTGAGCACGATCCCCTACCTCCATCTCCCACCTTCCCTTCTCCTTCCCAAGAAGGCCACGGTGATGGGCGACCACTTCAGCGCTGCATTCGCGCAGGTGTGGTCAGGGTGGTGCTAGTGCGACCTTGGCGAGCAGCTGCTTACCCACTTCCGCGCAGGTCTCAGTGCGGGACTCCGCCAACGCCATTGAAGGTCAATGTGGGAGGTGGGCGTCATTGCCTTGTCAGGAGGGGCACCGTTGCGCAGGAGGTCGCGACGATACAGACCAGCGGGGAGCGACGGGATGTGCGGCCTAGTGGGGAGGGTCGTTATTGAGGCACTTCGGGGAGGGGTGCCGGTGCGGACGATGGGGATGGCGATAGAAGCTGTAGCGTAGCCTCGCGCCTCCTCGACCAGCCAAAAAAAACGCGTTGCCCTTCCTTCCTCGTCGGCCTGCCTTGCGATCGATCGTTAGCGAATCGATGGGCTAAATTGGTCCTAATGGCAGCCGTCGGAGCTGGATGACTTTCTCGATCGAGTTGAGTCGACGTGACTTTTTTTTGAGAAATCGCCTCGACGTGACTTCGTACCCGGATGAATTATCCCATGGGATCACCCTCGCTTGCATACGATTCGGCTGATCCTCCGCTCCACGGATCCACCCCTCAACACCTCTTCTCTCTCTCACGAGCCAATACTTATGGGAGACGACAGAAAAGGCGGCGGCGATGGTTATTGTGTTCGATTCCAAACCGCTAGATGGGTAGATTCGTTTCCAAGAAATCCGGGGAAGCAATGTGAAGGTTCGCGTCCGTGTGTGTACGAAACAGACATGAACATTTATGTCTTCGATGGGTTGAGGCAGAACACGATTGAACCGGTCAACTAAAATCTAGCCAAAAGTAAATGACCGACCCAGATCAAACGTGCCTCTGTCTTTTAATATTAGGTAAAGATAAAGATAGGCAGATAAAATAGTACCACCTTGGATGTAGAAAATAATATAGGTGAAAAAAAACTGAAAGCGTTAAATTCACCGGAGGAAGCGTATTGTGACGGTGAACCCCGACGGACTCAATCCGTGCTTTATTATTAGGTATATATATATATAATATATATATATATATACTGTGTTATCCCAATAAACTAGTCCAAAATATGGAGCAATCTTCCAACTTCACCTGCAACTAACAAAGCTATAAGATGGGCTGAGCAAATGCGTACTTAGCCAATCAACGGTTTGCTAGGAAGGCGATTCGAGTGGTTCATGGCAACATAGGAGGCTGACAAGACAGGAATAGGCATCGAGGCATAACTATAGAGGGAGACAACTAGCAAGGCAAAGATAGAGGAGATATCGGGGAACGGTCATCTTGCATGTTAAGTCCACGGAGGGATCGTAACCTTGCTCCTCAAACTCAGTCTCGACAGGAACCTCGAACTCCAAATCATCACCAGGCTCTAATCATCACAACAATACAACACCGGAACAAAATCAATCACCATGCAATGCTCAAACACATGATGCAAACAAGATGCATATGAGCATGGACATGATATGATGCATCACAAGGAACATGATGAGTGCAATATGTGGCATGGCATAGGTGCAAGAACACAATTAATTTAAGTGACCACAATCATGGAAAAGAATGCAAGAACAAAAATAGTCTCACATGTAGTTATTTGGTTTGAACTAACAAAGCACCCAACAAGTTAAAATGTTGCTTAGCATGGCAAGTGGGGCATCACAAGGTCAACAACTACATGCAAGCATTTTAAATGGTCCGGAAGGAACAATCAACAATTCTGTAAAATCCCATGTGCACATAACAAACATAGATCTGATATGTTATAACCATAGGTTAGAGTTGTTAAACATGCAAAGTAACAACACCATGTTATTCTACACATTTTCCCACCCCATTTACATATAAAGTTTGTCAAAATTGGAGCTACGGTTATTTAGTTATGAATTAAACCAATTTGAACATGTTAAAAAGAAAAACATATGCAAACAACATTTTAAATGTTTTTAACATGGAAGCAAAATGCATAATAATAATCTACACTAAAAACTAGGCAGAATTCATATATAGATCATTTCAAACATATGCATATTTTAAAAGATATGGCCTATTCAAAATGCAAACAGATTTAAACAAAAAATAAAACAAAACAGAAAAGAAAATAAAGCATCGCCGACCCAGCCTGGACTAGACCCAGACCCAGACTTGTGGGTCTAGGGAGCGATGAGGTGGCAAGGCTGGGTGTGGAAGTGGGTGTGTGTGTGTGCAGAGGATGACATGTGGGGCCCTGGTGTCAGCGAGAGGCGTAGGGCAAAAATGGGCATTTTTCGACTAGCCTGAGGGGATTCGATCCCTGGTCGTTGAAAGAACAAAGCAAGCGGCGAACCAGCTGAGCTAGGCGGGTGCGTCTGCTAGAGAGCAGGCACTACACCTGATGTATAAATAGAGCGAGGGAATATGCCCTGCTACTCCGACAAAAACAGAGATGGCTGCAAGGCTCTCGAGGCTGCTCTGGCGACCACAAGTGACGGCGGAGGTGTGCAACAAGTCCGCGAGGGGATCCCGTGCCCCTGGGTGCAGCTAGGCGCACCAGACGTCGGTGGAGTCGATGTCGGAGGCACGCGGCAGAAGCAAACGGCGGCGAGGTGCTTGGACATGATGCAAGGGGGGCTAGGCGGCGCGCTGAGGCTACAACATGAGCCTACGGACGACGGTGAACGTGCTGGCGACAAGAAGGAGAACTAAGGGGGACGAAACCCTCACTGGCGATGAGGTCCGATGGTGGCGAGTTCGGGCGTGCGCGGCTAGCGTGCCTAGAGCAAGAGAACAACGTGGAAAAGGGGATGGGGAGGAGCGCAAGCTCACCACGAACATGCTCGCGTGATCGGGACGACGTGAGGAGGACGGAGTCGAGCAGGGCGGCGGTCGAACAGCTGCGGTGGCTGGAGACGAAGAAGAAGCTGTAGGGGAAGCAGACGGGTCCTCAGCTCCGTGTAGTCGATGTCAGGGACGTAGTCGATGACAGGGAAGAAGAAGGACACGGTTGGCGAGGCAGAGGTCATCGAGGTTCTTGTCGGCGACGAGCTCATGCTCTCAGATGCGTTCGGGACGATGGTGGCGTGGCGGATCTGGTGGCTCTGAGCTCACCTGGCGGCGGGAAGAGGAAGAGGGGAACCCTAGAGGGTTGGTGGACAGCAGGGTGGCTTAAGAGGGGGGCCAAGGCGACAAGCTGGACGACGACGCGCTCGTGCTCGCGGTCCCCATGGCGACGGCACGAGGTGGACAAAAAGGTGGGTGCGGGCGCTGTTCACGGGCGCTGACGCGTGGGCCCGACTCGACCACGTGGAGGCGACGCAGAGGGGGCGGTTTTGTGCGTGGTGAGAAAAGGAGAGAGGGACGCACGGGTGAACCAGCTGGGCTGCGCGCGCGCTCGCTGGTGGGCCAGCCTGGTGGCCGAGGCCCAGGTTGTTGTGGGCTGTGGCTGGCTGCTGCTGCACTGCTGCTGCTTTTCTTTTTCCTTTTTCTTTAGGCAGAAAATCAAAATACAATGCACAGGCAGCTAGGAAAAGAATTAGGGAGAAGTAAAAATATGTCTGGGGTCCTGGATTTATGCTTGATTTAATAAAATTACTTTGGGCATTTTTAGAGGTAGAAAAATAAAACAAGTTTGAATATGGTTCAAACCTGAGGCATTTTTGAACCTAACCAAAATAATTTCAAAAGAGGTGAAAATTGGCATAGGTGTTTAGGACATAGAGCAAGATTTGTTGGGAGGAGATGAACATTAAAGGAGGAGGCTAGATGGCACTTTGCAAAACTAAAAGAAAGAGAGAAAGAGAGAAGGGGAGGTGGTGAACTTGGATTTAAGCAAGCATTGATCACACATGGATCACATCAACAATAAAACATGCAAGAAACCACAATGCCACATGGTAAAAAAGAGAATGCAATATGACAAGGTTGAATGCAATATGATGAGGCCATGATGCATATGATGACATGACAATGCATTAAGATGACAAGCATAAATGAAAAAGAAAACCCCCAAGGAAAGGATAAGGACCAAATGGTAAATATTTATTGACATTTAAGGAAGTTTTGCATCTGGGGTGTTACAAGCCCTCCTCCACTACGAAAAGATCTCGTCCCGAGATCTAGGACTGAAAGAAAGCGGGATACTTGGAACGGCGATGATCTTCTCGTTCCCATGTAGCTTCTCGGTCGGTATGGTATGACCACTTCACTTTCAGGAATTTGATGGACTTGTTGCGGGTCTTGTGCTTAGTTTCTTCAAGGATAGCAACGGGGTGCTCACGATAAGACAAGTCTTGTTGAAGATCAATCTCTTTGAAAGGAATGGTGCGTTCAGGCGTCTTCAAGCACTTGCGGAGTTGTGACACGTGAAACACATCTTGCACATTTGCAAAGTTGGAGGGAAGCTCGAGTTGGTAGGCTAGATCGCATCTCTTGCCAATTATCTTGAAAGGGCCCATGTATCTTGGGGTAAGCTTGCCCTTGATACCGAACCTCTGAGTGCCCTTCATAGGAGAAACATGAAGATAGACATGATCTCCAATGTCGGAAGCCAAATCTCGGTGTTTGTCATCATAGTAGCTCTTCTAGCGCGATTGCGCGACTTTGAGATTCTCACGTATGACTCTGCACATCTCTTCGGCCTCTGAGCTCAAATCATTTCCATGGAGTTGACGTTCACTAGTACTGGACCAGTTGAGAGGGGTACGACACTTTCTGCCATAGAGAATTTCAAACGGTGCTTTGCCTGCACTTGCTTGGAAGCTGTTGTTGTAGGAGAATATGGCAAATGGAAGGCAATCTTCCCATTTCATACCGAAGGAGATTACACATGCCCTGAGCATATCTTCAAGAATTTGGTTCACTCTTTCGACTTGGCCACTAGTCTGAGGGTGAAAAGCTGTGCTGAAGTGAATCCTGGTACCCATAGCTGACTAGAAGGAATCCCAGAATTTGGAAGTGAACAAGATTCCATGATCTGAGGAGATTACTTGAGGGATACCATGCAAAGAGACAATTCTAGAGGTGGACAGCTCTGCCAATTGTGCTGCGTTGATGGATTCCTTGATTGGAAGGAAATGAGCCACTTTAGTGAGCTTATCAATCACCACAAGGATGGCGTTGTTTCCTCGCTTGGACTTGGGAAAACCGGTGATGAAATCCATCTCAATGTGATCGAATTTCCACTCAGGAATAGGTAGAGGTTGAAGGAGTCCAGCTGGACGTTGATGCTCTGCCTTCACTCTTCTGCAGACATCACACTCGTTCACGAATTGAGCAATTTCTCTTTTCATGCGAGTCCACCAATAGGATTGCTTGAGGTCATGGTACATCTTGGAGCTTCATGGATGTATCGAGAGGAGTGAGTCATGTGCTTCGTTCATTATGAGCTTCCTAAGATCACCATTGGGAACCACAATTCTGTCCTCAAAGAACAAAGTGTCTCTGTCATCAATGCGATAGCACCTGTACTTGGGAGTACCCTTGGCAATACCACGTTTCACCTTCTGCACCATAGCATCACTGAGTTGGGCCTCACAGCTTTGATCTCCCAAGGTAGGAGCGACTTGAAGGTTGGCAAGAAATCCTTGCAGAACGACTTGGAGGTTGAGCTTCCTGAATGATTCACAAAGTTTAGGTTGGAACGGTTTGAGGATGAGACTGTCGCAATAAGCCTTTCTTCTCAAGGCATCTGCAATGACATTGGCCTTGCTAGGAGTATACTCAATGCTTGGATTGTACTCTTGAATCATTTCAACCCAACGAGTCTGGCGGAGGTTAAGTTTTGGCTGGGTGAAGATGTACTTCAGGCTCTTGTGATCAGTGAAGATGTCCACTTTTCTGCCCAACAGGAGGTGTCTCCACGTGATCAAGGCATGAACAACTGCTGCTAGCTCAAGATCATGTGTGGGGTAATTCTTCTCATTTGGTTTAAGCTGATGCAAAGTGTATGCAATGATATTCTTGTCTTGCATGAGAACACCACCGAGGCCTTGCAATGAAGCATCACGGAACACTTCATAAGGCTTGGAATCGTCCGGAGGAGTAAGTACCTGAGCAAAAATGAGCTTCTCTTTGAGGGTATTGAATGCCACATCACAATCAACAGTCCACGAGTACTTCGCATTCTTTTGCAACAGGTTCGACAGAGGCTTGGAAATCTTAGGGAAGTTCTCAATGAACCTTCTGCAATAGCTTGCGAGACCGAGGAAACTTCGGAGTTGTTTGACGTTCTGAGGAGGTTCCCACTTCATAATAGCTTCAACCTTCTCGGGGTTAACAGAAATGCCCTTGGCAGAGATAATATGACCCAGATAGAGGACTTCATCAAGACAGAATTCGCATTTGAGGAACTTCGCATAAAAGCAGTGCTCACAGATCCCGTCAAGAACCAAACGGAGGTGCGTGGCGTGGTCTTCTTTATTCTTGGAGAATACCAAGATATCATCGAGGTACACGAGGATGAACTCATTGGTGTAGGGGTTGAATATGAAGTGCATCATCCGAGAGAAAGTGGGTGGAGCATTTGCAAGCCCGAAGGACATGACTGTGTACTTGTAGGAGCCATAACTCGTTCTCAATGCGGTCTTGGGAATACCCTCTTCACGGAGACGAATCTGATGGTAGCCCATCCGGAGATCAAGCTTCGAGAAAACCTTTGCTCCTTTGAGCTGCTCGAATAGTTCATTGATATTGGGGAGCGGGTACTTATTCTTAATTGTCTTCTTGTTCAATGGTCGGTAATCAACGCACAATCGTTCCGTACGATCCATCTTCTTGACAAAAAGAACACCGCAACCCCAAGGAGAAGTACTTTGTCTTATCAGACCCATTCGTTCTTTCTCGTCGAGTTGCTTCTTCAAATCCTTCAACTCTTTAGGAGAAAGCTTGTACGAACGCCGACAGGCTGGCTCCATTCTAGGTTCAAGTTCAATGACAAATTCAACTGGACGGTTGGGAGGCATGCCTGGAAGGTCTTTAGGGAATACATCCTCATATTCACAAACCACCGGAATCTGGGATATGGCATTAATCTCTCCCTTGTCATTGATAGAGAATAGCCTGATTGTGTTATCTCGAGCTGCGAAGATAATCACGTCTTCGGAAGGATGAGTTAGATTGACCTCCTTGTTTGCACAATCAATAAGTGCATCATGCTTAGAGAGCCAATCCATCCCAAGATAAGATCAATGTTCGAGTTACCAAGAACAACTTGGGACATTAGAAAACTATAATCGCCCATGTGAATAGATATATACGGAGAAATCATATTGGAACACAACCTCTTGCCCAGAGAAACAACATGCAATGGCCTTGGTAATGCTTCGGTGTCAAAATTGTGGTTCGATGCAAATGGGTGAGATATGAAAGAACGTGATGCACCTGAATCAAACAAGACTTTTGCAGGAATATACTTAACTGGAAGATTACCAATTATCACATCAGAAGAATCCTCTGCTTGAGCTGCATTCATCAGGTTCACTCTTGCATGCTCGGGATTGTGCTTGACAGTAGTGTTGCTTGTAGGCCTGATAGGTGGAGGAGGCGGAAGGCGCCTCTGGTTGGAACACTTGTTGGAATAGTGACCCTTCATGCCACATTTATAGCAAGTGACCTCTGAAGATGGACGGGGAGGAGGAACGCTTGGTCTTGGAGCTTGGTACTGAGACTTGTTTTGGTTGCTTGGGTTGGGTGGGTGGGAAAATCCACGACCACCTGAGTGCTTGTTCTGACTCGGAGGACGGAACGCTGGAGGAGGAGGGAGCCAGAACTTCTGTTGCTTGGCAACTACTTGAGAGGAAGAGGAGGAGTGAACAACATCTCTTATCCTCTTTTTGGAAGCTTCACATTTGAGCTGAGCTGCCTCTTGCTTGAGAGCCATGTTGCAGAATTGATCAAATTCATCTGGCTCGAACAGAGTGAGTGCAAGTTGGAGTTCATCTTTCAGACCACCTCGGAACTGGTAGATTTTTCTCTTGGCATCGATGATGTCTTGCTTCGCATAACGGGAAAGATTCTGGAACTTGACATTGTACTGGTAGAGAGACATGGTGCCTTGCTTCAGATTGCGGAATTGCTCACACATGCCTTCAATGACACTGATAGGGATGTGATGAGAACGGAAAATTGCGGCAGAAGTCAGTCCAAGAGATCTCATGACCTGCTATGGAGTCTTTGTACTATTGCCACCAATCTGCAGCTTGATCTTTGAGTTGGAAAGCGGCCAACTTGACATAATCCTCAGGTCTAACATTACTGCACTCGAAATGCTTCTTGATGTCTATGATCCAATCTTCAGCATCTAGCAGATCAACACAGTAACTGAAAGACTTGGGCTGATTGGAAAGGAATTGGTTCAGAGACGCAAAGTGAGGTTGATTGAACAGATTTCCTTGGCCTTGGTTCCCTTGATTGCCTTGATTTGCTTGATTTGCTTGGAAACTCTGCATCATTTGCATGAGTATCTGAGTGTTTTGATTGGTTGCCTGCATTATCGCTCGCCATGCCTCAGACGGAGGAGGAGGGGAAGGTGGACGCTCTTCTTCACCCTCTGGGTTCTGGCTGGGAACTTTCTTAGGTGCCATCCTGAAGATGATGACAACTATTAGCCATTAAAGCAAATAATAGATATGCTGAATCAACGACTAGATATTTGCAACATATAGTCTTGACAATGAACATCCGAACAAAATTGCACGAATGAATTCCATAGCTTAATGGTACATCAACTTGTCGAGAAGCCACTTGGGAGAACAAAATGATAGAATAAAACAACAAGGTAACAGATGGAACAAATACATAATAGAGGTTTCGTCCCACATGTTCGTGCTGATGCCCCATGGCACGTGTTACAAAGGGCCTTGCAATCCCCGAATTAGCATAGCCATGGATCCTTTAAGATGCAACCCCCTAGTGTAACAACGCCCATGATAACCTCTCCACTAGATGTTGAACCCCAACCTCATATCATGCACCCGTTGGAAGATTACCTAGGAGCTACTTGAATCCCACCTATTAATTCCTGAAGTTTTCCAATTATGCAATCTAGTGTTGGGGATACAGGGGAAGCACCACATATCACACAACTAATAAATCGTACATCTAGCTGTATCCATCCGTCAAACACATAACCAGGCACCTTCAGAAACCGGTTACCTCAGACCTTCGAAACGCATCCGCTATACTAGCTGTGGCAATACTCCCGAACTATCCCCCAGTACTGGGTGACGTCGGGGTTATCTCACCACCAGACATGCATAGAAGAATTTTCGATGTCGGCCGCCTCTGGTATTCTAGAACCGCAACGATACAATTAAGACGATAACACCTTGGAACTCAACTCCCAGGGACACTTCCACAACCCCTAAATGACAGGAGGCACCAAGAACACTGTTCTCGTCACAAAGATATCAGAACAATCCAAACAATACCCGCGTGATCCTATTGTTTTGTGAAATTTGAGGATAGTGCAGTTAAAACAACGTCAGGAGTTCTCACCAGAACAACGAAGGGGATGAGGAGTAAAAAAAAATCCCACTCTCCGATATATATTTAGGACTGAAAACATTTTGTGTGTGTGCCTAGACTCAACCATCAGCGGTTTGATCAATCAGGGGCCTCCTAGGTCGGAGAAGGCTCTGAATACCAACTTGTAATGCCCAGGATGCGACTATATCTCCTACGTGTCGAGGCACAAGTTAGAGACATAAGCGCATTCTCGAATGATCGCGAGCGTGGTATCTTTGCACAACTCATGTAAAGAACAGGGATGAAAGAGTAAAATAGTTGGCTTGCACTCGCCACGTCACACAATTAATACAATAGCATACATTCATCCAAATAACACAGGGTCCGATTACGGACGAAATCAAACGAGAAAAGATACCACAACCACAAGTCCTGATCGCTCCTAGTAGGAACCACTACTGATCGTCGGCGAGCACGCTCTTCATCAAACACCCAGTGAAGTTCCTGCCCATCTCCGGCATCATACTTAGCTGTACCTGCATCTGGTGTGTGTTGTAATCTGTGAGTCACAAGGACTCAGCAATCCCATTCCCGGATATCAAAACTAACAAAGCCTTTTAGGTGTGGAGAGGTAATAAAGTGTGTGCAGCAAGCACTAAGCAACTAGCTTACAATTCAGAGCGAGATGAGGATATGTGCCAACGGTCACCAAAGATGATCAAGGAGTGATCCTAGCTACTCACGTTCATGCATAACCCCACCGTGTTCACTTTCCGAAACCCCCTTCGAAAAGAGACCATCACGGTTACTCACACATGTAGTGTATTCTTAAGGATATGGTGTTAAGATATCTACAACCGGATATTAATAAATTCCCATCTGCCACATAACCGCGGGCACGGCTTTCGGAAGTTCATAACCCTGCAGGGGTGTCCCAACGTAGCCCATCACAAGCTCACGATCCGCGAAGTCGCAACTCCATATTGGGAAGACCCGAGTATTCTCGGAATCCCGTGCTCAAGATATTTCGATGAAGGTAAAACTAATCCAGCAAGACCTCCTAGCGTGCCGACACCCTGATAGTAGCCGCGCGTATCTCGTCTTAGGCCACGACCGAATGGGAAAAGCTACGGTAGAACCAGAACCTTGAGTTGCTTCAAGTGGGCCCCACAGGCTGCCCAGTTTGGACCAACACTCATGAGGAGCACTGGCCCAGGGGTTGATTAAGAACTCGGCTTTATAACTCCCTATGCAAGTTTTTATTTGTTAGGCAAATGTAGTACCAAAGTTGGGTCTTGCTGGAAAAGCTTTAAGCAGAGCGAATTATCAAGGGGGGCCCATAAACCCCAACCGTGTTAGGAACACAAAATCAAGGAACATAACACCGGTTTATTGGGTCCTAAGGTGGCATGAGTGGAACAAAACACCAAGCAGAAGGCCAAGCCTTCCACACATTACCAATATATATGTGCATTAATTTAATTAAGATATATATATATATATATATATATATATATATATATATATATATATATATATATATATATATTGTGTTATCCCAATAAACAAGTCCAAAACATGGAGCAAACTTTCAACTTCACCTGCAACTAACAAAGCTATAAGAGGGGCTGAGCAAATGCGTACTTAGCCAATCAACGGTTTGCTAGGAAGGCGGTTAGAGTGTTTCATGGCAACATAGGAGGCTGACAAGACATGAATAGGCATGGAGGCATAACTATAGAGCGAGACAACTAGCAAGGCAAATATAGAGGTGATATCTGGGAACGGTCATCTTGCCTATTAAGTCCACAGAGGGATCGTAACCTTGCTCCTCAAACTCAATCTCGACAGGAATCTCGAACTCCGAATCATCACCGGGCTCTTACCATCACAACAATACAACACCGGAACAAAATCAATCACCATGCAATGCTCAAACACATGATGCAAGCAAGATGCATATGAGCATGGACATGATATGATGCATCACAAGGAATATGATGAGTGCAATATGTGGCATGTGATAGGTGCAAGGACACAATTTATTTAAGTGACCACAATGATGCAAAAGAATGCAAGAACAAAAATAGTCTCACATGTAGTTATTTCGTTTGAACTAACTAAGCACCCAACAAGTTAAAATGTTGCTTAGCATGGCAAGTGGGGCATCACAAGGTCAACAACTACATGCAAGCATTTTAAATGGTCCAGAAGGAACGTGCGGGCGAGGAGTAGGAGAACTAAAGGGGACGGAACACTCACCGGCAATGAGGTCCAACGGCGGCGAGTTTGGGCGTGCGCGGCTAGCGTGCCTAGAGAAAGAGAACAAGGGGGAAAAGGGGATGGGGAGGAGCGCAAGCTCACCACGATCGAACACGCTCGCGTGATCGGGACGGCAGGAGGAGGACGGAGTCGAGCAGGGCGGTGGCAAACAACTGCAGCGGCCGGAGACGAAGACGAAGCCGTAGGGGAAGCAGACGGGTCCTCAGCTCCGTGTTGTCGACGTCGGGGACTTAGTCGACGATGGGGAAGAAGAAGGACATGGTTGGCAAGGCGGAGGTCGTCGAGGTTCACGCCGGCGACGAGCTCATGCTCTCAGATGCGTTCGGGACGGTGGTGGCGCGGTGGATCTGGTGGCTCTGAGCTCACCTGGCGGTGGGAGGAGGAAGAGGGGAACCCTAGAGGGTTTTTTTGCGGGTGGAAATATTATATTACTCAAGCCATCATAGAGTTACAATCAGCGGTGACTAGCTCCAGCGCTGTCGGGGGTCCTGAATCAATCCATGTCATGGTTCTTCCCTCGATACGAGCAAATATTATTAGACTATCACTAACCTGATTTTGAGACCGGTTTACATGAGTAATACAACTTTCACGGAGAGATAAGAGATATCTAATCACTACTGAAGCATAAATAGACCTATCCTTCTCTTGCTCTTGGATCAGCTTTATAGCAACAAGTGAATCCATCTCAATGGCCACTGGATGATCACTTCGCTGGATCGCTAGAAATAACCCTTCCATACAAGCACACAACTCCACCTCTAAAGCTTCACGACACGAGTAGAGTGTTCTACATGCTGAAAAGATTACACCTCCCAAAGGGTCCCGTAACACCATACCTGCTCTTGCCCTGCCAGCATCATAAGATCCATCAATGTTTAACTTCACCCACCCCTCCGGTGGTGCAACCCACTTGGGAATGGGAGGCGGGGGCAAGGTGTCATCCCTAAGTAGCAAACGGTCATAGGATATGACTGATTTTACCTTGGCTAGGTCCATGTGTGGGTTCGTTTTAATAGCAATTAGAGACTCCAGATAGCTCACAAGGAACCTCCTTGATACTTCAAGAGGCGGGGGACTCTTATTGTGCACTATCTCATTGTGTATGAACCAACACCTTCAGAGTGTCATAAGAAGCATGTACCTCTGTACTTCATGCAGTGGTTGTAGGACATGGAACAACCATTCCTTCCTGACATTCACCACAGTATCTACCGGTGGAAGGTTCCAAACCTCGGACATATACAACCAGAGTTCCTGCGCTCTAGGGCAGCGACATAGTGGATGAAAGTTGTCTTCTGGTTCCATGCCACACACCGGACATATGTTTGTGTTTTCCAAGGTCCTCTTATGCTTATTAACCCAAGTAGGAAGGGAGTCTGAGACCACTCTCCAAGCAAAGTTTTTGAATGTTGGCGGAATATCTGTTTTCCATAGCAAGTTCGAGATGGCCCGGCCGCCCTCTGGATTGGTGCTAGACACAGATTGAGATTCCCGATTGGCCTCAGGAAAAGAAAACTCATATGCCGACTTCACCGAAAATTGTCCAAACCTCCCTGGTCCCCATGCAATTGTATCCTCCTCAAGCCTTGGAGATGCTCTAATTTTCATGATCTCATCCACATCGCAGGCCAAAAATAATTCTGCAGCAAGTTCACATTCCACGAACCATTGTCATTAAGTAGTCCAGACACATAGCGGATACAACAATTACCTCTTGGAGAGACCGGTTTGAAAGAATGGGGTCTAGGTATCCAATTGTCTCTCCATACAGAGGGTTGGTGGATAGCAGGGTGGCTTAAGAGGGGGGCCAAGGCGACGAGCTAGCCAGCGACACGTTCGTGCTCGCGGTCCCCATGGCGACGTCGTGAGGTGGACGAAAAGGTGGGTGGGCGCTGTTCATGGTCGCTGACACATGGGCCCGGCTCGGCCACGTGGAGGCGACGCAGAGGGGGCGACTGTGTGCGTGGGTGAGAAAAGGAGAGAGGGATGCCCAGGTGAACCAGCTCGGCTGCGCGCGCGCTCGCTGGCGGGCCGGCCTGGTGGCCGAGGCCCAGGTTGTTGTGGGCTGCGGCTGGCTGCTGCTGCTTTTCTTTTTCCTTTTTCTTTAGGCAGAAAATCAAAATGAAAAGCACAGGCAGCTAGGAAAAGAACTAGGGAGAAGCAAAAATATGTGTGGGGTCCTGGATTTATGCTTGATTTAATAAAATTACTTTGGGAATTTTTAGAGGTAGAAAAATAAAACAAGTTTGAATATGATTCAAACTTGAGGCATTTTTCAACCTAACCAAATCAATTTCAAAAGAGGTGAAATTTGGCATAGATGTTTAGGACATAGAACAAGATTTGTTGGGAGGAGTTGAACATTAAAGGAGGAGGCTAGATGGCACTTTGCAAAACTAAAAGAAAGAGAGAAGGGGAGGTGGTGAACTTGGATTTAAGCAAGCATTGATCACACATGGATCACAGCAACAATAAAACATGCAAGAAACCACAATGCCACATGGTGAAAAAGAGAATGCAATATGACAAGGTTGAATGCAATATGATGAGGCCATGATGCATATGATGACATGACAATGCATTAAGATGACAAGCATAAATGAAAAAGAAAACCCCCAAGGAAAGGATAAGGACCAAATGGTAAATATTTATTGACATGTAAGGAAGTTTTACATCTGGGGTGTTACATTTTCCCTTTACTACCTTGGCCGAACAATGCAGAACGTTAGGTGGCAAGCACAGGAGCTGGGCAACCCAACTATAGACCCAAGACATGATTCGAAGCCGATGCATATAATGCAATATCTGGGATGCCGAACAATTCCCTATAGGTTTTCGGACTTTGAGATGTGCCAGGCCGAATACAACCCCTGGTATTAAGTCCAGGTATTAAGGCACATGTCGCAATCTGACATGGGGACAGAACACAGGTGGTAATAAGATGAACTCCAAGTGAATTGGAACCTAACTACTTCTTTGATATCCCGTTGTAATACGGTGAGCCGTGTGGTTACAGATAGTGCCGATAACATCTTTGGGAATTGTACATTCCAAAAAAAGAAAAAAATTTAGAGAAAAATGTTTATGCAGAGCCTGAATCTAAAAATAAATGTCAATGCGGGGCCCTGCTGCACGTCCACGCCGTTTTCTCCTTTGTAACGTGTCCTTGAAAAGGGGAATTATGATGGCCGCCTGTAAAAAAGGAAAGAGAACTCTGAAGGGAAATATCCTGCAAAGCCATAAGTAAGGTTTGTTCTTTTAATGAACCTTAGGAAGAAAATGTATTTTAGAGTCCGAATATGGTCGAGCCTAACTATGGACTATTTGTATGCAGTGTGCCCCCAGCGCCGCCCAAGGTATTTTAAGGGCGTAATTGTGTACGTGAGGTACATATGCTACTACCTTATGAGGTAGTCGACAGGGGCATAACTGCTAATCGAGCTCAGGTTCCTCTGAGTTGCCGCATTGTAGTACGGGTCGGACACGTTCAACAGTGTTTGTGGTCTTGATGACCAATGAATTGTTCGGCTTGAATAAGCCGCTTTGGACCTCGGCTGCTAGGGCCGCAGTGTGTTCCTCTGTATGGAGGGAGCGCTACATGTTTACGTTGATCGTGATGATGCCGCGTGGTCCTGGCATTTTGAGCTTTAACTAAGCATAATGCAGGACCGCATTAAAGCGGGCGAAGGTCGTTCTTCCGAGTAGTGCATGATAGCTACTTCGGAAAGGAGTGATGTCGAAGATTAAATCTTCGCTTCGGAAGTTATCAGGAGAGCCGAATACGACCTCCAGTGTTAATGAGCCCGTGCATCGGGCTTCTATGCTTGGTATCACTCCCTTAAAGGTAGTGCTGCTGGGCTTAATTCTTGACGGGTCTATCCCCATCTTGCAGATAGTATCTTAGTATATCAGACTGAGGCTGCTGCCGCCGTCCATAAGGACTCGAGTAAGATGATATCCATCAATTATAGGATCGAGCACTAGGGCCGCCGAACCTCCGTCACGGATACTGGTTGGGCGATCCCTGCGATCAAAGGTGATCGGTCAAGCCGACCATGGGTTGAACTTGGGGGTGATATGCTCTACGGTGTAAAAGTCCCAGAGTGCGCGCTTGCGTTCCCTCTTGGAGATATGGGTAGCGTAGATCATATTCACGGTTTTTACCTCTGGTGGAAATATCTTCTGTCCCCTCGTGTTCGACTGGCGAGGTTCATCCTCGTCCTCACTTTGAGGTCCTTTCCCCTCGTGTTCGGCATTTAACTTGCTGGTCTGCTTGAAGACCCAACAATTTCGGTTGGTGTGATTGGCAGGTTTATTAGGGGTGCCATGAATCTCACAAGGCCTTTCTAGTATTTTTTCCAAACTAGATGGACTGTCTCTGTTGCCTTTGAATGGCTTCTTTCATTGACCGGGCCTTGAGCCACTGAATTCGGCGTTTACTGCCGTGTCATCTGTGCTTCCGGTATTGTTTCGACGTTTGTTCTTATTACACCATGGCTTTCCATTGCCATCTGTCGGTACGAAACTACACCTATGGGATCACTGGAATCCCTTTTACGGTTGGCGGGCGTGAGGTTGTGCAAAGAGCGGGTCTAAGAGTCAGTACAAAGATTGTTTACCCAGGTTCGGGCTGCGAGAATGCGTAATACCCTAGTCCTGCTTTGGTGCATATTCGAGTGTTCTTGAGTTCTTGAACTAGCTACGGTTTATGTCTAGCTCTCCAGGGTTTGAATCCTTCTCCAGTATGCTGCGGGCCTCCTTTTATAGTCCAAAGGGGCTACCACAGTGGTACACATGAGGTGGAAAGGTGCACAATGCATAGGCTTATCTCATGCCATTACGGGACAAGATGCATTAAATGCACTGCTTAGGTGTCCACTTGATTTAGCGGGGACGGGAACGAAGCCTGTTCCATCCGTGGCCGCTCCGTCCGGTCGCAACGCGCGACCAGGCCAGCGGGGCAGGCAGCTGAGGTGGCGTGGTGGCAGGGTCTTCACGAAGATCTGCATGCCACCACGTAGGTGCTTGACTAGCTAGACCAGGAACCACGCATCACCACGTGGGTACCTGTCTGGGCTAGTGGGTCGACCACTGAGCTGGGGTGACGATGGGGCGGCAAGGGCTTGCCGAGGTCCACCGTGAGCTTCCTCGGCAAGAGGCTTGCCAGGGCCTCCGTGAGCTTCCTCGGCAAGAGGCTTGCCGGGGCTTTGGGGTGTCTTTGGAGAGGAGTCTTGTCGGGGCCTCGTGGGCATCCTCGGCAAGGAGCCTCGCCACTTCATTGTCGTCTGGTTCTCATCTCGTGAGCCATAGGCCTTTGTCTAACAAAGATCTGCATACCATCACGTGGGCGCTTCCCGAGCCTTGGTTCCAATGTTATTTGATGACGTTGGAGTTTCTAGGCTCAAGGGTGGCTTCGACAGAGGTGTCTGGGTGAATCGCCGCCGCAAGGGTTCTTTCCGGGGGCATGCAGGCCGCCCCGGCAAGAGTCCTTGCCGGGGAAGAGCCTGTCTTCTTGCTTGGTCTTCTTGTGCCACCGTCTTGGCATTGTTGTGGTAACTTTGTGTCTCTGGCTTCCCTCCTCTGCTTTGTTATGTGTGGTCACAGGCGTGGCTCTAACTTCCCGTGCACAAGTAAGGGGTATAAAAGAGCTCCCCTACTTTTGTACACCGACATCATCCCTGACTCCGGAGATGCCAGGGTCACTGGTGCTATTGCTGCTATGAGCTAGCCAGCTGTCCTCGCCCGCGCAAAAGCGGATCATAAGTGTAGTAAGGGCTGCCATTGTCCTCGGCTTCTCTTGGCCAAGGTGTCTTGCTAGCCACTCGTCCTGGACACTGTGCTTGAATGCCGTTAGGGCCTCGGTGTCCGGACAGTCAACAATTCGGTGGGAAGTGAAATTCCCCGTCCTCAGCCCCCAGTTAAAACTGGGCATAGTTCGGCTGAGAATCCTCTGTTAGTGTGAGAGACTTTAGTAAATCTAGCGCTTCATTCAAGAGCGAGTGCTGGATATATGTTCGGGCATCAGTGGGGCAGAGTTCGGTTACAACCGCTCGATTGGGCACAAAAAGTGCAGATCCGAAAAGTTCGGAACTTGTAACCGAAGACGAGTCCTGTGCTCCAGCGGGGGGGGGGGGAGCTCAATACTGGTTCTGTGAGCGGCTCAAGCGCCGCTAAATCTACGGTTTCCGTGGTGTGGTTGATCTTCCCGTCCTCGGATGAAGCAATCTGCTCTGGATCTAAGGCCAGAGCTGTCACATGTGTTGACCCCTGGATGGGGTCCGATGACAGATATAAGACGTCTTCATTGTGGAGGCAGGGAGCAGGCACCATGGGTGTGAATCCGTCGAAGATTAAATCTCCATGGATGTCAGCAATGTTGTTCAAGCTTCCAAATCTTATCTGATGACCAGGGGCGTAGCTGTCAACCTGCTTGAGGTGGCCTTCCGCGTTGGCACGAAGCACGAAGCCGCCGAACACGAAAAGCTGGCCGGGGAGAATAATTCCCTCAGTGGTGGCGCTGTTGTTGATGACGAAGCGAGCTATTAATCCTTCTATCCATGACACAATGGAACTCTCAATGAAAGCACCAATGTCGGTGTCAAAACCGGCGGATCTCGGGTAGGGGGTCCTGAACTATGCATCTGAGGATCGATGGTAACAGGAGACTGGGGACACGATGTTTACCCAGGTTCAGGCCTTCTCGATCAAGATAATGCCCTACTTCCTGCTTGATTTATCTTGATGAATATAGGGTTACAAGAGTTGATCTACCTCGAGATCGTAATGGCTAAAACCCTAGGAATATAGCCACCGTAATTGTGAACCTTGTCTGTACGGACTAAACCCTTCGGTTTATATATGCATCAGAGGGACCTAGGGTTGTAAATGACCATCTTGTACAGGAAGGAAAATATTACACCCGGACTCTAAACTTGCTATTTTACACATATGGGAGTCCTATCCGGATACGGGGATATTCTTCAGCGATAATCCTCACGGCCCACCATTCCGGCCCATAACGAACAATCCGGCCACCTGAGGACCCCTTAATCGAGGACTGCCTCACCCGCGCCGCTTCCCGGTGCACGCGACTGCTCCGCGTTCAAACGTCACCACGGGCGGCCATAACATGCATGTAAAAAATTTCTTGGGAGTTCGTGCTACAGCTAGCTATCCTCCCCTCCTCATCCATCTCTTCCAGTAGTGCTAGTACTCCATGGCGCAATCCATCGACAAGAAGGCAGGAAATTTTGGCTATACTCGGTTTGCAGTGAGTTGCATGCTGAGCGACGAAGCATGTGGGTGGAGGAGGGTGAGACACGAACGCGATAGACGTGATTTAAACATTGGTTTTGCTCGCTGGCGCGATCCAACGAAACGAAATGTTGGTTTCCAAAAGAATACTATACTGCATGAGGGAGAAGCGGATTCAACGAGAGGGAAAGGATCGAAGAAGAGGTGTCTAGAGGGGGGGGGGTGATTAGACACTCAACAAGAAAAGTAACAATTCTGAAGTTCTTCAAGTTGAGGTGGAGTTTTAGCACAATTTCAAACATTCACAATACACTTCAAGCAAGCATGGCAAGAGTATATGAGTAGCAGAAAGTAAAGCATGCAAGTTGCAAGAAAGTAAAGTGATGTGATTGGAGTTTTCAAACGCAATTGGAGACACGGATGTTTTTGGCGTGGTTCCCATAGGTGGTGCTATCGTACATCCACGTTGATGGATACTTCAACCCAAGAAGGATAACGACTGCGCGAGTCCATAGAGGGCTCCACACACGAAGGGTCCACGAAGAAGCAACCTTCTCTATCCCACCATGGCCATCACCCACGAAGGACTTGCCTCACTAGGGTAGATCTTCACAAAGTAGGCGATCTCCTTGCCCTTACAAACTCCTTGGTTCAACTCCACAATCTTATCCGAGGCTCCCAAGTGACACCTAACCATTCTAGGAGACACCACTCTCCAAAAGGTAATGAATGGTGTGTTGATGATGAACTCGTTGCTCTTATGCTTCAAATGATAGTCTCCCCAACACTCAACTCTCTCTCACACAGATTTGGATATGGTGGAAAGATGATTTGAGTGGAAAGCAACTTGGGGAAGGCTAGAGATCAATATCCTTGTGGTAGGATTGGAATATCTTGGTCTCAACACATGAGTAGGTAGTTCTCTCTCAGAAAATGAGTAGTGGAAGTGTAGGCATGTTCTGATGGCTCTCTCACTGATGGAGAATAGGTGGAGGGGTATATATAGCCTCCACACAAAATGTAGTCGTTACACGCAATTTACCAAACTCGTTGGGACCGAATAGTGAAACTCAATGAGACCGACCTCGTTCAAAATGTGAACGTTAGGCTTTTCGGTGGGACCGACAATATTAACTCGGTGAGACCAATGCGCTAGGGTTAGGGCTAAACCTCATCTCAGTGAGACCGATCACATGAACTCGATGAGACCGATTTCAGTAATAAGCAAACAGAGACTTGGTCTGGCAAACGCGATGGGACCAATCGCTCATTTCGGTGAGACCGAAACGTTATGAAAGGGAAACAAGTGAGTTTGCATTGCCAACTCGGTGGAAACGATTGCTCATCTCGGTTAGACCAAAACGTTACGAAGGGAAACAGAGAGTTTGCAATCCCATCTCGGTGAGACCGAGATCCCTATCGGTGAGAACGAACTGATTAGGGTTTCTAGCAGTGGCTATGTCAAGTGAACACGGTGGCGCCAGATGAATCAAATTGGTGGGGCTGAGTTTGACTTTAGGTTTAGGACATATGTGGAAATGAGAAAGTGGTTCAGGGCTTTGTAGCATATCACTAAGCACTTTGAGCAAGTAGACCATTAAGCAACACCTCATCCCCTTTTAATAGTATTGGCTTTCCTACGGACTCAATGTGATCTTGGATCACTAAAATAGAAATGAAGAGTCTTGAGCTTTGCCAATCTTTGTCCTAAGCCTCTTGAAAGGGGTTCCACATCCTCCTGTCCTACCACTCCACTGTTGAACTCATCTGAAATATACTAGATGAAAATATTAGTCCAACAAGAGATAGGTTGACATTAATTACCAAAATCACACAGGGAACACTTGTGCTTTCAATCTCCCCCTTTTTGGTAATTGATGGCAACATACATCAAAGCTTCAGATAAAAATATGAAGGATAACAAGTAAAGCTTTGGAAAAACATGTAACAAGCATATGCTCCCCCTATTTGTATTCAATCATGTAAATATAGAATATGAGAGCATGTCCATGCATAGGCACGTCAGAGCAAGCAATGAGTTACATGTATCTTGGCTATATGCATCAGATCAAATGATGTTAAATATAGGAAATGTACCTCCATGTTCATGTGTCCTCCTTGCAAACAACATATACAACAGCAAGAAATCATCATGCACATGGATGTGATGCATATACTTACCTTGTGGTCTTGAGCTAGCTTTGGAGGAGGTGAACTTGAGAAAAGAGGGTTAGATAACACAAGAACACCTACTAAACAAAGCACAATGAGTAACCACAAAAGTACCAAGATTGCGATGACATGTAGTGAGTGAGTACTTAGTACTATATTTGGATATGGACATGTCCCCAAAGAGATAAGCATATGCAATGAGTTCCTAAGATTTTCTTCTCTTAAGTGTCTTTCTCCCCCTGAATCTGTTATTGGATAATGGGAGAAGATAGGGTAAAAGAAAATTAGAGCAAAACAATCATAACACATACTAACATGTCTTTCCCCTCTTGAAGACCTTTGATTTCTCTCATCTATAGATAATAAGCATCTAGAGAAGCTTAAGGCATGCTTTATCCCTTATGTGATATGCTTTGATGTGCTCTCTCTCCCCCTTTGACATCAACTTCCAAGAAGGGATCTTCTGGAGCATGAGTCAAGTAGGTTTGGTCCTCGATGCACATTATAAAGCAACATGTAATATAAGATGCTGGTAGAGGATAAGAATCATCGAGTGGAGCTGGAGCCGAAATGCAGGATGCAAATGGCAAAAAGTTTTCTCAGTATTGAAATCAGTTAGGCCAATTCATTGTCATCGATCACACCGAGTTGGTAGTGTCAGAGATGATGCATATCAGTCAGACCAGGTTTTTCCTTGTTGGTTGGACCGATGAACAATCTTCAATGTAGCATTGCAGTTCGGTCTAGCCGAGATGCAGAAATCGGTGAGACCGAGTTCAATATAGAGGAAAGATTTTGTCATCTCAGCTCACTAGGCAAATAAGATCTCACAAAGATTTGCGGGTAATTAACTGAAGGTTGTGCAAAGAATTTAGAGCAGAAAATAACAGAGAAAAGAAAATAAATCTAGATGAAGTTTCTTGTTTTGTTTTTTCAAAGGGGAACAAGCATGCAAAAGATAGATGCAAGAACACAGAGAAACACTAGAGAACTTCATCTAGAAATGGTTAGCGACAGAGTCACCTATGTTCGAGTATATTGACTTAGGAGTCAAGTAAAGATACTTGATCATAGGTCATACTCATTGTTTAAGCTCAAAATGCGATTGCCATTTTTCGTTTAAGCATTTTGATGTATTGTCATCTTGTTGAGCTGCTTTGACCCATGTCTTGGGGTAAAGCTTCTCTAAGATGGAATAACATACCTTGGGTGGTGGTGTTGATCTTGATCATGTAGTTGAACTTGTGTTGGATGCTCAAGTTTGATGTAGTTCATTAAGATTTGGGAGCACCACTTGTAGTTTGAGTTCATCTACCTACATGGGTTAGATTTGCAAGGAAGAGCACTTGTATATCCAAAATGACAATCATGAAAATTTGATACCAAATGAAATTTGATATAGAAATTGTCAAAGGATATATTGAAAGGATTCATGCTTCCTTGCCTCAACCACCATATTGTAGAGACTTGGTGATGTAAAGATTGCTTAGGATATGAGTGAGTTGCAATCTCATAGATCTAGATTTATCCAAGTACCTACAAGGGTTAGATAACATGCAAGGGTGCAAGTATAGATCCAGGACATATGATCATAATCATAAGAGAAATATCAAGGATTAGTCAAAGGCTCATGCCTTGCATGCATCCAAATGGAGTTACTACTCGAACTTTGAGGCATCAATGATGTTCAATTCACCTCACAAACGGCAAAATACTTTCTCATCAAGTGGTTTGGTGAATATATCCGCCAATTGCTTATCGGTACGAACATGTTTAAGATTAATGTCTCCTTTAGCAACATGATCTCGAATGAAATGATGACGAACTTCCATATGCTTAGTTCGAAATGTTGCACGGGATTGTGAGCAATCTTAATAGCACTTTCATTATAACAAAGCAATGGAACATGTTTCACCTAGATCCCATAATCTTTAAGAGTATGTGTCATCCAAAGTAATTGAGCACAACATGAACCGGCGGCAATGTATTCTGCTTCGGCGGTGGATAAGGATACCAAGTTTTGTTTCTTGGAGGACCAAGACACAAGAGATCTACCAAGAAATTGACAAGTACCCGAAGTGGACTTTCTATCAACCTTGTCTCCGGCATAGTCCGAATCATAGTAGCCAACAAGATCAAAAAGAGACCTCTTAGGATACCAAATGCCAATGTTTGGTGTGTGAATTAAGTATCTCACTATCCTTTTCACAGCCTTAAGATGACATTCTTTAGGGGCCGCTTGATATCGTCCACACATGCACACAGTTAGCATAATATCGGGACGGGAGGCACATAGATATAACAAAGAACCAATCAGAGAGCGGTAAACCTTTTGCTCAACTGGTTCGCCATCCTTAGTCAAGTCAAGATGTCCACTAGTAGGCATGGGTGTATTCATACCTTTGCATTCTTGCATGTTGCACTTCTTCGTTTGCTTCATCTTGGCGTGTCCCACTTGTGGATGCCTCCATGTCAACGTGTGGTTCATCTTGTCGTGAAGTTGAGGCTTCCACTTGGATGGATGAAGTACTCTCCTTCAACTCCGTTGGGCAAATCTTGCCAATAGACAAGTCTTGTATTGCTTCCAAAGGTCTCTGCCTCCTACATCAATTGGTAATTGCTCTACTTGCGAGCCGTTAGATTCATCGAACTTCACATCTACCATCTCTTTTCAACCTTTCGGGTGAAATTGTCACTACAAAAAAGACACATCCGTGACATTTTGAGCCGAACAAAACTTTTTTCTGTCTACTTATGACACTTCTATGACAATAATTGTGACAAAACACGATATCATCATAAATGTGGTGGGGTACTACTTCTATGACAAAAAATCATGACCGAAAATGGGCTTTTCGTCCTGGGTGGGCCGGAGACGCAGCTGCATGACATTCTTTGGGCCGTCCATGACGGAAAAACCGTGGTAGAAGCGAGGGCGAGGAAAATATCAGGGTGTTCCCGGTTACGGTGGGTGGTCGCGGCCGAGCGATGCGCGTTTCTCTCGTACACGCACGCGCATGGGTGCAAGCCATTGGCCTCTAACTGAACCCGAGCGAGGCGTTGGGCTGTAACTGAATCCGAGCGATTGCACTGCAGGCTACGCGTTACTGAACCTGAGCGATCGAACGATGGCTGTTAACTGTACCCGATCGAGCGATTCCTTCGCTACTGCTGCTAACTGAAGCCGATCGATGCTGCCTCTGCATGAACAGTGAGCGTTGTTGGGGGGGGGGGTTTGGATGAACAGTTCCCGGTGAAAGTGGCTGAACAGGACCCCGTGGTGCTGCCTCTGCATGAACAGGACCCCATTCGATCGAGCCGGTTGGGGCTGCATGAACAGGACCCCGTGGAGGGCTGCATGAATAGGACCACCCCGTGGAGGGCTGGATGAATAGTAGACGGGGAGGGCTGGATGAACAGTATCCCGTGGAGGGGTGGTTGAACAGAAGTCCGTGGAGAGGGCTGGTTGAACAATAGTCGGTGGAGTAGCGCGCGATGGAGGCTGAACAGTCGCTGGTGGAGGCTAGAGGAGGTCTACGGTGGATGAACAGTAGCCCGTGGAGGCTAGAGGGGGTCGACGGTGGTGATGAACAATATCCCGTGGTGTCCCGTTTTGCGATATGCCACACCCCTCCCGATGAACAGGACCCCCGTTTCGACCGTAGCGCTCCAACACAAGTCCGTTTCCTCCGTTTTGCGGTACGCCACACCCCTCCCGATGAACAGGACCCCCGTTTCGACCTTAGCGCTCCAACACAAGTCCGTATCCTCCATTTTGCGGTACGCCACACCCCTCCCAATCAACAAGACCCCCGTTTCGACCATAGGAGGTCTGTTTCCTTTGTTTTGCGGTACGCCAGACCCCACCTGATGAACAGGATCCCCTTTCGAACATGTCCGGTCGAACACAAGGCCGTTTCCTCCGTTCTGCGCTACGCCAGGCCTCGTTTCCATCAGCTGTTTCGCCCGAGCCCTCCCGATGAACACGACGACGCATTCCGTTCCGACCCAGCCGGTTGGCTCCCCATGAACATGACGACGACGCGGTTTCTCCGTTCCGACCTAGCCATGTACACGAGCCCTGGCCATACGTACGCGCAAGTAGGCGTTCGAGACCCCGCCCGTATGTACGTACGTGGCCGTATTTACTTTCTTGCACCCTGGCTGCTGTACGTACGTGCACGTGCTACGTGCGCGCCTCTACTATGACATGTGCGTGCCTCTACATCGACCAGTATGTACGTACACATTCGCGACCACAATGACAACGCTACGTACGCTTCGACCAGGTGGGTCCCGACTGTCAGGCACTTCCTTGCGTGCGAAGATGTAGCTGGTGGGTCCCAGCAGTCAGGGGGGCGAATCATTTTTTTTGCCCAGACGCACTTCCTTGCGTGCGAAGATGTAGCTGGTGGGTCCCAGCAGTCAGGGGGGAAACGTTTTTTTCGCGAAATATGGTGCCCCGTCCGGTGGGTCCCTGCTGTTTGGTGGAGGAATAATTATTTTGCGCGTAATAAGGAGGCACTTCCTTGTTGCGGCCGTGGACCCAGCTATCAGCCTCTCCACATACAGTCCACGTCCGATGGAAGCCGTTCCTTGACCACATTGACCATGCCGCGCCGAGAGCACCAGGGCAGTGGACGACGGCGAGGCCTAGGAAGGGGACGACGCGGAGCCGGGGAAGACGCAGCAGTGGATGCCCACGCGTAGACGAGTACGAGGGTTCACTGGTTCGCTGCGGTGTGAGGCTGCCGTCGCCGCAGAATAACAGGGAGTGTGGGTGAGTAGAGGGATGGCCTGGCCAGTGGTCGGAATAGTAGGGGGCGGTGATGCCTCTGCAGTAGCATAGCCGGCCGCGAGAGGCAGGAGCATGCGGCACGACCGGCACTGCTTTGGGCGGCTGGAGCAACAAGACCAGAGGTTGAAGAAGCACTATGGCCATTGGATGGACATCGTATGGTCACTGGAGCTAGAATCGTTCATATTGACTAAGTTGGAAAAGCACTCCGTCCCTGTCAACTTAGTTGGCCCACAAGTCAGCCTCCCACCAAGGTGGGTCCCAACCAGCAAGGGGAGAATTCATTTTTTGTGCGTAATAAGGAGGCGCTTCCGGTGGGTCCGAGCTGACAGCGGGGGGAACGTTTTTTTCACGCAATACGGTGGCCCGTCCGCTGGGTCCCAGCAGTCAGGGGGAAACGGTTTTTTCGCAAAATACGGTGGCCCGTCCGATGGGTCCCTGCTGTCAGGTGGAGGAATAATTATTTTCCGCGTAATAAGGAGGCACTTCCATGCTGCCGTCGTGGACCCAGCTGTCAACCTCTCCACGTACACTCCACGTCCGATGGAAGCCATTCCTTGACCATGTTGACCACACCGTGCCGAGAGCACCAGGGCGGTGGACGACGGCGAGGCATAGGATGGGGACGACGCGGAGCCGGGGAAGACACGACAGTGGATGCCCACGCGTAGAGGAGTACGAGGGTTCACTGGTTCGCTGCGGTGTGAGGCTACCATTGCCGCAGAATAACAGGAGGTGTGGGTGAGTAGAGGGATGGCCTAGTCATCGGTGGGACTAGTAGGGGGCGCTGAGGCTTCCGCGGCATCATAGCCGGCCACGGGAGGCAGGAGCACGCGGTACGACTTGCGCTGATTTGGGCGGCTGGAGCAAGAAGACTAGAGGTTGAAGAAGCACTACGGCCATTGGATGGACATCATACGGTCACTGCATCTAGAATTGTTTATATTGACTAAGTTGACAAAGCACTCCGTCCCCGTCAACTTAGTAGGCCCACAAGTCAGCCTCCCACCAAGGTGGGTCCCAACCAGCAGGGGGAGTATTCATTTTTTGGTGCGTAATAAGGAGGCGCTTCCGGTGGGTCCGAACTGACAGTGGGGGGAACGTTTTTTTCATGGAATACGGTGGCCCGTCCGCTGGGTCCCAACAGTCAGGGGGAAACGTTTTTTTGCGAAATACGATGGCCCGTCCGGTGGGTCCCTGCTGTCAGGTGGAGGAATAATTAGTTTTCGCGTAATAAGGAGGCACTTCCTTGCTGCCGTCATGGACCCAGCTGTCAGCCTCTCCATGTATAGTCCACGTCCCACGGAAGGCATTCCTTGACCATGTTGACCACGCCGCGCTGAGAGCACCAGGGCAGTGGACGACGGCGAGGCCTATGAAGGGGACGACACAGAGACGGGGAAGACGCGTCAGTGGAAGCCCGCGCAGAGAGGAGTACGAGGGTTCACTGGTTCGGCTGCGGTGTGATCGTGTGAGGCTGTTGTCGCCATGGAATAACAGGGGGTGTGGGTGAGTAGAGGGATGACCTGGCCAGCGGTGGGAGTAGTAGGAGGCGGTGAGGCCTCCGCGGCATCACAACCGTCCACAGGAGGCATGAGCACGCGGCACGACCGTCACTGCTTTGGGCGGCTAGAGCAAGAAGACCAGAGGTTGAAGAAGCACTACGGCTGTTGGATGGACATCGTACGGTCACTGCAGCTAGAATCGTTTATATTGACTAAGTTGACCAAGCCCTTGGTAGGCGTCAACTTAGTAGGCCCACAGGTCAGCCTCCGAGACGGTGCGCCTCAGATGTCAGGGGGAGGAATCTTTTTTTGGGCGGCTGAAGCAAGAATATCCGAGATTGAAGAAGAAGCACGACATCCGTTGGATGGACATCCAACGGCCATAGCTGCCAGAACCGTGTGTTGTTGACAAAGCCTTGCATACGCGTCAACTTAGTTTTTTTAGGGGATGTGTCAACTTAGAAGGCCCACAAGTGTGTGGCAGAGAACATATATCCCATTTGCGATTTGTAAGAATGTACAACCCATTTTTTAATTCTAATGGAATTTACTACGGTCCATTTACAGTTTGTTAAAACAGAATTAAATAAAAATCCCACATTTTTATGGGATCCGAAATATTTTTATCCGAAATTTCTACTCAGATTAAATATAACTTGAAAATAAAGTTGTATTACCTTAAAATCCAACGAAATATTGCGCGCATAATAAGTAATGAAATTTAAAATTTCAAATTCTGAAAATAATATATTTTTTAAACTAATTACGTGTTTGGTGCATACTTTTATAGTTACTGCCCAGCTATTATATATTACATCCCATTTATTGTTTCTTAAAGTCCATTTTCTTGTTAAGCCTAATGCATATCTCCTAGGAAAGTTTGCAGCCCAGCGGGGCGAAGAATAACAAGTTGACCCGGATATTGTGTACAACTGTCGGCCCAGTTGCATTGCTGATGTTGAAAAAATGGCCTGTGTAGTACAGTACAACCTAACATGGCTACTCAGCCCACATTCGGCGACGCCGGAAAGGCCCAAACAAGGCTTCTGTACATCTTTTTAAAGTCACCGAGCTCAGTTAATAACATAAGAAAAAAGTTACTCCCTCTGTAAACTAATATAAGAGTGTTTAGATCACTATGTTAGTATTCTAAACACTCTTATATTAGTTTACAGAGGGAGTAGATTACAGTGGAACCTAATTAAAAGCTGTCACGAGCAAAGAAATAATTCAACGGGTCCCACTTGTGCGTGTGTGCACGTGTGTGTGTGTTTGTGTGTGTGTGTGTATGTGTGTGTGTGTGTGTGAGAGAGAGAGAGAGAGACCCATCGGTCGATGATCGTAAATACATCTTTCAGCCATATGCATTGCCGATGCTCAGCAAAAACTTATATAGTTGACACAATCATATAGAACATCATAGCACACTAAACTTGCATACAAAAATTTCACGCAGATGGCACAATCAGGATGGAAGCAGTGGATCGCTACGGGTAGGGCTATGTTGACACCAACAAACTCGTACATAATGGTTCATCGTCTTTATCAATGACATGGAAATATCTTGAATGCTGTACAAAGAAAACAGACAGGCAACACAATAAGTTCTGCTAGCACATTAAGTTGACGTACAACCCTTTCTAAAAAAAGTTCTGGTACAAAATTAGAACAGGTCACAATCAAATGTGCTGGCACATCAGTGCTTTACACCCATAGCTCGGATTTAACTAGTATCTGACAAGATTCAGTTGTTACCTCAAATTAGAGCACATCTAGGCAGCCAACACTGCCTCTTCTCCCAAAGAAGCAGTGGCCTCCGCCGCGCGATGGAGTAGGCCCTGTGGTATCCATCGTTCTGAGCAACACGGGGAAAGTCTGAAGTTGACTACTGTAATGGACGTCGTCGACGGACCCTGGCACCAGCGGCGGCAGCAGGAATTCGATTGATGGATTGACCACTTATTCGACATGCACAAACACTCGATACATGTACATCCCTAACGTGGTCCGCGGTGGCCTTGGTGGTGACGAATAGTACAACCCCGGTTCCTGCACCGGTATCTCAACACCAATCACCTTCGGTATAGTGGACGACTTCTTCATCCATGCCATAACTATCAGAGCCCAGCTGTCTGGAGGAACAAACATACTTACGAGCTCACTTCCAAGGTCGTTGATAAGCTCATTCATGGACTCGCTGTTCCAAGCACGTCGAGGCATGCCGTGGAAGGTAAGCTTTGTTAAAAACTCAAGCTCAGAGGGCACCGAGCCCCATCCTGGGTGCCACCGATCAAAGCTCACCAGCGCGCCATCGCAGAACAAACACCGGGAAGATTCGAACACACGACTGCAGTCAAAATTTGCCCGAAACCTGACGAAGAAATCAGCCGGCGGCGGACAGACTTCGACAAGCAAGTCACTTATTTGGATGCCGTGCGCAATGCCAAGAGCTTTGACAAGGTAGTCCAGCGAGACAGGAGGCCGGTCGCCGTTGATGGTTACCACCAGCACTTTGCCGGCAAATTGGTCGTCAAGCGCCGCGATGCCATTGTTGAGCGATATCACGCAGCGACCGAAGGCAGGACGGACCTCAGGATCTCTGGCTCAGAGATCCGCGTTGACCGGCGACATAATAGTGAGCTTGAGTACAGGGAGTACAGGAGGGGGATTTGGCGGAACTGGAGTAGGAATCGAGATTCCGGAGGTGGGGGCGGGGCGGGAGATTGGGGACGAAAAGATATCTTGAATTTTGAACATGCGTCAATATGCTCTCTACGCGCAAGCGCACGAAAACACCGGTGGCGCCCACATGTCGGCCGAAGAGTCCTTATTCATTCTTTTTTGGAGAGCCCGACCTTTTTTTGAGGATCTTTTGGGAGCACGGCGTGAGAGTCATAATTGACCTGTTTGGCATTACGTTACTACTCGGCCCATATTCAACGACACCTCACTGGCCCAAACAAGTGTACATCATCGAAAAGACACTAAGCTCGAATTATATAACTTGAAAAAAGGAGATACACTTTGAACACTGGAGAATGGTGTTGCCCTCATTTAGCCCACCAGTAGTTCAAGACAATAAACAGTTCGAAACAACGATATATACAACATTCAAACACTGACTAGTGACTACTACTGACATAAATAGCAAGACATGATAGTTCATAAGAAGTCTTGCTACACCACCAAAATGCACCCATCTGCAGCGCTCAGACTCTCGTGATCCAGACGAGAATGACATTCTAAACAGAGCCAACTATTACATAGTAAGAGTGACATAGACGAGGATGACCAAATGACAAGGAATATGCATAACAAAAGAAAGAACTACCCATCCAGAACAAGCAGCAAAGACAACAAAGTCATTCGAAGAGATGATCCCACACCATCATAATTTGCAGCCCCGCTTCAGCGACCAATGATTCGGAGACACCAGTACTCCACCCTTTCGACGCAACAGCCCAATTACCTATCAACCTGAAGGCTTGAACCACATCAATGCCTGTCGTAATTGAGACATCCAAGGATCAAAGTTAATCCGGATTCCTTTGTCATTCTCACCTTCTTTTGGTTGCAGACTGTATCATTGACAATCAGGGGAGTTTGCTCCCGAACTCCTAGGGCTCGTAGTGTAGACACAGTTTTCCATAGCAAACAGAGCCTCTCTTCCATGAAGGTCCTTGCCAACGGTGATCTCCTGGTTAATCGGATAATTGAGTCCGAGAAACAGAGAGTGTGAACCAAGGCTGTTTACCCGCCTCCAACTAAAAAATCCTGAAGGCCCCAAGAAGCTAGTATCTTGCTCATAGACGTAATAGCCAATGTCCAAATACTCATGTATTTCATGGTGCTTGTATACAGTGGGGGTTTTGCAATATAACTTTTCCGGCTCATGTGTCCGAATGATCATTAGTCTTTTGCCGTCGTCTGATCGAGCGAAGTACTAGTTGTGCTTCCCTGCTTTTGGCAAAGGTGGTGTGATTACAAAGGGTAGTAACTGTAGGGACACTGCATCATATCAAAAAGGGCAGGCATTGTTAATGTAAGATCAGCATTGTTCAGAGTAATGCAAGAAACATCCTTGATATGTCCCTGTTGGAACTGGGAGGAAAATACAGGGAAATGTATACTAGGTTCCAAAATATAGAAGTTCCATGCATGGTTATACTCATGTTATCTCGCAATCGATTCTTCACAGGAAACTACGATGTCATGCACGTTATGGAATCATGTTCTGTCCTCACAAAAAAATTCTTCAAGGTAACTAACATACAATGCATTGTTGTATACTCGTGTTCTGTGGGCAAATTTTTTGTGATGATATTATTCTAGCCATTGATTGCTGAAGGGAAAATATAGGTATGTACACATGGTAAGCATTACATGATTTCACTACTTTCAAATATAGAGTTCTCCATATGCACATTTACTTCCCTAATGTATGGTTAGATGAAACCAACAGTGTGGTGCATGTTTCTTCATCATGAAAATGAGGAAACTAACATGGCCATTGATACACACTCATATTTAGTAGTAGTATATAGATTACTGTAAAATAAGGATAATATCCATATATTCATAACCGTTTGATCATTCAGGGGTACAAATTGGCTGTAATGACATGATCACAATCGCATGAATTAACTCATTACAAATATAGCTGATTTACGACGTCTCTAATACATTGCCATAGTTCTACTCAAATTCTGCTCAAACAGGGATATGCCAATCATCACAAAAAGTTCAAACAGTGTCATGGCGTCATCATTAACATGAGACAGAAACAACTTATACGTGCCGTCCCAGCAATACGTTGTGCCATCTGCTTTGTCGATCGCGTAGATGATGCCATTGTGTTCAATAGGATCACAGAAGTGTGTATCAGCTTTGACGATGATCCACTGCGAGCTGAGTTGTCTCCAGCTAAAGAAGGTACCAGCGTAAAGATAGGCGAGTCCGCGGTCGAACAAGGCAATTAGCTTGAAGTCTGCGTATTTCGCATGTCATGTGGGCACTTGGCAGATTACAATCTTCTGCAAAACAGGGTTCGTCCAACTGACGTGGTAATCTAGATGACTAGGACCGGATGGTAAAACTCTATATAATCCAACGGAGGAAGGATAATCTCATGGGAGGTCTGGAAATTCACGAGCACCAACTTATTACCATCTTATCTAAAGGTAGCCATCCAGTGGGAGTTCATGCCGACCTAGTACATACCTGCCAAGAAGTTTCGGGCGATGGTGATCGGACAAAGTCGAGGGAAATGATGTACGGCGACCAACTACATACCTGCAAGGAAGTTTCGGCTAATGGAGATCATATTGAAGTCAGCGGCATCACGTATGCCTCCGTATCATGGTGAGCCAATCTCGCAAGACCAGATAGCAGCAAGCAGGGTGTCTTGAAAAGCTTTGGCCTCGCTTCGATGATGGCCGTGTGCATGCCCCTCGAGCATGCAACAAGCCACATGGCACTCAACATATCCATATACGAACAACAGAGGCCGAGGACGTCACCGGGGAGATTGCTCCAATCACGACTCATATGGATCCTGCGCGGTTCGCGTTCGGCCATGGTGGAGTTTGGAAGGTGGGGTTTTGGGGGGCTTGATTTACGGGGGAGAAGGCTGTCGGTGCTGGAGCGGCTAGCGAGGGAATAGTGGTACTGGGGGAGGCGAGCGAGGCGAGGGTATGTGGGGGCACAGTGAGATAATGAAGAGTAATCTCAGGATCTTCGGCGAGACGGATATGGAGATGGAGTGGTGCTAGGGGAGAGGGAGACGAGGCGAGGCATGCTCTACAGTGGCGGTGAAAGTGACTGCACAGTGCACAAGGTGAGGCTGACTTTGGTAACCCGGACATGCCGCCTGGACTAGTGTCACCTCGGGCGCGGGGTCTTGTCACTTCACTCTGAGGACCGGATGAATAATAGTATTTTGACCAGCAAGCGTACCACAGTTGTACTACTACTACTAGTAGGAGTAGTAGGAACATAAGTAGTAATCCCATGCAAGCATGCCTCTAGGTTCACTTCATCCTCCAGGTATCATCTATATTGCGAGCAGAACCAAATTCTCGTTTGCATAGATCCCACCTACCAGGAGGGGTGCAGAAATAAAAAGGAATCATAAAATGTCTCGCCACGATGATTCGAAGGAGTGACCTCAACTAGCCAGTGGCAGACGTAGCGCTAGAAGGATGGGCACGTATAGGGACATGCCCCACTCCTCAGCCTACCCGCGTAGCCTTTTCGTTTAGTCTACCTAGCCGTCTAATCAACTGCTTGTAGGCCACTTCTACCATTTACTTCTCCATCGGGAACCGATTTTCCACGGCTTCTTCACTATTCCTTGATCTTCATTTGCATCCAAACCACACTGGATTCACATTGTTTTAACCTCTTCACATCCTCCTGGAGTAATTTCGAAGCCCCTATAAATAATCATCTTCTTCAGTTAGACTAGCCATCTAATCCTAATTCTCCAAACCATAGCCCTCCGGTCCGGCGGTTCCAAATGGCGAAAGAGATCGAGATGCAGGTTTTTAGCGTCCAACATGTCCTCATCGAAGGCTCATTGAGCATAGTTACCATAGTCACCGACCACCCAAGGGTTGTTCGGAAGTGTATCAACAATGTATCCAACTCCCTCCAAAAGGTGGAGATGAATGTCATCGGTCCCGACGTAGAGTACACCGAGCGTGCCACTGGGAAGATCCAACGCGTCGCCGTCCTTCAGATGTGCCTCAAAGATGATGTTTTGGTGTACCACATCATACACGCGCCCTCCGTACCAGGTGAACTTCACGATTTCTTGTCTCGAGAGGACATATACTTCTGTGGGGCAGCCATTGCAGGGGACAAACAGAAGTTGGAGCCATACAACCTTGATTTGAAAAGCATCGCTGACCTACAAACCAGAATAAAAATTCATGTAGAAGATTGTGATAAACCAACACCATCCCTATTCGACGTAGCAAATTTTGTGCTAGGAACAAATCTTCAGAAGGGTGACGAGACGCTGGCATTAAGGTCGTCTGGATGGGAGAATTATCCCTTGACGTACGAGCAGATAAAATATGCTACCCTCGATGCCCGTGTGATTTTCGAGGTAGCTGCAAGGTCCATAGAGCTTGTTGCAAAGCCGTCTCCCATAGAAAATGAGAAGAAGAAGTAGAAGAAGAAGAAGAAGAAGAATAAGAAGAAGAAGAAGAAGAAGAAGAAGAAGAAGAAGAAGAAGAAGAAGAAGAAGAAGAAGAAGAAGAAGAAGAAGCACCAGTAGCAGGGCATTATGGATGGATGAACTATTTCCTCTCTTGTAAAAAAATATTCCCACTATATGTATATTGATATAGATGGACAATTTTGATGGTGTGCATGTATTTGGAACAAGTAGTAGCATGGGTCCACTTGACTATAATGAACTATTTATCCGCCTAGCTTTCTCTACTACTCCTTCCAGTGATCGGTATGCAATGCATGTGTCCGCAGACATGACAACTTGTCCATGGAAGTTCAACTATGGCGACCATCACGTTTCATCCACTCCCACTCGCGATTCCCCCGACGCCGCTCCAACCCACGGCACCACGTCCCTCGACGTGCGCCTCACCCCTCTCGGTGGCACCGCCCCTCTGCCTTTGTGTGCATGACATGTGGGCCACCTTAAATGCGGCGAGCATCAAGTTTCTACCACAGCCACACGCGATTCCCACGACGCCGCACGAACCCATGACACCACACGTCCAGCACCATCGATTTTTCATCCAGCGGCTGTGACACATTTCGTCCCGAGCATCAATCCTCAGCTGGAGTACTTCTGTACTACAGGTATTACCCACCGGTGTGGCCATCTACGCCTCATAACGCCTCGACGCCCAACTGTGGCACCCTCGCCACGGCCACACCACCACCGGCCGGTTCATCTCGAACTAGTGAGTCGCGAACCACACCACCACCATAAGAATGACATGTGGGCCAGCCGCATTTAAGGTCCTCATGTCATTGACTCATTGGCTGGGCACTAAGCCACTGAAGTTCGAACCCGTGGGCCCCGAGAGGGAAATGTAACTCATGTGGCAGGCCTTGTGGTGCTTCGCAATACGTGCTCGTGCCAAACCCGGAATTTGTTTCTTACTACTACCAGCTACGTACTAGTAACGTACACGTGCATTGCACGCATGAGATTCTGGTGGTTTGTGCATTATGCTTCTACATGTGGAGTCTTCTAGATTTTACATGTGGTAGAATCTAGTGGAATGTACTCCCTCCGTTCTAAAATAGATGACTCAACTTTATACTAACTTTAGTACAAACTTGAGTCATCTATTTTGGAACGGAGGGAGTAGATGATATCCAATGGCCAGTAGTGCTCGGATTTGCCATCCTTGTACCGTCGGATTGGCTTCATCCGACGACCAATTTTCAAAGTTATTCACACACTATATAGGGGGTATAGATATAGATGTGCCGGCCCCTTGCAATGGATCCAAAGTATATCTGTTTAGTGGAGTGCACTCTGAACACATTATCTATTTATTTTTCTCTAACCTTTCGTAGCCATGCAACCAAGCCACATAAGCTTCATGGGTGCCCCCACATCATATTATTCATACTACGTTGACAGAAAAAAAGATAATCACCCAAAACAAAATCTTCCCATTTTTTGTTCCTACGATGTTGTGTCGTGCACGTACCTACTAGTTATATAGTGGTAGTACTAGTTGTACAGTGATACTAGTAGGAGTAGAGTAGTATGGAATGCTCCAACTCTATCAACGAGCCCCATCTAACACCAAATTTCTTGGCTTCTGTGCTACAGTGAGATCTTCCCCTCGTTTCTGTTTTCCAACCCGGCGGCGGGCGGGGTGCGGTTTGCCAATAGTCGGTTTGCTCAACGGTGGTCCCACATGAAAGTGAAAATGCCAGGCAGCACGCCTTCCCTAAGCTATGTGTCGTGCTAGACGGGGCGTGGAGTACTCCCGATTCCCGGGCGTGTGTGGGCG
>LR738715.1:391874343-391947664 GCA_902687465.1 Secale cereale | reverse complement strand
CCCGGAGCCGCCCCACCGACGACCCGGTCAACGGCCTCTGATCCTCTTCGCCGACACCTTCCTCAACCCTACCGGAGCCACTTCGCCGACACCATCCTCAACCCCACCGGAGTAGCTTCGCCTATACCATTTTCAACCCTACCGGGGCCACTTTGCCAACTCACAAGTCCATGGCCTCAGATCCGCTTCCTCGCACCCTCATCCAACCTACCGGAGCAGCTTCTGACGCCCCGTCCACGGCAACATATCCGCATCATCGACACCATCCTTAACCCAACCACCGGAGCAGCTTCACCTACGCCCTCGTCCACGGCCACAGATCCGCTTCGCCCACACCGTAGTCCACCCTACCGGAGCCGCTCCACAAACCCCCTACTCGATGGTTCTAGATCTCCTTACCGGACCCCGACAGCCAGCGCAGAGTCATCACCCTTGACGTTGCTAACCTGATTCCCACCGTCTGGCAAGATGCAAGCACCCGCCACGACCTAGGTACTTGTCACCTATAAACCGTCCAACATTACCTGCCCGATATACTTCAAATATACTAACAGGTCGTTGTTACCTATTATGCAGCTGGTAAAAACTACAAGGACGATGTTACTTCTGGATCTAACAGCTTGGCCAACCAAGATCCTGGACCGAGGCATTGCTATGATCTTGTAAGCGTGTCTCTCTCTCTTGTATTGTTCTGTGCCTGCCAGCGTGCTTTGCTAGGATTGTCGACCAGTAATCCCTTTGTGCAGACAATGATTTCTACTAGTGGCTGCTAAATTAGATATGTAGATGTCATACATGATACTACCTCGTACCTCCGTTCCTAAATATAAGTCTTTCTAGATATTCCACTATAGGCTACATACGGAGCAAAATGAGTGAATTTACACTCGAAAATGCATCTATATACATCTGTATGTGGTCCATACTGGAATCTCTACATAGACATATATTTAGGAACAGAGGCAGTACATTACACAAAATCGTAGGTGGCATGTAGGAATTCCACTACACTACATTAGGCTCCCTTAGAGTGCCTGCTACTCCAGCACACAAAGTCATGGCTAGTTTATACTACGCACACAATCATTAATTGGTGGTTTAAATATGCGCAAGGGATATGCAATGTATTATCTTGTAGAGATGTCTGAAATTAGCCGTGTCAACTTGCAGATAGGGTTAAACAATGAAAAAGTACAAGATGTATGTGGCAATTTCATGCAACATCGCAAAAAAAGGAGAGCCGGCGGTGAGCCTATATAGTGTGCTATGGTACGTCACTCCTCCATTGCAATCATCGTGACATGCTATTTATATGTCAGTTCTATTGGCCAAGTTTCTTATGGACAGTTATTATGAGTTATCCTAAGAAAATAAGCACCTGTGAATATAAGCTCCATGTAATAAGCCAACCAGTTCTTTTCATTGCGTTTTCAGCTTATCTTTGGTATGATCAGTGAAAGTCTAGATTGCATTATATTTTTCATTTTGCTCCCCATATGAAAATTAATTTGACTTGCAAACATCACAAATTGAACCCAGTGCAGTAATTAATATGATAGGAAAACAGACCATCACTATTTGCTCAAAATGCAAATACAAAGATACCATCTACTTGGCACAATCTACTTTGGTCAACGTTTTCCATAGAGATCCCATTGCCCAATTTAAACAAAAACGCATGACCATCACTGTTTGCTTTGATTACTTGTTGTTCTTGACCTAACACTCTAACAGAGCTTGTCAACGATTTAAACACTAAGGGCTGCTGTAGTGGGGCCTTTTCTAACTCATAGGTGACATAAAGGTTTGGCTGTACACTAAAGTAGGCTCTCTAAGAGTACCTGGAGATCCAGTTCGAAGGTATGCCTAGTTTTTACATAGTGGATACATAGTAAATGCTCATTTCATTGTGTGCAAGTGCAAGAGATGCGGCATGTTTCATTATGTGGTGTTGTTTTGTTATACTCTCATCCTTTTGTGTTCACAGACTGGATAGTATTCATATTTATCTTCCAAGGATATGAGTAACTAGTTTGTGTCACCTTGCAGAGGGGGTGCAATGAAGATACGATTGAGGATTTCCAAGTATAAGATGTTAGGAAGGAGCCTTGCAAGAGAAGTAGGAGCTGCGCTGAGCCTCTTCAACCAGTTAAGGTAAGTCACTGTATCCAACTCAACAGTTCAATTCCTTGTTTGTTTCAGGCATAGTTAATTTGCTCTTTTCAATTGCTTTATTTGTCCTCAGTTAATGAGATGCCCAAAGAATGATTCCTGATGTTGGGTACCTGTATAACTATTAGTTGACATAATTAAAGGCCTTACGATTTAAATACTCTGTCGAAGTGTGCCTGAAGCTTTGAAGTCTATTAACCAACTATTATTGAATGAGGCTCACAATCTAGTTTATACTAGGCTAATGATTGCATAGTTTTGCTTGCTGTAGTATGTTTGTATAAAATCCTCAACTGTTCATTATGCTCCCTAAGACTTTAATTGAGCTACAGAATGGCCAACTACTTGCTTACTTCTATGCAACGTGGTATAAATTTGTAACTTGTCTGTGTTTTGGATTGGGCCCCAACATCATGCTCATCTGGTGAGCTAAGAGAGATTTCTGTATGCAGGCTGGACAGACTACCTTTTTTATAATTTTTAAAATATCACCTACTTATGCTTCATGACGTGTAACATTATTTTTAGTCCTATTTTGCCATGTACTCCCTCCGTTCCTAAATATAAGTCTTTTTAGACATTTCAAATGGACTATAACATACATATGTATGTAGACATATTTTAGAGCATAGATTCACTCATTTTGCTCCGTATGTAGTCACTTGTTGAAATCTCTAGAAAGACTTATATTTAGGAACGGAGGGAGTACAAAATAGTCTATCTTGCTTGCTTCACTGTTGTAACTATATTTTTGCCTAGTCATGTGTACTTACAGAAACATTTCAGGATGAAGTGACATCAACACAAAGATCTGCGAGCAGTGTGGCATGGCCGCTACCGAATGATTATGGATTGGAATTGGAATGTGCTGATGTTCTCGAGCATCAACTAGAGGTGGCAAGACAACGTGTACATGATTCTGAACGTACAATCAGCAAGTTGAGACTGGACATGCAAGTATTGGATGTAGGAGTCAAAAAAATGAAACAAGACACTGAGGTAACAATGAAGGAATTGGAGATTTTGCAAACTGAAATTTGTGCTATCTAAATCCAGCCAATCCTATTTTCTGAAGAGATTATAGTTCAAATGGTAAGTTATGTTGATGCGCGTCCATGATGTATGAGCTGTATTTGCCCAGTGTATGTAATTTGCTCTTTGTGTATGCTTTATTATCACTGGTGCCGAACCACAATGCCCAATGGGTATAATCGGCTGTAATTTCTTTATTGTATAGTGTAGGATTATTCTACGTTTCTATGCCTTAGTCTGTTTATTGTATAGTGTATGATTTTTAGAGGTTATAGTATAGAGTAGGATAATTCTTTGAATATGCTATATCATTCAAATGGGGGCCAACTCGCCCAGACGTTGTAGTGACCATGGCCCTCCACTGGCCGTATGATCCTTGGGCCATCTATGGGATGGACGACCCATGGCCTTCTATGGCCGTCGGATTCGTGGGCCTTTTATTGGCTGTCGGATCCGTGGGCCTTCTATCGGCTGTCGGATCCATGGGCCTTCTATGGGCTAGCGGATCCATGGGCCGTCAGATCAATGGGCCTTATATGGGTCGTCGGGTCAATGGGCCTTCTACGTCCCATACGATCCATGGGCCTTCTACGGGCCGTCTCATCTATGGGGCTTGTACAGGCCGTATAAGGGGCCGTAAACGGGCTAGAGTGGAAATCGTACGTTTTATGGGCTGACCATAACAGGCCGTTAATAGGCTATATTTGATGATGTGTAGGATCGAAAGTATGTCTAGAGGGGGGGGGGTGATTAGACTACTTGACAATATAAAAAATCTGCCTTTAGATCATGAACAGTTTTTGGCAGTTTCACAATTATGATCAATTCAAGTATCACCCTACACATGCAATCCTAGAGTACAAGCAGCGGAAAGTAAATTGCACATGTAGTAAAGAGAGGTGGAGAAGATCAAACGCAGTTTGGAGACACGAAGATTTTTGTCGTGGTTCCGATAGGTGGTGCTATCGTACATCCACGTTGATGGAGACTTCAACCCATGGAGGGTAACGGCTGCGCGAGTCCACGGAGGGCTCCACCCACGAAGGGTCCACGAAGAAGCAACCTTGTCTATTCCATCATGGCCTACGCCCACGGAGGACTAGCCTTACTCGGGGTAGATCTTCACGAAGTAGGCGATCTCCTTGCCCTTACAAACTTCTTGGTTCAACTCCACATCTCAAAGACGGAGGCTCCCAAGCGACACCTAACCAATCTAGGAGGCACCACCCTCCAAAAGGTAATAGATGTTGTTGATGATGATGAACTCCTTGCTCTTGTGCTTCAAATGATAATCTCCCCAACACTCAACTCTCCTCACTGATATGGCTGTGGTGGAAGAAAGGATTGAGTGGAAAGCAACTTGGGAAGGCTAGAAATCAAGTTTCATATGGTAGGAATGGAATGACTTGATCTCAACACAAGGGTAGGTGGTTCTCTTCTCAAAAAGTGTATGGTAGGAATGGTAGTACTTTCTGATGGCTCTCTCCACGAATGAAGAGGGGGTGGAGGGGTATATATAGCCTCCACACAAAATCCAACCGTTACACACATAATTGAGCAATCTCGGTGAGACCGAAGTGAAAACTCGGTCAGACCGAAAGTTCAAATATAGTGAACGTTGGGGTTTTCGGTGGGACCGAAAATACCATCTCGGTGTGTCCGATATGAGTCAAAGGTAGGAACTTGCCAGAATCGGTGGGACCGAAATCAACAACTCGGATATTCCGAAATGATGACAAACGGTTACAGAAGGTTGGCAGTCCAGTTTCGGTGAGACCGAACTCAAAATCGGATGGACCGAAATTTCTAGGGTTTGGAAGAATAGCTGAGGTGGTTCATCTCGGTGGGACTGAGTTTGTAGAATCGGTTTGTCCGAGATTACTTATGAGTGTGTTAAGTAGTGAAAGTTGCTGATAGTTGAGGGAGCTAAATCACTAAGCACTTGAGCAACCAGATCATCAACACAACCTCATCCCCTTTTAATAGTATTGGCTTTTCTTATGGACTCAATGTGATCTTTGATCACTAAACCAAAAATGGAGTCTTGAGCTTTTGCCAATGCTTGTCTTAGCATTTTGAGGGGTCCACTTCTTCAGACATTTCCATACCCATATCATCGAACTTCTCTGAAATGATTCTCAGGTAAATATTAGTTCAATGATATATATGTTGTTATTAATTACCAAAACCACCCGGGGATTAGTTGCACTTTCAATCTCCCCCTTTTTGGTAATTGATGACAACATATAGATCAAAGCTTCGACAAAAGATATAATCAAAGAATAATATCGTCGCTTTGAGAAGTATGTGATAAACAAGAGCTCCCCCTAAATTTATGCATTATTAAAAAATTTGCGTTTGAATGCAAATGCACAATCGATTAGGATTATGGGTCACTCTTCCATGTCACATACATCTTGGTGGAGCGCACAAAATGATAAGAATGAATGACATGCACTCAATCACCAAGACAAGAGTAAATAGCCATACAATAAGGAATAGCATATGATAAGCATTAAGCACACATTAAAGCATAGTATGACCAAGCACTCATTAAGGTAGCATCAAACGTAGTAGCAAGCACACTGAAAGTATCGAACGACCAAAAGAAACAAATGTATCTCAAAGGTTCAAAGGAAACCGGCAAAAGAACGAAAGAGCACTCTCTCTCTCGAAGCCCTATGATCTATACAATTTCTCCCCCTTTGGCAACAAGTTACCAAAAAGTTCGAAAAGGTATAGAGCTAAGCGTCACTGTGGGCTCTGCTGGCGGCTCCCGTCTGGGTAGATGTCGGTGTAGAAATGACTGCATCGGCGAAGACTTCTGCTGATGTCTGCGCTGGAGGAGTGGATGCTGGAGCTGGAGTAACTGCTGGAGCTGTAGCTGGTGCTGAAGTGGTAGCCCTGGAGTCAGTTACTGGGATAGCTGCAGGTCGGGATCCTCTGGGAACCTGAGCAGTCTGGCGATGAGAGTCCTGGACTAGATCGTCCTGCATGAGCTCTGCTCTCTCCTGCCTTGCTTCCTCCATGTCCGCCTCAAGCTTGTTGACGGACACCTGAATCTCAGTCAGCTTCACGTCTAGAGCGTGGATCTTGTCCTCAACAATTCTCTCTAGGCTTTCCTGAGATTGCTCAATGCTGGCCAGGCGTTGTTCAATCCTCTGGGTAGCTTCAAGAATCTGCTCTCCGAAGCTCTTTGGCTTAGCTGCTGCTGCTGCTGCCTCTTTGTCAGCTTTAGCTTTCTTTGCAGATTCAATTTTGGCTTGTCCTTCAACTGAGGTTGGATCCTCCTCATCCATCACAACTACGTTATCTTCATGCTCTGGCTGCAGTGGCAAGTGCTTCCTATCCAACATGAATTTGCCCGTGCCAAACTTGGCATTGATGAGCATCTGAATCTGCGGGGCAAATCCACACGACCTCTTTTGGTCAGCTGCAGTCCTCTTAATGGTCTCTACCATTAAGTCCATCACCTTAAAAGGTGCCTTCTCATCAAGAATGTGCAGCATGTTGATAGAATAGCCTCGAATCATGCGGTGGTCTCCAGACTTGGGCATCAATGTATGCCTCAAAATAGTGTTTGTGGTGGTCAGACCTGCCTGGAGATAGTACACTGAGCCAAGCTTCCACCCTTCCAAATCAGCAGCGGGGATCTCCTTGTACATGTTCTTCATGGAATCATGGTTCTTCTTAGGAATCCCATAGACATCAATGTCGTCCTCTCTCTGTACTGGAGCATTTAGAAGTTCTGCCCATTCTTCAACAGACGAAGAAAACCTTTGACCTTCAGTCATCCAGGTGATCTTGCCATCAGGATAGAAGTGGGCTGTGGCGTAGAACTGCATGATCATCTCGTCATTCCAAGCTGTCAGTTCCTGACCCACGAACTCAGCAACTCCACATGCAGTAAAGCTCTCATGCACATGGGGAAAGAAGTCTCGGTGCTCTTTACTGTCAATGTACTTCCAGTCAACATACCTGGTGTCAGCAACAATAGGCTTCTTGTCCATCAGCACGGTCTCATAGAAGTCCTGCTGCTCTCTGGTGTGGAATCTGGGGTCCACAGCAGTCCTTCTCCTCACGGCATATGGATCAGACTGTCTCCATAGCCTGAGATCTTTATCCTTCCTTGCCTTCATATCCTCGGCTTGAGGATGAGCATTGTTGTGGAGTGGCAACTTAGGACGGAGCTTTAGCAACACATGCTCTTCATCCGACTCAGACGGTGGCATCTCACCTTTGTTCTTCTCAGAAGCTGGAATGCTCCTGGTTGTCCTCTTGGGCTTGGCTGGAGCTGCCTTGGCTTGACCAGGCTTCTTGGGCTTAGAAGTGGCTTGAGCCCTAATAGCATCACCCATGAACTTAGCTTTCTGAGGAGGAGGCTGGGGTGCATCTTCTTCTTCTTCTTCTTCAGCAGCATCAACATGAGGTTCAGCATATACTACCCTCTTCCTCTTGGAAGTTTTCTTCACCTTACTTGGAGCTGGCTCTTCCAAGTTCAGTTTCTTTGCAACAGCTGACTGTTTGACTTTGCTTGTGCCTTTCCTTGACTGCTGCCCTTGGTGCTCTTTGGCAACCACATTCCTCTTGGGCTTGGAGGTAACTTCCTCAGCAACAAAGTCAGAGTCCTCATCATCAGAATTTCTCTTCTTCCTGGTCCTGGTGGCTGCAGGAGGCAAACCACTAGGGGTGCTTCTCTCACCATCATCACTGGAACTACTAGCCTCAGGACTAGTATCTGCCTCTGGAATCTCTGCAAACGGTGACTCAGACCTGTTCTGGCTGTCACTGACATCTGACATGGCTGACAACCTGTGAAGAGATAAGGTATAGGCAGAGTAGAAGAGTTATCACAACTGCACAGGTTTTTGCAAAAAAAATGAGTTCAAATCTTAGTTTTGAGTTTTCACAGAATGCATTTCGGTCAAACCGATTTTCACTTTCGGTGAATCCGAAGTGTATAACAGAAACCTACACACCACTTTCGGTCAGACCGAAATGGGTTTCGGTCCTGCCGATAACCTAGGGTTTCACTGAAACTAAGTTTCGGTCACACCGATTCGCACAACTCGGTTAGACCGAAAGTGCAGTGCAATGGCCAGAGGCCAAATCGGTCATTCCGAGTTTTCAAAATCGGCTTCACCGAGAGATGTGTTCCGTGGAAACCTAAACCTAAGAATTTCGCTCGAAAACTAAACGGATCTGATCTGATGTTAAGGAATATCTCAAACGTGGATAGATACATGGCAAACCAGTCGTGCAAGAATCAGATGGGGAGCACGAGAGGGATCGGGACTCACCCTAACTTGGTGGAGTCCCTCTACGATGGCAACGGCGCGGAGAGGATTACCGTTGACGGCGGCGGAGACCTGCGGCGAGGGCGCACAGGCGACGACGGCGACGATCCGAAGACCAGGGCGACGGCAGCAGGGGACTTGAGGGCGAAACGGTTTGAAGAAGTAATCGCGCGCAGCCCTCAGGTATATATATCCCCGTACTGTCGGTGGGACCGAGTTGAAAAACTCGGTGACACCGAAATGGGTAACTGCTGTGCAGTTACACATATCGGTCACGCCGAGATTTTGAACTCGGTTTCACCGAGATGAAACCTAGATCAGTCTAAGCGTTTCGGTTGGACCGAGATGGAGAAGGCGGTCAGACCGAAATGGACTTAGAAGGTTTTGGAAGTCAGCCTTAGACGGATCGGTGGCTCCGAGTGCTCCTCACTCGGAGGGTCCGAAAATGACTTGTTCAAAGTTGTGATATGAGCATGAATAGAATTTGAGACAAGAAAGCATAGATAGCTAGGGAAGGTGCTTAGGCATTCTTGTCCATCCATTTGGCCAGAAAAGTCAAAACAATCAAAACAACAAATGGATGTCCTTGAATGAATAAAATCATGCATTCAACATGCTCACACAATAAGATAGCAACTGAAATATGTGTCAAACATGCACAACCAAAATTCTAGCTACTAGCACACAATTTGTCGATGACTAGGTCATCTATATATATGAGTATTTTGACTTAGGAGTCAAATGAGAACATTTGATCATAGGTCATACTCATCGTTTAAGCACAAGTGGGGTTACCACTTTTACATAAAGCATTTATGTGTTCACATCATTTGGAGATGCTTTAGCTCAATTTTTAGAGCAAAGCTCCCCCAAGATGTGAGAACCCCTTTTAAAGGGTCAAACTAACCTTGGGTTGTCGTAGAAGACTTCATGTAGATGTTGAAGATGTGGATGCTCAATGTTGATGTAGATCATCAAGAGTTGGGAGCTATCCTTTGGATTAGGGCACTTTCAATACCTACATGGGTTAGTCCCACAAGGAACAAACAAGGATATCCATAGACATAGATTGAGGTTCACAAAAGATGATGTCCATGAAAGCAATGATTACCTTGTCCCTTGACTTACCAAAAAGAGGGTTTGTGACTCCATGAACTAGTGCATAATGTGAAAGTTGATTGCACAAGTTCTTACCAAAATGAATATGAGTGAAGTATGTTGGCGGAGTCACCCTCAAGAACCTTCTAGTTCTTCTTCTTTGGGATCCACATCATCTTGATGGGAATCCTTGGTGTTGTAGTTGAGATTGACGAAGTAGAACTTGACGTGTTCTTGGGAACCCACTTGACCATGGCTTGAGGTGCTTCAATGAATGCATCAATCTCCTCTTCAAGCTTGTCCTTGGCCTTTAGCTTGTGGTCTTGTGGTGGAAGGTCATCTTGAGCTTGTTCCACATTGGAAGAAGTAGGATCATACTTCTCCTTTTGTGAAACAAACTGTGGAGTAGGGTATTGACCTTCTTCCCACTCAACACCTTCGGCGTTGAACTTTCGCTCAAAACCAATCCCTTGATTCTTCCGGTGCCTTCCTTGTTTACGAACAATTTCCTCAAAGTTCTTGCTTCCGGCAAGACTCTTGTAGACACCTTTCTCTATGATTTCCTTCAATAAGCTATTTTCTTGCTCAAGTGTAACTTGGCTTGAAACATTGTTAGTGGAATCAAGAGAACTACTAGGAGTAACAATATTGGATTTAACATTGTTATTGTTACTACTAGAGGAAGAACTTTTCTTATGCTTGTCATGCTTAGTCTTAATAGGTGGCAAGAAATTAGACAAGAGAAGTCGTTAGGCAAGATATGAAGAACTCTTCTTTCGAAGATCGTCATTGATCGCTTTTAGAAACTCATGTTCTTGCTCTAGAGTGAGCTTCTCGAAGCGTAGCTTCTCATGAGATCTTAGGAGCTCTCTATGATCTTCTTGAGTTGTTTCATGAGCTAACTTAAGAGTGTTTAGTTCTTTAGTTAGACGCTCAATCTCCTTCATAGAATTGTCATTCGACTCTTCTCGACTATAAAGACTACTAGAATTTTCATCATTACTAAGCTCACTAGATTTATCATGCAAGAGCTCATCTTCACCAAGCAAGTCATCCTCATCACTATCAAAGTCAATGAATTCAGGGTGTGTTACCTTGGGGCCTTTAGCCATGAAGCATCTTCCAATCCCCTCATTTGGTGAATCAAATATGTCGTAGGAGTTGGAGTTGGAGGATATGAGTGCAAGTCCGGCAACACCTTCATCTTGACTGTAGTCGGAGTCGGAGTGATAGCTTCCATCGGATTGATTGTCGGAGTCGGAGCTGGAGACCCATTCACCTACATGAGCTTGATGTCTTCTTCTTGTGTAGCTCCTTGATGACTTGTCCTTCCTCTCCGAATCCTTGTTTCTCCGAGAGGGTCTTCGTTCATAACGATCATCTCTACTCCTTCTCTCTCTCCGAGGTGACTCATCTCTTGCTCTTCTTCTTGGAGATTCTTCTCTTCTCTTGTGGGGAGCCGTACACTCATTTGAGAAGTGTCCGGGTCTTCCACAATTGTAGCAGTTTCGATCACGACTAGAAGATCTCTTTTCATCATATGATCTAGACTTTGAGCTTCTTTCTTTGCCTCTATTCTTGTAGAACTTGTTGAAGTTCTTAACCATTAGGCTTATCTCTTCATTGGAAATTAACTTGTCACTTGAGGTAGTGGGAGCATCACTTGTAGCTTTGTAAGCACCACTTGACTTGTTGTGAAGCTCTTCCTTATCCTTAAGTGTCATCTCATGAGCAACAATTCTTCCAATGACTTCAGTTGGCTTGAGAGTCTTGTAGTTTGGCATCATTTGGATCAAAGTGCACACGGTGTCATACTTTCCATCCAAAGCTCTGAGAATCTTCTTAATGATGAATCGGTCGGTCATTTCTTCGCTTCCTAAGCCGGCAATCTCATTTGTGATGAGAGCAAGCCTAGAGTACATTTCAGCGACTCCTTCACCATCTTTCATCTTGAACTTGTCAAGTTGACCTTGAAGAATATCTAGCTTTGATTCCTTCACAGATTCAGTACCTTCGTGCATTTCAACCAAAGTATCCCAAATCTCTTTAGCATTCTCAAGACGGCTGATTTTGTTGAACTCCTCGGGACACAAAGCATTGAAGAGAATGTCACAAGCTTGAGCATTGTTTTGCAACATCCGCAACTCTTCCGGTGTAGCTTCGCGATCCGGAACTTTTCCTTCCTCGAAGAATTCACCTTGCATACCAACACAAATAATGCCCCATGCGGCTGGGTTATGACCAAGAATATGCATTTTCATTTTATGCTTCCAACTAGCAAAAATTGTACCATCAAAGTAAGGACCTCTACGATAATTACCCTCACTAGACGCCATACTCTCCTAGGTTGTGAAACCAAGCTTATGGAGTCCAATGCAATGGAAACCAAAACAATGGAGACCAAAGCTCTGATACCACTTGTAGGATCGAAAGTATGTCTAGAGGGGGGGTGATTAGACTACTTGACAATAGAAAAATTCTGCCTTTTGATCATGAACAGTTTTTGGCAGTTTCACAATAATGATCAATTCAAGTATCACCCTACACATGCAATTCTAGAGTATAAGCAGCGGAAAGTAAATTGCACATGTAGTAAAGAGAGGTGGAGAAGATCAAACGCAGTTTGGAGACACGGAGATTTTTGTCGTGGTTCCGATAGGTGGTGCTATCGTACATCCACGTTGATGGAGACTTCAACCCACGGAGGGTAACGGCTGCGCGAGTCCACGGAGGGCTCCACCCACGAAGGGTCCACGAAGAAGCAACCTTGTCTATTCCATCATGGCCTACGCCCACGGAGGACTAGCCTTACTCGGGGTAGATCTTCACGAAGTAGGCGATCTCCTTGCCCTTACAAACTTCTTGGTTCAACTCCACATCTCAAAGACGGAGGCTCCCAAGCGACACCTAACTAATCTAGGAGGCACCACCCTCCAAAAGGTAATAGATGTTGTTGATGATGATGAACTCCTTGCTCTTGTGCTTCAAATGATAATCTCCCCAACACTCAACTCTCCTCACTGATATGGCTGTGGTGGAAGAAAGGATTGAGTGGAAAGCAACTTGGGAAGGCTAGAAATCAAGTTTCATATGGTAGGAATGGAATGACTTGATCTCAACACAAGGGTAGGTGGTTCTCTTCTCAGAAAGTGTATGGTAGGAATGGTAGTACTTTCTGATGGCTCTCTCCACGAATGAAGAGGGGGTGGAGGGGTATATATAGCCTCCACACAAAATCCAACCGTTACACACATAATTGAGCAATCTCGGTGAGACCGAAGTGAAAACTCGGTCAGACCGAAAGTTCAAATATAGTGAACGTTGGGGTTTTCGGTGGGACCGAAAATACCATCTCGGTGTGTCTGATATGAGTCAAAGGTAGGAACTTGCCAGAATCGGTGGGACCGAAATCAACAACTCGGATATTCCGAAATGATGACAAACGGTTACAGAAGGTTGGCAGTCCAGTTTCGGTGAGACCGAACTCAAAATCGGATGGACCGAAATTTCTAGGGTTTGGAAGAATAGCTGAGGTGGTTCATCTCGGTGGGACTGAGTTTGTAGAATCGGTTTGTCCAAGATTACTTATGAGTGTGTTAAGTAGTGAAAGTTGCTGATAGTTGAGGGAGCTAAATCACTAAGCACTTGAGCAACCAGATCATCAACACAACCTCATCCCCTTTTAATAGTATTGGCTTTTCTTATGGACTCAATGTGATCTTTGATCACTAAACCAAAAATGGAGTCTTGAGCTTTTGCCAATGCTTGTCTTAGCATTTTGAGGGGTCCACTTCTTCAGACATTTCCATACCCATATCATCGAACTTCTCTGAAATGATTCTCAGGTAAATATTAGTTCAATGATATATATGTTGTTATTAATTACCAAAACCACCCGGGGATTAGTTGCACTTTCATGATGCCATGAAAATGGCCCAACGTATTAACGGGCCACAAACGGGCCGACTGTAACCATGGGCTGAATTTGGCCCACAAGCAGAAAATCACAGTAACGGGCCGAAAGTAAACAAATGCTGGAAATGAGCCCAAGAATAAATGGGCCCTGAGAAGGCCGAAAGATAACTGTCACACCCTGCATTTTGTAACATGTTATTTGTAACTTTGAGGCATGAAAATTTGGACCAGCAAAATTTTTTAGCATCATTTGGCTTTTATTTGGAATTGAGTTTTCTTCATTTGCTTTTTCATGTGCTCATTAAAGTCAACTGTGATCTCTTGTAGATTTCATCTCCATACTCTAAACTTCTGCCCAATGATCATGCCAAGTGTTATATAACAGTATAGTATTTTCTTACAAAATTAATTTGGCCAAAAAGTATTTTATAAATTTAGTTTTCCAAAAACCCCTGAATTGAGATTTGCACTGCAAGTACTTGATTTAGGGTGAGAAAATTATTTCAAAAGGTTTATTTGAGACCTAGTAGTCATAGGACTCCCAGAAACCACAAAGGTATAATTTTAAAAGTTATTTTCCTATTTTATTTAAAAGCTTTTTCTTAAGGCCAGAAATGGTCTTTAATAGGGGAAAATTATTTAACTGTTTCAAAAATATTTGCCAAAATTCAGAGAGACTCAGAGGACATATATTGTCCATATATAAGAGTTTCAACACTTGGTCATGTTCAAAATAATGGGCTAAACCCTCTAAAACCCTTTCTGGATATTTCAAGCTTTTGAAATATCTACAAAGGATATTTTCTCCAAAAATTCCAGGGAAATTCTATCATGTCATATATGACATATTTGATGATCTTGCCAAGTCCCATGCCTTGGGAAGCAAGAAAACCTCCTCAAACCCCTTCATAACCATTATGTCCATATTTGAAGTTTGAGCAGCTTTACATTGCCAAACTTGTCCAAATGCTCTCAAACTTAGTGAATATGCTAGAATGACCTAATAAGGCATCTAGACCAAATGGCACAAGATTTGGAATAGAGCAACTTGATCTGATCACCTCAAAACCCTTTCTGTTCAAATGCAAATTTGAACAACTTTACATTACCAACTTTTTATCTGGAGCTTCAAACTTTGTGGGCATGATCAATACCCCAAATGATGATGCTACACCAAGTGGTGTATCAAGGGGAGATGATTAGCTTGACTCAATCAAGATGAAACTGTTTCTGTTGATTTCTAGGGTTCACCAAAGTTACATTGGCTAGGTTTTCCAAATGAGCCCAAATTTGGTGAAGCACCCTATTTTCTCATGTCTTTCAACCCTGTCAAGTGCCATATCAAGTGGAGTTCATTTACTTGAGCAAACACTGATCAAACACCTTCTGCAGAATTTCTAAAACCTCCAACTTGACCACTTTCACTTTTCTTCATGGCCTCAACTTCTTACCACATGCTCATTGAGTTACCAGCTACCTCCAGTAACTCCCCCAGCACCCCAGCTCCATGATTGAAGGGTGAAACCCCTGCTTTACCTTGCTGGACAGCAGGTTTCCACCATTTCACCAACACTCTCACTCTCTCTCTGCATCCCTAGGGCATCCAAGGCCTCAGGGCATTTCTTTACTCCTCCCTCAACGTGCTGGACACTGTTGGACACGCTGGTTTGGACCAAACCGGCGAGAACGCGCTGATGCCAGCAATACGCGCGCTCTGGAGCGCGCAACAGTGCCCTCCGCACGCTGGCTCGGGCCAATCAGCCTCCCCCGACAACCTCGAGCCTCCCCCTCACGCCAGTCGAGGCCCCTCGATGTCCGCGACCTCCCCGGCGCTGTCCCCCCTCCTCCTGCGCCCTCCAGTGAACGTCGTCGCACGCGCGCTGGCCGCCCGCGGCGGCCACTCCTCTGCCTCGCACGCGCGCATGCTTCTGGCGCTCCCCCGCTCCTCTTTCTCCCTCAGCTGGACGTGGAGCTCGTCCAGGAACTCCACAGACCCATTCCCCTGGCCTCCCGTGCGCTGTAGCCTCGAGCCGGAGCTCGCCGGCGCACTGGACCACGGGCCTCCGTCGAGCCCCTATTTATAGCCCCTCCCGAGCCTCTCCAGCACCATCACCAGCCTCACTCCTCTCCACTGATCCCCCCAACAACTCCAGTTCGACCCCAGAAGGTCCCAGTGCTCGGGATCGACCGGAGCTCTGCCGCGTCGGGCCGCCGGCTATCTCGAGGTACGGACCTCCCCTGCCCCTTCTTTCACCTGTTTCGGAACCGCCGAGCCACCCTGACTCTTTCCCCCTCGTTTCCCCTCTCTGTGGCAGTCGGAAATGACCTCGACCACGACCCTCTGACGAGGCTCCGCCGTCCCACCTCGTCGCCGGTGAACCAGGCCTCCCCGCCGTGCCGCACCACCACCACAGCAACCGCGTCACGACGCTGATTCCAACCCTGCCCTCCGTTGCCGTCGCCGTGGCCGGAATCCTTGCCGGTGAGCTCGCCGCCGCCGTGGCCGTGGGGTTAGAGATGACAGGTGGGCCCCGCCTGTCATCCCCTCTCCTCTCTCCCCCTCCTCTGTGCCGCTGACCCACGGGCCCCGCCCGTCAGGTTTGAAAACCTGACGTGCGCGCGCTGGCTCCCGTGCGGCTGGGACAGTCCGTCTGGGCCGTGCACTGTGGCCTTCTCTGGCCCAATGCACAGGACCCTTTTTCCTTTTTCTTTTCTTTAAATGCTTTAAACATTTCTACAGAAAAGAATATTGATCCAAATTAAATAATTCCAACTCCTAAAATCTTGTAATATTCCAACCTATTTAATGGTACTACTTTCATTCAAATCCATGAAACTTTGCTGTACTGTTCAAATTTAAATTCAAATTTGAGCAGTAATACTCCTGTTCTAAAATCAATATATTCCATTCTGTAACTCCAAAACTCCAACTAAGATTTTTCCCCATCTTAGAAATCCCCCTAGTATTTTACAAAAATGAGTTGACATTTTTCTGAGCACTTTGATTTTTCTGTTTTATTTGTATTCTTATTTTCCCGTGGTTATTATGCGACGTATAGATCCCGTATTTGACGAAGTTGCTGTGGAAGAAGAAGGAGAAGGATTTGAAGACTTTGAAGACCAAGCCAATCCAGGCAAGCAGCCCTTTGACCATGATACACTTGTTCTTCGGAACCCGTTTGTTTCCGATGCATGATGATTAGGTTTACGATAGTGACCTAGTTGATTCCACCATATGATGCATGCCAATCTTGATCTTGCTATGTGTTAGATGACTTGCATATGGTTAGTGGTTATGGTTAGTGATGCATGTGTGACATGAACCTTCATGGTTGAAGTCTTTGCATAAAACCCCGTCGGGTGCCATTTATGCCCGAGGGAGATGATGATGATGAGTTGGGTGACCACTTGATGACGAAGTGGTGTGCCAAGGCAAGTGTGTGTGTTTTTCAAACGGATTGGTTTGAGTTGCGACCGTTATTCCAACCATACATGTGCAACCACACTACCCCTTATGGGACGGGGCTTTATTGATTACTTAGGTCGATACTAGCATGGTGCCCGCATTACTAGTGACGGGAAGACTTGAGGTCTTTTCCGGGACGGGGTCATGCTTGGATAGACGGCCATGACTGTTTTTACAGGGCACCGGACACACCGTTGGTCCCTTCGGGTACGCGTGACATTGAAATTTGGGTAAGTCCCGTGATCTATTGTTTGTACCCGAGGGCCCTGTGCCAACGAGTGGACTCTATGTTAGTGTCGCCTAAGGAAAGGTAAAGACCGGGTGCTTACCCCGGGTACTTGAGGTACCGCGGGTCGTGGATGACACGGAAGTTCCCCGGATCTTGTGGGTAAAGTGTACAACCTCTGCAGAGTGTCAAACTATTCGAATAGCCGTGTCCAGGGTCATGGACAGTTGGGTAACCGCTCTTGGGCTACGTCCAATGTTGGTGAAACCATGCGTGTGTATGTGAGTCAAGGTGGTGACTTGACTCGATGAGGTGAATCATATTCGTGTTAATATCGGTAACCTGTCTTCGAGGTTACGCGAGATTATTGATGCATAAACTTGATGGTAGAATGTTGTTCTAGCCTTGCTAGATTGATCATTGTTATTCAAATGCACTGTTACTTTGAACCACATCATGGGTTGCTTGCGAGTACATTCAAAGTACTCATTGGCTTGCCACTGGTTATTTAATTGGCCAGGCATGGAAGAACAGGATTATGAGGAAGAGTTCTTCGGAGACGAACATGCGAACTAGGACGCTATCCCAGTCAGAATGCCTGTAGGGTTAAGGCAGATGGCATGGGTTCTACCCGCTTATCAAAGACTTCCGCTACTCGAGTTATTTGCTATTCAGTCCATGAGGCTCTATCTATGTAAGACTTGGCCATAATGGCCTTAATTCGTGTAAGACTATTTGTATGGATGTAAGACTCTTGTTATTTCAGGTTCTGTTTGTTCAGTGAGCATTGATCTCTGGGATCACTGTACACGTGCATTCGGTGATCTCGACTTCTAAGTCGGGGTCCCCACAGAGCTGGTATCAGAGCCATCCTGACTGTAGGAAGCCTTAGTTAGCATGGGCGTTAGTTAGTTGAGACCCCCTTTTTCAAAAACCTTATGAACCTCTCTTCTTTTCTAAACCTGAGATTTCATCAGCTTATTAACCCCTCCTATTCCACCTTTATAGATGGCCGCTGTACCCGAAGAGCACCTGACCACTGGGTTTCCCTTACTTCTCGAGGATAGCCTCCAGGAGTGTCAGTTCCACCGAGCACCCATCCTCACCTACCTTGAGCATTGGGTGAGCGATACTGAGGTGGAGTACCATGTGGAAGTGATCGTGAAGGCAAACGATCCTCCCACAAGTTGATTTTTCGAGGGACCCCAGATGGCAACACTACCACTCGCTGTCGAGGCTGCTGCACTTAAGGCACTAACCCGTCTCCGCGAGCTTCTTCCGGAGATGGCAGCCAAGATAGCAACTCGCTTCTTACCTTACCGGAAGGAAGGTGACGAAGAAAGCAGCGCACTAGCCCCTCCATTGAAGGAAGGACTCTCTCTTTGATTCCAGACTTACTTCAGTCTGTGTGCCGACAGCCTGGCACAAGACTTGGCCTCGGAATCGATGAAGCTTCGAGAAGAACTTCACAAGACCAAGGCACTTCTTCGTCGAGCTCAAGAGAAGGCAAACAGGATCAAGAAGGAAGGAGCACCTTTTGGACAATCCTCTATCGCATATCGAGGCGGAAGGCCCTCCGAGGATGTATCTTCCAAGGGTGAAGAACCACCTCGGCGACGCCGGATGACAGCAAGGGAATATCGCAAGCTTTTCCCTGCACCACCGTCGTATCCAACTCCTCCACTCCCCCACTCACTCAAGCGACAAGGGAGCCCAGACAGATGAAGACAAGGAGGAAGACCTAGAAGAGCCGGAATACACGACCGAGCATTCCGCCGCTTAGGCATTATTCGCTACTCGGATATGCCAGTTGTAACCCCCTACGGTAGGATAGGTCGTGTAACCCCTATGCGCAGTCGAGTCCTTGTATGGTTCATATGAAACCATCTAGTGTTTGCTTTTGTTGTGTCTGGATGTAAGTCATAATCTTCCTTCGGGAATGTGTAAACGACTACATCACCCATCTGGATTTTAATGAATGTGTTTTGGCCTCTCGGCCCTTGCATGATTTGATTTAGTGTCACACCCACCCCTTACTAGGCACCCATCTATCTTGCTTTCCCTCTTCCGAGTAATGAGACCTTTTACCACTCCAACAGGATGCCTGTTGTAACTCGTACTGGTACCTCTACCCAGCAGCCCGAAGCCGGAGCATCCTCTCAGCCAGAGGCAGGCCACGACCAAACCAACGACCAAGCTCCACCACCACCTCCTCCAAGCATGGACATGGCTCAGCTTCTCCAAGCTTTCCGAGAGGAACGCCAAGCCAACACTGCAGCTCTCCAGCTGATTGCTCAAGCTGTCACCAACAACCGCCAGCCGGCGGGGAATGGCAATGGACGTTCCACGTTGGCAGAGTTCAAGAAGCATGCACCGCCAACCTTCATCGAGACTGCAGAACCCCTGGATGCTGACGACTGGGTCTGTTCCATTGAGGAGATTCTGGAACTAGTCGGATGCACCGAAGACCGCGAGAAGGTGGCTTATGCAGCCCACTGCCTCGGGGGAACTGCTAGGGCTTGGTGGGATGGATTCAAGGTCATGCATGCTGAACAAGACATCACTTGGGTGAACTTCAAGGCAGAATTCCGCAAGGCCCACATTCCTTCCGGAATCATGGCTATCAAAAAGCGTGAGTTTCGAGCCCTGAAGCAAGGAAGTGGCACTGTCAAGGAGTACTTGCAGAAGTTCAGCATTCTGTCAAGGTATGCCCCTGAAGATGTCAGCACTGATGCTGCCAAAAGGGAGCGCTTCATGGAAGGCCTTAATCAGACTCTGCAATATTCGCTTGTCGTGTGCGACTGCCCATCTTTCCCTGACCTGGTGAACAAGGCACTTATGCTTGAAGATAAGCGGCGTGCTTTGGAAGACACTCGCAAGCGCAAGTTGGTCAGTAAGGGAAGTTCCAGCAACCAGAAGCCTCGTTCGTGGCAGTCAGCCCCGGCCAAGCCAACCTATCAGCAGCCAAGAGCTCCTGCACCCCATGCCAATCCTCAGCCTCAGCAGTATGCCAACCCCAGGCCAGCTTTCAACCCCAATACCAGTGGTAGCAATAAGATCAACCCAAACCAAGTCACTTGCTTTGGGTGTGGTCAGCCCGGACACATCTCCAGGGTGTGCCCCAACAAGAAGCCTGATGCCCCACGCCCCAATGCGCAGAACCGGGGACAAGGCCGTGGAATGCCACCAAGGAACCCAGCTCCTCGCAATCCACCGAACTATGGGAAGGGGCGTGTGAATCACGTCACTGCTGAAGAAGCCCAGGAAGACCCGGACGTCGTGCTGGGTACATTCCTTGTCAACTCAGCACCTGCAACTGTCTTGTTTGATTCTGGAGCAACGCATTCATTTGTCACTCAAAGATTTGCATTAAAAAGTGGCATGACCCCTACACCCCTGAGTAACCCTATGGTGGTACAAACCCCCGGAGCCGAGATGAGAGCCAAGATAGGCTATAAAGGAGTCAGTATTACCATTAACGGTGTAGACTTCCTAGCAGACCTTATCATCCTGAGATCGCAAGGCTTGGATGTGATCTTACGGATGGATTGGCTCAGTAAGCACCAAGGCTTGTTAGACTGTGCCAATCGGACAGTCACTGTGACCAATGACCAAGGAGTCGAAGTCAAGTTTGCTCCCAACTCCTCTTCCGCTCAAGCCGCTAAAGTCAACTCTCTTCTGAAGTTGGGCTAGATCAAGTACCGGTGGTATGTGAGTATCCTGATGTCTTTCCGGATGAACTACCAGGAATGCCCCCTGACCGTGACATTGAGTTCATCATCGAGCTCATGCCCGGAGCAGGACCCATCTATAAGAAGCCTTATAGAATGGGGACGGAAGAATTAGCCGAGTTGAAGAAGCAGCTAGAAGAGCAGCTAAGGAAGGGATTTATCCGCCCGAGTGCCTCCCCTTGGGGATCTCCTGTTCTGTTTGTGGCAAAGAGGGACGGTACCATCCGCTTATGCATTGACTATCGTTCCCTCAATGAAGTTACAATCAAGAACAAGTACCCACTTCCCAAGATCGAAGATCTGTTTGATCAGCTCAGCGGAGCCAAGGTATTCTCCAAGATCGACCTCAGATCTGGGTATTACCAGCTGAAGATCAGACCCCAAGATATTCCGAAGACAGCATTTGTAACCCGATATGGCCTGTACGAGTGCACGGTCATGTCTTTTGGGTTAACCAATGCCCCAGCTTACTTCATGTATCTCATGAATAATGTCTTCATGGAACATTTGGACAAGTTTGTTGTTGTCTTCATTGATGACATTCTTGTGTTCTCGAAGTCGGAGGAAGAGCATGAGCAGCACCTGAGGATGGTCCTAGACAAGCTTCGTGAGCACCAACTGTATGCCAAATTCAGCAAGTGTGAGTTTTGGCTGCATAAAGTTGGATTCTTAGGTCATGTCTTGACCGAGGAAGGATTATCTGTTGATCCTGCAAAGATCGAAGCTGTGACCCAATGGCAATCTCCAACGACCGTCAAGGAAGTCAGAAGCTTCCTCGGATTAGCGGGCTATTACCGCAAGTTCGTGGAAGGATTCTCTAGCATTGCACGACCAATGACTCAGCTCCTCAAAAAGGACAAGAAGTTCGAGTGGACGCCAAAATGCGAAGAGAGCTTCCAAGAGCTCAAGAAGAGATTGACCACCGCCCCAGTTCTGGCAACACCTGATATTCACAAGGAGTTCATGATATATTGTGATGCCTCTCGAACAGGATTGGGAAGCGTTCTGATGCAAGAAGGCCGCGTCATAGCATACCTCTCCAGGCAGCTACGACCCCATGAGGAGAACTACGCTACTCACGATCTTGAGCTAGCAGCAGTAGTTCATGCCTTGAAGACATGGCGGCATTACCTCCTAGGGAAGCGGTGTGAGATTTACACAGACCACAAAAGGCTGAAGTATATTTTCACCCAAAAGGAATTGAACATGAGGCAGCGGAGATGGTTGGAACTCATCAAAGACTATGACCTCAGTGTTCAGTATCACCCTGGGAAGGCTAACGTGGTGGCCGATGCCTTAAGCAGGAAGGCTTGCTCTTTGAATGCCGTTATTCAAGAAAGACAGCCAGCCTTGTTTAAGGAGATCGAACAATTCAGTTTGGAATTAGTCACCCCTGGATTTCTGGATCATTTGGAAGTCAGACCGACCCTCATGGACGACGTCAAGAAGGCACAAGATGGACACGCAAGCATCGAAGGTATCAAGAAGAAGATAAAGCTGGGCGAGTCCCCAGGATTCTCCGAAGACGAGCACGGGATTGTTTGGTACAAAGGTCGTCTCTGCGTACCAAACAACACCGAGTTGAAGACGCTGATTCTGCAAGAAGCCCACGACACTCCGTATTGCATCCACCCCGGAGGAACCAAGATGTACCAAGACTTTAAGGCACGATTCTGGTGGCACGGGATGAAAAGAGAGATTGCAACCTATGTTGCAAAGTGCGATGTGTGCCAAAGGGTCAAGGCTGAATATCAGCGACCTGCTGGATTGCTTCAACCACTCAAGGTTCCTGAGTGGAAGTGGGATAAAGTCGGAATGGACTTCATCACTGGACTACCAAGGTCGAATAGAGGACATGACTCCATCTGGGTCATAGTCGATCATTTGACCAAGGTGGCCCACTTCATTCCTGTCAAGACCACTTATGATGGCAACCGGCTGGCAGCTCTCTACATCGACCGAATCGTAAGTCTTCACGGTGTTCCCAAGGAGATTGTGTCAAATCGAGGAACCCAGTTCACCTCTAGGTTCTGGAAGAAGTTCCAAGAAGCCTTGGGAACCAAACTGTCTTTCAGCACAGCTTTCCACCCACAGACCGGAGGACAGACTGAGCGAGTCAATCAGATTCTCGAAGACATGCTCCGAGCCTGTGTTCTGGCATATGGAGCCAAGTGGGAAGACTGTCTCCCTTTTGCCGAGTTCTCCTATAACAACAGTTACCAGTCAAGCCTTCAGATGGCACCATTTGAGGTGTTGTACGGGCGCAGATGCCGCACACCCCTCAATTGGTCGGAGACTGGAGAAGGACTAGTCTTTGGACTGGATATTCTCCGCGCAGCAGAAGAGCAAGTCCAACTAGTCAGAGAGCGATTAAAGGCAGCCAAGTCAAGGCAGAAGAGTTATGCTGACACTCGACGCCGAGACATGAGTTTCCGTGTCGGAGATCATGTGTACCTGCGGGTAACTCCTCTGAAGGGAACCAAGCGTTTCCACGTCAAGGGGAAGCTCGCGCCAAGGTTCATTGGCCCTTTCAAGATCACCGACCGACGAGGAGAAGTGGCTTATCAGTTGGAACTACCACCTGAGCTATCCGATGTGCACAATGTATTCCATGTGTCACAACTCCGGAAATGTCTCCAAGTTCCAGACAAGCCCAATCTCTACAAGGATGTGGATCACCAAGTCATTGATCTGCAGCCTGATTTGACCTACTGCGAGAAGCCCATTCGCATTCTGGACGAAGCAAAACGACGTACGCGGAGCCGTACCATCAAGTACTTCAAGGTCCAGTGGAGCAACCACACCGAAGCAGAAGCAACCTGGGAACGAGAAGACTATCTTAGATCCGAGTTTCCCGACCTCTTTTAAGCCCTAGTTTAGGAATCTCGGGGACGAGATTCTTGTAAGGGGGGTAGGTCTGTCACACCCTGCATTTTGTAACATGTTATTTGTAACTTTGAGGCATGAAAATTTGGACCAGCAAAATTTTTTAGCATCATTTGGCTTTTATTTGGAATTGAGTTTTCTTCATTTGCTTTTTCATGTGCTCATTAAAGTCAACTGTGATCTCTTGTAGATTTCATCTCCATACTCTAAACTTCTGCCCAATGATCATGCCAAGTGTTATATAACAGTATAGTATTTTCTTACAAAATTAATTTGGCCAAAAAGTATTTTATAAATTTAGTTTTCCAAAAACCCCTGAATTGAGATTTGCACTGCAAGTACTAGATTTAGGGTGAGAAAATTATTTCAAAAGGTTTATTTGAGACCTAGTAGTCATAGGACTCCCAGAAACCACAAAGGTATAATTTTAAAAGTTATTTTCCTATTTTATTTAAAAGCTTTTTCTTAAGGCCAGAAATGGTCTTTAATAGGGGAAAATTATTTAATTGTTTCAAAAATATTTGCCAAAATTCAGAGAGACTCAGAGGACATATATTGTCCATATATAAGAGTTTCAACACTTGGTCATGTTCAAAATAATGGGCTAAACCCTCTAAAACCCTTTCTGGATATTTCAAGCTTTTGAAATATCTACAAAGGATATTTTCTCCAAAAATTCCAGGGAAATTCTATCATGTCATATATGACATATTTGATGATCTTGCCAAGTCCCATGCCTTGGGAAGCAAGAAAACCTCCTCAAACCCCTTCATAACCATTCTGTCCATATTTGAAGTTTGAGCAGCTTTACATTGCCAAACTTGTCCAAATGCTCTCAAACTTAGTGCATATGCTAGAATGACCTAATAAGGCATCTAGACCAAATGGCACAAGATTTGGAATAGAGCAACTTGATCTGATCACCTCAAAACCCTTTCTGTTCAAATGCAAATTTGAACAACTTTACATTACCAACTTTTTATCTGGAGCTTCAAACTTTGTGGGCATGATCAATACCCCAAATGATGATGCTACACCAAGTGGTGTATCAAGGGGAGATGATTAGCTTGACTCAATCAAGATGAAACTGTTTCTGTTGATTTCTAGGGTTCACCAAAGTTACATTGGCTAGTTTTTCCAAATGAGCCCAAATTTGGTGAAGCACCCTATTTTCTCATGTCTTTCAACCCTGTCAAGTGCCATATCAAGTGGAGTTCATTTACTTGAGCAAACACTGATCAAACACCTTCTGCAGAATTTCTAAAACCTCCAACTTGACCACTTTCACTTTTCTCCATGGCCTCAACTTCTTACCACATGCTCATTGAGTTACCAGCTACCTCCAGTAACTCCCCCAGCACCCTAGCTCCATGATTGAAGGGTGAAACCCCTGTTTTACCTTGCTGGACAGCAGGTTTCCACCATTTCACCAACACTCTCACTCTCTCTCTGCATCCCTAGGGCATCCAAGGCCTCAGGGCATTTCTTTACTCCTCCCTCAACGTGCTGGACACTGTTGGACACGCTGGTTTGGACCAAACCGGCGAGAACGCGCTGATGCCAGCAATACGCACGCTCTGGAGCGCGCAACAGTGCCCTCCGCACGCTGGCTCGGGCCAATCAGCCTCCCCCGACAACCTCGAGCCTCCCCCTCGCGCCAGTCGAGGCCCCTCGACGTCCGCGACCTCCCCGGCGCTGTCCCCCTCCTCCTGCGCCCTCCAGTGAACGTCGTCGCACGCGCGCTGGCCGCCCGCGGCGGCCACTCCTCTGCCTCGCACGCGCGCATGCTTCTGGCGCTCCCCCGCTCCTCTTTCTCCCTCAGGTGGACGTGGAGCTCGTCCAGGAACTCCACAGACCCATTCCCCTGGCCTCCCGTGCGCTGTAGCCTCGAGCCGGAGCTCGCCGGCGCACTGGACCACGGGCCTCCGTCGAGCCCCTATTTATAGCCCCTCCCGAGCCTCTCCAGCACCATCACCAGCCTCACTCCTCTCCACTGATCCCCCCAGCAACTCCAGTTCGACCCCAGAAGGTCCCAGTGCTCGGGATCGACCGGAGCTCCGCCGCGTCGGGCCGCCGGCTATCTCGAGGTACGGACCTCCCCTGCCCCTCCTTTCACCTGTTTTGGAACCGCCGAGCCACCCTGACTCTTTCCCCCTCGTTTCCCCTCTCTGTGGCAGTCGGAAACGACCTCGACCACGACCCTCCGACGAGCCTCCGCCGTCCCACCTCGCCGCCGGTGAACCAAGCCTCCCCGCCGTGCCGCACCACCACCACAGCAACCGCGTCACGACGCTGATTCCAACCCTGCCCTCCGTTGCCGTCGCCGTGGCCGGAATCCTCGCCGGTGAGCTCGCCGCCGCCGTGGCCGTGGGGTTAGAGATGACAGGTGGGCCCCGCCTGTCATCCCCTCTCCTCTCTCCCCCTCCTCTGTGCCGCTGACCCACGGGCCCCGCCCGTCAGGTTTGAAAACCTGACGTGCACGCGCTGGCTCCCGTGCGGCTGGGACAGTCCGTCTGGGCCGTGCACTGTGGCCTTCTCTGGCCCAGTGCACAGGACCCTTTTCCCTTTTTCTTTTCTTTAAATGCTTTAAACATTTCTACAGAAAAGAATATTGATCCAAATTAAATAATTCCAACTCCTAAAATTTTGTAATATTCCAACCTATTTAATGGTACTACTTTCATTCAAATCCATGAAACTTTGCTGTACTGTTCAAATTTAAATTCAAATTTGGGCAGTAATACTCCTGTTCTAAAATCAATATATTCCATTCTGTAACTCCAAAACTCCAACTAAGATTTTTCCCCATCTTAGAAATCCCCCTAGTATTTTACAAAAATGAGTTGACATTTTTCTGAGCACTTTGATTTTTCTGTTTTATTTGTATTCTTATTTTCCCGTGGTTATTATGCGACGTATAGATCCCGTATTTGACGAAGTTGCTGTGGAAGAAGAAGGAGAAGGATTTGAAGACTTTGAAGACCAAGCCAATCCAGGCAAGCAGCCCTTTGACCATGATACACTTGTTCTTCGGAACCCGTTTGTTTCCGATGCATGATGATTAGGGTTACGATAGTGACCTAGTTGATTCCACCATATGATGCATGCCATGATCTTGATCTTGCTATGTGTTAGATGACTTGCATATGGTTAGTGGTTATGGTTAGTGATGCATGTGTGACATGAACCTTCATGGTTGAAGTCTTTGCATAAAACCCCGTTGGGTGCCATTTATGCCCGAGGGAGATGATGATGATGAGTTGGGTGACCACTTGATGACGAAGTGGTGTGCCAAGGCAAGTGTGTGTGTTTTTCAAACGGATTGGTTTGAGTTGCGACCGTTATTCCAACCATACATGTGCAACCACACTACCCCTTATGGGACGGGGCTTTATTGATTACTTAGGTCGATACTAGCATGGTGCCCGCATTACTAGTGACGGGAAGACTTGAGGTCTTTTCCGGGACGGGGTCATGCTTGGATAGACGGCCATGACTGTTTTTACAGGGCACCGGACACACCGTTGGTCCCTTCGGGTACGCGTGACATTGAAATTTGGGCAAGTCCCGTGATCTATTGTTTATACCCGAGGGCCGTGTGCCAACGAGTGGACTCTATGTTAGTGTCGCCTAAGGAAAGGTAAAGACCGGGTGCTTACCCCGGGTACTTGAGGTACCGCGGGTCGTGGATGACATGGAAGTTCCCCGGATCTTGTGGGTAAAGTGTACAACCTCTGCAGAGTGTCAAACTATTCGAATAGCCGTGTCCACGGTCATGGACAGTTGGGTAACCGCTCTTGGGCTACATCCAATGTTTGTGAAACCATGCGTGTGTATGTGAGTCAAGGTGGTGACTTGACTCGATGAGGTGAATCATATTCATGTTGATATCGGTAACCTGTCTTCGAGGTTACGCGAGATTATTGATGCATAAACTTGATGGTAGAATGTTGTTCTAGCCTTGCTAGATTGATCATTGTTATTCAAATGCACTGTTACTTTGAACCACATCATGGGTTGCTTGCGAGTACATTCAAAGTACTCATTGGCTTGCCACTGGTTATTTAATTTGCCAGGCATGGAAGAACAGGATTATGAGGAAGAGTTCTTCGGAGACGAACATGCGAACTAGGACGCTATCCCAGTCAGAATGCCTGTAGGGTTAAGGCAGATGGCATGGGTTCTACCCGCTTATCAAAGACTTCCGCTACTCGAGTTATTTGCTATTCAGCCCATGAGGCTCTATCTATGTAAGACTTGGCCATAATGGCCTTAATTCGTGTAAGACTATTTGTATGGATGTAAGACTCTTGTTATTTCAGCTTCTGTGTGTTCAGTGAGCATTGATCTCTGGGATCACTGTACACGTGCATTCGGTGATCTCGACTTCTAAGTCGGGGTCCCCACAATAACATGGGCTGGAAACGGTCCAACAGAATAATGGGCCGTCAATGGGTATAAAGTGATACACTGTTCATTACGGGCCAGTTTTACCACGGGCCGTTAATGGGCGACTGTTACTAAGGGCCTCATATGGGCCAAAAGACGCCATGGGCCATACATGGGCCGGAAGTTAAAATGGACTAGAATTATATTGGACGGCCCACATGACGCTACTGGGCCTAATTCGGATAGGCCGTAAACGGGCCCTGGTTTAGCGGGCTGTAAATGGGCTATACGCGAACATGCCGTTAACAGGATTGCCGTGAGCCGGCCTGCCAACTTTTGACCTAGTCAAACGAGCCGGCCTTTTCATAGGAATGGGACTCTATTGGGCCGTGCCACGTGTCGACGTATCATAGGCGCTTTGGGTCCAATGAGTAGATGACGCTACTGGGCCTAATTCGGATAGGCCGTCAACGGGCCCTGGGTTAGCGGGCTGTAAATGGGCTATATGCGAACATGCCATTAACAAGCTTGTCATGGGCTGGCCCGCCATCTTTTGAACAAGTCAAACGGGCCGACCTTTTCACATGAATGGGCCTCTGTTGGGCCGTGCCACGTGTCGACGTATCATAGGCGCTATGGGTCCAATGAGTGGATGACATATGTTCCAACGGCGAGCCGACGCGTGTTCCCTCCAGCCAATGATGATTTTACGCGTGGAAAATCCCCATTAGTCGGGACTGTTAACGAGTTATCGGATCCAAAACCGGACCTAATAGCTTAACGATGTTTCGTTACGGTGGATGCCACGTGTCGGTTACCCTTGCCGAAAGCACTTCTGTGACGTGCCATTTATTATCATGGAAGTGAACACTTTCGTGATGATAATTTTGGTAATGTCATGGAACACTTCTACGACTGCACAGGTATGACTATCTTGATTCTGCCATAAAATCGTCATGGATGTACATGCATGACAGAAAACGTGACCTACTTTGACAAACATGTATCATCACGGAAGTGTATTTTTTGTAGTGTGTTGTAGACACGGTAAGTGTGAGAGTTTGAGCCGTAACCGAGTAGGAAACCTTCATGATATTTAGGAGCAAATTTTGAACGACGATGTTTGTCAAGAATGTAACACTTTGAGCCAAATAGTAAAGAGTATCCAACTTGTTTTTTTTACCGGTGAGAAGCTCGTATGCCATCTCACCGAGAAGCTTGTGAAGATATAGTCGGTTTGTAGCATGACAAGCTGTCTCAACCGCTTCCGCCCAAGAGTGTTTCGGTGTCTTGTACTCATCAAGCATCATTCTCGCCATCTCCATGACTGTCCGGTTCTTCCTCTCAATAACTCCATTTTGTTGAGGTGTGTACGTAGCCGAGAACTCATGTGAAATCTCTTCTTCATCAAGAAAGGTATCCACATTGGTATTCTTGCACTCAGTTATGTTGTCGCTCCGAACCTTCTTGATCTTCATTTCAAATTGATTTTGGGCCTTCCTGGCGAACTTCTTGAAGATCTTTTGGACCTGCGATTTATCTTCAAGAAAGAACACCCATGTAAATCTTGAATAATCATCAACAATGACCAACCCAAAGGAGTTACCACCGAGACTCTTGTAAGCGTTTGGACCAAAAAGATCCATGGGAAGTAGCTCAAGTGGACTTCTTGTGGTCATGATATTCTTTACGGGATGACTTCCTCCAACTTGTTTTCCTGCTTGACAAGCACTACAAAGTATATGCTTGTGAAATATAACATCTATAACACCAAGGATATGATCACCATTAATAATCTTACCAAGATTTCTCATGCCAACATGACCTAACCTTCTATGCCAGAACCAACATTTAGAGGATTTAGCAATAAAACAAGTGCGAGGTTGGGCTTTATTTGTGAAATCAACAATGTGTAGGTCACCTCTACGGATGCCGGTAAAGACCATGTTATGATTATCTCTATGAAAGACTTGGCAATCAACATGAGTAAATAGCACATTTAAACCAAAATCAGCTAATCTAGACACAAAAAGAAGGTTATAGCCGAGATATTCAATAAGCATGACATTTTTGATAGAGCTATCATTGGATATGGCCACCTTACCAAGGCCAACAAGTTTACCCTTAGAGTTGTCACCAAAGGTAACATACTTTCGTGGACCATCATTTCTAGCAAGCTCATCAAACATGTCCTTATCTCCGGTCATATGATATGTGCATCCGCTATCAAGAACCCATTCCTTTCCTCCGGTTGCGTAACCACGAAGATTAGCCCTTAAACCAAAGTGTATCATTTTTTCATCAAGGTTAAAGTCACTATCATCATCTTCATCATAATATCCATGTTCAACATCATCTTGTGATTGATCATCACCTAGAGAGAGTGATACATTAGTTATATGATCATGATAATGTTCATCTTTATGAATTCTAATGACTTGCAAGATGATATTACTAATGATTCCAACATCTCCTTTGCCACACATAAGGTCACGAAGCTCAAATAAAAAATCATCAAATTTAGGATCACTAGGATTCATTTTATTTAAAGCAATGGACTTTTGAAGAATCACATCTAGATTTTTCAAAGAGTAGTCTAGAAATCGTTCCTCGAGAAATCTCCATATGGTATAAGCACATTTGAAAGTTGGCAAGCAAACAAGAAAATTTCTAGACAATCCTCTAGTGATAAGATCAAGAGTTCTAAGATTGCGAACAATGTCAAGATGCTCATCAGATGTAGGATTCAAAGGGTCTATGGGGGGCACATAAGGGCTAACAATATACTTGTTCAAATGATATTCATTGAAGATCTCAAGCATGTCATTTTCCATTCCCTATAAAACTCCCCTTCAAGGATAGGCACTCTACATCTAATACTCCTAGTCGTAGACTCATCCATCTTCCTCCAATGGTGATTAAACCAAAGCAATGGAGACAAAAGCTCAGATACGAATTGAAAGGGTCGAAGAAGAGGTGTATAGAGGGGTGGTGATTAGACACTCAACAAGAAATCTAGCAGTTTTTAAGTTCTTTAAGTTGAGGTAGAGTTCAGCACAATTTTAAACATTCAGAATACATTTCAAGAAAGCATGGAAAGAGTATATGAGTAGTGGAAAGTAAGGCATGCAAGTTGCAAGAAAGTTGTCGGATTTCGCGTTCTGCAAACCCTTGAGAGATTCGAACTCTGGGGTGCGCATGAAGAATACTCTCTCCCCAGCGCGCTTGCCCTACGATTCCACAGCCTAGCTTGACGAACTCAAAGAACAAGGTACACAGAGGATTATACTGGTTTGGTCCACCTTGCGGTGTAATACCCTACTCTAGTGTGTGTGGTGGATTGCCTCGTGGGGCTGAGGATGAACTAGTACATTGGATGAACAGCCTCCGAAGGAGAGGTGTTCTTGGGCTCAAATGAGCTTGTGGTGTGTGTAAGGTGGAATGGATCTCTCTCTCTCTCTCTTTCTCTCTCTCTCTCTCTCTCTCTCTCTCTCTCTCTTCAACCAGACGAGCTAGACCCCCCATCCATGGTGGTCGCTAGGTCCTATTTATAGTGGCCTTGGTCCTCTTCCCAAATATCGACGGGAAGGGATCCCACAATGGCCAAATTTGAAGGGGAACAGCTAGTACAAGTTATCCTGACAAAAGTGGTCTTCGCCTGCCAAAGGCTCTGGTGGTGACGCCGCGTCGGGCTCCAAGATGACATCCATTCTGCCGCCCTGACAGTCCTTGGTCTTGTTGTACCGATATGGAAACATTTGCTTGTTTCCTCGGGATTCCGCGCCTGCGCTTGCCCCCTCAGCACCAAAGGGGAAACGGGTACACTGCTCCCACTGGCACCCGCCAGGCCTTGAACGACATGGCTCACGTCACGCTAACCTGGCGAGGTGCTCCTTGCATAGATATCTCCGCTCCTCGGGAGCTAGCCTAGGTAGACTGCCCCCAGGGAGGTCTTGTTGTTGCCCCCTCGTGAGGATTGGCCCCTCACGAGGGTCTTGAGTTGTGGTTGCTGAAGTTGGGCCGCACCAGGCCGCTGATGGAGCCACGCCACGGGCCGCAGGCAGGCAAGTCTGGGTACCCCCGTTCCCAGGACGCCGACAGTAGCCCCCGGGACCAAGGCTCGCTCGAACTTGGCTTCGATGCGAAGCTAAAGGGGCAAGGGCAAAGCGCCGCAGGTCCCAAACACCTGTGGCCTTGGTCGACGCGTGGCGACTTGATTGGACGTGGGCGTCTCCGCTTCCCCTTGCTGCCTCGGCAACTGCTCGACTTGACGAGACCCAGCATGACGCCCATGGCGTCGATAAGGAGATTCTCTGCTGCTGAAAATGTAATAACAACCTACGAGGATCAAGGACCACTTCTGGCGAAAAAGAGGTTCATCCGCTCGCATGGCGATGACGAAAGTTGGGAGGTGACGAGGCCTTGGTATGAGGGGCCTCCTCCTGGCTACCGATTGCCCTTGTACGCCCAAGAGCAAGGGGGTTGCGCCACGCGTCGCTTGCGTCATGGTCGAGGTCATCCAGCTGGGGCCGCTCGGCCTGCCGGTCCCCGAACCCACGCCGAGGGCTCCTCGCGCGAGTTCGTGGTGTGGACAGCGATGCCACCGCCTTCTTGGATCCGGCGCCCGAGGTTCTTCGCTGAGATGATGCCGGCGAGGTGTCCTGCCGAGATGTGGTTGCAGCATGCCGGGTGTTGCAGCCAGGCTTCGAAGGCAGAGGTCGAGGTTGTCCCCCCGACTGGTGTCTTCATGACTCGAGGATGTGTCGTCCTGATGGGGCTTCCGTCGTCCACTTCGAGTTTGATGGCGCCTCCACGTTGTTCTTTAAGGTCCTTGACGGGGAAGGACATCGCCAGGAGTGCTGCCCTGGTGGGAGCCGCCAGGGTGGCACAGCGACGGACGCCGTGCCTGCTCTCGGCCCTGCCGATAGCTCTCCTAGCAGCAGCGATGGCCCTTGGAAATCTAGCAGCTCTCCTGAGCCTGACGAGTCTCTGGAAACGAGCGATGACAGCTACTCGCCCCCAAGCTCATGCCGCGCCCGGAGCGCGGCAGCTGCACCAGCTCGTCGTCGATGGTGACCTGAGCGGGGTTGGAGACGGCCTCTCGTGGCCCACTATTGATGATGGCGTCGGCAATGGCAGACACAGTTAGGGTCCCCTGGAATCCCCATCTTTCGCTCCCTGCGAGGAAGCAAAGTGAACCCCGTGGGGGTGTGTAAAGAACCTGTAATGCTTTTGCTCCGATGCTTATTATTCTTGCTATGAAACCGTGTTTGCAAGTCTTGCTTCGGCTCTGTCCCCCCTTTTTATCATTTCAGTAGCTTTGCGCTCTACGCTGGCGGGTCCCAACCCATGGCAGGCTTCAGCCATCACTGGTATGCCAGGTCGCGATGCCGTGGTCAAGGCCAGGAGGTGAGCGGCCCGGGGTCCGGTAAGAGCTCCTGAGGCGTGATGCTGAAGAGGCCCCCCTTGGTGTGCAAGCAGCTTCCGAAGGCTAAAAAGGGAGGTGGCATTGCCGAAGCAAGACTATGGAAATCAAACTTGTTGAGTAGTGCCACTGTGCCGATTGGATGCGTGACTTATCTTGACAGGCCTGAGGCGATTCTCCATGTGGTGCGTCTGGTTTGCTCCTACGGCAGCGCGGCTGAAGTTTCACGATTTCCTTCCCGCTTGCTTTAGCATTCTGCGTCAGCAGATCCCGACCCTGCGCATACCTGAGCCGCCGCTGGCTCGTCCGGATTGCCAGGATGAGGCCAGGGGGTGAGGGGCTACGTGACTAGTTAGGCTCCTGAGTCGCAATGCTCAGGAGTCCCCCTTGACGTACGAAAATCCCTCAGGAAGGAAATGCTAGGCTAGGCCTCGGTGTTGTCCGTCGGCCCGGCCCGACCCCGTGCAAACCTCAGCCGCCGCTGGCTCATCCGGATCGCCAGGACGAGGCTAGGGAGTGAGGGGCTACGTGGCCAGTTAGGCCCCTGAGACGCGATGCTCAGGGGGTCCCCCTTGACGTACGAACAGGCCTTAGCGCTCAGATCCGTCCTCCCCTTCTCCCACTCTTCTAGGTGCTCTGTGTCCTCAAGTCCCGACCCTCGAGCGGAGCTCAGCTGCCGCTGGTATGCCAGGTTGCGATGCCGTGGTCAAGGCCAGGGGGTGAGGGTTGGAGAGTCAGTAGGAGTTCCTGATACGCGATGCTTAGGATCCCCCCCCTTTAACGCGCAAGCGAATTACGTGAGAAGGGAAAAACCGACAATGTCGCCGGCCGCTAGGCTCCGGATATTCCTGCAGTTAGTGCGACGAAACAACACAATTTACAATCATGCCTACTGTTGGGCCAATGATCTTTCCGTAGGAAGACAAAGGCATTGAGTACTTGGTGAGGTGATGTGCGCGAGGCGGGCCGTGAGTCAAAGCTCGATCTCTCGGATTTGTCAGTGTTGCAGGGACGGATCCGAGCACAAGCACCGTGCCAACGTGTGTAGCCCCTGTTGCTGGATGAGCAGGAGTCCGTTCTGCAGCGAGGGATGCCAAAAGAGGTGGTGAGTGAGCAGGTGATGATCTTAAGGCAATCCATATGAGGAAACGAGCTAATCCAGGTGATGCAAAATGCAATACATGCCGCATGGATGGACCCGTGCGGCCTGGAGATGATGCAGCCCGAGGGGCGCCCCAACAGAGTAAGCTAAAGATGCAAAAAGGATACACGTCGCAGGGGAAAGCCCGTGCGACTTGGGGATGTTGCAGCCTGAGGGGCGCCCCCAACTGAACAAACTAAAACAAAGTCACCTGGCACCGATGCTGGAGTGATGTTGATGTAGCTGAAGATGCTCGCGACAGATGTCGTTCCATACGAGCCGCCTGTCTTCGGGGCCTCACGCGGCTCCTGAGGTTCCGAGAGCTCACGAAGAACCGATGCCATTTCCGCCAGGATCTCCTGATGCCTGGCCTCGCGAGCCGCCAGGACTTCCCGCAAGTGGCACTGGTGTACGACCGCCTAGTTCGGCAAGCCGAAGGGCATGCGAACGTAGCTGTGAGGAGGGCCCTCGCACCGGCCCTCCTGAGATGGCCAGTAGAGTTCCTGAGACGCGATCATGTTGAGTCCTAGGACGTTGACGTATACGCGTTGTCACATCCCTAGTTCTGGTATGACCTAAACTAGCTAGTCATGTGTGCATCATGTTTAAATTTCAATGAATTTGAAATGGGGATTGACCAAACCCTAGCACCAGAAAGGATTCAAATAGGTTCAACTAATTTTTTTTTCAATGATTTAAAAATGTCCTTTAAAAATATTCATCATTTCTCGATCAAGGTGGAAGCATCTACCAAAAATGATATGTCGTCAATTGAGATTGGTTTGCTCACACTCTGGTCCCACATATCAGTGATATGCCAAGAGGAAGCGTGTTTACTAACATGCCATACGCGCACTTGGTTAGCAGGAGCGGATTCAAAGAAGAGTGTATTGATGGTTGCTTTGTTCGAGCAACTTACTGTGGGAAAGGTGTGTCTCATGATTTTACTACTCATTACTATTGCTCATTATTGGTGCGGCGCGATCACCGGGCTGAGTCTCTCATGTGGTTATTGACCCGGATGTTGAATGTTATCAACCTTCCAACATTTACATAATTGACGTACACATAATTTTCCAGCAACATGCAATTGTACAATGCTTTCAAGTTTTCAGCTTTTATTTCATGAGTCTTGCCAGCTGGAAGGATGTGTCGTTACAACATCAATAAAATAGAAAGGAAACTAACGTCCATGTTCTTTCGCAAAAAACAAAAAACTAACTTCCTTGCTAATGCATCTCAATGATTAGCAGACCAGAGCTAATATTTACATCTCAACTGAAGACAAAGTTGTGAGAAGGTGTTATAAAGAAAACATTAAAATTGATCCATGCTTAAATTGGCAGCAACTTTCCCGTAGCTCTCTCTAAATCAACAAGATATGATGGGAAAAAGTAGCCGTCAGGAGCATGGAACATTCCGATCATTTTGTGCAGATCCACTAAAATAGAGATGAGCATACCTATTCCAAATATATTGAGTAAGTGTGATTGCAATAATATAGGACTGTTGATGAAACAATAAACACACAAATAGAAGCCGGTAATCTTTGCAGTCTCTCTTAGTACTAACTAGCTGGAGAAGATTAAGCAAATAGTTGGAGAAGATTAGCCTTGGAGTTGGATGAGGAGGTTAGAGAAAAACCAATCTCATTTTGTGCGGTCCCACTGAAATGTAGAAACGTTGCCCTAACATTTCAACAAAATTGCACAAATCACTCGTTAGAAAAAAGTGATTTGCGCAGTTCACTAAATGGTTGCAATAGAATGAGGTGAAATGGATAGCACTATTTGCAAAAGAGATAGAAAGGAAACGATTACTGGCCAGTAATAGTTGAAGACACATACGCCGACAAAAAAGAAGCATATTCCTTGTCCAAAGGGAAGATAGCAGCACGGTTTTGATCTAAGAAGTGTGTGAGGACGAGATTGCAACATGGAAAGTAGGCCGACCAAGCAACGTTTTGGGCAAAGAACTAGGGAAGATCCACATGCAGGATTTTCCACATGCAGTGACGTGGGAAGATGCCAAGATGGGCTGTGGAGCAAGGCCACAGGGGTGGAAGATGTACCTGGGGGTAGTCGGGATGTAACTAGGAGGGCGCCGGCTGGCGAGATTTGCCCTACCGTGCCGGAGCTTGGTCAGAGAGAAAGACGGGTACCGCAGATCGGGACGTGTTGCCTCAGCGCCGTCGAACGGATCAATGATGCCCGTTCTTATCTGTTTTAAACCGGCGGATATCTGGTAGGGGGGGCCAAGGTGTGAGTCTAAGGATCGATGGTAACGAGGGACAGTAGGGACACGATGTTTACCCAGGTTCGGGCCCTCTTAAAGTAGGTAAAACCCTACTTCTTGCTTGATTTTTGTTGATGAATATAGGGGTTACAAGAGTTGATCTACCTCGAGACCGTAATGGCTAAACCCTAGCCGTCTAGCCTATGATTATTCTGTTAGCCTCTACGGACTAAACCCTCTGGTTTATATACACACCGGAGGGGCCTAGGGTTATACGGAGTTGATTTGTAGAGGAAGGGAACACACACATAGGAGTCCTACCCGGACACGGGGGATGATCTTCTGCTTTGTCTTTGCGGCCCATCAGTCCCGCCCATAATGAATAGTCCGGACACCCGAGGACCCCCAAATCTAGGAGTCCCTCAGTAGCCCCCGAACTTGCCTTCAATGACGATGTAGTATCCAGCTTCATATCTTCGGCTTTGCAAGGTGGGTTCTTTATTATACTTCAGAGTGATGACAATCCGGTCTTGACCTTTATAATCTGCCTTGATGATTCCTTCCCGTCGTCGCCTCGACTTCCACGCGTCAGGCGAATGTGAACAGTCTATGTACTTTTTGCAAATAAACCCCTGACCACGCAAGTGCGGCATCTATTTAAGGACATCAGATCTCAGATGCCCTTCCACATCGTGCAAAGATCATCAGAGCAAACCATGAAAAACCTCAAAGCATGGCAAACGCCCCTAGCTCTTCCTCGCGCCCTCATGGACCACAAGCGGGTGACTGGGAAGCTGCTCGGTATCTCACCTCCATCTAAATAGACTTCAGATGGAGGGATATTTTCCTCCCACAGATCGAGTCTCCGTGCAGTCTGGATTAGCTTCAATCGACAATGATGCGCTAACAGAAAGTTTTCCCAACCCTAGTAAGGAGGAGAGAGTGTGCTTCGTTTTGTTTCTTCCGAGGGGTTTAGGCTTTCCAATTTATCCCTTCCTGAGAGGCCTATTGGAATTTTATGGGCTCCAACTCCACAACCTGACGCCAGGTTCTATCCTGCATATTTCAGGTTTTGTTGCTCTGTGCGAGCTATTCTTAGGCTGCGAGGCTCATTTCGAACAATGGAGAAAGTTCTTTTGCCTCATCACTCGTTCCCAAAAGGTCTCCATATTTGAAGTGGGCGGCGCCGAAGTATGGCGCATAGCCGGAACAAGTTACCTGGCCGGCACTCCCAAGAAGGATTCCGAAGAGTGCACTTGGGAATGGTTCTATATTGAAGACATTCCCCTTCCGGACCCAGTTCGACGCGGACTTCCTGAATACTCCAACGCTCCTTTGAAGAAACGCTTCAATTGGCGCCCCCGGAGCCCCAAGCAAGGGGATAGCGAGGAAGTTAAGAGGCTAGTCAAGCAGGTCAGGGTACTTTCCCATTCTAAACTCTCGATAATCGAAGTCATGGACATTACGATAAAGTGATGCATCCAACCACTTCAATCTAGGGGGTTCCCTCTGTGGCATTACAACGGGACGGACGCCACATCTCATTACAAGCGCGAGGGTCCGGATACCCCGACCGCCCTGGCCATCATTCTGGCAGATCTTTATAAGGGGCAGAAAGAAGAGTTTTCCCGTTTAAATTGTTGGGAAGGGTTTTCCATGTATAACCCTATAGACTAGGTAAGCTTTTTGATTATCAGCATTATCCGACCTCTTTATTGAGATGTGCTAATCGAATTATTCCGGTCGTTTTAAATTAGACATGGAGGAAGGTGGTCGAAAAGATTCTTTGTCCTGCCCCACAGCCAGAGGACCATGCTCGGGACGAAGATCCCGGATTCAATGAGGATCCGGATATATTTATAGAGCTTATTGATGGAGTCTTTCATTAGGCGAGCCTCGATGGCTCGGAAGTGGCTATTGTGGCTGATTATCCCGGCCTTTTCCCTTCCTCCAATGTAAGTACCTAGAAGACATCCTCACAAAAAGAGCGCTCCCCTTGCGCCTCACCCACCTGCATTGACACATGCTCAAAAGTGTCGGCGCTCGGCACACCACACTGCATCGAGGGCGGATTCTAAGAAGATAGCGCCCAGCCTTCGAAGCGAAAAGAAACAAGGAGCGCTGTCGAGCCCCCTCCTTCATCAAAGAGGTATAATATTTGGTACGTGCTTAGGCATAAGACCAGATTGTTACACTTCACCTCATGTGTTATTTCAGAAGGAGGGTACAAGGAACCACATCCGAACACCAAGTTGGCCGATCACCATCTAATCCGGCCCCAAACTCATCAACAAGAATGGGAGCCAATACAGATGCGACGCCGAATTATCCACCTCATGAGGATTCGGATGACGTATCTATCACAAATTCCGAAGTGGAGAGCATGATGAATTATCGGCGGCGAAAAGAGACTATGCATGCTCCAGCTTTTACTGAGCAGGAATTCAATGCCCTCAGCTCCGTGGATGCATATATCCGAGCTGCCCGAGATGGACCTGCGGGAGTCACTCACCTGTTCTCAAAGGATATGCATGTAAAAGTTTGTGTAAATTTAATCCAACCGATTTAAGAATCATTATGTCCGTAGGTTCTCAAAGATAAGAACAACATGATATCCCAAGAGCTTGAAACAAGCCGAACAAAGCTAAATGCCGCCACCACCGAGCTAGAGGAAATGAAGAAATTGTTATATTTTAGCATGATGTTTTAAGCAGACATTGTTATATTCTAGCAGCAGATTCTATAGGTCAACTGCAAGAAGGCTTGACGACTACCTAGAAAGCCTAGGAATATGCTAAGAAGCAAGAAGCAGCCGGTCGCCGCACGCTATCACATGCCATTGACCAAAAGAACAAGCTAGAAGAAGAAAATGATAAGCAAGCCAAAGAGATAGAGAGCTTAAAGGCTCAACTATCGGATGCACTGAAGGAGAATAAAAATCTGAAAGGTGGCATATTCGGTATGCCATTTATACCATCCAAGGAAATCATAATTTCCGGTAGCTCGGAGTATAATGTTGTTCCTGCAGGTCTATTAATCGTGCGGAATGAGGAAGAGGTATCCGGCCACCGAGGCGACATGCTATAAGAGCTTTCCGTAGTGCATGAGCGGGCCAGGAGAGCCATGAAGAGTATGGTCAAAGCCTTATGGCCTTTCGATACCCCTACAGAAACTATGGAGGATTTGGTGAACCTGTTCAAAGGTGCCCGGCGCTGCTTTGAGCTATGGAAGGCGTCAGCATGCCGGGAAGGTGCACGAGAGGAATGGGGCATGGTGAAAACACGCTACACCAGCCTTGAGTTGAATCATATGGCCCGAGTGGGACCTCGGGGACTGGACGGGCAAGAAATTCCCATGAGCTTGGTATATGACCACGTTATGATAGCTGCGAAATATTCGCAAGAAGACTGTAGCTTAGATAGTCTTATGGATGGCATAGATAAAGAGTAGGCATTTGATTCGATGCAGCTATGTACTTCATCATCAAGCTTATCTCCGACCGAACTTGACAAAATTTATCATGGCATGCCTTCGCCTTCAACCTCCGAACCAAAAGGTTGGAGTGTTTCCGGATACCATGTTTGAATGTAATAAACACTCATTATGTTTGGAAATCGGGCAATCCGGTCATATTTCTTGAGCAGACAAAATTTGTTCGGGGAGTTATGTTATATTACTATTTAACGTAAGAAACATCTTCCAGGGAAAATAGTTCCGTTAAGGGTTCCTTTCCCTAGGACAGCGTGTTTCATTATGCATGCGTAGAATTTTTGACCTAAAAGGTGGAATTACGGGCGGCCTATTCCTTATATTTATGTAACTGTAGATATTCGTTTAAGTATGCTAGCTTTCGGCTTCACCTATTCGAGGTACAGATCCGGATTACCCGGTTGTAACAATCGCGAAGTTGCTCCCTTTACACCCTAGACGAACAATTGAGAACGTAGGGTATAAACACATGAGCGAGGAAACCCAGCTTGGCAAAAACTTAAGTCATAGAGGTGCATATAGTGGAGAAAAAAGGAACAAACGACATGGACGAATGTAAGCAATAAGCTTTATTAGTAAGCTTCGTCAAAGAAGCCCCCAGTTATTGTGGGGTATGTGCATTTAAAGATGTGTACCCCTCATAGTTTGGTAGACCCGAATACATCCTGGGATATTAAATGAAAAAATAAAAAGGAAGAGAGGAAAAAAGGAACCTAGTCAAAATAAAATAAAAGGTGCTACCGAACTCTCTATAGAATCGTCGGAGCCGAGCAACGTTCCATGGATTCGGCTCAAGGCAATTATCCGATGAATTGTAAATGCGATAGGCTCCTCCTGTGAGAACTTCATCGATGATGAATGGACCCTCCCCTCGTGGTTTGAGCTTATCAGTTTTCTTCTCTGGGAGACGTAAGGCGAGATCACCAACGTTGTATGTTCTAGCCCATACCTCTCTGCGTTGGTATCGCCTGGCATATTGTTGATAGAATGCAGAACGAGCTTGCGTGATATCGTGCTCCTCTTTAAGGCCGTCTAGGTCATCCTGCCGATCGAGCTCGGCTTCTCGCTCCTCGTACATGCGCACTCTAGGTGAGTCATGAATAATGTCGCATGGTAGAACAACTTCTGCGCCGTACACCATAAAGAAAGGTGTGTATCCGGTTGTTCGGTTAGGACTGGTCCGCAGCCCCCAGAGCACGGAATCGAGTTCCTCAACCCGATGTTTATCTGACTTCCGTAGGGAGTGAGGGAGTCCTAGATTAAGGGGTCCTCGATGGACCGGATTACTCGTTATGGGCCGGACTGGTGGGCCGTGAGGATTATCCCCGAAGATTACCCCCGTATCCGGATAGGACTCCTATGTGTGTAGAATGGCAAGTTTAGAGTCCGGGTGTAAGATTTCCTTCCTCTACAAGATGATCATGTACAACCCTAGGTCCCTCTGGTGGATATATAAACCCAAGGGTTTAGTCCGTAGAGACAGAATCACAACATCGTAGGCTAGACTTCTAGGGTTTAACCATTATGATATCGAGGTAAATCAACTCTTGTAACCATGTATTCATCAAGATCAATCAAGCAGGAAATACGGTATTACCTCGATAGAGAGGGCCTGAACCGGTAAACATCGTGTCCCCAGTCCCCTATTACCATCGATCCTCAGACACATAGTTTGGAACCCCCTACCCTAGATCTGCTGGTTTTGACACCAACACTGGTGCTTTCATTGAGAGTTCCACTATGTTATTGACAGAAGTTTTAATGGCTCGCCTTATCATCAGCGACGATGCCACCCCCGGGGAGATTTTCCTCCCCGGATAGCTTTTCATGTTCGGCGGCTTTGTGATACGTGCCGACTCAGATGGCCACCTTGAGCAGGTTGACAACTACGCCCCCGGTCACTAGATCAAGTTTGGAAGCTTGAACTATGTTGCTGACACTCTAGGAGACTTAATCTTCGATGGATTCACACCCATGGCTGCTGCTCCCTGCCTACACGAGGAAGACGTCTTAGATCTGTCATCGGACCCCATCCAGGGGCAACACCAATGACGGATCTGGCCCTAGATTCAGAGCAGACTGCTTTGTCCGAAGACAGGAAGGTCAACCCCGCCATGGAAACCACAGACTTAGCGGCATTTGAGCCGCTCACGGACCCATAATTGAGTGGGATCCCCCCGCCACTGGAACGCCAAACTTGTCTCAAATTACGAGCTCCGAACTTATGGGATCCGCACTCTCGAGGCTCAATGGAGCGGTTATCACCGAGCCTGGCCCCGCAGACCCCAAAACGCCTATTCAGCTCTCTCTCTTAAACGAGGCACTGGACTTGCTGCAATATCTGACCTTAACAGAGGATTCTCAGCCGAACTATGCCCACTTTAAACCGGGGGCTGAGGTCAAGGAATTTTGCTTCCCACCCACCACCCACTTGGTAGCCATGGTCGAGGACTTAACCGACATACTAGACTATGCTTCCGACGACATGGTGGACGGGCGATGGACATACTAGCCGATCTTGGTACAAACCCGCCTGTGACCAGGCGATGAACGACCACTTCTACCTACGATGTGTACATGGTGGGTACACCCAAGGACAAAGAAAACGGCGGCGATAAAGATCCAGAGCAGGATAAACCCGACGATGAACCTCCTAAATGCCGACGCCAGAAGCGCCGCTCACGATCACGTCGAGGAAAAGAAAGTAACACCGGCACCAGAAACAATGAAGATCCGGAGGAAGCCGATGACCCCTTAGAGCCAGCGGTGGAGCAGGATGAGCAGGAGGACAGACAATGCAGTCCCGAACAACTAACCGATCACAATTATTCCGAAGACAGTAATTATCTACGTGTCTCCGAAGAGGATGTTAGCCTGGGAGACGAGGAATTCATAGTCCCAGAGGAACTCCTCGAATGAGAACGCTTTCATCAACAACTTATTGCCACAGCAAGGAGCCAGAAAAAACAACAGCAACGGTTTAAGGCCGAGCAGGATATGCTCAACGGCAGATGGAACGAAGTGCTGGACGCAGAAGAAAGATACAGCCATGAGCGCCAAACAAATAGCTATCCCAAACGCAAATTGTTGGCCCAATTCCACGACGAGACCCTTGCGGTAATTTTGTCGAAGTACGATCAGGCCGAGCAACCGGACCGACAACCTCGTGGACGGGACAGAGTGACTAGCAATGCCGTACACCAGCCCGCACCTCCCCACCGTAAAGGAAACGATACATCGGCTCAGGGCCATAAGTACGATTTATGTGAGGACCTGAATAAAAAAGCCAGTCAGTCTAGATCAATCTACGGATGAAGAGAACGTGCCCCCACATGGGACGATCGCTATGAAGCCAAGCACGTTGGATACAACCAAGTTCGGGGTCAGCACCGAACACAAATGCCGTCCGAACTATGCCATGATGTCGCACGATTCAGGGGCACCATGCACCCTCTATGCTTTACCGATGAGGTGATGGATCACCAATTTCCGGATGGGTTTAAACCTGTCAACATCGAGGCATATGCTGGAACGACGGATCTTGCGGTATGGATCAAAAACTTTATTCTTCCCATCCACATGACTCGTGGAGATGACCTACATGTCATTAAATACTTAGCTCTCAAGCTGAAAGGGCCAGCTCGACACTGGTTGAACAGCCTCCCAGAAAGCTCCATTGGAAGCTGGGAAGACCTAGAGGATGCTTTCTGGGCTAACTTTCAGGGGACTTATGTCCGGCCTCCGGATGCTGATGATCTAAGTCACATAATCCAGCAATCCGGGGAGTCAGCCCGCAAGCTTTGGAACCGGTTCTTAACTAAAAAGAATAAAATTGTTAACTGTCCGGACGCCGAGGCCTTAGCGGCATTCAAACACAGTGTCCTGGATGAATGGCTTGCAAGACACCTTGGCCAAGAGAAGCCTAAGAAAATGGCAGCCCTTACTACACTTATGACCAAATTTTGCGTGGGTGAAGATAGTTGGCTAGCTCGTAGAAGCAATAGTACCAGCGATCCTAGCACTTCCGAGGTCAGGGACGGCAATGGCAAGCCACGGCGCAATAAGAACAAGCATCAGAACAATGTCGTAGAAACAGATGATACGGCAGTGAATGTCGGATTCAGTGGCTCCAGGCCCGGTCAATGGAAGAAGTCGTTCAAAGGCAACAGATACAGTCCATCCAGCCTGGAAAAAATATTAGAGAGATCTTGCCAGATTCATGGCACCCCTGACAAACCTACAAACCACACCAACATAAAATGTTGGGTCTTCAAGCAGGCCGACAAGTTAAATGTCGAACACAAGGGGAAAGGACCTTAAAGCAAGGACGAAGACGAGCCTCGCAAACTGAACATGAGGGGGTAGAAGAAATTCCCCTCCGAGGTGAAAACTGTGAATATGATCTATGCCACCCACATCCCCAAGAGGGAATGTAAGCACGCACTCAGGGATGTTTATGCAGTAGAGCACGTCGCCCCCAAGTACAACCCATGGTCGGCTTGCCCGATCACCTTCGATCATAGGGATCACCCAACTAGTATCCATCATGGAGGTTCAGCGGCCCTAGTACTCGATCCTATAATTGATGGATAGCATCTTACTCGAGTCCTTATGGACGGCAGCAGCAGTCTAAACCTGATATACCAAGACACTGTCTGCAAGATGGGGATAGACCCATCAAGGATTAAGCCTAACATCACTACCTTTAAAGGAGTGATACCTGGCGTAGAGGCCCGCTGCACGGGCTCATTAACACTGGAAGTAGTATGCGGCTCTCCAGACAATTTTTGAAGCGAGGAGTTAATCTTCGACATCGCTCCTTGAGGGAGTCCTGGATTAAGGGCTCCTCGAGTGGCCGGATTACTCGTTATGGGCCGGATTGGTGGGTCGTGAAGATTATCGCTGAAGGCTATCCCCCGTATTCGGATAGGACTCCCATATGTGTAAAATAGCAAGTTTAGAGTCCGATTCTAATATTTTCCTTCCTCTGCAAGATGATCATGTATAACCCTAGGTCCCTCCGGTCCATATACAAGCCGAAGGGTTTAGTCCGTAGAGACAGAAACACAACATCTTAGGCTTTAGCCATTACAATCTCGAGGTAGATCAACTCTTATAACCATGTATTCATCAAGATAAATCAAGCAGGAAGTAGGGTATTACCTCGGTCGAGAGGGCTCGAACCTGGGTAAACATCATGTCCCCAGTCTCCTGTTACCATCGATCCTCAGACGCATAGTTCAAGACCCCCTACCCGAGATCTGCCGGTTTTGACACCGACATTGGTGCTTTCATTGAAAGTTCCACTGTGTCGTCAACATAAGGATCAATGGCTCGCTTCGTCATCAACGACGGCGCCACCCTCGATGGATACTTTCTTCCTGGCCAGTTTTTTGTGTTCGGTGACTTCGTGCTTCATGCCAACACTGATGGCTACCTCGAGCAGGTCGATAGCTATGCCCCTGGTCATCATATCAGGTTTGGAAGTTTGAACTATGTTGCTGACGTCCATAGAGACTTGATCTTCGACATATTCACAGCCATGGTTGCTGTTCCCTGCCTACACTATGAAGATGCCTTAGATCAGTCATTGAATCCCATCTAGGGGTCAACATCTACGACGGCTCTGGCCCTAGATACGGAGCACATTGCTTTGTCAGAATACGGGAAGTTCAACCACGCCATAGAAACAACATATTTAGCGACAGTTGAGCTACCTACAGATCCAGAATTGAGCGGGATCCTCCCCACCGCTGGAACGCCAGACTTGTCTCAAATCACAAGCTCCGGACTCATGGGATCAGCACTCTCCGGGCTCAATGGAGCGGTTTTCACCAAGCCTGGCCCCGCAGACTCCCAAACGCCTATCCAGCTCTCGCTCTTAAACGAGGCGTTGGACTCACTACAATCTCTCACCTTAACAGAGGATTCCAGCCGAACTATACCCGGTTTGAACTAGGGGTTGACGACAGGGAAATTTGCTTCCCACCCACCACCCACTTGGTAGCCACGGTCGAAGACTTAACCAACCTACTAGACTATGCTTACAGAGACGTTGATGGGATGGACCACGACGTCGAAGCCGATCTAGGTAAAAACCCGCCCGTAACCGGGCGATGGACAGCCACTTCTACCTATGATGTGTACATGGTGGATACACCCAACGAGAAGGAAGACGACGAGGATAATCCAAAGCAGGATAAGCCCGTCGATGAACCTCCTAAACGCAGGCGATAGAAACGCCAGTCACAATCGTGTCGAGGAAAGGAAAGTAACATCGGCACCTGAGACAATGAAGATCCGGAAGAAGCTGATGACCCCGTAGAGCCAGGGGTGGAGCAGCATGAACGGGAAGATGGCGAACATAGCCCGGAACAACTCACTGATCACGATGATTCGGAAGACAACAACTATCTACTTGTCTCCGAAGAGGACATCAGCCTGGGAGACGAAGAATTCATAGTCCCAGAGGAACCCCTCGAACAAAAGCACTTTCAGCAACGGCTTATTGCCACATCAAGGAGCCTAAAAATAGTAGCAGCGGCTTAAAGCCGAACATGATACGCTCAACGGCAGATGGAATGAAGTCTTAGACGTCGACGAGAGATATGGCCACGAGCGTCAAACAAAGAGCTATCCCAAACGCAACTGCTGCCCCAATTCGACGACGAGGCCCTTGCGCCGATTCCACCAAATAACGATCAGGCCGATCAAAAGGACGGACCACCACGTGGACGGGAGAAAGCGGCCAGCAATGCTGCACACCAGCCCGCACCTCCCCACCATAAAGGAAAGGATAGAGTGGCTCAGGGCCATAAGTACGATTTACGTCAGGCCCTGAATAGAAAAGCCGGTCAGGCCAGATGAACCTACAAATCAAGAGAACATGCTCCCATGCGAGACAGCGACTATCAAGCCAACCATGCCGGGTACACTCAAGTTCCGAACCAACACCGAACGCAGACACCGTTCGAATTACGCCATGATGTTGCACGATATAGGGGTGCTGCACGCCCTCTGTGCTTCACTGATGAGGTGATGGATCATCAATTTCCAGAATGGTTGAAACCCATAAACATTGAGGCATATGATGGAAGGACGGACCCCGCTATATGGATAGAGGAATTTATTCTTCATATCCACATGGCTCGTGGAGTGACCTTCACGCCATCAGATACTTACCTCTCAAGCCGAAAGGGCCAGCTCGACACTTGTTGAATAGCCTCCCAGAGAACTCCATTGGAAGCTAGGAAGATTTAGAGGATGCTTTTCGAGCTAACTTTCAGGTGACTTATGTCTGGCCCCCGAATGATGATGATCTAAGTCACATAATCCAGAAACCCATAGAGTCAGCCCGCAAGCTTTGGAATCGGTTCTTAACTAAAAGGAACCAAATTGTTGACTGTCCGGACGCCAAAGCCTTAGCGGCATTCAAACATAGTGCTCGGGACGAGCGGCTGGCAAGACACCTCGGCCAAGAGAAGCCAAGGACAATGGCAGCCCTTACCACACTCATGACCCGTTTTGCGCGGGCGAAGACAACCGACTAGCTCGTAGCACCAATAGCACCAGCGACCCCGACACTTTTGAAGCTAGGGACGACAATGGCAAGCCACGACAGAATAAGAAAAAGCATCAAAACAATACTGGTGATACAGATGACACAATAGTAAACGCCGGATTCAGTGGCTCCAGGCCCGGTCAACGGAAGAAGCCATTCAAAGGCAATAGAAATAGTCCATATAGCTTGGACAAAATATTAGAAAGGCCTTGCCAGATTCATGGCACCCCAGACAAACCTGAAAACCACACCAACAGAAACTGTTGGGTCTTCAAGCAGGCTGGCAAGTTAAATGCTGAACAGAAGGTGAAAGGACCTCAAAGCGAGGACAAGGATGAGCCTCGCCAACCGAACACTGGGGGACAGAAGAAATTTCCACCGTGAAAATGATCTACGCCACCCATATCCCCAAGAGGGAGTGCAAGCGCGCATTCAGGGACGTTTATGCCGTAGAACCTGTCGCCCCCAAGTTAAACACATGACCGGCTTGCCTGATCACCTTTGATCGCAGGGATCACCCAACCAGTATCCATCTCGGAGGTTCGGCGGCCCTAGTGCTCGATCCTATAACCGATGGATATCATCTTACTCGAGTCTTTAAGGATGGCGGTAACAGTCTCAATCTGATATACCAAGACACGATCCGCAAGATGGGGATAGACCTGTCAAGGATTAAGCCCAACAGCGCTACCTTTAAAGGAGGGATACCAGGCGTAGAGGCCCGCTGCACGGGCTCATTAAAACTGGAGGTAGTATTTGGCTCTCCTGATAACTTTTGAAGCGAAGAGTTAATCTTCGACATCGCTCCTTCCTGAAGTGGCTATCATGCATTACTCGGAAAAATGGCCTTCGCCCGCTTTAATGTGACCCCACATTACGCTTACTTGAAGCTCAAGATGCCTGGACCACGCAGCGTCATCACGGTCAACGAAAATATGGAGTGCTACCTCCATACACAGGAAGACACTGCGGCCCTAGCAGCCAAGGTCCAAAGCGGCTTATTTAAGCCGAACTGTTCATCGCTCGTCAAGACCACATGCACTGCTAAACATGTCCGACCGGCACTACAATGCGGCGACTCAGAAGAACCTCGTGTACACAATTACACCCTTAAAATACCTTGGGCGGCGTCAGGGGCACACTGCATAAAGATAATCCATAGTTCGGCTTGACCCTATTCGGACTCTAAAATACATTTTATTTACAGGTTCATTGAAAGAACCAACCTTATCCACGGCTGTGCAGGACATTCTTTCCAGAGTTCTCTTTCCTTTTTTGCAGGCGGCCACATAACTCCCCTCTTCTAGGACACATTACAAAGGAGAAAACGATGTAGGCATGCAGCAGGGCCCCCCGTCGAAATTTCTTTTTCTTCATTAGATTCAGGCCTTGTGTAAACCTTTTCTCTCTTTTTTAGTTTCTTTTCTTTTGTTGGCATGTAAATGCCCAAAGATGTTAGCGGAATTATCCGTTACCACATGGCTCGCCGTACTAAACGGGATATAAAAAAGTAGTTTGGTTCCAATTCGTTTGGAGTTGACTTTATTACCACATGTGTTCTCTCCCCACGTCAGATTGCCACATGTGCCTTTATACCTGGACTTAATACCAGGGGATGTATTGTGCCCGACACACCTCCAAGTCCGAGCGCCTATAGGGAACTGTTCATCGTCCCAGATATTGCATTATATGCATCGGCTCTGAATCATGTCTTGTGTCTATAGTTGGGTTGCCCGGCTCCTATGCTTACCACCTTACATTCTGCATTGTTCGGTAAGGTAGTAAAGGGAGAACTACTGCGATTGTACTTCTGGCTTGTCCGGTCAAGTAGAGCTGGTCAGCGATTTGCTAACCTAGGGTTATACTACGATTGATAGTGATCTACTCCGTGTTATACGAGGGGCTGGTCTTCGCCCAGCCACATAAAGCAGGCACCATAGTTCGGAAAGCCGCGCACGCACTAGGGGCTAGTACTTAGCCCCACAAGTCAAGCTCTTATGCCTAAGTGACAGCATTAAAACCACATAGTCCAATTGTCTGGTTCACTCAACGGACACCTCCTTTATGGACCCAGACGTTGGATAAAGAGTGTTCATGCGCATTGCCGAAGACCCCTGTGGTTTCTACATGGGGGCTGAAGCCGACGACTGGAAAATTCAGATGAAAATAAACGGCCGCACAGGAGGAAAAGTCACTTAGAATACAAAAGCGCAAAATTATATAGACATCGGTTCATAAGCATAGTCTTTACGATCCGAATACAATTACTCAAAGATTACATCCTTTGAGCACTGGCCCTCTACAATGCGGGCTCCTTTTAGGACACCGCCGAAGTACCTTTCCGACTTCCGATGATCCTTGCCCTCTGGAGGGACAACAGTTGCTATCTCAGCGGCCTTCATCTTCGCCTAGTGCACCTTGATGCGAGCAAAGGCCATTCATGCACCTTCTATGCAGGATGAACGCTCAACAGCGTCGACCCGCAGACTCGCGTGGACGAGTCGCTTCACCAACCCAAAGTAGCTACTTGGGATCGGTTTAGCGGGCCATAGCCGGACTATTAAGTCCATCATGGCCGTACCCACCATATTATGTAGCTCGACCAGCTGCTTCATCTGGTCATTCAGAGGTACTCGACGTGCTGGCAAAAGGAATTGCGACAAGAACAGCTTCTCTGTGGTCTTCCCCTCCGGGGTTCGGAAGAATTGGGCTGCGTCGGCGATGCTCCTCAGGAGATTTGCAAATACGCCTGGAGAACTCTATAATCGCGTCAGCGCAAGATACCTCCGACCTCCGAAGATTATCTACAACAGAAAGGTCTTACTAGCTGTTATCTGCCATGCTTGATTGATCTCCTCAGGAGCGCTGCGTGATTCACTCCGCACCTTCTTGGCAGCATCAACTGCCGTATAGAGTTTGGATGCTTGCTCCGAAGTCTTCTGCTCCAATGGCTCGCACTTGCGAGTGGCATCTCGCAGTTCTTCTTTGACTTCGGCCACCCGTGACACGTGCTGCTGACGCACAGCCTGTTCGGCCTTTAGGTCGGCGACCGCTTTGTCAGCGGCTCCTTTTGTCGGCGTTTTTGGAACGGTAGAACCTAGACTTGCCTGCCCGCAGCCCAGAGTGTGGCTCGTCCAGCGGCCTGGTACGGCCCAACCTCATAAGAAACCACTCAAGACCCTCATGAGGGGCCAAGCCTCGCGAGGCGGACTACGCTAGACCTCCCCTAGGGTAGCCTCTCCAGGCTGGCTCCTGAGGAGCGGAGATATCAAGGCAAGGGGTACCTCGCGAGGTTCCTATGACGTGAGACGTGACGACCAAGGCCAGGCGGGCGCCAGCAAGCGCAGGATGGCAGTTTCCTCTTTGGTGCTAAAGGGGCAGGCGCATGCTAAGAGTTCCGAGGCATCAGGCAAAGGTATCAATATCGGCGCAACAATACCAAGACCAGCAGGACGGGAGGGCGGAGGTCATCGCGGAGCCCACGGCAGCGTCACCACCACAGCCTTTGGCAGGTGAATACCACGTTTTGTCAGGATAGCTTGTACTAGCTGCCCCCTTCAAAATTGTCTGATTGTGGGATCCCTTCCCGCTCAAATATTTGGGAAGAGGACCCGGGCCTCTATAAATAGGACTAGCCACCACCATATGGGGAAGATGGGATCTGGAGCTGACCCAACCGAGGGGATCCGCTCATTGAGACCTTCACACACCCACAAGCTCATCCAAGCCCAAGAATACCTCTCCTCAGGAGGCTGTTCTTCCCCTGTACTAGTTCTTCCCCAGCCTACAAGGCAATCCACCACACCACACTGGATTAGGGTATTACACCACAATGGTGGCCCGAACCAGTATAAAACCTTGTGTCTCTTGTTCTTCGGGTTCGACGAGCTAGGCCTAGGAATCGGTGCGAGAGCGACCTAGGGCAGAAGGAGAGATCTTCGTGCGCACCCCAGTGTTCGAACTTCAAGAGTTTTGCCGGAACCCAAGATCCGACATTTGGCGCACCGGGTAGGGGTGTGCCGAAGCTTCCCTTCCATCGATCCACGCTCCGTCATCCCACCGGTTCCATGTCTGACGCTCGCAGAGCCCATGCTAAGAGGCAGGCCACCCTCGCCGCCCACGTTGCTCAGACAGCAACAACCGGCGGACCTCCGGTGTTCTACTTCGCCTGCTGCCAACGCCGCCATCGGCCTGGCGCGACACGAGCAGCAAGCCTCGTCCCTGCACCCCTCTCTGCGGCTAGACGGACGCACCGCGACCCCATTACTGACCCTGGCGGGCTCGTCATCTCACACTCGCCGCGGACACGCATGTTGTGTTACTCATGGCACGCGATCTCCTGCGCTACCGCCCCATCAATGACTTCTACGAAGAATGGCTCGACCACATCACCGAGCTTGTTAGCGCCGCTGGGGGCTATCCTGCACCGTCCCTCTCGCTGCCTCGCCCGCCTCCCCATGCGGGTGACATGGCCCATGAAGCATCTCTGCCACTTCCACATTAAGGCGTCGTCCATGACCCAAGGCACGTGGCCCCGTGGTGCGATCTCCTGCGCGCGGCGCCGGTGCACGAAGAAGGAAGGTGCCAAGAGATCCAGCGACCCCGAGGAGGAGCGCCAGTGCTCCCTCCACCGCCGCGTCGAGACCGTGCGGCCCCTGCCGTGGTGGCGCGCGAGGACCAAGACCAAGCCACACCTCCCCGACAAGCCCAGGTGTCAATAGCAGGCTGCAAGGCCCTCGCCCCCGAGCTGCGCAACGTCAACTGGCCTGGGAAGTTCAAGCCCGACCTGCCTCCATGTTATGACGGCATCCCCGACCCTGCTGAATTCTTGCAGCTCTACGAGCTGAGTATTGAAGCATCTGGCGGCAACGAGAAGATCATGGCAAACGGGTTCCCCATGGCTCTCAAGGACGGCGCACGCTCGTGTCTCCTGAACCTGCCCACGGGATCGATCTCCACCTGGGGTGAGATGCGTGAGCTGTTCATCGCCAACTTGCAGGGCACCCGCGACCGCCCCCGGCCAAGGGTGACCTGCGATGCATCAAGCAACAACCAGGAGAAACCCTGATGAAGTTCATCCAGTGCTTCAATCGCGTCCGTGTCAAGATCCCCAAGGTCACGGATGAGGCCATCATTTTAGTATTCCCGGATGGCGTCTGTGACGTCAAGATGAAGGAGGAGCTCGCATTTCACGAAGATCTGTGCACGACCCTGGAGCTCTTCAACCTCGCGGCCAAGTGCGCCGGAGCTGAGGAGGGGCGCCTCTCCCTCGTCGAGCTCCACGCTGCTGACCCTGAAGACAAGAAGGCCAAGAGCAAGGACGTGAATCACAAGGGAGTGGCAGTGCTTGCAGCTGAGCCAGAGATGAAGCATGGCCGGGACTACCTAGAGTCATCCAAGAACAACTGACCGTTTTGCGCCTTCCACAATGTGCACAACCAGAACAACCATGACTACCAAGAGCTCAGCGCCCTCCTCGAAGGACGCGTCAGTCAACGCCCCGACCGCAGCAACCGTGGCTACGGCCGTGGAGGAAGTCGGACCGGGGGATGCTGGGACGACCGCAGCCCCCGCGAGGAGTGGCATGATCAGCCTCGGGAGGACCGTTGGTGCGATTAGCTTCGTGAGGATCCATAGAGGGACTAGGCTCGTGAGGGTGCCTGGAGGGACCAGCCTCACGAGGACTGTCCCCAGGGCAAGGCCGGCCTCCCTCCTCTTCCGCCACCAAGAAGGAACGATGACCAGGACAAGGGGGCTGGGGGCTTCCTGGAGCCTCGCGCCATCGCCTGCATCTTGGGCGGAGCGCAGGCCCCGGCCTCTCAACGCCTTTTCAAGCAGTTCGCCCGAGAGGTAAACGCAGTTCTCCCCAAGTTCGAAGCCACGCGCCCACTCAGGTGGTCCAAGTGCCCCATCACCTTCAGTTCGGCAGACCAGCTCAAGTGCGCGGCGACTACCGGCGCCCTCCTGATGCTTTGTTCGCCCATCATCAGCAATGTTCAAGTTACCAAGACCCTCATTAACGGCGGCGCAGGGCTCAATTTCTTGTCCGTCAAGACATTCGACAGTCTCCAAGTACCGTACAACCAGCTAATTCCTACCAAGCCTTTCTCCGGAGTGACCAACGGCTCCACCACCCCTATAGGGCAAATCCGCCTGCCTATCACCTTTGGCAAGCGCGACAACTACCACACTGAGCTCATTGACTTCGACGTCGCTCACATTCGTCTCCCATACAACGCCATCCTTGGGTACCCAACCCTGGCCAAGTTCATGGCAGTGACTCACCACGGCTACAATGTCCTCAAGATGCCAGGAAGCGGCAGTGTCATCATCGTCGCTTGCGAAGAGAAGGACGCAGTGTGCTCACTCAAGCGCGCTTACCAGGCGGCGGCGGTTGAGGATTCAGACAACGATGGCACCGTATACCCTCCTGAGGCTATCCCAGAGAAGAAGAAGCAGTTGCTCGCACTAGAGCCTCATGAAGTTGCGGTCCCTGGTGGCCGCACCTAAGGACCTACGCCCAAAGACGGGGTGCCTCCCTCCCTCGCATAGGATGGCGCGCCCGGCGCTCCCCTTAGTCTGGGCTCGGGGGCTCTCATCTGGAGGGCCTCTGACCTAGCCAATGTTTCGAGGGAGGCGCTCGGGCACCATGTGGAGGCGTTCTTTATCGCACGTTTCCCTCCGGAGGCCTCAAGGCGTGAGTCACCAAGCGCTCAGGAGTTCATCAGCCAGACCATCGAAGACTTTGCAGGTGCCAAGAGCAATGCGGGGCGAGCGCCGCCTGGCACCTCGGAGTGCAGCTGTCGCCCCAGGCTCGGGCGACGGGCTGTGTGTCTATGTCAATGTAACAGCACTCAACAGGATCACGTCTCAGGAGCTCTACTGGCCCTCTCAGGTGGCTGGTGCAAGGGCCCCCCTCACAGCTATGTTTGCATGCCCTTCGGCTTGCCGAACCAAGCGACCATGCACCAGCGCCACATGCAAGAGGTCCTGGCGACTCGCGAAGCCAGGCATCAGGAGTCCTGACAGAGGTGGCCTCGGTTCTTCGCGAGCTCTGGGAACCTCCGGAGCCTCGCGAGGCCCCGGAGCCAGGCAGCACGAAAGGAACGACATCTGCATCAAGCGTCTTCAGCTGCACCAACACTACTTCAACAACTGTGCCAGGTGACATTTTCCAGTTTTGTTTAGCTGGGAGCGCCCCTCGGGCTGCATCATTCCCAAGTTGCACGGGCCTGTCCCTGCGGCGTGTATCCTTTTGCATTTTAGCTTACTCTGTTGGGAGCACCCCCTCGGTCGCATTATCCCCAGGCCGCGCGGATCCATCCCAGTGGCATGTATCGTTCTTGCATTTTACCTGAGCTAGCGTTACCTTTCCCTTCAGCTGCATTAAATCATTTACCTGCCTGACCGTCACCCCGATGCCATGAACGTTGTACACCCTCACTAACTTGCTTGCACCCGCCTCATGATTAAGGACAGGCACGTGGTATGTGCTCGGGTCCGTCCCTGCAGCGTCGCCAAATCCAAGCGGCTGAGCTCTGGGTCGCGTGCCAGCCACGTGTACGTCACCTCCCGTGGTCCTTGGTGTCTCGCCCTTGCATGAGCTGTATGCGAGCAGGCGGGTAAGGGCGCACGATACGGTGCATCATCACTACGGGAGCCGCGTGCCGGTTGTCTTTTCTTAGGGCGTCCGCATGAGAAGACTAGGCACGATGCATGTGCTCGGGTCCGTCCCTGCAGCGTCGATAAACCCAACGGTTGAGCTCTGTCTGGTGGGCTGGCCCCATTCACGTCACCTCCTGGGGTCGTTGGTGTCTGGCCTTCTTATGTGGCAACCTCGAGGGATTCACTAGGCGTAGGTTGCCTAACCATCTTGCAGGATCACCTCAAGCGCTCTCACTCAAGACCAGGCGCAACCCGCCTTGACGTAGGGCCCCGTGACTCCCATGCTGGCTCACGGGTGCCCAGATACACCTTGTCCAGCACTACCGTGTAGGCCACGTGTGAGCACGGGGCTGTACACGCCCCAGGGGCTCTCCGCAGTAGGGAGTTCCCTCCCTAGTTCCAATGGAAGCACCATGCTCCGTGCTGGAAGTCGACACGGTCGAGGAGCAGCTATGCCCGTGCAAGAATGGTAGCGCCATGCTCCGCGCTGGTGATAAACAACTGGGGGTGGCTTCACGGCAGCTTTAGCCTCTGGGAGCCACTCGGCTCTGTGGCCAGCCCCACCGCGCTGCACTCCCCTCGGGAGGGTAGCATGAGGGGGCTGGGCACGGTGGCTACGCTCAGGTCACGCCTAGCGTACGCCCCACCAGGTCCCTCGGACCTGGTCGTCGTAACCCTCCCAAGCGAAAGCCCGGCAAGGACAGGTATGAGGTTTGTTCGTACGTCAAGGGGGGCCCTTGGGCATCGCGACCCAAGGGCCTAACTGGCCATGTAGCACCTCACTCCCTAGTCTTGTCCTGGTGATCCGGACATGCCAGCGGCAGGTGAGGTATGCACGGGGCCGGGCCCTGCTCACACAGAACGCTAAGGCCAGGTCTCGCATTACTCTCCTAAGGGCAGTTCATACGTCAAGGGGGACCCTTCAGCATAATGACCCAAGGGCCTAACTGGTCTCGTAACCCCTCACTCCTTAGTCTTGTCCTGGTGATTCGGACAAGCCAACGGCGGCAGAGGTACGCGTAGGGCCGGGCCCTGCCGATGCAGAATGCTAAAGCCCTATTATCTGCTTCCTTCCTAGAGACCATTTGCACGTCAAGGAGAAGTCCTGAGCATCGCGACTCAGGATCCTAACTAGCCAAGTAGCCCCTCACTCCCTTGTATTGTCCTGGTGATCCAGACAAGCCAGTAGCGGCTGAGGTACGCGCGGGGCCAGGCTCTGCCTGGGTAGAATAACAAAGCAAATAGGAAGGGAACCACGAGTAGCTAGCAATTATTACAAGCCAAATTGTCCTTCAAGCATTAAACATAAATTTCAACGACTCCACGAGGCACGTCACATGTCGCAGGAAAATAAAGATAGGAAGGAGCACCGTCGTTCATCTACAGGCCCCTCCTTCAGCCTCGGGCACTGCAGCCCGGAAGCGCTTCTTCATCGGCAGCACTGGCAAGCCCTGCGAAGCTGTCCTCGGCTGCACGGTCGGCGGCGCAATCGGCTGGAGGTGAGGGGTCGATGGCGAGGAACTTCTGCAGCAAGGCCTCCACCCGTCCCTTCACGACTTCAGAAGTGTCCTCGCTGCACTCTTCGTCCACAGGTTCGAGCAGTGCGCCAAGGTCAGCGTCGGGATCGCGAAGATGCAGCTGGCTGAAGACGCGCGTCAGGGCTGAGGAGGACAGCGCGCGGGCTTCCCCTTCCACCATGGGACCGATCTCATTGATTACACCCTCGAGTGCCATAACCAGATAGGGAAGCACCTGGGCGGGGCCTTCATCGCCGTCACCAGCGGCTTCTCCTAGCCCTTCTCGTAGAGTGCCCTCAACGCTTGGCGGGACCTTTCCTCCAGGGACTTGAAGGCCGCGCGGTCCTCAGCCAGATCCTTTGCCTTGGCCTCCAGATGGTCCTTCCCTACTTCCGTCGCCTGCCTCAGCTCCTCCAGGCGCCTGCTCTCTATAGCCAGCGCCTTCGCCAACTGCTCCAACTCCGCGTCACGGCTGGCCATGGCATCTCCTCGGGCCTTCATCTTCTCCTCCTCCATCGCGCACTTGCTGCGCATGGTTTGCAGCTCGGTCTCCATCGACTGGTATCGCCCCTTGGCTACCTGTACATCCTTCAGGGCCACCTCGCGGGCGGCTGCGGCCTTTTCGGCAGCCTGCTTGTCCTCTTCGGAAGCCGCCATGACTCGGCTCAGCGCGTCCCGGACGGACGCATTGGAGTTCAGCCAGCCCGAGACTAGCTCCAAGCGCCCTGCCACCACACAACGATCAGCGCCCTGGAGGTCATCCTGAAGTTGCGTCAGTGTGGAAAAAGCCTTCTTCAGGGTGCCGAACGAAGCAGGAGGGCCGCGAGCTAGTGGCACGACCGGAGTAGGAGGCTGCGGCGTGTTCAAGACCTCCTGGGCCCTGGAGACACCTGCAGGCAAGCTGGAGGTGTGCTCCTCTGGGGCCGGCTTGGCCAAGGAGGCCACCCCCTCCTGAGGTTTGCCCGCTAGACCTCGCGAGGACACCTGGGTAGGAGAAGGTGAAGTCAAGACAGACCGCTGAGCCTCTGATGCGGTCGCCTCCTCCTTCTTCTTCTTCACCAACGGCGTTTGCCTGGCAATACAAGGGAAGGCATCAGGAATCAGCAACAGAATCAAGGGTAGAAACAAGACCAGGCCAAAGTACTTACTGGTCCGCGACTGCGTAATCCCGGGGCCTCTTCACCATGGAGCCCAGGGGCCTCGCTGCCGGTGACGCATGTGCAGATAAGGCTATAGCAGCTAGCACAACAGCAGCGTCAGGCGTTGCCAAAGCTGAGGCGTCGCCTCGGGAGATCAGCGCCGACCTGCTCTTCGTCGGGACCCCGGCTGGCGGCTTCTTCGAGGGGGTGAGCTTAGACCTCGTGATGACCCCGCGGGGGATGTCGCCTCCTTCACAGGGAGGTCGTCGGCATCGTCATCATCAGGTAAGGCGCGGAGGAGGTCCGCCTTGCGTGGATGGGAGGACTCCTCGACGCCCTCCATAGTCGCTTCTCAGTCCTCTTCCCCGCTGGAGTCGCCTGAAGAGAGCTCCACCGAATCAGTTGCCACCTGAGCTTCAGGAGGCGCCGGAAGCATGAGCCCGCATCCGTCGAAGGTGGATGGAGGCTGCCACCGTCTCCCCATCCTGGCGGCGGTACAAGGGGACATGGGTGATGGGCGGATACCTCAGATCGTCTCTGACCAGGAGGCGGAGAGCTGCACCAAGCTGCTTGTCAAACAGGGCGTCATGGCATAGTCGGAGGTTGTCCGTCTCATCCTCAAGCATCCACAAGGGGTGCGACTGCACCTGAAGTGGAGCCATGCTGCATTCCAGGAATTCCTTGATGATCATGGCCCCCATCAACTTTACCACTTATGGGTCGTCCGGCTTCAAGTCGGCGGTCATCTTCTCTAGTACCTTCTCCGCCCGAGGGTCGGTAAGCTTTGCGCTGAGCCACTTGTCGCTTGACTCGGGCATCTCCGTCGGCAGCACCAACCAAGGGTGGGAGCACTTGGCATCCACGAGGACCCACTTGTTCATGAAGTTCTCTGTCTTCTTCCCCGCTTTCAAGATCGCGTTGGTCCCGTTGGACGCGACGAAGTTGGCACACCCTAAACAGAGCTTGCCCTTGTTCCGGAGATAGAAGAAGTGGCGAAGCAGCGCTGCGGACGGCATCACCCCAACGAATGCCTCGTAGTAGAAGGCGAAGATTGACAGGAGGAGAACAGAATTGAGATGAAGATGAAGGGCATGCAGCTTGTAGTGGCCGAGGACGGCGAAGAAGAAATCGGAGAAAGGGGGGACCAGCCTCGCAACGACACTGCTCATAAAGAAGGGATAGAAGGTACTCTTGGAGTCCTCCCGCTTGGCGGAGGCGGCTCGGGTCGCGGTCTTCCCCTTCTCGTTGGTGTCCTCCGCTGTCATCAGGAGCACGGCAGCGTGATTTGTCTCCGAGACGCTGGACGCGCACAGGGCCGGCTCGTACCAAGCGGGTAGAGCGGCAATCCTTTGACTTACCGGACGCCATCAGTAGCGAGCCCGGAGGGGAGACGGTGTAGATCAGGAGTCTTTCATAGGAGAGGAGCAAGAAAGGGGATCTGGAGCAAGGCAAAGGCAAGCAATGAAGGCACTGGAGCGCGCGCTTGCCTTTTGTTAGCCGTCCAGTTGCCGAGGTGGCGTGGGGGAGTGTAGACACCCACGTCCCATCAATCGCCACGCGTCAATCAAGGCCGCTGGCTTTTTGGGCCGGCGGTGCTCCGCACTTGACCATTGGCTTCGTCGCGAAGCCAAGTCCGAGCCCGCCTCGAGCCCGGGGGCTACTGTCGGCGTTCTGGTAACGGGAGTACCTAGACATGCCTGCCTGCGGCCCAGAGCGTGGCTCGTCCAGCGGCCTGGTATGGCCCAACCTCATCACCAACCACTCAAGACCATCGCGAGGGGCAAGCTTCACGAGGCGGACGACGCAAGACCTCCCCTGGGGCGGCCTCTCTAGGCTGCTTGCTGAGGACCGGAGATATCAAGGCAAGGGGCACCTCGTGAGGTTCCTGTGACGTGAGCCGTGACAACCAAGGCCACGCGGGCTCCAACGGGCGCAGGATGCTAGTTTCCTCTTTGGTGCTAAAGGGGCAGGCGCGGTAGAAGAGTCCTGAGGCATGAGGCACTGGTTTCCATATCGGTGCAACAAGACCAAGACCAGCAGGGCGGCAGGGTGGAGGTCATCGCGGAGCCCACGGCGGCATCACCACCAGAGCCTTTGGCAGGAGAAGACCACCTTTTGTCAAGATAGCTTGTACTAGCTGCCCCCTTCAAAATTGGCCGATTGTGGGATCCCTTCCCGCTCAAATATTTGGGTAGAGGACCCGGGCCTCTATAAATAGGACTAGCCACCACGATATGGGGGAGATGGGATCTGGAGCTGACCCAACCGAGGGGATCGGCTCATTGAGACCTTCACACACCCACAAGCTCATCCGAGCCCAAGAACACCTCTCCTCAGGAGGTCGTTCTTCCCCTGAACTAGTTCTTCCCCAGCCTACAAAGCAATCCACCACACCACACTAGATTAGTGTATTACACCACAAGGGTGGACCGAACTATTATAAACCCTTGTGCCTCTTGTTTTTCGGGTTTGACAAGCTACGCCTAGGAATTGGTGTGAGAGCGACCTAGGGCGGAAGGAGAGATCTTCGTGCGCACCCTAGTGTTCGAACTTTCAAGGGTTCTGCCGGAACCCAAGATCCGACAACTTTGCTCACCTTGGCCTCTTCTTTGGCCTTTGCGAGCTCACACTTAAGGTCCTCGACCTTAGCTGTGTCAACTGTTACATAAATCATATCGCAGAATGTGCTCACACTCACATAGATCAAACATATAGTGTTTCGGCATTTTCAATTTTTCAAAAATATGCATACCTTGCATTTCATCAAGACGCTTGTTGACACGGTCGAGCTCCTCGTTGGATAGTTGAAGCTTCCGATTGAGCTCGGAAACCTCTGCGACCTAGGAAGATGCCGCTACTAGCGAAGCTTGTTCAAACACAGGACACAGTTATGCTCTGTTAGATTCTATAAACACGGATCCTTTGTCCGATTCTCTTCAAAATCAAACAAAGCATCAAGGGCTACTGTCTGTATACCAGGTTTTATGCCCTTGATGCTTTGTTTGATTTTGAAGAGAATCGGACAAATGATCCATTTTATAGCATCTAACAGAGCATAACTTTATATATATATATATATATATATATATATATATATATATATATATATATATATATATATATATATATATATATAAGGAAAGAGTTCTTTTTTGAACATTACGTCGCATACCTCGAAGCCTATCAATAGGCTGTTAAAGGCTTCGTTCAGTCCGCTTTTGGCAGACAAAATCTTCTCCATGACCGCACCCATCAGGGTGCGGTTCTCCACTACGATGGAAGCACCTCGCAGTGCTTCCTCCAGAGTGTTCGGCTCCTTCGGATTGACGGCGGGCGCCATTGGAGTAGTTGCTCCTTCCCCCATCGTGGCGGGCTGACTTCCCGATTCCGGAGCCGCACTAGACTCTGGAACGGTGTTCGACAGGGGCCTGGATTGCTTAGTCCCACATCGTCGGTCGCCATGTGGATGGCTCCACCTTGGTTGGCTGCGGCCGAAGGATTAATATTGGCCTCAGGCACCTTCTCGCCCGCCCCGCTCCTACCTTCTCGTGCAGGTGAAGTTCGTAGAGAGGAAACCTCGGTGTCCCCTAAGATGGGCGACGAGCCCCGCGGTGGCATGTCGCTCTCCACCATCTCCGCTGCTAGTGAATTCCCCGATGACAGTGAAGCCTTGGGGAGTATGTGTGGAGGGCTGTATAAAGACATAATGAAATTACTTAAACACTGAAAACTATTTTGAACCGAACATAAGCAGCGACCGCTTGAGTACTTACAATTCGGCCAGGGGCTTGATCCCGGGCTGTACTCGGAAGCTGTGTTCGGATGTTGAGTCCAAACTGTCCGGGATGTTCAGCTTCTTCTTGGGAGCCGCCTTACCCGCATCTGCGGGGGCCACTCACTTCCTCCCCTTTGCCTTGATCGGGGAATCACTTTCTTATTCTTCTTCCTCCTCCTCTTCTTCATCGTGGGAGGAGAGGGCGTCGGTTTCCCCGGACACTGTGTCCATGGGACCCTTAAGGTGGAGGTTTCTCTTGACGTCCTTGCCCTTCTTCTTGGCCTTCTTCTCCGACACCTTGTACAGCACCGAAACCAGCATCACCGTCAGTTGAGGTGTGACTGGGTCTTTGGGCAGCGGAGCCGTACACTTTATCCGCTCTGCCTTCATCGTCCATGCCTGAATGGAACGTAACAGTTCTAACTCCTGTTATAATTGAATTATCGACAGGGTATGTATTCGGTAGAATTTCGATTACCTCTGAGGCTGAAAACACGCTGATGAAGCCCTTCTCCTCGGTCTCCTCTAGCCACCCCTTTGGGGCCTTGAAGAGCTGCTTCCAGATATCTTCATGAGCTATACTGAAGAGGCGCTTCAGGGTCCGGGGCTCTTTCGGATTGAACTCCCATAGATGGGAGGCCCGGCGTTAGCAGGGGAGGATTTGGGGGAAGAGCATCACCTGAATCATGTTAGTGAGGAGGGTGCCCTTCGCCATCATGCCGAAGATGCGATTCTGGAGTGACTGCACCTCCATCGGAGACCCCCAATCGAGGCCCTTGGTGGTCCATGAGGTTAGCCTCTCTGGGGGTCCAGATCTGAATCTGGGCGCCGCCGCCCACTTGGCATCACAAGGTTCGGTGATGTAGAACCACTCCTACTGCCATATCTTGTTCGTCTCCACAAAGGCCCCCTTTGGCCAAGTGGGGTTCGGGAGCTTTCTTATCGTGGCTCCCCCGCAATCCGCATGTTGCCCGTCTATCACCTTCGACTTCAGATTGAAGATTTTGACCCATAAGCCGAAGTGTGGGGTGACGCGGAGGAATGCCTCACATACAACTATGAAAGCAGATATGTGGAGGATAGAGTCCCAGGCCAGATCATGGAAATCCAGCCCATAGAAGAATAGAAGGCCCCGAACAAAGGGGTGGAGTGGAAACCCCGGCCGCCAAATAAAGTGATGGATGAAAACCACCCTCTCACCTGGCTCAGGGATGGGGATCATCTGGTCCTTGTCGGGGCTCCGGTGTGCTATGTCGTCGGCGAGGTGGCCTGCACTCCGGAGATAATTCACGGTTTTCTCCGTGACTATGGAGGCCTCCCACTTGCCCTTGGAACCGGACCTAGCCATAGCCGAGGAGGGAGGAGATGGTGGATAAGTTGAGAGCTACTGGCGTCGGAGCTGTGGGCAGGGTAGATTGGGAAGCTAGGGCTTGAGGAGAGAGTGAGGTGAAAGGGGGAGGATATGTATCCTTTTATAGGTGGTGAATGCCAAAACTCCCCCACTCCAGCCGTAAACCTTGCCGGTTCCCAACGCAATCGTGCGTAAGGCATGGTTGGGTTACTCATGTCATATTGATAAAGATCCCGCGATAAGCGTGCATGATCTCTGCTTTGGCAAGACGTGCCAATTGGGCTATGCCTCAAAACGCCAAATTGGAGCCAACAAAACAGTTCGAAATATTAAAGGGTCAAACGTGACGCTTCATTGAAAAGTTGTCAATAAAGACACAGTGTCCAATTTTCGATACGTTGCCTTCGGGGCTAAGGGTTGTACTAATCGTGCAGAGCCGGACATAGTTCCTTTGTGTAGGGAATATTACTTCAATATGTTCGGAAGGAGGAATGCGCCTTGCAATGCCGAAGACAGTACGCGTGCCGGACTCATCATCATCGAAGACTGGTTTAGGGGCTACTGAGGGAGTCCTGGATTAAGGGGTCCTCGGGTGGCCGGATTACTCGTTATAGGCTGGATTGGTGGGACATGAATATTATCGCTGAAGACTATCCCCCGTATTCGGATAGGACTCCCATATGTGTAAAATATCAAGTTTAGAGTCCGGGTGTAATGTTTTCCTTCCTCTGCAAGATGATCATGTACAACCCTAGGTCCCTCCGATGCATATATAAGCTGGAGGGTTTAGTCCGTAGAGACAGAATCACGAAATCTTAGGCTAGACTTCTAGGGTTTAGCCATTACGATCTGAAGGTAGATCAACTCTTGTAAACCTGTATTCATCAAGATCAATCAAGCAGGAAGTAGGGTATTACCTCAATCGAGAGGGCCCGAACCTGGGTAAACATCGTGTCCCGAGTCTCCTGTTACCATCGATCCTCGCATAGTTCGGAAAACCCTACCCGAGATCTGCCCATTTTGACACCGACACTCCTTTGCGAAGTGGTTATCATGCACTACTCGGGAGAATGGCCTTCGGCCACTTTAACGCCGTCCCACACTATGCTTACTTGAAGCTCAAAATGCCTGGACCACGCGGCAATCACGTTCAATGGAAGCGTGGAGCGCTCCTTCCGTATAGAGGAGGACACTGCGGCCCTAGCAGTCGAGGCTCAAAGTGGCTAATTCAAGCCGAACAGTTCATCGGCCGTCAAGACCACATACACTGCTAAATGTGTCCGGCCAGCACTACAATGAGGCAGCTCACAAGAAACTGAGCTCGATTAGTAGTTACGCCCTCGTCGACTGCCTTACAAGGTGGCAGCATACGTACCTCGCGTACACAATTATGCCCTTAAAATACCTTGGGCGGCGCCTGGGGCACACTTCATAAAAACAGTCCATAGTTCGTCTTGACCCTATTCAAATTCTAAAATATATTTTCTTTTAAAAGTCCATTAAAATAACCTACCTTATCTAAGGTTGTGCATGGCATTCCTTTCTAGAGTTCCCCTTCCTTTTTTCGTAGGCGGCCATCACAACTCTCCTATTCAAAGACATATTACAAAGGAGAAAACGGCGCATACGTGTAGCAGGGACCCCCATCGAAATTTCTTTTTTCGTTAGATTCAGGCTGTGTGTAAACCTTTTACCTTTTTTAGTTTCTTTTCTTCTTTTGTCATGTAAAATGCCCAAGATGTTATTGGCATTATGTCTAACTGCACGGTTCGCCATATTGAATGGGATATAAAAGAAGCAGCTGGTTCCAATTCGCTTGGTGTTCATTTTATTACCACCAGTGTTCTCTCCCTACATCAGATTGCCACATCTGCCTTAATTCTAGACTTAATACCAGGGGCTGTACTTGGCCTGGCACACCTCCAAGTCCGAACACCTATAGGGAACTGTTCGGCGTCCCGGATATTGCATTATATGCATCGGCTCCGAATCATGTCTTGGGTCTATAGTTGGGTTGCTTGGCTCCTTTGCTTGCCACCTTACGTTCCGCATTGTTCGGTTAAGGTAGTTAAGGGAGAACTATTGTGATTGTACTTTTGGTTCATCCAGTCAAGTACTTCAGTAGAGAAAGCCGAAAACTGACAGTCATGATAAGCGAGAGTTGGTCAATGATTCGGCGACCTAGTGTTATACTACGATCGATAGCGATCTACTCCATGTTATACGGGGGGCTGGTATTCACCCAGCCACGTAAAATGGGCACCATAGTTCGGGTAGCCGCACACGCACTAGGGGCTAGTACTTAGCCCCACAAGTCAAGCTCCTATGGCTAAGTGAAAGCACTAAAGCCGCATAATCTAATTGCCTGGTTCGCCTCCGCGCAAACCTCCTTTATGGACCAAGACGTTGGATAAAGAGTGGTCACACGCAATACTAAACACCCCTATAATATCTACATGGGGGCTGAAGCCGATAACTGGAAACTTTCAAACATTATAATTGGCCGCATAGGAGGAAAAGTTGTTTGAAACATAAAGCGCAAAATTATATAGACATCAGTTCATAAGCTTAGTCTTTACAATCCGAATAATTACTCAAAGGCTATGTCCTTCGAGCACTGGCCCTCTGCAATGCGGGCTCCTTCTAGGACATCATCGAAGTACCTTTCCGGAGTCCGATGATCCTTGCCCTCTGACGGTGTAATGCCCAGGATGGAGTTATACCTCCTACGTGTCGAGGCACGACTTAAAGGCATAAGTCCATCCTAGAATGATCTCAAGTTTGGTAATCTTTGCACAACTCATGTAAAAGAGGGGATAGTAAACTGAAAATAGTTGGCTTACACTCGCCATGTCAGAGAATTACAGTACAAGTCTCAAACATCATACATTAAGAGCACTACAACCCTCTAAGGGCAAAAGCCAAATGTCAAAGTACCAAACTCAGATAAAGTAAACCACAGGCGGATCGAATCCTAGTAAGAGACTCCACTACTGATCGTCCGGGTAGCGCACATAGTACCGACTACGCTCCTCATCGTACTCCCAATCCAGCTCGGTGCCATCTCCTGGATAGCTCACAGCTGGACCTGCATCTGGTGTGTGAAGTAACTGTGAGCCACAGAGGACTCAGCAATCCCGTCTCCGGGTAACAAGACTATCAAAGCCTTTGGGTGAGGAAAAGGCTGAAGAAAGAACAAGTCTGCAGCAGCAACTAGCATCTAGCTTACGCGAGTGAGAGCGAGAAGAGAAGGCCTCGGCGAGAAGTGATCACGAAGTGATCCTAGCTACAAGCTCCACAATCATAACCCCTCCGTGTTCAACTCCCGAATCCCTATTCGGAAATTGACAGTCACGGAACACACGCTGGTAGTGTATTAGTAACATTGTGTCAAGTTTTCTACAACCGGAATTAACAAGCTCCCATCTGCCACATAACCGCGGGCACGGCTTTCGAAAGTTCAAACCCTGCAGGGGTGTTCCAACTTGACCCATTACAAGCCCACGATCCGCGGAGTCGCAACTCCAAAGTGGGAAGACCCGAGTATCCTCGGAATCCCGTGCTCAAGATATACCGAGCTAAGGTAAGGCTAATCCAGCAAATCCTCCCGGCGTGCCGACACCCTGATAGTAGCCGCGCGTATCTCGTCTCAGGCCACGACCGGATGGGCGATGCTTCAGGTTTTTACCAGACCTTGAGTTTCCTCGAGGTGGCCCTGCAGGACCCCCGTTTCGGACCAACACTCATGTGGAGCACTGGCCCGGGGTTGTTGATTAAGAAAGAGGGTTAATTACTCCCTATGCATGTTTAGTTTGTTATTAGGCAAATAGTACCAATGTTGGGACTTGCTGGAAAAGACTTAGCACTTAGCGGTTTATCGAGGGGGTCCCATACACCCCAACCGTGTTAGGAACGCATAATCAAGGAACATAATACCAGCTTATAAGGATCCTAACGGCATGAGTGGAACAAATCACCAAGCAAAAGGCTTAGCCTTCCACCCTTGCCAATATATAGATGATTTCATTTTAAGCATTTATATAGTGTGATATAATCCAACCAAACTTCAACATGAAGCAAGCATCTTCGATCTTCACCTGCAACTAGCAACGCTATAAGAAGGGCTGAGCGAAGCGTACTTAGCCAAGCAACGGTTTGCATAGGTAGGTTGGTTAAACATGGCAATTGGTTACAAGTAGGAGGCTGACAAGAAGAACATGGGCATCGAGGCAAAACTATAGATCGAGACTACTAGCAATAGGCAAAGATAGTAATGTTATCGGGGTTCGGTCATCTTGCCTGAAGAGAAGTCGTTCGGATCGTAAGAAGGGTCCTCGTGCTCAACCTCGTTGGAAACCTCGTGCTCAACTTCGTACCCGGTCTCAGCTTCCGGATCTAAACAAAACAATCACACCAAGCACCAATCAACAAGATGCAATGCGCACTCGCAAAACATGAATGCATGATGGATGCACTAAGGATGCACATGGAGCACGGAAAATATCACTCAAGCAAAACACCTCAAAACATGATAACAATCTGAAATTATTAATCTACACAGAAAAACAACCAAGTTTGATATAAGATTCGCTGAAATCGGAGTTACGGGCTAAAAGTTATGCCCGAAACAAGATTTGAGCGAAAGCTGAAAATTACAGCAACATAGCATCTTCGGAGCTCAAAATAATTAAGCTACAGCACCCAAAAAGCATGGCAAAGGACATGAACACAAACTATACATATAGTACAACAACTAGGTCCAAGGGGCACCCCCAACGGAGTCACAGATCAATAGCAATGATCTTGGACATATTGAACTTTGCAATAAAATTCTGGCAGCAGAATTTTATTGAAACTTTAGAGCAAAAGATAAACATGCTACAGCCACTCAAATGGACATGTGCGGACATGAATGGAAAGACAACAATATATACTACAAGGAACAATCAAAATCCACTCCAAAACTATCATGCTTTGTCCTAGAGCATCACACGAACATGGCATCGGAACGTTACAGATTTCAGACTTAGTGAAAAATCACTAAGTCCTAAAACAGCAATAACATCATAGCATCTAAAAGAGCATGTTTAAGTCACCTCGAAACTAAACATGGCAAAGGGTAAGCACCTCATCAAAGTGCACATGAAGGTGATCCCGAAACACACAAGCATGCATCATAGAGGTGAACACAACGATTGCAACGAGCTCAACAAGAAGGCATTTCATAACAAGTGAAAACACAACATATGAACATGGCATTTTGCAACGATGATAACAAGGCAATAATAAATCTAACATGCAACCTAGCACAAACAACACGTAGTTCGTGGCAAGACGAACACGTGGACATGTCATTTGCATCGTTTGGACAAATGAGCTAAAAGTTATCACATGGCAAAGGTGGCATGAAAATAACACATAACAGCAGTTTATATCATGATGCACTCTTGCAACAGCAAAACAAGTGCCTAGATGACATCTAACATGCATGACAACAACAGGTAAAACGTAGAGCACAACTCCACGAACGTCTGGACATATTACACGCGCAAAACGGAGCAACACAGTAAAAGTTATGCATGGTCAAACATAGCATCACAGAACAGAAAAAAAGAGACTTAGAAGAAAAGGAAGTCAACCTAGCCAGATCCAGATCTGGAAAACTGGGCTCGGGCCGGCTGAGGAAGAAGTGGGCCGCGCGGCGGCGAGCGCTGGTGCGGCGGCGGCCCACCGCGAGGAGGCGGCTGGCTGGAAGAGGAGCGCTGGTGCGGCGCTGGAGGGAGGCCCGCGGCCCAGGGCGGTGAAGGAGCCTGGCGGAGGCCCAGCGAAGTGGGGCCTGGGAGGCGACGCGGAGAGAAGGCAGGGACTTGGCGCGGCGCGGCCCAGGATCGAAGGGGATCCAGGCGATGTGGGGACCGACCGGATGGAGTACGGGCCGGCGCGGGGAAGGTGCGGTCTGGCCCGATGCGGTCGGAGGGTGGCTCGGCTCGGGTCGTTCCGGCGCGGGGAATCGACGAAGCGGATCGAGCGACCGCCGCGAGGGCGTTGACCCCCGGCTCGAGGGGACTGGATCCCAGCGGCGGCGCGGCTGACTGCTGCTTCGATCGGATCTGGTTCCCCTCGGGATCCAGGGAAGAAATAGTGGATCTGTGAACTGAAAGGAAGGGAAAAAAATAGAGGTGAAGGGGGAAGAAGAAGGGGACATGCCAAAATAGACTAGGGTCTATTATATAGCAGTTTTTAGGGTTAGGAGGGAGTTTAGGGGCGCTAGGAGCCCTCCGATCGCGATCCGACGGATCCGATCGCGGGGATAGATTTAAAAGGCCTAGACTGAGATAAAAGACTGCAACAGGGGTGTTTCTGGGACACGAAGCGAAGACACTTCGGACCCACATGGACAACGGATGGAAAAGTCAACGGAGTCCAAACGAGACGAGATTAGAGAGGCGGGTTGCACACAACAAAACAACAACACACAAAACAACCTCGCGGCACACCGGTAACGTAAAACGCCCGAACAACAAAGTAGGCCTACGGGACGTCACGGACACGTGAGGGAGCTCCGGAACGCGAAACGGACAACAGGAAGAAACACGCGGAACCGGAAGCAACCGACAACACAAATGCAATGCAATGCACATGTCTACATGATATGAATGAATGCCACACACTCACACAACAAAACGACGAAAACCCGAAAGACAAGGAACCCGGAATGGAAATAGATGAAGCCGGAGATATATTATATACCCAAAAGGGAAAGTATTACATCCGGGGCATTACAGATGGGCCAGCAGTTGCCACTTCGGCAGCCTTCATATTTGCTTAGTGCATCTTGACGCGGGCATAGGCCATCCGTGCACCTTCTATACAGGTCAAACGCTTCAAAACGTCAACACGCGGCCTCGCATCGACGAGCTACCTCACCAATCCAAAGTAGCTACTCGGTATTAGCTCAATGGGCCATAGCCGGACTATCAAGTCCTTCATGGCTGTACCCGCCATGTTGTGCAGCTTGACAAGCTGCTTCAACTAGTCGTTCAGAGCTACTGGATGTTCTCGCGTAAGAAATTGCGTCCAGAACAACTTCTCCCTGCTATTCCCCTCCTGGGCTCAGAAGAATTGGGAAGCGTCGGCGATGCTCTTCGGGAGATCCGCAAGCGCGCCTGGAGAACTCCACAATCGCGTCAGCGCAAGATACCTCTGACGTCCAAAGACACTCTGCAGAAGAAAGGCCTTACTAGCCGCTATCTGTCGCACCTGCTTGATCTCCTCGCGCGCACTATGTGACTCGATCCGCACCTCCTTGGCGGCATTGACAACCTTGTTGAGTTCGGATGCTTAATCCGATGTCTTCTGCTCCAGCTCCTCGCACTTGTGAATAGTGTTTCGCAGTTCTTGTTCGACTTCGGACGCCCGACACTCAAGACTCCGGCGGGAGGCCTGTTCGGCCTCCAGATCGGCAGCCGCTTTGTCAGCGGCCGCCTTGTTTATTTCGACCTCTTTCTTGGCTCTGCAATGGCGCCCTTGAGGGTCTTGACCTCAGCAGTGCCAACTATGATATAATCACATAGCATAATGAGTTCATACTCTTACAATAAAAGCATATTAACTTTTGATATAATAATTATTTGAAAATCTGCATACCTTGCGTTTCATCAAATCGCTTGTTGATGCGGTCGATCTCCTTATCAGCTTCCGATTGAGCTTGGAAACCTCTGTAGCATGTCGGGATGCCGCCACCAGGGAAGCCTGTTACAAAACACAGTATTAGCTAAAATTGTATGGATCCTCTGTCCGATTATTTTCCTAATAAAACAAAGTATCAGGAGCTAATTCCGCATACAGGCTTGTTCCCTTATACAAATAAAACTTGAAGTTCTTTTAAGAATATTTCATTGCATACCTCGAAGCTGTCAGTAGGCTGTTGAACACACCATTCAGTCCGTTCTTGGCAGACTGAATCTTTCGCATCACCGCACCCATCAGGGTATGGTGTTCCGCCACAATGTAAGCACCTTCAAGTGCTTCCTCCAGCGTGTTCGGTGCCTCTGGATTAGTGGAGGACGCCGCCGGAGCTGAAGCTCCTCCCCCTATCGTAGGGGGCTGACTTCCCAATTCCGGAGCCGTACAATCCTCCGGAATAGTGTTCAGCGGGAGCCCAGATTGCTAGAGCTCCCCGTCGTTGGTGGCCATAGGGATTGCTCCCCCTTGGCTGACGGCGCCCAACGTATTGGCCTTGGGTGCATTATCGTCGGCTCAACTCCCACCTGCTCGTGCAGATGACGCCCATAGGGAAGACACTTCGGTATCCCCTAGGACAGGCGCTTGTGCCCGCGGTGGCGTGTCGCTCTCCACCATTTCGGTTGGGAGGGAACTCCCTGACGATAGTGAAGTTCTAGGGAGCGTCTGGGGAGGGCTGCAAAATAATCAAATAAAGTTGCTTAGACAATGGTAGCTGATTAAGCCGAACACAACAACGAAAAGTCCGAATACTTACGATTGGCCAGAGGCTTGATCCTGGCCTATACTCAGAAACTATACTTGGATGTTGAATCCGAGATGTCCAGGGTGTTCAATTTCTTCTTGGGTGCCCCCTTACCCGTATCTACGGGGCCGCCCTCTTCTTCCCCCTTGCTTTGATGGGGGAGTCGCTCTCTTCCTCTTCCTCCTCCTCCTCTTCTTCTTCCTCATGGGAATAGTGGGTGTCGGTGTCCCCGGACACTGTGTTCGCGGGACCCTTAGGGCGGGGGTCGCTCTTGACCTCCTTGACCTTCTTCTTGGCCTTCTTCTCCGATGACTTGTACAGCGTCGGAACTAGCATCGCCGTCAGTTGGGGTGTGGCTGGGTTTTCGGGCAACGGAGCCAGACACTTGATACGGTCCGCTTTCTTTGTCCATGCCTAAATGTAACGTAAAAGTTCTAACTCCTGTTATAATTGAAATATGGACAGGGTATGTATTTGGCAGAATTGTATTTACCTCTAAGGCCGCGGCCACACTGTTGTAGCCCTTGTCTTCGGTCTCCTTAGGCCACTCCTTCTTGGCCTTAAAGAACTGCATCCAGATATATTCGTGCATGGTGCCGATGAAGCACTTTAAGTTCCGTGATCCCTCTAGATTGAACTCCCATTGGTGGGAGGCTCGGAGTTCGCAGGGAAGAGTGCGGCGGAAAAACATCACCTGTATCACTTCAGTGAGGTGGGTGCCCTTCGCCATCTTGTTGGAGATGCGGTTTTGGAGTGTCTTCACCTGCGTCCGAGACCCCCATTCAAGGCCCTTGGCGGTCCTTGAGGTAAGCCTCTCAGGGGTTTGGATCTGAATTCAGGCATGGCCGCCCACTTGGCATCGCGAGGTTCAGTGATGTAGAACCATTCCTGCTGCCATATCTTGTTTGTCTCCACAAAGGCCCCCTTGGGCCAGGTGGCATTCAGGAGCTTGCTCACCATAGCTCCTCCGCAGTCCGCATGATGCTTGACGACCACCTTCGGCTTCAGATTGAAGGCCTTGAGGCATAAGCTGAAGTGTGGAGGGATGCAGAGGAAAGCCTCGCATACGACTATAAAAGCCGATATATGGAGGATAGAGTTCAGGGCTAGATCATGGAAATCCAGCCCGTAAAAGAATAGGAGGCCCTAGACAAAGGGGTGAAGTGGAAACCCCAGCCCCTGAATAAAGTGAGGGATGAATACCATCCTCTCACCCGGCTCAGGGACGGGGATTACCTGATTCCTATCGGATATCCGTTATGCTATGTCGTCCGCAAGGTAGCCCGCACTCTGAAGATTCTTCATGGTCTTCTCTGTGACCCT
>LR738715.1:391862047-391874333 GCA_902687465.1 Secale cereale | reverse complement strand
GTGGGAGGCTCGGAGTTCGCAGGGAAGAGTGCGGCGGAAAAACATCACCTGTATCACTTCAGTGAGGTGGGTGCCCTTCGCCATCTTGTTGGAGATGCGGTTTTGGAGTGTCTTCACCTGCGTCCGAGACCCCCATTCAAGGCCCTTGGCGGTCCTTGAGGTAAGCCTCTCAGGGGTTTGGATCTGAATTCGGGCATGGCCGCCCACTTGGCATCGCGAGGTTCAGTGATGTAGAACCATTCCTGCTGCCATATCTTGTTTGTCTCCACAAAGGCCCCCTTGGGCCAGGTGGCATTCAGGAGCTTGCTCACCATAGCTCCTCCGCAGTCCGCATGATGCTTGACGACCACCTTCGGCTTCAGATTGAAGGCCTTGAGGCATAAGCTGAAGTGTGGAGGGATGCAGAGGAAAGCCTCGCATACGACTATAAAAGCCGATATATGGAGGATAGAGTTCAGGGCTAGATCATGGAAATCCAGCCCGTAGAAGAATAGGAGGCCCTAGACAAAGGGGTGAAGTGGAAACCCCAGCCCCTGAATAAAGTGAGGGATGAATACCATCCTCTCACCCGGCTCAGGGACGGGGATTACCTGATTCCTATCGGATATCCGTTATGCTATGTCGTCCGCAAGGTAGCCCGCACTCTGAAGATTCTTCATGGTCTTCTCTGTGACCCTGGAAGCCTCCCCTTGCCCTTGGAGACAGTTCCAACCATTGTTGGGGAACCAGGCAGTGGTGGAGGAGTTGAGATTTGAGAGCACTAGAGCTATGGGCGCTGTGGCTGAAGAGATTGGGAAGCTAGGGCTTGAGGAGAGCGTGAGGTGAGAGGGGAAGGATCTGTGTCCTTTTATAGATGGTAAATACCAAACGTCCCCCACTCTAGCCTTAAACTCGCCGGTTCCCAATGTGATCGTCCGTAAGGAATGGTTGGGTTACCCATGTCATATTGATGAGGATCCCACGATAAGCGGGCACGAGCTCTTCTTCGATAGGACGTGCTAATGGGTCTATGCCTCGTAGTGCAAAACCAGAGCCAAGAAAATGGTTTGAAATATTAAAGGGTCAAACATGATGCTTCACTGAAAAGTTGTCAGTAAAGACACATTGTCCGTTTTTTGACACATTGCCTTCGAGGCTAAGGGTTGTACTAATCATGCAGATCCGGACATAGTTCCTTTTTGCATGAAATAACACTTCAATATGTTCGGAAGGAGGAACCCGCCCTACAATGCCGAAACCAGTATGCGTGCCGGATTCATCATCGTCGAAGACTGGTTCAGGGGCTACTGAGGGAGTCCTGGATTAAGGGGTCCTCGAGGGGCCGGATTACTCGTTATGGGCTGGACTAGTGGGCCGTGAAGATTATCGCTGAAGATTATCCCCCATATCCGGATAGGACTCCTATGTGTGTATAATGGCAAGTTTAGAGTCAGGGTTTAATATTTCCTTCCTCTGCAAGATGATCATGTACAACCCTAGGTCCCTCCGGTGCATATATAAACCGGAGGATTTTTTCCGTAGAGACAGAATCACAACATCATAGGCTAGAGTTTTAGGGTTTAGCCATTACGGTCTCGAGGTATATCAACTCTTGTAACCCTATATTCATAAAGATCAATCAAGCAGGCAGTAGGGTATTACCTCGATAGAGAGGGCCCGAACCTGGGTAAACATCGTGTCCCTAGTCCCCTGTTACCATCGATCCTTAGGCACACAGTTCGTGACCCCCTACCCAAGATCTATCAGTTTTGACACCAAGAGGGAGCGCACTAGTATGGGTTTAATGCCGCTCATTATAAGGCCATTGGCCCATTCGACCTAACCGTTTATTTGAGGGTGGTAGACGGATGCATAGTCAAGTTTAATGCCCAACTTAGTACACCAGTTTTCACCTCATCGGCCGTAAAGTTAGAGCAATTATCTGTGATGATGTTGTGCGGGACACCGTAGCGGTGTACCATGCCAGATATAAAATCAATCGTTGGTCCTGCTTCAGCCGTTTTTACTGGTTTAGCCTCTATCCACTTAGTGAATTTATCCACCATAACCAGCAAATATTACTTTTTGTGGCTTCCCCCTTTAAGGGGTCTGACCATATGCAGCCCCTACACCTTGAAAGGCCAAGTGATGGGGATTGTTCTTAGGGCTGTGGGAGGCATATGACTTTGATTGGCGAAAAGCTGACACCCCACACAACGTTCGACGAGGGCTTGTGCATCTGCTCGGGCCATTGGCCAGACAAAGCTTGTTCAGATAGACTTTCTTACGAGATCCCGAGCTATGGCGTGATGGCCGCCTAGAACAACATGTATTTTGGTCAAAAGTTGTCGCCCCTCCTCTTCGGAGATGCAACTTTGGAGAACACCAGTAGTGTTTTTTTGGTATAGTTCACCTTCGTGAACTTTGTAGGCTTTAGAACGCCGAACTATGAGACGGGCCTCATTTTGATCACCGGGGAGCTCTTGCCTATTAATGTAGGCCAGGAAGGGTTCGGTCCAAGGAGCAATGACGTCCATGATCTCATGAGCAGAGGGTGTTAATTATGTATCAGGACCCCAATGAGATCGGTATTGTGTTCGGCTGCTGGGTGTGTGATCAGGTCTGAACTAGCGTCTTTGCTCTCGTCCTAGCATATGGCGGATGGCTTGAAGAGCCTTTCCACAAAGGTGTTAGGCGGAACTGGGTTGCACTTGGCGCCCATGCGAGCGAGTATGTCCGCTACCTGATTACTGTCTGGAGCGACGTGATGAAATTTGATTCCCTCAAACCAAGCCGATATTTTTAATATGGCGTTTCGCTAAGCTACCATTTTTGGATCTTTTGCATCAAACTCTCCGTTTACCTGAGATATTGCGAGGTTTGAGTCCCAGCGCACCTCTAGGCGTTGTATGCCCATGGACACAGTCATGCGAAGACCATGTAGTAGTGCCTCGTATTCGGCAGCATTGTTCGAATTTGTATACATGATTTTCAACATGTAACGGACTATGCCCCCTGTAGGGGATGTCAGGATGATGCCAGCCACTAGCCCGGCTAGCTTTTTAAAGCCGTCGAAGTACATGGTCCAGTTCGAGTATGATCTGTACCCTTTGGGGAGCTCGGCTTCTGTCCACTCTGCAACGAAGTTGGCCAGCGCGTGAGATTTAATAGCTCGGCGTGGCTTGTAGGTTATTCCGAATGGTTAGAGCTCAATGGCCCATTTGTCTATGCGGCCGGTGCCGTCCTTGTTGTTTATAATAACATTAAGTGGTACTTTGGATGCCACTGTGATTGAACACTCTTCAAATTAGTGTCACAGCTTCCGGGATACCATAAAGACCGTATAAGCTATTTTTTGATAATGAGAGTGTCGCGATTTGCAAGGTGTGAGGACCTCCGATACGTAATAGACTGGTTTTTGGACGGGGAATTTATGTGTCTCTTCCTCTCATTCGACGACGAGCACAATGCTCACAACCTGGTGAGTTGCTGAGATATAAAGCAACATCAGCTTGGTAACACTTGGAGTGGCTAGGATTGGGTTGCCTGCTAATAAGGCTTTTATTGCTTCCAATCTGGCTGTGGCCACTTCTGTCCATTCAAAGGTGTCGGTGCGTTTGAGTAGTCTGTAAAGTGGTAATGCTTTTTCTCCTAGTCTGGAGATGAAGCGACTTAAGGCCGCAATGCACCCTGCTAGTTTTTGAACCAGCTTTAGGTCGGTTGGTGTATCCAATTATGACAAGGCTCGGATTTTAGCTGGGTTTGCTTCAATTCCTCTATAGGAGACAATGAACCCTAGTAGCTTTCCGGCTCGAACGCCGAAGACGCATTTTTCCGGATTGATTCGTATATCGTATGTTCGGAGGTTATTGAATGTGAGGCGAAGATCGTCCACCAATGATTTGATGTGTTTAGTCTTAATGACTATGTCGTCCACATATGACTCTACTGTTTTGCCAATTTGTTTCTCCAAGCATGTTTGAATCATGCGTTGATAAGTGGTGCCACCATTTTTAACCCTAAAAGGCATAGTGTTGAAACAAAAAGGCCCATATGGGGTGATAAACGCCATTGAGGCCTGGTCGGATTCCTTCATTTTAATATGATGGTATCCAGAGTAAGCGTTAAGGAAACATAGTGAGTCATGTCCCACGGTCGCATCAATGATCTGGTCAATGCAGGGCAACGGAAAAGGATCCTTAGGGAAAGCCTTTTTGAGGTCATTGAAATCGACACTGAGGCGCCATGACTTATCATTCTTCGGCACCATGACCAAGTTGGCTAGCCAATCTGGGTATTTAATTTCTCTAATGAACCCGGCTTCGAGTAATTTGGCTAGCTCCTCCCCCATGGCTTGTGTTTTGGGTTCGAAAAATCATTGGAGTGATTACTTGACCGATTTGAACCCTTTGATTATGTTGAGGCTGTGTTCGGCCAGTCTGCGTGGGATTCGAGACATGTCTGAAGGGTGCCAGGCGAAGATATCCCAGTTTTTGTGCAGGAACGCGTAAGGCGGTGTCTACCGTCGGGTCTAGCTATGCTTCGATGGATGATGTTTTATTAGGATCCGTCGGGTGCACTTGAAATTTAACAATTTCATCTGCTGGCTTAAAAGAGGTGGATTTATACCTCTTGCCGAGGACCACATCATCCTTGTCCACCATGGATCGCAGGGTGGTTAATTCTTCAGCCGCAAAGGCTTTGGATAGTGCCTCAAGAGACAAGGTTGCGGTTTTGTTTTCGGCACGGAGTGCTCTGTCCAGATCACTCGTGATTGTGATTATTCCATTGGGCCCTGGCCTTTTAAGCTTCATGTACCCATAATGGGGTATGGCTTGGAAGTGTGAGAAAGCGTCCCGCCCTAGAAGGGCGTGGTATCCGATGTTGATGGGAACAATGTGAAAGTGTAGCTTTTCTCAGCTGTAATTTCCAGCAGTGCCGAATACTACATCAAGTTTGATTCTTCACGAAAACCGGGCCTCTCAGCTGGGGATAATGCCTCGAAAGGTGGTATTACATTGCTCAATGCGGGCTCTATCAACCTGCATTTTGTCGAGCGTGTCCTCGTATAGGATGTTGAGCCCACTTCCGCCATCCATGAGCACTTTGGTAAGTCGAAAGCCGTCCACGATTGGGTTAGTACTAAAGCGGCGGGTGCTCGGACTGGTCTGACCCTTGGTTCGTCATCAACGGTGAAGGTTATTACCGCATCGTTCCATGGGTTTACTACGGTTACATGGTGGACCTCGGCAAGTTCACGAAGTGTCGTCTTACACCGATTATTTGAAGAGAAGGTCTCGAAGACCATAAGAACATTAAAATTGTCGTCTTCGAGGGTGTTTCTCTGGAGTGGTGGTGGCGAGGATGGCTTTGCAACTTTTAGCTACGTGCCGGAGTACCCAACATGCTCGAAGGCTGTGAGTTGGGACCATGCCATATATTGCATGTATAGGCGGGGCTTGTCTAGGAGTTCGTCAAGAATGGACCTGTATCCCGCAAAGGGTTTATTTTTCTTGCCGGCGGACTTATGATCAGATGCCCATTAGGGTGTGTCCGTTTTGCTCTAGTAGTACATTGCCCGAAGACAACAGGTTCCAAATGGGTGTTCTGGGCCTTCCATTTGCTTTCCATCGTGCAGTACTTCCGTACTAAGTGCGACAACTCCGTGAAAGTCTGTATGTGATGGCGGTCGAGGGCGTTCAAAATTCCCTTGGCGGTACAGTTGCGATGAAAGACCGGAATCGCATCATCGTAGCAGCAATCATTAATCTTGTTTTTAACAAGTAGGAACCTGGCCTAGAAGTGATGGAACATCTTCTGAGGTTGCTGCCATACATACATCATGTCATATATGTTTGTTGGGCTAGAATTACTTGGAGAGTATTCATTGTGGTGGGTGGGTGTGGAAAAACTTGAATCCCGACCCAAGATAGTATCCGGAGTTTGCAAAATCTCCGTGGTTGTCTTTTCAAGTTTGGGAGGATCCAAGTGATCCCAAGACTCTATATCCGACCCAGAGCTCGGAAGGTGTAAGTCCCGCCCAAAGGAAGGGTATCTGGCTCGCAGGGTTCGGAGGTCCGAAAAGGGCTGGTCTCCAATTCAGGAGAAAAAGTGTTTTCGGCTTGTTCCTCGACGACCGCTACCAGGTGAGTGATTGGCGAGGGATTGCTTTCCCCCTGGCCAGGTTAAATCCGGATCCGATCATTAGCCGTTGGCATCCCCAAGGTGGCGATGCAATCTAGCAACTCGTTTATGGACGAGGTGTCCATCGGATCCATCTTTTCAGAGTATTCGAGACTGGTGTAGGGGTGATGCTTGGTGATCGCAAGGGACGCAGTCGGCTTAATAGCCATGCGAAAGCATATGGTGAAACCGTCGAGCTGGAGGACCTGTCCAAAAGTCAGGTTCTTACCAGAAGTGATATCGTTGTTGATGACAAGGTGAGCCACAGATTGCTTTTTGCGACTACACAGGAGAGCTCTCAATGAAAGCACCAATGTCGGTGTTAAAACCAGAAGACCTCGGGTAGGGTGCCCAAGCTGTGAGTCTAAGGATTGATGGTAACGAGGGACTGTAGGGACATGATGTTTACCCAAGTTCGGGCCCTCTTAAAGGAGGTAAAACCCTACTTCCTGCTTCTTTGTTCTTGATGAATATAGGGGTTACAAGAGTTGATCTACCTCGAGATCGTAATGGCTAAACCCTAGCCGTCTAGCCTATGATTATTCTGTTAGCCTCTACGGACTAAACCCTCCGATTTCTATATGCAATGGAGGGGCCTGTGGTTGGATAGAGTTGACATGCAGAGGAAGGAAACATTACACCAAGATATCAAACTTGCCTTTCTACACATCTAGGAGTCCTACCCGGACACGGGGGATGGTCTTCTGCTTTGTCTTTGGGGCACATCAGTCCAACCCATAATGAATAGTTTGGACACCCGAGGACCCCCAAATCCAGGACTCCCTCAGTAGCCCCCGAACATGCCTTCAATGACGATGTAGTATTCGACTTCATGTCTACGTCTTTGCAAGGCGGGTTCTTTGGTATACTTCGGAGTGATGACAGTCCAGTCTTGACCTTTATACTCTGCCTTGATGATTCCTTCCCGTCGTTGCCTCGACTTCCACGTGTCGGGCAAATGCGAACAGTCCATGTACTTTTTGCAAATAAACCCCTAACCACACAAGGGCGGTGTCCATTAAAGGAGATCAGATCTCAGATGCCCTTCCCCATCGCACAAAGATCATCAGAGCAAACCACAAAAAACCTCAAAGCAAAATGCCCCTAGCTCTTCCTCGCGCCCCCATAGCCCTCAAGCGGGTGATTGGGGAAGCTGCTCGGTATCTCACCTCTAGCCAAATAGACTTTAGATGGAGGGATATCTTTCTCCCGTGGATCTAGTCTCTGTGCGGGCTGGATTAGCTTCAATCGGTAAGCTAGCAGAAAATTTCCCCAACCCCAGTAAGGAGGAGAGGGTGTGCTTTGTTTCATTTCTTTTGAGGGGTTTAGGCTTTCCAATCCATCCCTTCCTCTGAGGCCTATTGGAATTTTATGGGCTCCGACTACACAACCTCATGCCAGGTTCTATCCTGCATATTTTGGGTTTTGTTTATATCTACGAGCTATTCTTAGGCTACGAGGCTCATTTCGAACTGTGGAGAAAGTTCTTTTGCCTCGTCCCTCGTTCCCAAAAGGGCTCCATATTCTAAGTGGGCGGTGCCGAAGTATGCCGCATAGCAGAACAGGTTACTTGGCCGGCACTCCCAAGAAGGAATCCGAAGAGCAGACATCGGAATGGTTCTATATTGAAGATGTTGCCCTTTCGGACCTAGTTCGGCACGGACTTCCCAAATTCTACAGCGCTCCTTTGAAGAAATGCTTCATTTGGCACCTCGGAGCCGCAAGCAAGGGGATAGCGAGGAAGTTAAGAGGCTAGTCAACAAGGTCAGGGTACTTGCCCATTCTAAACTCTCGATAATCGAAGTCATGGCCATTGCGATAAAGCGATGCGTCCAGCGACTTCAATCCGGGGGGGTTAAGAGTCAACAGTTTTTACCGCATATGTTGTAGTCAGGTGTTTGTTGGTGATGTAAAATTTAAATCTATCACTTTTTGGTAATGTTTTTTTACATGATCTATTGGAGATGCTACTAGAATACCACTTGAGATTAACTATGTCCGTCTTGTACTGCTTCAGCCTCGACGTCTTACGGCTCGCCAAAGCTGGTCCAACGATGGAACCATTCATCACAACAGAGTAGTACCCTGAATGCCATCTACAGACGCCTCAGATCTTCCTCCACACATCCGACAGCCACCTCTGTCGCAACTTCTTCAGCGACCAACCAAATGATGCTGAGGTCGACACTGCTAGGCCGAAGAGGTTGTACACTTGTCGCATCACTTATTACTCTACATTCATGTCGATCCATTAGGGATATTTCTGTTCAAAGTAAAGAAGTGAAGGAAAAACATAGCAATAGGAAATTTTCTATGGCACTCTACTATTCAATTATTCATGCATTTCGTTGAAAGGAATGGAACAAAACATCCACCTGGACCTACTTTTCAAAATCCTATGCATGAAAGCAAGACTGAGTGCATTGGTGGCAGAATAACATTCTAACTATGCACACTTCCGTATGGTTTAACTTTAATTTGGCCATGTTTCTTTGCATTCCTCTAATATTCCAATTCCTATGAACCAAACACCCAAGTTAACGGAAACCCCGTGTTTTCAAATGCTCCGTTTCCCACGTGCATTCCTATCCTATTCCGATGTTTTTCCTATCCCTGCATTTTTAGAATCTTGTACGCCAAAGGAGCCCTTACAGAATTACTTTAGTTACACAGAGGTGTCGAAGAAAACTTTGTGTGGTTTGTCCTGCTTCTGCCGCGACGTCGTCCATCTCATCTGAGCTGCTCCATCGACAGAAGCATCCACCATACCAGACATCATGACTGCCTACCATCATTCTCCACCTCAGATCTCCTTCCCTGCCGCCGGCACCCACCGCAACTGCATCGCCATCATCGACTCAGCGGTTGAACCTGAGGAGTACACGGGTCCACAAGAGAGGTCACACTCTTTTTGTTTATGCTTATGTTATGCATTGCTAATATTACTTGCTACTTAATCGTCATGTTCACCTCTTAGACTCCAAGTCCGGTCCAAATTAATGTTCAAACTTGAGTTTTAAAATGCTTGTGGGGCACATATCGAGGCAACAATGAATAAGATCTCTGTCTATTATCTGGTTCACCTAGGGTATGCTTATGTTGTTCATCTTGGGTGTGGAACAAACAGTAAAGCAATCATCATCTGTATTTTTATTAAATTAAAGCTATCATCAGTATGCAATACTTATTTTTGGATCTATCCACTGGTTGTTACCATCACTCTAGATTTTTGCATGCTCTCCTTACATAATCTCACTATATTTTTTCGTATGCATGTCAGATTTTGTACACAGTCATGCTGAACATGTAGAGAAAAAGAGAAGAGTTTTGCATGTCAATACAATGTCATGCAAGCATCGCTCCATGCTGGGTGCAATGGCAAATCCCCCCCCCCCTCCAGATTGTAATCCAGACAAAGATATCTGTTCTAAGGCGGATTTAGACGGAGTTGGCCGCTCCTATTTACCCCCCGAGGTGTTTGCTCTAACTTGGCATGATGATGTTGGTCATATCATGCATATGTTGCCTTGCAGTGCCTATTTTCGACATCATATATGTCATGTTCTTAGTTTAGACATGTTCTGTAATGCCACATGTTTAGTTTCTATATCATATATGTGAATTATGCAATCTCATCTATTTTAGGCAGCCATAATATATGTGAAATATGCAATGCTATCATGTTTGACCAGGCATCATATATTTGAATGATATCTTGCCAATCCTTTTCTCCATTACATTTTGATTTGTCGACAATGTTTGTACATTCAACTACTCTTCCTGTGAATCAACCATTTGAGTGGGCGATGGAAAAACCTGGAGTGAAAACAAGGTCTTCAGAGAAGACAGTGCTACCTGTCCAAGAAGATCTCTTGCTAGGTCTCAATAGCTCCTTGGAGATGGATTCAGAGATAGATGACCAGTCATATTCCCCCACTGAGGTGTATGCTCTAACTTGGCATAGTTATACTGCTCATATCATGCATATGGTATCTTGCATTCTGTAACGACCACGATCCTAAATGGACCGACGTCTCTGTGTTCTGTGTCATCCCTGGATCGGTAATGCTGACACACACAGTACTTGAAGGATTTATAACAGAGTGTCAATCACACACTTATTACATCGAATGTCTCATAATAGAACTTATTACAAAATAATATGGCATAAGGCCATCTAACACGATAACAGCGGAAGGTTTGGAAGATAAGTGAGTCCATCAACTCCAACAGCATAACTGAGTGCATGACAAACGACCTAGCGCACCTTACTCTTCTTCTGAAAAGTCTGCAACATGACATGTTGCAGCCCGAAACGGGTCAACACATGGAATATGCTGGCAAGATAACACGGTAGAGCAAGTAACAGAATAAAGGCTAAAACTACATGCATATATGGCTGGTGGAGGCTCTAAAGTTAAAGTTTTTGCATAAAGCCAATTTTTCCCTACCACGAAGGAATAAATTTTATTTTTACTATCATGGTAGTTGAAACATCATTGAGAAGGTTTGTCCAACTCAAACCCTATTAAAGCCATCTTTATTAACCCAACAAAATTAGTTTAAGAGTGATGCGATCAATCCAATAATTCAAGTACCAGATACTCAATATGTCCATAACTGAGGACACGGCTAATCATGATTAGTTAGTACACTTTGCAGAGGTTTGCGCACTTTTCCCCACAAGACTCGATCTCCTCCATTGGATTTCTCGCAGTGCATGGTGTTTGAGAAACGGATGACTGAGACACAGTCTTTCAGAAGCATTTACTCTTTACCCCGGGTGGACCGGTACACCTACTTTCCCCTACATCTGCTAGTCAACCACTGAAAGAGCTCACACAACATACTCAACTATGCCAAAGCCCATAATGGCATTGTGGCTGCACACGGAAGTTTCTAGCATGAATAGTCTTATGATCCCTTTGAGCCTGGGTGGCATTCCATAGGATAATCACATGGTTCCTCCGGGAATTCCTAGGACAACACTGGATTCTCCAGGTGCCCTGCAACCAATCCACCCAGATGTGTATTAAAGTAGCCACCTTAAGTTGAACCATTAATTAACAATCTCACATCTGTCATGGATACTCTCAAACCCAATCCACGTCCACGAGCATAGCATGGCAACCTAAGCATAACATAGAAGTAACTCCCAGGGTTTGATAATAAAGTAGGTAATAGGTTCTACCTCAATCTACTTCACCGACCCACATGTTAAGAGATCCTACTCATGCAATGTGTGCGGGTTGAACTAATGCATAACAACTGGGTAATAAAGGGTTTGATCAAAGTGTTACTTGCCTTGCTGACGATTCGCAAAACCTTGGGACTCGAACTAGCATGCTTCGCACTCCGGGAATTCTATCGCCAACAAACAATAGCATACATAAGCAACCAAGCAAGATGCACGGGTAAAACTCAAATAAGAAGATCTAACCAGAAAGTTCAACTAAAGACCTCCGGTCGGCAAGAGAATCAAATCAAACGGAGCAACGAAACTCAAACTACGAAAGAAACAAGATCCGCTTACTAGGTCAAACTAAAGTCAAATTTTGACAGTACCAAAATCTTGCTCAAGTTGGTAAACGGAAAAAGGTTTTCGAGACGAAGATCTAGGCGCTTGTTTCACCTGATTCCGACTGACGAGCGAAAACATAAACTAAAACGAAGATTAGGGCAGAAATCGCTATCGAAAATAATCGCGGAAAAACCCTGAAAAAGAAAAACGAACGAATAGGCTAACGAATGAATGATCGCTGACTGTAACTAAAAGACGAAAAGCGTTCGTTAAAACGAACGAACGGAAAAATGTCCGCCAAGTAACTAAACCGAGAAAACCGAACCGATCTAACTAAACAAACAATCTAGGTTTTTTTTAAAAGAAAACCGATTTAAAAAAATAGGCGGTTACCTAACGGGTCGGGTTAACGGGTGGCGGAGCGGGTCACAGGCGGCGGGGCGGGCGGCTCCGGCGCGGGGCGAGGCGGCAGCGGCACGGCAGGCGGCGGCAGCAGCGGCGGCGGCAGCAGGTGGCGGTGGTAGAAGCGGGCGGCGGTGCGGGCTGCGGCGGCGGTGGTGCGCGGGTGCGGCGGCGGGGTGTGGTGGAGGCAACGGGAGGGGG
>LR738715.1:391805768-391860505 GCA_902687465.1 Secale cereale | reverse complement strand
ACAGGCGGCGGGGCGGGCGGCTCCGGCGCGGGGCGAGGCGGCAGCGGCACGGCAGGCGGCGGCAGCAGCGGCGGCGGCAGCAGGTGGCGGTGGTAGAAGCGGGCGGCGGTGCGGGCTGCGGCGGCGGTGGTGCGCGGGTGCGGCGGCGGGGTGTGGTGGAGGCAACGGGAGGGGGGATTGCTTGGGGGAGGGGGCAAGGAGGCGGTGGTGGTTGAGTCGGCCACGACAGCGAGTCGGGCGGGCGGCGGACTCCGCCCGGGACGGGAAGGTGGCGCGGCGCGACGGGCCGGCTTGGCCTTCTACCCAGTGCGGTCCGAACCTCTCTCTCTTTTTTTTAGATTTCGCCGGAAAAATCCTAGAAAACTAAATAAAACTCTAAAAATGCCAAAACAAATTTTCACCGTCTAAATAAAATATTTAGAACGTGGTTAACATTTTCTTAGCCCTAAAATGCAACTTTTGAAATATGCGCATATTTCTAATTCAAATAAAATAGCAGAAAAAACAAATTAAATAAAATAATTGATTTTAATATTTTTGCTTCAATATTCCATTTAGTTTGGAGAAGTCATATTATCTCCACTCATATATTTTAATATGAAATATTTTCGGAGAGAAAAACAATTAAAACCAAAATGATCCTTGTTTCGATATTTGAGAAAATTCAAATACGAAAACGGTGAAATCCCCAACTCTCTCCGTGGGTCCTTGAGTTGCTTAGAATTTCGAGGATCGCAACACCCAAATGCAAATAAAATATGATATGCAAGATGACCTATGTATAACATTCCAAATTGAAAATTTGGGAAGTTACACATTGCATAGTTTAGACATCATATACACAATATTCAATACCATGTTCTTAGTTCAGACATCATATATGTGAATGCCCTCTGCTTAGTACATAAATCACATATGTGAATTATATCATCCTATCCTGTTTACTTAAATAACATGTATGTGAAATATGTCATGTGAACCTGTTTACTAAAGACATCATATAATTATCTCATGCCATCCTGTTTAGTTAGTCATCATATCTTTGAATTATGTCATGACATGCTATCCAGTTTAGATACACATCACATATGTGAAATTATGGCATGCTATCCTTTTTAGTTAAACAATATACATGTGAACTATTTCATGCCCTCTTTTTTCCACACTATCTATCGCATATGTCTCTCATACAAGGTATGTACATTCAATTATGTTTCTTATTTATCAGCCATTTGAATTGGAGCGGGTGATGGCAGTACCTAGCGGAGTAAAAACAAGGTCTTCAAATAAAACAATGCCACCTCTTGGTGGAGATAGCACCCTAGTTGTACACGCACGAGAACTAGCCCTACCACACATTACCCAGGCACTTGCAGATTGTACCCCCACTGCGATGGACAGAGATGCAGCTTCACCCAATCTAACCCCAACCCAAACAGATTGTAACCCAGTTCCAGTGGACACAACATCATCTCCACCATAGAGCTCCCAAACAAGAACAGTTAGTAAGGCAGCTCCAGTGCCCAAAGCACCTGTACTACCATGGCGAACCCCAACTCTCCCAGTTAGTACACCTATTCATGTGGACGAAGCACAACCAGCCATTCGTAGTTTAGTATCTATCACATTTGATGTTGTTAAATCCTATGTGCGTATCTTGCCATCATGAAAATATTATTCTGAAGATGAAGGTAAATGCCAGTTGCAGGTGTTCGTCCATGAGTTATGTGTAAGTAATGTTATTCATGACAATTACTTTGCTTTGTCCCATACATTCTACCTCAATGCTGGTTATAATACAACAAATCTTCCCATTTTTCTCTATAGTGAAGGACCGATTTGGAAACTCAGGATGAGTTGACCTGTGCTAATACATCTACTATCTTCAAGAATGCTTCGTGTCAGTATCATAATTACTAGAAGAAAACATACTTCACTGGCAAAGAAACTCATCAAATTCCTTGACGTTCTCCTGAGACACATTTGTAGGACGATGACTGGGAACGCTTGTTCGGTACTAGTACCAAACCAAGAATGTGGTAAGGTCTATGAGCTCAAATTTTATTTAAGTACTATATCCTCATGTTACTGTACTCTGTTCATGTAGAACAAGTGCTTAAACCTGAAGAACAATTGTTCTCATTTAAGATTCCATTTCTATGGTGCATACGGTTTTGCTCTTCTATCACTGTATTTACTCATACACACTTATTTTTAAATTGAAGGATCCAATCGAAACTCCAATGGCACAACATGTATGCTTAAGCATGTTTCTTTAACATGTTTACTCTTCTAAATTGCTCTGTTGATTTCAATTTCAATTGTGTATACAATTTACTTCTCATATCATGCACATTACTAGCATCACAACAAAGGCAATACTATTGCTATACATGTATACACGTGGTACCCATCTGAAATCTTGTTGTGCAGTGTAGTTTCCCACACTTGTATTCTTTCAATGCTGTTTTGTCTTCAACTGATATGATTTGAACCGTGCCTCTATTTTGATTTGGCAAGACAATGCAGTGACCATAGGACATAGATATACGTTTGCTTGATGCTTTTATTATGTACTACTTGGCAATAGAATACTTGGTAGTTTAATCCTGTCCACCATACTACTAGACTAGTTCACCGAAATGATTTTCATATACTACATTCTAAACCTGTTATGTGTCTGCTTGTTTCTTCTTTTAGAATGCTGACAGAATATTGGGGAAGAGTACCTTATTAAGCAATGGCAAAGGAAGTAATGCAAATAAGGTTCAGGATAGTGAAACATCCTTGTTGATCTCTATAAAAGCTGATAAAACAGCTAAGGAAAACTATCTTGAAGACAGTGAGACAACCCCAAAGTCCTGTCTTGGTGTAGTGTTCGAGTTACTGGCCACTACCGCTGGCACAAGTTCTTCGAACTCACTATCTGAATCAGTTCGGTTTCTTGAGTATCAACTACAAGATGAAAGACATCGATCTGTTGTGTCGTGACAAGGAGCTGAAGTACTGCAGAAGTCCCTGGAGAATTCAGATGCATACTTTCTCGTGCAACAGCAAGCGTTGGAGGATTTTAGCGCCAAACTGGAGAAAGCTAATAAGCTTGCTAAGATTATTGCTAGCATGGTGGATACCCAGGATAACGTTTCTTGAGCTCTTCTAATGTTGTTTTAGTTATGGACTTATTTTGCTGCCGCGTTTATTTGCACTGGCGGCCAATTTAGATGGCCAGAGTTTGTAACATGCCGCTTTGTTCCCTATATTTGCACTGTTGGCGAACTTTGATGCCTAGTGGATGTAATATGAGTAATAGCCGTAATAGTCTAGCGTTAGTTGCTTATTTATTTCCTTATTTTCTTGTTTAGTTCTTTGCTTGTAGTCACTGCAGTTCCTTTTCCATGTTTTTCTAGTGACCACAACAACCTATTTTTTATAACTAGGCCACAGTAACCATGGGACATATATGGACCGGTGTAACCATGGTCCTGCTACCTGCTATAGTGACCATGGGCCTCCTACGGGCTGTAGGATCCATGGGCCTTCTACCGGCTGTGGGATACATGGGCCTTGTACGGGCCATATAATCAATGGGCTTTCTATGGGCCGTACGGTCGATTTACCAAACATGGGCCATACTATTTGTGGACCAATAACGTTCCGCAAAATGGACCGTAAATGGGCTAGAGTGGAAATCGTCTATTTATGGCCCGACCATAATGGGTCGTTAATATGCTGAAATGTATAACATGCTTATTTCTATCAACATGCATCATGGGTCGTTAGTGGGCCATATTTGATGACGCAATCAAAACAGCCCAACGGGTTAGCGGGCGACAAACGGGCCGACTGTAACCACAAGCTGAATTTGGCCCACAAGCAGAACAGGCCAGTAACGGACCGTAAGTAACCGAATGCTGGAAATGAGCCCAAGAATAAATGGGCACTTCAAAGGCTGAAAGTTAACACGGGCTGGAAATAGCGCAACGGAATAATGGACAGTTAATGGGTTTAAAGCGATGCACTGTTCATTATGGGCCAGATTCACTATGAGCCTTTAATGGGCCCAGATTTACAAAGGGCCTCATATGGGCCGAAAGATGGCATGGTCCATACATGGGACGGAAGTTACAATTGATTGGAATCTGATTGGATGGCCCAGATGACGCTACTGGGCCCAATTTGGATAGGCCATAATGGGACGTGAGTTAGCAGGTTGTAAATGGGCTATATGAGAACATGTCATTAACAGGCTTTTCGTGGGCCGGGCCGCTACCATTTTACCAAGTCAAACGGGCCGACCTTTTCACCTGAGTGGGCCTTTGTTGGGTTGTGACACGTGTCGATGTATCATAGGTACCTCCCATCCAATGAGTGGAAGACATATGTCCTATCGCTGAGCTGACACGTGGATACTCGAGCAAATCAGAATTTTACACATGGAAAATCCCCACCGGTCTAAGCTATTAATGGGTTATCGGTGTTGGAGATATGCCCTAGAGGCAATAATAAAAGCATTATTATTATATCTCCTTGTTCATGATAATTGTCTGTTATTCATGCTTGAATTGTATTGTACGGAAACAGCGATACATGTGTGAATACACAGACCACAATGAGTCCTTGGTAGGCCTCTAGTTACCAGCTCGTTGATCAACAGATGGTCACGGTTTCCTGACCATGGACATGAGATGTCATTGATAACGGGATCACATCATTAGGAGAATGATGTGATGGACAAGACCCAAACTTGAGCATAACACGAGATCGTATAGTTCGTAATGCATAAGCTTTTCGGTGTCAAGTATTTATTCCTTAGACCATGAGGTTGTACAACTCCCGGATACCGTAGGAGTACTTTGGGTGTGCCAACCGTCACAACGTAACTGGGTGGCTATAAAGGTACGCATCGGGTATCTCCGAAAGTGTCTGTTGAGTTGGTACGAACCGAGACTGGGATGTTGTCACTCCGTATAACGGAGAGGTACCTCTGGGCCCACTCGGTAAGACATCATCATAATGAGATCAATGTGACTAAGTAGTTAGTCACGGGATGATGGATTACGGATCGAGTAAAGAGACTTGCCATAACGAGATTGAACAAGGTATCGGGAATACCGACGATCGAATCTCGGGCAAGTACCGTACCGATGGACAAAGGGAATAACATACGGGATTGAGTGAATCCTTGACACGGTGGTTCATCCGATGAAGATCATAGAGGAACACGTGGGAACCAACATGGGTATCCAGATCCTGCTGTTGGTTATTGATCGGAGAGTGGTCTCGGTCATGTCTACGTGTCTCCCGAACCCGTAGGGTCTACACACTTAAGGTTCGGTAACGCTAGGGTCGTAGAGATAAATGCACGTGGAAACCCGAAAGTTGTTCGGAGTCCCGGATGAGATCCCGGACGTCACGAGGAGTTCCGGAATGGTCCGGAGGTCAAGATTGATATATAGGAAGTCCAGTTTCGGCCAACGGGTGATCTCCGGGGGTCACCGGGAGCGTCCCGGGATCACCGGAGGGGCCCCGGGGGTCCACCGGGTGGGGCCACCCATCCCGGTGGGGCCCCTAGGCCGCAAGGGGAAGTGTCCAGCCCTCCGGGCTGGCGCACCACTAGGGGGCCCACCTCCCCATGCGCCTAGGGTTAAAACCCTAAGGCGGAGGGGGGCTCCACTTGCCTTGGGGGGCAAGGAACCCCCCCTGGCCGCCGCCCCCTTGCAGATTGGATCTGCAGGGGGCCCAGGCGCACCCCCCTGGCCCCTATATATATGTGGGGAGGGAGAGGGCAGCCGCACCCAAGCCCTGGCGCCTCTCCCCCTCCCGTCACACCTCCATACTCCCAACGCAGGGCGCCCGGTGAAGCCCTGCTGCGATCTCCACTGCATCCGTCATCACGCCGTCGTGCTGCCGGATCTCTGACGACTTCTCATCCCCCCTTGTTGGATCAAGAAGGAGGTGACGTTGCTGCACCGTACGTGTGTTGAACGCGGAGGTGCCGTCCGTTCGGCGCTAGATCATCGGTGACGAAGAACGTGAAGAGTTCGACTACTTCATCCACACTTCGTTGAAAGCTTCCGCACGCGATCTACATAACGGTATGTAGATGCACTCTTACTTGCTCGTTGCTAGATGTCTCCATAGTTGGATCTTGGTGAAAGCGTAGAAATTTTTTGAATTATGCTACGTTCCCCAACAGTGGTATCAGAGCCTAGGTTTTATGCGTAGCATCTTGCACGAGTAGAACACAAAGCAGTTGTGGGCGTATGATCTTGTTCAACTTTCTTACCGTTACTAGTCAATATTGATTCGGCGGTATTGTGGGATGAAGTGGCCCGGACCGACCTTACACGTACGCTTACGTGAGACTGGTTCCACCGACAGACATGCACTAGATGCATAAGGTGGCTGGCGGGTGTCTGTCTCTCCTACTTTAGTCGGATCGGATTCGATGAAAAGGGTCCTTATGAAGGGTAAATAGAAGTTGACAAATCACGTTGTGGTTTTGGCGTAGGTAAGAAACGTTCTTGCTAGAAATCCTATAGAAGCCACGTGAAACTTGCAACAACAATTAGGGGACGTCTAACTTGTTTTTGCAGCATGTGCTATGTGACGTGGTATGGCCAAAACGAAGATGTGATGAATGATATATGTGATGTATGAGATTGATCATGTTTTTGTAATAGGGAATCACGACTTGCATGTCGATGAACTTGACAACCGGCAGGAGCCATAGGAGTTGTCTTAATTATTTTATGACCTGCGTGTCACTGAATAACGCCATGTAATTACTTAACTTCATTGCTAAACGTTAGCTATAGTAGTAGAAGTAATAGTTGGCGTGACGACTTCTTCAAGACACGATGATGGAGATCATGATGATGAAGATCATGGTGTCGAGCCGGTGACAAGATGATCATGGTGCCCCGAAGATGGAGATCCAAGGAGCAAGATGATATTGGCCATATCATGTCACTTTAATTGATTGCATGTGATGTTTATCATGTTTATGCATCTTGTTTACTTAGAACGACGGTAGTAAATAAGATGATCTCTCACTAAAATTTCAAGTATTGTGTTTCCCCTAACTGTGCACCGTTGCTAAAGCTCGTTGCTCCGAAGCACCACGTGATGATCGGGTGTGATAGGTTCTAACGTCCGCATACAACGGGTGTAAGACAGATTTACACACGCAATACACTTAGGGTTTACTTGACGAGCCTAGCATGTACAGACATGGCCTCGGAACATGGAAGACCGAAAGGTCGAACACGAGTCGTATAGAAGATACGATCAACATGAAGATGTTCACCGTTGATGACTAGTCCGTCTCACGTGATGATCGGACACGGACTACTCGATTCGGATCGTGTATTACTTAGATGACTAGAGAGATGTCATTCTGAGTGGGAGTTCATTAAAATTTGATTAAGATGAACTTAATTATCATGAACTTAGTCTAAATTCTTTACAATATCTCTTGTAGATCAAATGGCCCACGCTCCAGTTTCCCTCAATTTCAACGCGTTCCTAGAGAAAACCAAGCTGAAAGACGATGGTAGCAACTATACGGATTGGGTCCGTAACCTGAGGATTATCCTCATAGCTGCCAAGAGATCATATGTCCTAGAAGCTCCGCTAGGTGATGCACCTGCTCCCGATGCGGCCCAAGACGTTTTGAACGTCTGGCAGTCGCGTAGTGATGATTACTCCCTGGTTCAGTGCGGCATGCTTTACAGTTTAGAATCGGGGCTCCAAAAATGTTTTGAGCACCACGGAGCATATGAGATGTTCGAAGAGCTGAAAATGGTTTTCCAAGCTCATGCCCGAGTCGAGAGATATGATGTCTCCGACGCATTCTACAGCTGTAAGATGGAGGAGAACAGTTCTGTCAATGAGCACATCCTCAAGATTTCAGGATTGCACAACCGCTTGTCTCAGCTGGGAATGAATCTCCCAGATGAAGCGGTCGTTGACAGAATCCTCCAGTCGCTCCCACCAAGCTTCAAGAGCTTCGTGTTGAACTTCAATATGCAGGGGATGGAGAAGTCCATTCCCGAGGTGTATTCAATGCTGAAATCAGCGGAGGTAGACATCAAGAAAGAACATCAAGTGTTGATGGTCAATAAAACCACTAAGTTCAAGAAAGGCAAGGGTAATAAGAACTTCAAGAAGGACGGCAAGGGAGTTGCCGCGCCTGGCAAGCCTGTTGCCGGGAAGAAGCCAAAGTATGGACCCAAGCCTGAAACAGAGTGCTTTTATTGCAAGGGAACGGGTCACTGGAAGCGGAACTGCCCCAAATACTTAGCAGACAAGAAGGCCGACAACGTCAAAGGTATATATGATATACATGTTATTGATGTGTACCTTACCAGCACTCGTAGTAGCTCCTGGGTATTCGATACCGGTGCAGTTGCTCACATTTGTAACTCAAAACAGGAGCTGTGGGATAAACGGAGACTGGCGAAGGATGAGGTGACGATGCGCGTCGGGAATGGTTCCAAGGTCGATGTGATCGCCGTCGGCACGCTACCTCTACATCTACCCTCGGGATTAGTTTTAAACCTGAATAATTGTTATTTAGTACCAGCTTTGAGCATGAACATTGTTTCTGGATCTCGTCTTATACGAGATGGATATTCTTTCAAATCAGAGAATAATGGTTGTTCTATTTATTTGAGAGATATGTTTTATGGTCATGCCCCGCTGGTCAATGGTTTATTTTTGATGAATCTCGAACGTAGTGATACACATATTCATAGTGTAGATGCCAAAAGATGTAAAATTGATAATGATAGTCCCACATACTTGTGGCATTGCCGACTTGGTCATATTGGTGTCAAACGTATGAAGAAGCTCCATTCAGATGGACTTCTAGAGTCTCTTGATTATGAATCATTTGACACGTGCGAACCATGCCTCTTGGGCAAGATGACCAAGACTCCGTTCTCCGGAACAATGGAGCGAGCAACCAACTTGTTGGAAATCATACATACCGATGTGTGCGGTCCAATGAGTGTTGAGGCTCGCGGAGGCTACCGTTATGTTCTCACCCTCACAGATGACTTGAGTAGATATGGGTATATCTATTTGATGAAACACAAGTCTGAGACCTTTGAAAAGTTCAAGGAATTTCAGAATGAGGTTGAAAATCAACGTGACAGAAAAATAAAGTTCTTGCGATCGGATCGTGGGGGTGAATATTTAAGTCATGAATTTGGCACACACCTTAGGAGCTGTGGAATTGTTTCACAACTGACACCGCCCGGAACACCTCAACGTAACGGTGTGTCCGAACGTCGAAATCGTACTCTGTTGGACATGGTGCGATCTATGATGTCCCTCACCGATTTACCGCTATCTTTTTGGGGTTATGCTTTAGAGACTGCCGCATTCACTTTAAATAGGGCTCCATCGAAATCCGTTGAGACGATTCCGCATGAACTTTGGTTTGGCAAGAAACCGAAGCTGCCGTTTCTGAAAGTTTGGGGTTGCGATGCTTATGTCAAGAAACTTCAACCTGAAAAGCTCGAACCCAAATCGGAAAAATGCGTCTTCGTAGGATACCCAAAGGAAACAATTGGGTACACCTTCTACCACAGATCCGAAGGCAAAGTCTTTGTTGCCAAGAATGGACGCTTTCTGGAGAAAGAGTTTCTCTCGAAAGAAGTGAGTGGGAGGAAAGTAGAACTTGATGAGGTGACAGTCACCCCTCCTGCACCGGAAAGTAGCGCAGCGCAGGAAACTGTTCCTGAGGTGCCTGCACCGACAAGGGAGGAAGTTGATGATAATGATCATGAAGAAACAGATCAAGTTACTACTGAACTTCGAAGGTCCACAAGGGCACGTTCCGCACCAGAGTGGTACGGTAACCCTGTAGTGGAAATCATGTTGTTAGACAACGGTGAACCTTCGAACTATGAAGAAGCGATGGCGGGCCCAGATTCCAATAAATGGCTTGGAGCCATGAAATCCGAGATAGAATCCATGTATGAAAACAAAGTATGGACTTTGGTGGACTTGCCTGATGATAGGCACGCCATAGAAAACAAATGGATATTTAAGAAGAAGACAGACGCGGATGGTAATGTGACCATCTATAAGGCTCGGCTTGTCGCTAAGGGTTATCGACAAGTTCAAGGGATTGACTACGACGACACTTTCTCTCCCGTAGCGATGCTGAAGTCAGTCAGAATCATGTTAGCTATTGCCGGATTCTATGATTATGAGATATGGCAAATGGACGTCAAAACAACATTCCTTAACGGCTTCCTCAAGGAAGAGTTGTATATGATGCAATCGGAAGGTTTTGTCGATCCAGAGAACGCTAACAAGGTATGCAAGCTCCAGCGCTCGATTTACGGGCTGGTGCAAGCATCTTGGAGTTGGAATATTCGCTTTGATGAAGTGATCAAAGCGTTTGGATTTATACAGACTTATGGAGAAGCCTGTATTTACAAGAAAGTGAGTGGGAGCTCTGTAGCATTTCTCATATTATATGTGGATGACATATTGCTGATGGGAAATGATATAGAATTCTTGGAAAATGTAAAGGCCTACTTGAATAAAAGTTTTTCAATGAAGGACCTTGGAGAAGCTGCTTACATATTAGGCATCAAAATCTATAGAGATAGATCGAGACGCCTCATTGGTCTTTCACAAAGTACTTACCTTGAAAAAATATTGAAGAATTCAATATGGATCAGTCAAAGAAAGGATTTTTGCCTGTTTTGCAAGGTATGACATTGAGCAAAGCTCAGTCGCCGACCACGGCAGAAGATAGAGAAAAGATGAGTGTCATTCCCTATGCCTCGGCCATAGGTTCTATCATGTATGCCATGCTGTGTACCAGACCTGATGTGAACCTTGCCATAAGTTTGGTAGAGAGGTACCAAAGTGATCCCGGTACGGAACACTGGACAGCGGTCAAGAACATCCTGAAGTACCTGAAAAGTACTAAGGATATGTTTCTCGTTTATGGAGGTGACGAAGAGCTCGTCGTAAAGGGTTACGTCGATGCTAGCTTCGACACAGATCTGGATGACTCTAAGTCACAAACCGGATACGTATATATTTTGAATGGAGGGGCAGTCAGCTGGTGCAGTTGCAAGCAAAGCGTGGTGGCATCATCTACATGTGAAGCGGAATACATAGCTGCTTCTGAAGCAGCACAGGAAGGAGTCTGGATGAAGGAGTTCATCACCGACCTAGGAGTCATTCCAAGCGCGTCAAGCCCGATGACTCTCTTCTGTGACAACACTGGTGCTATTGCTATTACCAAGGAGCCCAGGTTTCACAAGAAGACCAAGCACATCAAGCGCCGTTTCAACTCCATCCGGAATTATGTTCAGGATGGAGACATAGATATTTGTAAAGTGCATACGGATCTGAATGTAGCAGACCCGTTGACTAAACCTCTTTCACGAGCAAAACATGATCAACAGCAGAACTCTATGGGTGTTCGATTCATCACAATGTAACTAGATTATTGACTCTAGTGCAAGTGGGAGACTGTTGGAGATATGCCCTAGAGGCAATAATAAAAGCATTATTATTATATCTCCTTGTTCATGATAATTGTCTGTTATTCATGCTTGAATTGTATTGTACGGAAACAGCGATACATGTGTGAATACACAGACCACAATGAGTCCCTGGTAGGCCTCTAGTTACCAGCTCGTTGATCAACAGATGGTCACGGTTTCCTGACCATGGACATGAGATGTCAGTGATAACGGGATCACATCATTAGGAGAATGATGTGATGGACAAGACCCAAACTTGAGCATAACACGAGATCGTATAGTTCGTAATGCATAAGCTTTTCGGTGTCAAGTATTTATTCCTTAGACCATGAGGTTGTACAACTCCCGGATACCATAGGAGTACTTTGGGTGTGCCAACCGTCACAACGTAACTGGGTGGCTATAAAGGTACGCATCCGGTATCTCCGAAAGTGGCTGTTGAGTTGGTACGAACCGAGACTGGGATATTGTCACTCCGTATAACGGAGAGGTACCTCTGGGCCCACTTGGTAAGACATCATCATAATGAGCTCAATGTGACTAAGTAGTTAGTCACGGGATGATGGATTACAGATCGAGTAAAGAGACTTGCCATAACGAGATTGAACAAGGTATCGGGAATACCGACGATCGAATCTCGGGCAAGTACCGTACCGATGGACAAAGGGAATAACAACGGGATTGAGTGAATCCTTGACACGGTGGTTCATCCGATGATGATCATTGAGGAACACGTGGGAACCAACATGGGTATCCAGATCCCGCTGTTGGTTGTTGACCGGAGAGTGGTCTCGGTCATGTCTACGTGTCTCCCGAACCCGTAGGGTCTACACACTTAAGGTTCGGTAACGCTAGGGTCGTAGAGATAAATTCATGTGGAAACCCGAAAGTTGTTCGGAGTTCCAGATGAGATCCCGGATGTCACGAGGAGTTCCGGAATGGTCCAGAGGTAAAGATTGATATATAGGAAGTCCAGTTTCGGCCAACGGGTGATCTCCGGGGGTCACCGGGAGCGTCCCGGGACCACCGGAGGGGCCCCGGGGGTCCACCGGGTGGGGCCACCCATCCCGGTGGGGCCCCTAGGCCGCAAGGGGAAGTGTCCAGCCCCCTGGGCTGGTGCACCACTAGGGGGCCCACCTCCCCATGCGCCTAGGGTTAAAACCCTAAGGGGGAGGGGGGCTCCACTTGCCTTGGGGGGCAAGGAACCCCCCCTGGCCGCCGCCCCCTTGCAGATTGGATCTGCAGGGGGCCCAGGCACACCCCCTGGCCCCTATATATGTGGGGAGGGAGAGGGCAGCCGCACCCAAGCCCTGGCGCCTCTCCCCCTCCCGTCACACGTCCATACTCCCAACGCAGGGCGCCCGGCGAAGCCCTACTGCGATCTCCACTGCATCCGTCATCACTCCGTCGTGCTGTCGGATCTCTGACGACTTCTCCTCCCCCCTTGCTGGATCAAGAAGGAGGTGACGTTGCTGCACCGTACGTGTGTTGAACGCGGAGGTGCCGTCCGTTCGGCGCTAGATCATCGGTGACGAAGAACGTGAAGAGTTCGACTACTTCATCCACACTTCGTTGAAAGCTTCCGCATGCGATCTACATAACGGTATGTAGATGCACTCTTACTTGCTCGTTGCTAGATGTCTCCATAGTTGGATCTTGGTGAAAGTGTAGAAAATTTTTGAATTATGCTACGTTCCCCAACAATCGGATCCAAACCGGAACCCATTAGCTTAATGGCGACCCGTTATGGTGGATGCCACATGTCGGTTACCCTTGACGAAAACACTTCCGTGACGCGCCATTCATCGTCGTGGAAGTGGACACTTCCGGGATGATAATTTTGGTATTTTCATGGAACACTTCTACAACAGCACATGTATGACTATCTTGATTGTGTCATAAAATCATCATGGATGTACATGCATGACAGGAAACGTGACCTACTATGACAAACATGTATTATCTTGGAAGTGAGTTTTTTTGTAGTGCACAGCCTCTTGTTGCACAATAACAACAGGCACTGTCCAGGATTCAGAATTTGGATTTTCAGATTCTTCAATCACAATGCTACCTGGTACATCTCTGAGTTCATCTACTCTGATCTGAACCATTAAACAGCCTTAGTAGTTCTAGGTTTGTCCCAAAGCAGCATCCTCCCAAAGCTCCTGACCGCATGCGCTATTTCATGAATATCTCTTTTATCAAAAGGAAAACCAACAAGGAGCACCCAAATGTCTCTGTTCAAAACTAGTTTTCTCCAAGTCAGTCATTGATTGTGCCTTTGAAAAATGACACGCACATCTCCATACCGATGAGGACTTTGCAGAACCAGAGCATCCCGATCAAAAGGAGAGTTAAAACGCACATACGCTTGTCCAAACGGGCATGGACAAATCTCAACAAAAGCTAAGTGTTTCTCTCCAGTGATGAAATCTCCTATGACTTGCGTGACATTAGGGAAGAATACCTAGTGATTTGGCGTTGGAACCACTATTGCTATGGCCCATTCTTCATGCCGGAAAATTGCTGCTAGAGTGATGACTCGAACCCTCGCTGGCCTTCCTGCGACTTGGATGGCCTGGTGGTGAGGCGGTAGGAATGGCACTGGGTCAAAGGGAATATTGTCGATGTCGATATTTAAGAGCTCACCACGAGCATCTGCTTGTTGCAGGAGGAGATTGGAGGTGAGGGGCGGTGGTGGTGGGAGAGGAGACGAAGCAGCGGACTACGTCCGGATGGTCACTCCGGCGTTTGTTGGGGGAATAATGGGCAATCCACTGTTTCCTTTGGTAGCGATTGCATTCCTCGGGGAAGGCGTGACGATTTCTCCATGGACAGGGGGTGGCTGCAGGTGCAGATACTGATGAGGACTACCGATTTGACGTAGCGAGGGGCTGCTATGCCGATCGACAGCCGCTGGCAATGTGGCCCTAACTTTTACAGTTACGATAGCGAATTTTGTTGGTGCAAGCTGTCCTTTCATGGCCCATAGAAAGACAGTTAACACAGAAGGTTCGAGGTTGGGCTACCCTGGGCTTGGCCTGTAGATTGGTGATAGGATTTTGATGGCACACATTTCCCGCCTCGGATGTACTTGTATTAACTGGGAATTGAAGTCTGTCAAAAGCCGTAGTAACTACCACCGTTAATGGAGCATGCTTTATTTGGCGTGATGCATGCTTGGCTGCTTGTGGCAGGTGCAAGGAATCTAGAAGCTCGAACTGCATCTGCATATGAATTTTGTCTTCTAGATCTAGAAACTACTGTCCACCATCGTCTCGCTCTAAATCAGGAAGAACACGGTGCTTAGGTCCATTGGGACCCCAAAGCAAGAAGCCCATATTGAATTCTGGGAGGGATATATTACCTCCATTGTAGATAGCAAATCCAACATCCAGAGATGAGACAGAAAACTTGAACAAGTGGTCATGGAGTTTGCAAACCTTGTAGAGTGATGCATGTCCACAGAAGCATGAAAGAAGAATCGTACCCACCGACTCCTCTGTGAGTCTGATCCTAGAGCAAGTGTATTCAGCAACTAAGAAGATTTTACGCGGTCCATTTCCCTCTATGTAGTTGATAGGGAGGCGAAGAGAATTCCATATGCCATCCTCAAAGGTATGGCCTTTGTCAAAGCAAAGATCTGCTAGTGACATGGCGAACAAACTCCAATGAGAAGAGGTCACCAGGAATATGGTGGCCGCCGCACATCGGAGTGGTGTACGCCGGGGCTTTATAGATGGCCGCCATGACCGGGGCGACCCACGGCGCGGCTAGGTAGAGGCGTGGCTAGGAGGAGGTGTGATCGTGAGCGAGGGGGGGGGGTCTTACAACTTGTGCACAACTTGGGAAGGAGCCGGGAATAAACGGAAATAGCACATTGTCAAATGGTGGGTGTATGCTGGCCAAAGAAGCATGGTGAGTAGGGCATAACTCCAAGCTCATGAACGTCACTCTACTCACCATGTGCATTTGGAAAATATCCCAAAATGAGTTAGGGCTCTGGCGGATCTCCTATGCGCCAAATATTTCCCACAAGGAAATTTCTTTACCTCCAAGGGAAAAGGTTCAACCTTCTAGAATGGGATACAAACCGTTCGGCCGACCTTTCCCATAGTTGCCAAATTCAAGGTTCAAAATGGTGAAAGCACTCGTTTCTGGATAAACTGTTGGTTGGGGCCTGCCACTCTAGATGAGCCATCAATCCCTATACTGCTTGGTGCTACCTGTTGAGCTTGCGTTGCTTTTTACCTTGGAGAGGAAAGGGTGATGCAGCAATGTAGAGTAAGTATTTCCCTCAGTTTTGAGAACCAAGGTATCAATCCAGTAGGAGATTACACAAAAGTCGACAAATACCTGCACAAACAAACAACAAACTTGCACCCAATGATATAAAGGGGTTGTCAATGTCTCGGTTATTTGCAAAAGTGAGATCTGATAGAGATAGATGAACTAGTAAAGTAAATATTTTTTGGTTTTTGGTTTATAGATTGAAAAGTAAAAGATTGCAAAATAGTAGATCTGAAACTTATAAGATGTAAAATAGACCCGGGGGCCATAGGCTTCACTAGAGGCTTTTCTCATGATTGCAAGTATTACGGTGGGTAAACAAATTAATGTCAAGCAATTGATAGAAGTGCGAATAATTATAATAACATCTATGGCAATGATCATGAATATAGGCATCACGGCTGTGACAAGTAGACCGACTCCTGCCTGCATCGACTACTATTACTCCAAACATCGATCGAAATGATTCTGTGTCTAGAGTATTAAGTTCATAAGAACATAGTAACGCCTTAAGAAAGATGACATGATGTAGCATAATTAACTGAAGCAATATGATGAAAACCACATCTTGTTATCCTTGATGGCAACAATACAATATGTGTCATGTCCCTTTCTGTCACTGGGATTGAGCACCGCAAGATTGAACCCAAAGCAAAGCACTTCTCCCATTGCAAGAAAAACCAATCTAGTTGGCCAAACCAAACCGATAGTTTGAAGAGAATTACTAAGATATAAGATCATGCATAAAAGAATTCAGAAGAAACTCAAATATTATTCATAGATAATCTGATCATAAACCTACAATTCATCGGATCTTGACAAACACATCGCAAAAGAAGATTACATAGGATAGATCTCCAAGAACAACGAGGAGAACATGGTATTGAAGATCAAAGAGAGAGAAGGGGCCATCTAGCTACTAGCTATGGACCTGTAGGTCAGTGGTAAACTACTCACACTTCATTGGATGGGCAATAGGGTTGATGTATATGCCCTCCGTGGTTGATTCCCCCTCCGACAGAGTACTATAAAAGGCCTCCAGATGGGATCTTGCGAGAACAGAAGGTTACGGCGGTGCAAAAGTGGTTTCGATGGATGTTCTGGGGTTTCTGGAATATATGTGAATTTATAGGCGGAAGAAGTAGGTCAGGAGAGGCACAAGGGGCCCACAAGGTAGGGGGGCGTGCCCTACCCCCTGGGCTCGCCCTCCACCCTTGTGGCCATCTCGCAGATCCCCTGGCGTGTACTCCAAGTCCATCTAGTGTCTTCTGGTCCAAGAAAAATCCCCGTAAAGTTTCATTCTGTTTGGACGATGTATCATATTCCTTTTCTGTGAAACTCGAAAACAAGGAAAAACAGAAACTGGCACTGGGATCTGGGTTAATAGGTTAGTCCCAAAAAATCATATAAAATAGCATATAAATGCATAGAAAACATCCAAGACAGATAATATAATAGCATGGAACAATAAAAAATTATAGATACGTTGGAGATGAATCGAGCATCCCGAAGCTTAATTCCTCCTCGTCCTTGAGTAGGTAAATGATAAAAAAATAATATTTGATGTGTAATGCTACCCAACATATTTTCAATGTATTTATTCTTTATTGTGGCATGAATGTTCAGATCCATAAGACTCAAAATAGAAATTTATTGATATCAAAATAATAATACTTCAATCATACTAAAATCAATCTACGAAGCTGAAAAAATAACATGGCTAAATAATGTTATCCCTACAAATCATGTAGTCCTTATGCTCCCTTTTCTCAATACAAAACACCCCTCATGCCCGTCTCGGAGTCAGCTGAGCAATTGCTTTCATACTCTACTTTTTCAAGCCTTTTTTAACTCTTCACACAATATATGAGCGCGAGCCATGGACATAGCACTATGGGTGGAATGGTGGTGGTAATAGATAAAAGGTGGGAGAAAGTCTCACATCAACGAGGCAACTCAATGGACTATGGAGATGTCCATCAATCGATATCAATGTGAGTGAGTAGGGATCACCATGTAACATATGCACTAGAGCCATTGGTGTATGAAAGCTCAAAAAACAACTAGTGGGTGTGCATCAACTTGCTTGCTCATGAAGACCTAGGTCATTTGAGGAAGCTCATCATTGGAATATACAAGCCAAGTTATATAATGAAAAATTCCCACTTGTGATACATGAAAGTGACAACATATGAGACTCTCTATCATGAAGAACATGGTGCTACTTTGTAGCACAAGTGTGGAAAAGGATAGTAACATTGTCGCTTCTCTCCTTTTCTCTCATTTATTTTGGTGGGTTTGGCCTCTTTTGTTTATTTGGGCTTCATTGGCCTCTTTTATTTTTTATAACCTCACATGGGACAATGTTCTAATAATGATGATCATCACACTTTTATTTACTTACAACTCGATGCTTAGAACAAGATATGACTCTATATGAATGCCTTCAGCGATGTACCAGGATGTGCAATGAGAAAGAGTGACATGTTTTAAAAATAGAACGGTGGCTTTGCCACAAATACTATGTCAACTACATGATCATGCAAAGCAATATGACAATGATGAAGCGTGTCATAATAAACAGAATGGTGGAGTTACATGGGAATATACCTTGGAATGGCTATGGAAATTCCATAATAGGTAGGTATGGTGGCTGTTTTGTGGAAGGTGTAAGGAGGGTTTTATGCATTGGCGGAAGTTGCGCGGCACTAGAGTGGCTAGCAAGGTGGAAGGGTGAGAGTGCATATAATCCATGGACTCACATTAGTCATAAAGAACTCACATACTTATTGCAAAAAATCTACTTAGCCCTCAAAGCAAAGCACTAAGACGCATGCCCCTAGGGGTGAGGTTGGCAGGAGTTAACCATCGCGCGCCCCCGACCTTCCCACAAAGAGGAAACAATCAAGATACAGTGCGCGCCAATTTGGTTACATAGGCCATACGAGCATGCTTCGGGAATCACAAACCTTAACACAATTATTTCTTTAACCTCACAAAATGCCTCTAGAATCTCTCTAATATTACCATCTTAACATCTCAAAACAATTACAAGGAGTCAAACTTCACATAATGTTTAAAGCTCTCTATATGAAAGTTTTTATTATACCTCCTTTGGATGTCTATCATATTAGGACTAGTTTCGTAACCCAAGAAAATTACCATGATGTTCTTTAAGAGTCTCAAAATAATATAAGTGAAGCAAGATATTTCAATAATTTCTACAAATAAAACCACCACCGTGCTCTAAAAGATATAAGGCCTCCTTTGGTTTAGAGGAATCATGTAGGAATTTCATAGGATAGGATTTCTATGGGAAAATTTTCTTTAGAGCCCTTTGGTTTGTAGGAATGGAATCATATTCCTATGTAGGAATTCTTCCTATCCTACACATTTAATAGGAAAATAAACATTAGCCTAGACTCAATGGAAAAAATCCTATGATGTGAATCAAGGGAATCTTCTTTCCTATTCCTACTCATAGGATTTGAGATACATGTCATCTCAATTCCTATGACTTTCCTATTCCTATGATTTTCCTACCCTATGAACCAAAGGAGGCCTAAGTGAAGCACTAGAGCAAAATTGCCTAGCTCAAAAGATATAAGTGAAGCACATAGAGTATTCTAATAAATCACGATTGAAGCGTGTCCCTCTCAAAAAGTGTGTACATCAAGGATGATTGTGACAAATTAAAAAGCAAAGACCCAAATCATACACGACGCTCCAAGAAAAACACATATCATGTAGTGAATAAAAATATAGCCTCAAGTAAATTTACCGATAGATGAAGACAAACGAGGGGATGCCTTCTTGGGGCATCCCCAAGCTTGGGCTTTTGCCACTCTTTATTCCATAGTCCATCAAATCCTTACCCAAATCTTGAAAACTTCACAACACAAAACTCAACAGAAAATCTCGTGACCTCCATTAGTAAAACAAAGCAAATAACCACTCAAGTTACTGTTGTGATCTTACTATAATTTAATATTTGTGTCATATCTACTGTATTCCAACTTATCCATGGTTCATACCCCCACCCCCGATACTAGCCATAGATGCATCAAAATAAGCAAACAACACATAGAAAACAGAATCTGTCAAAAACAAAACATTCTGAAGGAATCTGAAAACTTCGCATACTTCTGTAACTAAAAAATTCTGAGAAAATTGCACGATGTGGGGAATTTGTATATCAATTTTGTGTAAAAATTCCAGAAGGTTTCAAAGTTCCGGTGAATTATTGAATTTTCTACACTGGACGCAAAAGTTTCTGTTTTTCAGCAAAATCAAATCAACGATCACCGTAAGCCATCACAAAGGTCTTACTTGGCTCAAACACTAATTAAAATACCAAAACACAATTACTACAGAAGTAATAATGTGTAAAACTTGCAAAACAGAACCAAAAAGTAAAAAACAAAAATAAAATTGGGTTGCCCCCAACAAGCGCTATTGTTTAAGGCCCTTAGCTAGGCATAAAACGCAAATAGATCTAGGTCTCATCTTTGGTCTTATCCTTTTTTGTAAGGTTATGCTCAAATCTGGGAGGTTCCTTGCGCTCCCCATCATCTTCAGCAATTTTTATGTCTAAACCATCCAATCATTTGTTGCAAAGAGTGATCAATGTATTCATGTGGTGAATGTTTCCACCGATATTTTTGAGAGGTTCAATAGATTTTTGTATATCAGCTAAGTTTTTTTGTACTTCGCATAACTTTTCCAAGACTTGTGTTTTTTCTTAGGAATTATCGAATGCCTCTGGTGGGGATGGTATTCCTACCATACCCTATATTATCTCAAACGTAGTGTTGGCATCGATCTCTATAAATTTCCTTTAGCAGAAAAATCCAGAAGTTGCATATGGGGCATGTTTAAACCAATGTAAAAATTGCAAAGTAGAATTTGAATGTCGTCCTTTGTAGTGCAGATGCGATACGACTCTATCATCTGGTACATTTAAATTTTCTCCATGTTTTTGCTTGAAGTGAAGAACTTCAAAGTATGAAGACAAAGGAGGGATAGTGGTGCTAGCCATTCAAAGGCTAACAATCTAACAGACAAGCAAGAAAAAAGCAAGCGGACAAGACAAATGAAAGAAGGGCGAAGAATAGGAAAATCTTTTCAAAAAAATAATTTTACAAGTGGGGGAGAGGAAAACGAGAGGCAATTGGAAAATAATGTAAATGCAAGAGATGAGAGTTTAATGAAGGGCACTTGGTGTGTTTTGACTTCACGTAGATCTCAACGGCACCAAATATTGGCGAGTTGAAGAAGACAAATCTTCACTTGACTTAGTGTAGACCTCCTCGGCAACGGTGCCAGAAATTCTTCCTGCTACCTCTTGAGCTTGCGTTGGTTTTTCCCTTGAAGAGGAAAGGGTGATGCAACAAAGTAGAGTATGTATTTCCCTCAGTTTTAAGAACCAAGGTATCAATCCAGTAGGAGATTACACACAAGTCACCAAATACCTGCACAATCAAACAACAAACTTGCACCCAACACTATAAAGGGGTTGCCAATCCCTTGTAGGTTATTTGCAAAAGTGAGATCTGATAGATATAGATGAACTAGTAAAGTAAGTATTTGTGGGTTTTTGGTTTATAGATTGAAAGGTAAAAGATTGCAAATTAGTAGATCTTAAACTTATAAGATGTCAAATAGACCCGGGGGCCATAGGTTTCACTAGAGGATGCTCTCATGATAGCAAGTATTACCGTGAGTGAACAAATTATTGTCAAGCAATTGATAGAAGAGCGAATAATTATAACGTCATCTATGGAAATGATCATGAATATAGGCATCACGTACGTGACAAGTAGACCGACTCCTGCCTGCATCTACTACTATTACTCCACACATCGACCGAAACGATTCTGCATCTGGAGTATTAAGTTCATAAGAACAGAGTAACGCCTTAAGCAAGATGACATAATGTAGCGGAATTAACTCGAGCAATATGATGAAAACCACATCTTGTTATCCTCGATGGAAATAATACAATACGTGTCATGACCCTTTCTGTCACTGAGATTGAGCACCGCAAGATTGAACCCAAAGCAAAGTACCTCTCCCATTGCAAGAAAAACCAATCTAGTTGACCAAACCAAACGGATAGTTCAAAGAGAATAACTAAGATATAATACCATGCATAAAAGAATTCATAAGAAACTCAAATATTATTCATAGCTAATCTGATCATAAACCCACAATTCATCAGATCTTGATAAACACACCGCAAAATAAGATTACACCGGATAGATCTTCAAGAACAACAATGTCACATCGCTAGTCTGGTAGAGCTCCAGGCTAGCTTTTGCATCCATGCTTGATGTCTAAATTTATTTGAAAGTTCAAATGGGGATAGTTCAAACCCTAGCACCAGATCAAATCAACTAGGTTCAAATAAAAATATTTTCAATGAACCCAAAATGCCCTTTGAAAATGTTCATGATTTTTGTTAAAGGTGAAAACCTCTGCAAAAAATGATGCAAATGTTTTTAGGCCATTTTGGATTTTTGAGTTAACACATATTGTACTTGAATTGGAGCATTTAAATACTATTAATATTTTTAAATGCTCCAACAGTTTTGGAATTAGTTGAGGGCCTATGGAATAATTAAGTTAGTGGCCATAACTATTTTCAGAATTGTTAAAATTCATTTGGTTTGAAGACCAAATTAAACCAAATTTGCAAAATAGAAAATAGAAAGAAAATAGAAAGGGGAAGAACTAACCTGGGCTTCTTGCCTGTAGCAGCAGCCCATCTGGTGGCCCAGCACTCCTGGCCCGTGCCAGTGTGCCCCAACCTCTGCCAGAAGGCAGAGGCGAGGGAGGGCACGGCGTGCGCGCGAGGGCGCCACGCCACCTGCCTGCCTGCCCCTCCCCTCGACGCATTGGCCTCTCTGGACGTCGACACGCCACCCCTGGCCTCTCTCTCACTCTCTCCCGTGCCTTCCCCCTCCTCTTCTCTCTCTCCTACGCAGCCCGAGCGGAGCTCGTCGCCACCGTTCGCTGCCACCGCGCCCAGAGCCATCGCCTCGCCTCGTCTTCGTGCCCTCGAGCTCCGTATCCTCGTGCTGAAGCTCTGCGCCGAGCCACCCGACACCAGGAGCCCCTGGAGCACCATCATCGACCTCTTCTTCCTCCTCGGCCGCCGAGATCACCGGCGACCATGCGCCCGCTCCGTTGCTTCCCCAATCTCGCCGAGGCCACCGCTGCACTCCTTGTGACCTCCTCCGTCTCTTCCCCTCGCTCTCGTGATCAGCTTCTCGTCGTAGTCGTCGTTTCGACGATGACCGAATCGCGCCGCCGTGGCCACTTCCACTTGAGCTCGAAACCGAGAGCATCACCGCGCTCAGTGAGTCACCACGGGGCCGTAGCAACCACCCTTTCTCCTACCATGCCCTTCAGCGTCGAATCCGTCGATGTCCGAACTCCGGCACCGCTCCGCTCGTCAGTGCGGTCGATTCCGGCGACCCCGAGGCGTCCCGATCGCTTTGCTAATTGCGGTCGAGCACATGCTACCTTCTGGTGGCCTTCTCGTGTCTAGCCGCCGCCCGTAGCACAACCCCGGTGAACCTCCGCCGCGCAAAATGGTCGTCGTTGGCCACACTCCGGCGGGCCGACGTGGCCACTTAATTAGGGCCTAACCACCCCGGTAATCACCCCCTAGTGCCACTGCCTTATGGGCCTAGTGCCTATATTAATTAGTTTAACTTTTCTGTTGGGTTAGTACTAATCTCAGTGGGCCCGGCCTGTCACCTTTGACTTGGCCACGTCAGCTTTGACCGGGTCCCACGTGTGAGCCTCTATAGATGACTTTGTGTCACTGACCACTGAGCCCCACATGTAAGGTTTGACTCTGGGTAGCTCAGTTGACTGTTGACATAAGCATGACACCATGCTGACGCAGTAAAGTATTTCTGGAATTGAAATAAATCAGAAAATGCTTTATGAATTTCAGAAAATACTCGGAACTTCTAAAATTCATGTAAAATCAACCGTAGATCAGATGAAAAAGATTTATATATTAAAAATGGTCAGAAAAATATGAAGAATTTGTTTATGGCACTATCATGCATGTTTGAACAACTTACAACCCCTATTTATGATAATTTAAATAAATGGCATTTTAAATGTCCCATGTGAAGTTTGAATTTGAATCTAGTGTTCAAACACACTCCATTTAAATCATTGCTAGGTTCATTAGATCAAATCACAACATACTGCCATGTCATGATCATGCATCATATTGTTGCATTGCATTGATTGTGTTCTCTCTTGTTTACCAGTGTTTGTCGCCTCTCAGTAGACGACGTTCCGACGATGTGATCGATGACACTGATGAAGACACATCACCATCTTCAGAAGTGCCAGGCAAGCAAAACCCCATTGAACATTCTGATACAATCCCACTCTCGCTCCGGCTCTCTTTTACTGCATTAGGACAACAACATTTCAACTGCTTTTGCTACGGTAGCTGTACCCCTTTTTCCTCTGAATGACGTGTCATTGCCGCAGTAAATAGTTGAAACCCACTAGCATGAGTAGGAATTGTTTGAGACCTGGTGTGCCTACTCATTCATGCTTGTTTGTCATGCCTGCTACTGCTTAGAGTTGAGTTAGGTCCGATTCATCGGGGATGAATTGGAGGTGTGTGAACATGTCCTACTTTTGTGAGCTAAGTGTGTGAACACGATTTGGTAAAGGTAGTGATGAGAGGCCATGTAGGAGTACATGGTGGGTTGTCTCATTGAATCCATCTTTTGGAAACTGAGTTCTGTGTTTGTGATCCATGAACAGCTACTACCACACATTGGGCTCCGGGCACTCCAAGCTCTCTCGACTTATTAAACAACCTGATCTCTATCCAGGAGTTGCAATTAGTTTCTGGTGTTTGTAGTATACTCGAGGTCATGCGCAGCGCTGACCCTCAGAGTGGGGTGTGATGCGGCAGGTACATGGCACGGTGTATTGAGTCACCCGTTTGGTGGCTCGGGAAAACTGTACACATCGTTTGGGGCCGTGAGCGACACCCCGCTAGATCTCCCCACGGATGGAGCCCAAATAGGTGATAAACCTGGACTAGAGACTTGTGTGGTTAGTAAGGTTGTGGCCAACACCCTCGCTGGGCTTCCGCTTGAAGGTTGTCGAGTACATGTCGTGTAAACGGCGGTAAGTGGTGAGAGCGTGTGTGAAGAAGTACACCCCTGCAGGGTTATATATGATCTATTCAAATAGCCGTGTCCGCGGTAAAGGACTTCTGGGTTACCTGTACCGTTCATAGACAAGTGAAAGTGGATACCCTAAAATGTGCGAGATAAGCGTGAGTTCTATGGATGGCCTTCTCGTAGGAAGACGGGAGCGGATCCATAGTGGTGTATTGATTGGTGAATATGTGGACTCGTGTGCGCCACCTCAAAAGAGTTATTTGCAGTCATAGTTCAGGATATCCACAGACTCAAAGTTGGCTTGCTGCAGTCGAACTCCACCATCCCTTTGTTGATACTGATGCATATGTAGCTAGTTCTGATGTAAGTCTTGCTGAGTACCTTTGTACTCACGTTTGCTTAATTTATGTTTTTGCAGAGATACTTCAGTCTCACTAGTGGTTCCACGTGGACTTTGATGTTTAGCTTGTTACCTCAGCTACGATCTTGTATCCTTGGGAGGGTCTTGTAGATAGTCAGGTTTCTCAGCCTTTTTCATTTGTAGTTGTCTGTACTCAGACATGTTATGCTTTTGTTGCCTGTATGCTCTGTATGTTGGGTCATGAGACCCATTGTTTGTAATAAATGCTATAATGGCTCTTGTAGGCCTTTATCTATATGAGTTGTTGAGTTATGTTGTGATGCCATGTTGTACAGCGAATACTTGCATGTTATGCGTACGTGTAATGTGTATTGCTATGTGTGGGATCCGACACCTAGTTGTTTACCCTTGGTAGCCTATCTTATGGGAAAATGCCTCCTAGTGCTTCCACTGAGCCTTGGTAGCTTGCTACTTCTCCGGAACACTTGGGCTGGCCGGCATGTGTTCTTATTCGTTCCTGTGTCTGTCCCTTCAGGGAAATGTCACGCGTTGTTCCTTTAAGTTCTTGTAGCTTGCTACGACTTGGCTTCATATGTTGATGACCGATACGTTCATTGCTGGGTCATGTATGCATGTCCCTGTAATTTAGCGCCACTTTTGGTTTACAACTAGTCATGTCCGCCCGGGTTCTCTGTCATATGGATGCTAACGAAACTATCATATACGTGAGCCAAAATACGCAAACGGTCCTGGGCCAGGTAAGGTGGTACCCGTGGGGATACTGTGCGTGAGGCCGCAAAGTGATATGATGTGTTACATGCTAGATCGGTGTGACTTAGGATCGGGGTCCTGACAAACGAGGAGAACATAGTATGGAAGATCACAGAGAGAGAAGAAGCCATCTAGCTACAACCTATGGACCCATAGGTCTGTGGTAAACTACTCACACTTCATCGGAAGGGCAATAGGGTTGATGTAGATGCCCTCCATGGTTGATTCCCCCTCCGGCAGAGTACCGGAAAAGGCCTCCTGATACGATCTCGCGAGAACACAAGATTACAGCGGCAAAAAAGTGGTTTCGATGGATGTTCTGGGGTTTCTGGAATATATGTGAATTTATAGGTGGAAGAAGTATGTCAGGGGAGGCACGAGGGGCCCACAAGGTAGGGGCACGCCCTACCCCCTGGGCGCGCCCTCCACCCTTGTGCCCGCCTCACAGATCCCTTGGTGTGTACTCCAAGTCCATCTGGTGTCTTCTGGTCCAAGAAAAATTCCCGTAAAGTTTCGGTCCATTTGGACTTCGTTTGATATTCCTTTCGTGCGAAACTCAAAAACAAACAAAAAACAGAAACTGGCACTCGGCTCTGGGTTAATAGGTTAGTCCCAAAAATCATATAACATATCATATAAATGCATATAAAACATCCAAGATAGATAATGTAATAGCATGGAATAATCAAAAATTATAGATACATTGGAGACATATCACTTGGCCACATACACAAATTGATGGTGGCAGACGCGCTCCATACCGCGCCTCCAGCTATTTCCCTTTTGAGGACCCTCTCCCCTACATAATGGTTATACTGGGTTAAGTTGGTCAACTGAGTGTCCGGCCCAAGAGGGGCGGGCCCACTTCAATTCTATGAATACCCGTTATTTTTGTATAGTGTATATTTACATAAATCTAAGAAAAAAGGAAACTGAGACATCATGTGAGGCTAACAAGCCTTCAACACACGTTTTGGGAGTTCAATACGTCAACAACCACCCTCGGTGAGACCGATCTGAAAACTCGGTGTCAGGCTGCACCTATCAGAAAATGACATAGCCTCCGCACAAAATCCATCTGTTACACACTTTTGACTCATCTCAGTTGCACCGATCAGAAAACACGGTGGCACCGATATGTGTGAAAATATGAACGTTAGGAATCTCGGTGGGACCAATGAGAACAACTCGAAGGGATCGACATGCAAGGGCTTAGGACAAACCTCATCTCGATGGCGATAATTGCATCAACTTGGTGGGACCGAAGTGAAGTAATAAGGCAACACATAATCGGTCAAGCCGTCTCGCGAGACCGAATGATTTTTCAATGGGACTGAAATAATTGCAACAAGCAACAAAGAGCTGGCGAGGCCATCTCGGTGGGACCGAGATCCATATAGGTGGATCCGGATTGTTAGGGTTTTGGCAGTGGCTAAGTCGAGATGAACTCAGTGGCATCGGGTAGGAAATATCGGTGGGCCAAGTTTGGAATTTAGGGTTTTGTACATATTTGGATAGAGATAGTGGCTGAGGGTTTTGTAGCAATATCACTAAGCACTGGAGCAACCAGGTCATCGAGCAACACCTTATCCCCTTTTATTATTATTGTCTTTCCCATGGACTCAATGTGATCTTGGATCACTTAAACAATAACGTAGAGTCTTGAGCTTTTGCCAATCCTTATTCTTAGCATTTTGAGGGGTCCCCATCTCTAGTCCTTGACATCCCAATATTTGAACATCCTGAAATATTTATCTTAAATGGACATTATTTCAATGAGGTATATGTTGTTATGAAGTACCAAAACCACTCGAGGATTAGTTGCACTTTCACATATCTCCAAAACTCTCCCACTTGCACTAGAGTCAATCAAGTAGACAGCGTATGCCCATAGCTCTAACGTGCTCCTCGTGCTTGGGTTGTGGAAGCGGGTTAGTCAATGGATCCGCAACGTTTGCATCTGTGCAAATTTTGCATAACTCTATATCACCATTCTTTACGATCTTTTGTATCATGTGATATTTCCGATCTATGTGCCTAGTCTTGTGGTGGTTCCTCGGCCACTTTGCCTTGTGCGATGGAACAAACAATTTCACAATAAATGTCAAATGGTTTTACCGACGCTAGGAAAACACCAAGATCATCCAGAAAGTTCTGAATCCAAACACCTTCCTTTGCAGCTTCACAAGCCACAATGTATTCGGCTTGTGTGGTAGAATTGGCCACTTTATCTTGGTTGGAGCTTGTCTAGATCACTACTCTGTTCATGACATACACATATCTGGACTGTGATCGACAATCATCTATGTCAGTTTAGAAACTAGCATCGATGTAAGCCTTTACGACGAGCTCTTCTCACCTCCATAAACTAGAAACATTTCCTTAGTCCTTTCCACGTACTTTAGGATATTATTCGCCGCCACCCAATGAATCTAACCGGGATTGGCCTGGTTTCTGCTTGTTAGCAATATCAGGTCTAGTACATATCATATCATACATGATGGATTCGATTGCTGAGGTATACAGGATCCTACCGATCCTGCTTCACTCATCAAATCTCGAAGGACTCTGAGTCGCGCTTAGCCTTATACCATGTGAGAGCGGCAAGAACCCTTTCTTGGCCTCACTCATCTTGAACCGTTTCAACACTTTATCTATGTACGTACTCTGGCTTAAGCCAAGCAACCTCCTTGATGTATCTCTATAGATCTTAATGCCCAATATGTAAACTGCTTCACCGAGGTCCTTCATAAAAAAGTTTCCATTGAATGATTCTGTGACGGAGTTCAGCATCGAAATATCGTTTCCAATCAGCAATATGTCATCAACATATAGGATCGAAAACACTACCGAGCTCCCACTCATCTGCTTGTATAAACAAGCATCCTCTTTACTTTTGATAAAACCGAGACTAGTGACGACCTCATCAAAACGAATATTCCAGCTCTGCTTGCCTCAATCGATAAATGGATCTCTTGAGCATGCGTACCTTACTGGCGCTAGTTGGATCGACAAAACCCTCAAGCTGTAAAATATACAAGTCCATGGTTAAATTTCCGTGAAGGAAAGCCATTTTGACATCCATCTGCCATATCTCATAATCGAAGTATGCAACTATAGCTAGTACGATCTTCACCGACTTCAGCATCGCTATCGGCGAGTAAGCCTCATCGTTGTCAATGCCTGGAACTTGTTCATAACCATTAGCGACAAGCTGAGCTTTGTGGATCTGAACATTTCCATCCACATCGGTTTTCTTCTTCAACACCCATTTGCAACCAATGGTCGTGATGCCAAATGGTAGATCAACCAAGTCCCCGACTTTATTTTCATCCATGGACTTAACTCGGATCTCATGGCCTCCAGCCATGCCTCAGAATCTGGGCTCACCATCGCTTCTGCATATGTAGCCGACTCGTCGCTTTCCAACAACAACACATCGCGCACTCTGCGCAATATTTTCGACCTTCGTGGTTCTGGTACCGCTTCCACCTCAAGTTCCCTAATAGAATCCTATATGAGCACATCACCAGCCGAGTTGTCCCTAAGTTCTCAAAGTTCTTCGAGTTTCACCTGCCTCCCACTAGCTTCTCGCACGAGAAACTCTTTCTCAAGGAAGACCACGTTTCGAGCAACAAACACTATATATCAAGGTTCCCATCCCACAAATATGCACTTATCCGACTTGGGTGTAAGCTTGTCCAACATAAGTCACTTGACAAATGCTTCAAAACCCCAAATCTTTTGAAAAGACAACTTGGGCTCTTTCCAGTCCACATCTTAGGTGGTGCTTATCTACTTGGGCTCTATTGAGTGTGAAAGCTGCCATTTCGAGAACATATCCCCAGAATGACAAGGGTAAATCCAATTTTGTCATGATAAATCAAACCATGTATAACAAGGTACGATTCCTCCGTTCTAACACACCATTTCTTTGCGGTGTACCCGGAGGTGTGAGCTGAGGTACTATACCCCAGTTTTCAGATGGTTATCAAACTCCTCACTCATGCACTTACCACCACAATCAGATCATAGAAGCTTTATAGTCTTGCCGAGCTGATTTTCCACCTCGTTTTGAAGCTCCAGGAACTTTTCAAAAGTTTGTAACTTGTGCCTCATCAAATAGATATATCCATGCCTACTCAAGTTGTCTGTAAAAGTCACAAAGTATTGATAGACACCTCTGGCAGTCGTGCTCATTGGACCACACACGTCGCTATGTATAAGCTCCAATAGATCAGAAGCCCTCTCGCAACACTTTGCAAAAGGAGACTTAGTAATCTTGCGGAGAAAGCATGATTCACATGTCTCGAACGACCCGAAGTCGGATAGAGTTAGGAGCCCATCATCATGGAGCTTCTTCATGCATTTTAGACAAATGTGTCTAAGCCGACAATGCCAGAAGTATGTCGGATTTATCTCATTACGCTTATGCCTCTTGCCATTCATATTATAGACATGTTCCATTTCCAGATTCAAAATAAATAGCCCATCAACTATGGGTGCATAGCCGTGGAACATACCATTCAAGGATACTGAACAACCATTGTCCTTTACACTGAATTCAAAACCCTGACTCATCAAACATGAGGCAGAAATAATGTTTCGGCTAAGCGCAGGAATCTACTAACAATTATTCAATTCCAAAATGAATCCGGAAGAAAGCCGGAGTTGCATCGTGCCGACATCCAACGCATCAACTCTTGCTTTGTTGCTGACCCTGATGTCAATCTCCCCTTGTGCCACACGCCTAGTTCTTACCAGATGATAACCCACAATTATAGGATATCGCAACAGTTTTTGAGGGTAGAGTATTCAACCCAAATTTATAAATTCGACACAAGGGGAGCCAAAGAATATTTGCAAGTATTAACAACTGAGTTGTCAATTCAGCCACACCTGGAGATTAAATATCTGCAGCAAAGTGATCAGTAGCGCAGTAGTATGATAGTTTTGATAGTAGTGGTAACAGTAGTAATAAAGGTAACAATGATAGCAATGATTTTGTAGCAGTTGTACTAGTAACAACAACAGTAGTAACTTAGCAAGAAAAATATGTAGGAAATTCGTAGGGAGTGGATCGATGAATTCGTTGCATGATATTCATCATATAACAGTCATAACCTAGGGCAATACAAAACTAGCTCCAATTCAAAAATATAATGTACACATTTATTCCATAAATAGTCACGCATGCTTATCGAAATAACTTCCATGACATCTTTTGTCCTACCCTCCCATGGCAGCGGGGTCCATAAGGATACTAAGGGATATTAAGGCCTCCTTTTAATATAGAACCGGAACAATTCATTAACACATAGTGAATACATGAACTCCTCAAATTACGGTCATCACCAAAAAGTATCTCGACTATTGTCACTCGAGGGTTTACGAGTCATAACACGTAATAGGTGAATATGACTTGCAAGATCAGATCTAGAACATAGATATAATGGTGAAAACATAAATGGTTCAGATCCGAGTTCATGGCACCAAGGCCCAAAGTAACAAGCATTAAGCATGGCAAAGTCATAACAACATCAATCTAAGATCATAATGGATACTAGGGATCAAGCCCTAACAAAACTAAATTGATTACATGATGAATCTCATCCAACTCCTCACCGACCAGTGAGCCTATGAAGGAATTACTCACTCCCGATGGGGAGCATCATGGAACTGGTGACGAAGGAGGGTTGGTGATGACGAAGATCGAAGATCCCCCTCTCCAAAGCCCCAAGCGGACTCTAGATCTGGAAGCCCAATGAAGAACATGAGGTGGCGGCGGCTCAGTATTGGGAAACGAGATAATTCTTCCTTCCTGGTTTTTTCTCCGAAAATATGATTTTCTAGCATCGGAGTTAGGGTCTGCGGGGCCACCAGGTGGCTTGTGCCCACCTGGTGGGTTAGGGTTGTGCCCACCTGGTGGGTTGTGGGCGTGCCTTGGTGGATTGTGCTCACCCAAGGGCCCCCCTTCGGTGGTTCTTAGCTCTAATATTCTTTTATTCTGAAATAAATCTTCAAAAAGTTTTGTACGATTCTGAGAATTGTTACTTCTTCACACACAAAACACCATGGTAGTTCTGCTGAAAGTAGCATCAGTCCGGGTTAGTTTCACTCAAATCATGCAAATTATAGTCCAAAACAAGAGGAAAAGCATTAGGAAAAGTAGATATGATGGAGACGTATCAACTCCCCCAAGCTTAAACCTTTGCTTGTCCTCAAGCAATTCAGTTGACAAACTGAAAGTGTAAAAGAAAAACTTTTACGAACTCGTTTGCTCTTGTTTACATAAATAAGCTTAAGGAGCACCCAGGTTTTCAGCAAAGATTATGACTAACCATATCAACAATAACTCTTAAAAACTATAGTAACTCATGTCAATGGCATAATCAACTAGTAGCAATAATAAGATATCTCAGACGGCAACACTCTATCAAAAGAACCATGATATAATATGACAACAGTGGTATCTCGCTAGCCCATTCTAAGACCGCAAAACATAAATGCAGAGCACCTCCAAAGTTCAAGCAACGATTAAACATTGTAATTCATTGTAGAAAATATCCAGTCATGATGCATCCAACATTAACTATACACAATTCATGAGGATGACAATAGTGCTCTCAGATCTGGCGCTAATTTTAGAAGGTGATGACTCAACATAAAAGTAAATAGATAGTCCCTTCGCAGAGGGAAGCAGTGATTTGCAGCGGTGCCAGAGCTCAATGTTTAAAAAACAGAGATAAATGTAATTTTGAGAAATGCACCCTTCTTGTTTACGTCGCAACTGAAAGTTACTATTATCTTCCATGCTAAACACATTAGTGGCGACTCCCAAGCGATAAAAGTAAAGGTTTACCCCTGTCCACCAACAAGCACACTCCACGGCTGGCCGAATCCACGGGTACCGTCCATACCAACATCATTCCTGGGTGAGTTTTGTTTAATTATTTGAATTTTTTTATTTTGGGACTGGGAATCCCTATTACCGCCCATCTCGTGCAAGGATGAGTGAATAAACACTCATCATGAGAATAACCCGATTAGCATGGAAGATACCGACAAGCCCCTGTTGCTCTATGAACAATCCAGGCACACAAAAATGAATGCTTATTTGAAATTTTAGAGATGGCACTTGCAAATTTACTTGGGACGGCAGGGTAATACCGCATAAAGGTAGATATGATGGTCTCATCTGGAATAACTTTGGCTTTAGGATTTTGCTGCACAAGCAGTGTTCCCACTTAGTACAGGTGAAGGCTAGCAAATAGATTGAGAACTGGCCAGCTAGAGAGCGAAAACTTTCATAAACATGCATTATGAATAGTGAACATTGGATATTATCATGATTAGGATATGAAGACCATGAACATAAATATCATAGAGACTATGTTGGTTTTAATTCAACTACATGCATGAACATGTGCCAAGTCAAGCCACTTGAAACATTCAGCGGAGGATACCATATCATCATACCACATCACAATCATTTTATCACAATGTTGACATCCAAGATAAATCATTATCCACTCCTAGCTACTTAAGCATGGCATGAGAAACTATAGTCTCTAATTGTCATTGCGAACATGTTTCATCATAATATGATGAATCATAGATACTAGGTTAAACATATTTACAAAAAACAGAACACGTTGAGTTCATACCCATTTCTCTCCGCCACAGCCAGTTCATCAAATATCGTCATTATTCCCTTTCACTTGCACGACCAGATGATATGAAAATGATAATAGTGCGAGAGTTCCATGGAGTAAGCTGGAATATGCAAATATTTTATTCAAAAGGAGAAGACCAAGTAATATGGCCTCTTTGCTAGATCTACGATAATGCATACGAAAGCCACTCAACATTTTCATCATGGTCTTCTCCTTGGTATGACTCGATAAAAAGAAAACAAAATCAAAGAAACACACTGAAATATTTTTGGAGTATTTAATTTTTCTTGAAGAAAGCAAATTAAAGAAACAAAACAAAAAACGACAAAAACTATTTACATGGGAGAGCCCCCAACAAATAAAGAGAAGAATCGAGAAATATTTTTGGGATTTCTTTTAGTACTGCAACTAAAATAAGTTAGAAAGAAAAAACCGAAAAGAAACATGATTTTTTTTTTGGATTTTCATGAAGTTTTTCAAACACATAAGAAGAAGGCGAGAAAAATAAATCTAACATGGATGATACAATGAAAAAGTGTGAACACCGACAACTAGAATGAAATGTGTGAGCATGAATATAATATCGGTGGAAACACGTACTCCCCCAAGCTTAGGCTATTGGCCTAGCTTGGTAGTCACCATACGTAGTAGCCGTCCAGTCCCATGTCAAAGTACTGTGGTGGTGGTACCTGGGTGTCCCAATCCCGAGGCTCCTCCTCTACAACTACGTGGGCATTCCGGTAGGCAATGATATCATCTAGAATGATCATGTATCCGCCACTGGAAATAGAATCAAACTATGCAGGTGCAGGCAACAAAATACTATCATGGGTATCCACATGGAACGAAGTCGGTTAGCCCAGTGTTTGTAGCTAATTGTGCAAACTCTTGATGAATCCCGCCCCCTCCATGAAGGGATTATGTGGCCATTCGCATGGTCGCACCTCCGCCCTTCTCCGAGTATGGAGGTCATTGTCTGATGATTCCCCAATGACCCCCTTGGCATTTTTCTTGGAGGCAAACTTCCTAAAGTAACTCATCTTATTCCTATAGATAAAATTCTGAAAAAAATTAGTTCACAATTTTTTTGTAAACAAAGATTCACAAGATTGACAGCAACTACTCATAAGCATGCATAGAGGTTATAACAAGCATTCAAACTACTTAGAACTCTAAGAATTCAACATGCAAGCTCATCTACAGCAGCACCAAGAGTAGCTAATTATTCAAAATACAAACCACTAATGCAAAAACTAATTGGAGCAATGGAGGAGTCACATACCAAGTACAATCCCCCAAAATGGTTTTAGAAATGGAGCTTCAAGCAAAGAGATCAAAATCCGCGGGTATGAGAGCAAGAACAAGAGAGAGAGAGAGAGAGAGAGAGAGAGAGAGAGAGAGAGAGAGAGAGAGAGGGCAATGGTGATTTTTTCCTGGAGGTAGGAGATGACGGGCTAAAGAGATAAGTGAGGGGGCCCATGTGAGGACCACAACCCACCAGGGTGCGCCTGGGGCTGCTGGCGCGCCCACGTGGGTTGTGCCCACTTGGTGCACCCCCCCTCTGACGTTATTTGCATTAAAACTTCAGAAAAAATCGAATTAAATTTTCAGGGCATTCTGAGCACTTTTATTTCTGGGTCATTTTTATTGCACGAAAAATAAGTAAACAAACATAGCACGGCATTTTATTTTTATTAAACTAAGAAAAACAGAGAACAAAAGATAGTGACAGAAGATAGTGCCTACTAAATTCATCAACCTCATACCTCTAAAAATGATCCATTAATAAAGTTGATCAAGTCTTATTAATATCCACCTTCGATTAGCATGAAACCGAAGAACTCTCGTAATAAGTATATCATATTTATTTTTGGCAGTAGGTAGAGGTAGTTGAAACCTTCCAATAGTGAGTGTCGGAGATTTTCCAATAACATTCATACAATTCATTTGGAATTGTTTCTTCGGAAAGTTCACCGTATGCTCATTACCATTGATATGAAAAGTGGCCTTGCTTTTATTGCAATCAATAACAGTCTCTGTAGTATTCAAAAAGTGTCTACCAAGGATAACTGACATGTTGTCGTCATGGGGCATCTCAAGTATAACAAAGTCAGTTAAGATAGTAACATTTGCAACAATAACGGGCACATCCTCACAAATACCGATAGGTTTGGCAGTTGATTTATCCGCCATTTGCAAAGATATCTCAGCAGGTGTGAGTTTATTCAAATCAAGTCTTTTGTATAAAGAGAAAGGCATAACACTAACACCTGCTCCTAAATCACACAAAGCAGTTTTAACATAGTTTCTTTTGATGGAGCAAGGTATAGTTGGTATTCCAGGATCTCCAAGATTTTTAGGTACTCCATCCTTAAAAGAATAATTAGAAAGCATGGTAAATATTTTAGCTTCCGCTATCTTTCTTTTATTAGTTATGATGTCTTTCATATACTTAGCATAAGGGGCCATCTTTAAAATATCAGTCAAGCGAGTGTGCAAAAAGACTGGCCTATGCATTTCAGCAAAGCGTTCAAATTCTTCTTCATATCTTTTCTTAGATGGTTTAGGTGGAAAGGCCATGGGCTTCTGAACCCATGGATCTCTTTCTTTACCATGTTTTCTAGCCACAAAGTCTCTTTGATCATATCTTTTATTTTTAGGTTGCGGGTTATCAAGATCAACAACAGGTACTATCTCAACGTCACTATCTTGTTCATTATTATAGTCGGGTTGAGTGTCTATATGAAAATCATCATTATCTTTTTCATTATTAGTAGGTGAATGTTCATTACCATATTGAGTTTCAGCATCGGAGATATAGACATCATTATTATAGTCGGGTTGAGTGTCTAATTTCATTGAAGAATTTACCTCTACCACCTTGGGTGATGGTGTGTCAAGTTGTCGGCGTTCTGGGAACCAGGGTACCCTGACTTGCCTGCCTGCGGCCCATGACGTGGCTCCTTCACCGGTCTGGTATGGCACATCTTCAGCATTGACGCTCAAGACCCCCGCGAGGGGCCAAGCCTCGTGAGGCGGACGACATCAAGACCTCCGGAAGGGGCAGTCTCACTAAGCTGACTCCCGAGGGGCGGAGATCTCTACGCAAGACCCCACCTCATGAGGTTCGGGTGACGCAAGCCATGACGACCAAGGCCAGGCGAGCGCAGGACGACATGTTTCCTCTTTGTTTCTAAACAAGCAAGCACATGCGCGGAGTCCCGAGGAATCAACCAAAGGTTTCCATTTCCATGCAGCAAGACCATGATCGGTAGGACTACAGGACGAAGGTCATCACCGAGCCCACCGTGGTTCCAGGATCAGAAGCTTTGCACGCGAAGACCACCTTTAGTCAGGATAAGATGTACTGGTTGTCTCCCTTCAAATTTGGCCATTGTGGGATCCCTTCCCGCCTACATTTTGGGGGAAGAGGACTAAAGCCACTATAAATGTAGCTTATCCACCACATAGAAGGGGACGGATCATTCAGACCTCCCTCACCACCACAAGCAAGAGTACACCCGCGAGGTTGTTCAACCACTGTACTAGTTCTTGCTCAGCCGACCTTGAGGCAATCCGCCACATTGCAGGAGTAGGGCCACTCACCGATAGGTGGCCTAAACCTGGGTAGACTGCCCTCTGTCATTTTCCTTCTTGTTCCTCGAGCTAGATCATAGAGATGGTGAGTAGGCAGATAGGGGAAGTTGAGTTATTCGCATGCACCCAATGTTCGAACTTACAAGGGTTTTGCGGAGCCCTGAATCCAACATTTGGCACGCAGGTAGGGGTGCGTCAGAGTCTCTCTTCTTTTGACCAGTTTGTCATCGCATCACCGTCTCCATGGCGGATGCTCGTCGAGTTCTTGCTGAGAACCGGGCCACCCTCGTTGTCCGTGTGGCTCAGACTGCGCCTCCAGGCGATGGCATCCCCCGTCGTTCTCCAACACCGGTGATAGACGCTGCCACTGGCCCCGCTGCCCGAGAGCGCAAGATTCGTCGCTCCCGCTCTCCCCACGACGTGATGGCCGCAAGCAACCCCGTCACTGGCACCAGCGGCTGCTTCGTCCTCCCACGCCCCTCGTGGGCCAGTGAACTCGTAGGCCGCGCTGCTCATGGCGCGTGAGCTGCTGCGCTACCGCCTAGCCGACGACCTCTACGAGGAATGGCTGGAGCGCATCGCCTAGCTCGTCAGCGTCGTGGGAGAAGTTCCAGCATCGTCCCGCTCCCTACCTGCTCCACTACCTCGGGCGGGCGACCTGGCCATGGCGCACCTCCTCCTCTTCTCCAGCGCGACGTCATCCCCGAGCTAAGGTGTGAGGCTCCCCGGCGTGACCAGCCCCGCAGGGCACTTGTGCACGATGAAGAAAGCTGCCAGGTGGTCCAACGGTCCCAAGGTGAGGCGCGTGCACTCCCGGCGCCGCTTCGTCAAGGCCGCGCGCCGCTTCCCGCAGCGGCACGTGATCACACTGATCAAGCTCCACCTCAACAGCGGGCACCCGGATGCGCGGCAGGCTCCGGGCGTTCACCTCGGAGCTGCGATGCGTCGTTTGGCCTAGCAAGTTCAAGCCAGGCGTGCCTCCATGCTACGACGAAACACCCGACCCCGCTGAGTTCCTTCACCTCTACGAGCTAAGCATCGAGGCGGCCAGTGGCGACGATAAGGTTATGGCCAATTTGTTCCCCATGGCTCTCAAGGATGGTGCACGCTCGTGGCTCCTGAACCTCCCAGCAGAGTTGATTTCTTCTTGGGTGGAGCTTTGCGAGCGGTTCACCTCCAACTTCGAAGGAACTCGTGACTGCACCCCTGCGATAGGCGACTTGCGGCGTATTAAGAAGCAGCCGGGGGAAACCTTGCACAAGTACATCCAATGTTTTACCAACATCTGCATCAAGATTCCCAAGGTGTCAGACGAGGCCATCATCTCCACGTTCACTGACGGCATCCGGGATGTCAGGATGAAGGAGAAGCACGCCATTCATGAGGACCTGTGCTCGGCTCTGGAGATGTTCAACATGGCAGTCAAGTGTGCAAGGGCAGAAGAAGGCCGCCTCTCGCTTGTCGAGCTCCCTGAGGCTGACCCAGAAGACAAGAAGGCCAAGACCAAGGAACCCAAGCGCAAGGGACCTGCTGTGCACGCGGCTGAGCCCGAGATAAAGCGCGGGTGAGACTACCTCGAATCCTCCACAGGTAGCCACCCATTCCGCGTCTTCCACAGCGTGCACAACCACAACACCAACGACTATCAGGAGGTCATGGCCATCCGCGATGGACGCCTTGGTCCTCGCCCCAAGCACGGTGAACGATGCTACGGCCGTGCAGGTGGTCGAGGTGGAGGATGCTCAGAGAACCTTGACTCTTGCCAAGGCTGGCGCGATCAGCCTCGCGAGGACCACTGGCAGGGCTAGCCTCGTGAGGGTCCCTGGGAGGACCAGCCTCGTGAGGGTCCATGGAGGGACAACCTCGTGAGGACCATCCACAGGGCAATGCTAGCCTTCCTCCACTGCCACCACCGCCAGGAAGGAACGAGGACTGCAACCAAGATGATGGGGCTGGGGGGCTTCCAAGACCCTAGTGCCATCGCTTGCATCCTGGGTGGCGCTCAGGCCCCAGCATCCAATCGCGTCTTCAAGCAGTTTGCTTGTGAGGTAAATGCAGTCCTCCCCAAGCTCGAGGCAGCCCGTCCGCTCAAGTGGTCCAAGTACGCCGTCACCTTTGATTCGACTGATTAGCTCAAGTGAGCAGCTGTGGCCGGCGCCCTCCCTCTACTCCACTCGCCTACCATCAGCAACATGCTTGTCACCAAGACACTCATCGATGGTGGAGCAGGACTCAACATCCTCTCCGTCGATACCTTCGACATGCTCTAAGTGCCATATGATCAGTTTCAGCCTACCAATCCCTTTTTAGGTGTGACCGATGGCTCCACCAACCCGATAGGGCAGGTTCGCCTCCGTGTCACCTTTGGCGACCGCAAGAACTACCACACTGAGCTCATCGACTTCGACGTCACCCACATCCATCTCCCGTACAATGCCATCCTCGGGTACCTGACCTTTGCCAAGTTCATGGCAGCAACCCACCATGGCTACAACGTCCTCAAGATGCTAGGAAGCGGCGGCATCATCACGGTCACCTGCAATGAAAAATATGTGGTGTGCTCCCTCGAGCGAGCCTACCAAGCTGCAACGATTGAGAACTCAGATGCCGAGGGTTTTGCGTACCCACCTGAGGATGTCCCGAAGAAGAACAAGCAGCTACTCATCGTGGGGCCTCAAGAGCGCGGAGCGCCAGACGGCCCTTCCTCAGGAACTACGCCCATGGATGGGGCGCCTTCCCATCTCGCATAGGAAGACGCGCCCGATGCCCCTCTCAGGCTGGACTCGGGGGCTCTCCTCTAGAGGGCCTCCGACCTAGTCAACATCACGTGGGAGGCGCTCGGGCACCATGTGGAGGCGTGTTTCAGCGCGCGCTTCCATGAGGCGAGCCCACGGCGCAAGGCGCCAAGCGTTCAGGAGTTTGTTACCAAGGCAATCAAGGATCTCCAGGAGGCAAGGGCGATGTGAGGAGAGCGTCATCCTGCGCCACCGAGCACCGCTCCCTCCACCGACGGGGGCAAGGGGCTGCGAGTCTGTGTCAACATCCTAGGGCGCAACTGAGCCACGTCCCAGGAGCTCTTCTGGCCATCCCAAGTGGGCCGGTGCAAGGGTTCCCCTCAAAGCTAAATTTGCATGCCTTTCGGCCTATCGAACAGCGCTGCCTTGCACCAGCGCCACACGCGGAGCATCCTGCCAGCTCGCAAGGCCAAGCACCAGGAGATCCTAGCAGAGGAAGCTCTAGTCCTTCGTGAGCCTCCTGGACCACAGGAGCCTCGCGAGGTTTAGCGGCCAGATTACTCATGAAGAGCGACTTCTGTGGCGTGCATCTTTAGCTACCCCAGTACTTCTCCCGCAATGGTGCTAGGTGACATTTTTTTTGTTTTGATAAGTTGGGGGCGCCCCTCGGGCTGCATTATCCCCAAACCGTGTGGGTCTGTCCCCACGATGTGTATCGTATTTTTGTTTCATTCAGTTGGGGGCGCCCCTCGGGTAGCATCATTTCCAAGCCATGTGGGCCCATCCCTACGGCATGTATTGTTTATGCATCTATTAGAACTTGCCTTACCTTAAACCACATCATGATTGTCGCCTGTTCACCTCGTGCCACGACACCCTCCACGGCTCCCACACGTTACCAACTTGCCGGTTGCTCGTTCCAAGGAATCACTAGCATTGTGCCTGTGCTCGGGTCCGTCCCTGCGGTGCCGAAAAACCTGAGAGACCGAGCTCTGACTCGTGGCCAGCCCTGCGCACGTCACCTCACCGGGTCCTCAGTTTCTTCACGTGCAAGTGGAAGGATCAACGACATCAAGGAAAGCACTGCCGCATACTATGACCACTTTCTCAGATTGATTCGCAGGGACCTTTCGAGTCAGGCTAGGGTGGTCGCGCCGGCCGCTCCCCTCGACGCGATCCGCTTGCACGTTAAAGGGGGTCTCCTGAGCATCGTGCATCAGGGGCTCCTACTGGCTCTCAAGCCCTCACCCCCTGGCATTGACCACGGCCTCGCGACCTAGCATACAAGCGGCGGTTGAGCTTTGCTCAAGGACTGGGACCCGAGGACGTAGAGCACTTATCTGAGCTAAGGGGGGAGAGACCGGCGCGAGGCTCACCTAGAGGCGCTATCACTAGGGCACAACCAGGCATCCCGCCAGGAATTCATCGCAAGATAAGTCACCCCCGCACAATAACTATAACAGCATAACCTCATGTTTCAACCTTTGTGATCTCTCTCGAGCAATGTGGTTTTCCTTTTCGGCCTCTGGCAAGCAGCTTGCGCGCTAAAGGGACCTCCTAAGCATCGCGCCTCAAGGGATCTTACCAGACCTCAGGCCGCTCGCCTCCTGGCCTGGACCACGGCATCTTGACCTGGCATACGTGCGACGGCTGAAGCCTGCCTGGGGACTGGGTCCTTTCGGCGTAGAGCACCAAGCTACCACGAGAACAAAAAAGAGCGTAGTGCCCAAGTGAGTCGCGCAATCACAATACAAAACGCGGAGCGATTACATTAAGGTGAAAGCATTGCAACCACTTACGTGCCCCCACGGGGCTTAACATGATTCCGCGCAGGGAAACAAAGGAAGGAAGCTAGGGGAACCCCGGTCGGGGACATGACCGGCGATATTGGACGGACGTCGTCGCCCTGCCCCAGGCATAGCGAGAGCTCGGTGGCTCATAGTTGTCATCATTGCTTGTCTCCGGATCGCTGCTGGACTCCGGCGATCTACTGCCGCTGCTGGAGGAGCTGCTGACAAGGCCAAGGGCAAGTTCAGCGCCTATGGCCATGTCCCACAGATCGCCCCTCCTGGGGCAGCATTCCAAGCGCTGGCCATCCTCACTGAAGACCTTGAAGAAAAGAGTGAATGACGGAGTCTCCTTCTGGACGGCAAGCGCGTGCGATCTCGCCCCATCCTTGAGTCATAAAGACGCCGACTAGGGGAACAACCTCAACCTCCGCCTCGGTAGCTTGGCTACAGCACCCAGCATGCTGCAACCATAGCTCGGCAGGCCCCCTCGGCGGCATCATCTCGGCGAAGAACCTCGGGAGCCGGATCCACAAAGGAGGTGGCATCGCCGTCCACACCATGAACTCCCGAGAGCTGCCATCAGCATGAGTCGCGTGGCCAACTCACCGCTCGGCCGCGGCCGGTCCTTCGCGGTCATGGCCTGAGCGAGGGCGGACATTGCCCTCCTGCCCAGGGCCTTGCACGCGAGCATGAAAGGGGATCGGGAAGCCAGGCGGAGGCCACTCCATCCAAGGTCGCATCACTTCAAGCCCTCCGCAGGCGTCACGGGAGCGGCCGAGCCTCTTCTTCGGCGGGAGAGGCTCGGGCTCCTCCCGTTGAGCCTTGCCCTTCTCTGCCGCAGAGAACCTCCTTATCAGCGCCATGGACGTTTCGGCAAGATGGCGAAGCAAAAAGGAGGAACGAGGAGCAAGGAGATGGATATGGGTAGGGGCTCCACCACTCCTCATTTATAGCAAGGAGGAGGAGAACCGCTGACCTCCACGATTGCAGGTAATGATGATCTTTTTTTCATGCAGAAGGCCCCTGTCAAGTCGAACGGTTGCCGAGGCAGCATGGGGAAGTGCATACGCCCACGTCCCATCTAGGCGCCACGCGTCGATCAGGTCTGCAGGTTGTTGGAGCCCGCGGCGCTTCACCCTTGCCCTTTGGCTTCGCCTCAAAGCCAAGTCTGAGTGCGCCTTGGGCCCGGGGGCTACCGTCGGTGTTCTGGGAACAAGGGTACCTAGACTTGCCTGCCCGCGGCCCATGACGTGGCTCCTTCAACCGTCTGGTATGAGCCATCTTCAGCATTGACGCTGAAGACCCTCGTGAGGGGCCAAGCCTCGCGATGTGGACGATATCAAGACCTCTAGAAGGAGCAGTCTCACTAGGCTGGCTCCCGACGGGCGGAGATCTCTAAGCAAGCCCCCACCCCGTGAGGTTTAGGTGACGCAAGCCATGACGACCAGGGACAAGCGGGCGCCAGCGGGCGCAGGATGACAGGTTTCCTCTTCGGTGCTAAAGAGGCAAGCGCAGGCGCGGAGTCCCGAGGAATCAACCAAAGGTTTCCATTTCCATGCAGCATGACCAAGATCGCCAGGACGGCAGGACGGGGGTCATCACCAAGCCCATCGTGGCGTCAGGATCAGATGCTTTGCAGGTGAAGACCACCTTTAGTCAGGATAAGATGTACTAGTTGTCTCCCTTCAAATTTGGCCATTGTGGGATCCCTTCCTGCCTACATTTTAGGGGAAGAGGACCAAAGCCACCATAAATATAGCATAGCCAACACATAGAAGGGGACGGATCATTCAGACCACCCTCACCACCACAAGCAAGAACACACCTCGCGAGGTTGTTCAACCATTGTACTAGTTCTTTTTGTCAGCCCACCTTGAGGCAAGCAACCACATTGCAGGAGTAGGGCCACTCACCGATAGGTGGCCTAAACCTGGGTAAATTTCCCTGTTTCATTTTCCTTCTTGTTCCTCGAGCTAGATCATAGAGATGACGAGTAGGCAGATAGGGGTAGTTGAGTTCGTCGTACGCACCCTAGTGTTCGAACTTACAAGGGTTTTGCGGAGCCCTGAATCTGACACAAGTCCATGGATTTCTTCAATAGGAGGTAATTTTTTGACACCTCTGCTTGAATACATTTTTCCTTAGTACTTTTCTTTGCCTCTTGCATATCTTCAGGACTGAGATATAAGATACCCCTCTTCTTCGTAGTGGGTTTAGGCATTGGTTCAGGAAGAGTCCAATCATCATAATTTATCAATATATTATTCCATAATTCCTCAACTTGTTCAACAATTCGCTCCCTAAAAGCACAACCAGCACAACTATCTAGGAAGTCCCTAGAAGCATCGGTTAGTCCATTATAGAAGATATCAAGTGTTTCATTTTTCTTAAGTGGACGATCAGGCAAAGCATTAAGTAATTGGAGAAGCCTCCCCCAAGCTTGTGGGAGACTCTCTTCTTAAATTTGCAAAAAGTTAAATATTTCCTGTAAGGCAGCTTGTTTCTTATGAGCAGAAAAATATTTTTCTGAGAAGTAGTAAATCATATCCTGGGGACTACGCACACAACTAGGAGCAAGATTATTGTACCATATTTTAGCGTCACCCTTTAATGGGAACGGAAATAATTTGAGGATATAATAGTATGGAATTTTCACATCATGAGAAAATAGGGTGGCTATATCATTTAACTTAGTAAGATGTGTCACAAAGGTTTCAATTTCATAGCCATGGAAAGGATCAGATTCAACCAAAGTAATTAACTCTGGGTCAATAGAGCATTCATAACCCTCATCAGTAACAAGGATATGTGAAGTAGCAAACTTAGTATCACATTTCATTCTAGCATCCAAAAAAATTTCTTTCAATTTGCATAGTAATTTCTTAAGATCATCTCTATCATTGCAAGCAAGAAAGTCTCTGGATACCTCCTCATCCATAACATAACCTTCTGGTATCTTAGGTAATTCATATCTATGAGAGCTAGGTCTAACATGTGTTTCAAGATTTTCTGTTTCAATAATTCCATCAGTGTCATCATGCTCAATATTTTTAGCTCTAGCAATTTGTTCATAAAGAAATTCACCTAGTGGCACACCATCACCATGCAAGGTACTAGCATCATCATAAGTATCATTCATAGAAGAAGTAGCATCATCAATAAGTTGTGACATATCAGGATTAATAGCAGAAGGTGGTGTTGCAAGCTTACTTATAATTGAATGATAATCAAGTTTAGAGTGTGATGGCAGTTCCATACCTCCCCTCGTGTTTGAGGCAAAGATATTGGTTCTATCATCCTTCAGATTCCTCATAGTGATAAATAGATAATAATCACAACTGACTCAACAAATATAGCTACGCTCCCTGGCAACGGCGCCAGAAAAAGGTCTTGATAACCCACAAGTATTGAGGATAGCAACAGTTTTCGATGGTAGAGTGTTGATGTACAAAAGTAGGGGCGCTCTTTTTTACCCCTTACTTGTGCACGGGCAGTCAGAGCCACGCCTATGGCCAAACATAACGGAGCAGAGGAGGGAAGCTAGGAACACGGAGTTACCAGAACAACGCCAAGACGGCGGCACGAGAAGACCAAGCAAGGAGACAGGCTCTCCCCGGGCAAGGACTCTTGCCGGGGCGGCCCGCGCGCCCCCGGCAAGGGCTCTTGCCGGGGCGGCCCGCGCGCCCCCAGCAAGGGCTCTTGCCAGGGCGATGCACTCAGACGCCTCCGTCGCAGCCACACTTGGAGCCTATGGACTCCAACGGTAACGACAACATTGGAGCCAAGTCTCGGGAAGCGCCCACGTGATGGCATGCGGATCTTTGTGAAGACAAAGATCTATGACTCCAAAGATAAGAACCAGAAGCCATGGCGATCACAAGGCTCCTAGCCGAGGACGCCCACGAGGCCCCTTCAAGGCTCCTTGCCGAAGACACCCCGGAGCCCAAGCAAGCCTCTTGCCATGCGACACTCACGGAGGCCCCGGCAAGACCCTTGCCGGGAACAGAACCAAGACTGCGGCAAGCCCTTGCCGCCCCATCGCCGCCCTAGTTCGGTGGCCGACCCGCTGGCCCAGGTAGGCACCCACGTGTCGATACGTGGTTCTCGGGCCAGCTAGTCAAGCACATGCGTGGTGGCATGTAGATCTTCGTGAAGGCCCTATCATGACGCCATCTCAGCTGCCTGCCTCGCTGGCCTGGACGCGCGTCGCAACCAGACAGAGCGGGCATAGACGGGACGAGCTTCTTTTCTGTCCTCGATAAAGTAAATAGACACCTAAGCAACGCATTTAATGCGCCTTGTCCCGTAATGGCATGGGATAAGCCTATACACTGTTCACCTTTCCACCTCCTGTGTGCCACTATGGCAGCCCCTTTTAGACTATAAAAGGAGGCCCATGGCATACTGAAGAAGGATTTGGATCCTGGAAAGCTGGACAGGCAACATAGCTAGCTCAAGAACTCAAGAACACTCGAATATACACCAAAGCAGGACTAGGGTATTACGCATCCTCGCGGCCCGAACCTGGGTAAATGATTGATGTCCTGACTCTTAGACCTGCTCTTTGTACGACCTCGCGCCCGCCAACCGTAGAAGGGATTCGATTGATCCATAGGCGTCGTTTCGTACCGACATCTTTGGCGCGCTAGGTAGGTGGCGCAGTTGTGAAAATCTGTTCTAGTAGTTAGTCTAGCGATTCTTCATCGCCATGGCTCCTAAGAAGAAGACGATCGTGGCAGTCGGCTTGTCTACAGCCGAACGGCCCGTGCCGGCCGAGGCTGGCGATGGGGTGGTCGCGGGTGGGAGCCAAGGCGCGACCTGCGAACACCCGCGCCGTTCTAGCAGCCGAAGCCTGGAAAGCAACATCGTTCGTGCGCGAGATGACGAGCCACTCGCCACCAAGTCCAAGGGCAGAGCCAGGCCCCCCGCAGGCGGCGCGGGGCCCTCCAAGAGCAGCGTCGTACCCCGCACGGGCGACACGGCGACTTCCAAGACGCCCACGGCAGCGCCCACGGTGCGTTCCTCCCAGGTCATGCACGATTAGCAACATCGCCGCGCGGAGGACCCCGGGCGCCACTGCGGAAAGAGCCCCGTGCTTTAGTCACGAGATACAGAAGATCAGCATGCTCGCCGAGGCGCTGGCGAGGATTGTGTGCAGCTATGGGACCGTGATAGAGCTCCTTCTAACGTGGTTAGAAGTCGCAGCGCGTCTCGATCCACGCAGCTATTCCCGCCACCCACGCCGGCAGAAGCCTTAGCGCGCGCAGTTGCTCCTCGACTTCCCTCCTGCCGCAGAGAAGCTTGACGAGTGGAGAGTTACCGTTCGTAGCCTCGTTTCCATCGCCAATAAGGACGAACCTCGGCCGGCGGGGCCTTCGGGCCGACGCTCTGCCGAGCCACCACACACTAGTGGTGAAAGGACCGGAGGCACCGCAGCCATGGTACATTCTCCTCCTCCTCGGCAGCTACCACGTGTGCTGGTCCATCGGGACAACACTTGCGATGACGTATCCATAGCGTCGTCCGACCCACGGACCCACCATGATCAGCGCCAAGTTCTTTGAGAGCGTGCCTACGAGGACGCTCGAACCACCATCGAGCGCTGACGCGAGGCACGCCACCAGTCGGATAGGCGGGCGGGGCCTGCTGTGGACAACCCGGCGCCGGGAGGATCTGGAGGCTAACCTTACGAGGTAGGCTTTACCCGTGAGTTGCGGCATTTCAAGTGGCCCACCCACCACACCTTCAAGCCCGACATCGACGAGAAGTACAATGGCAAGACTCACCCGTCAGAGTTCCTCGGCATCTACACCATCACGATGCAGGCTTCTGGGGCGCACGACGACAAGGTGCTTGCCAATTATTTCCCGTTGGCACTTAAACCCAACGTTATGTCATGGTTGGTGCACTTGCCGGCGGATTCCATTTCTTCCTGGTCGGATTTGTGCCATGAGTTTGTTGGCGCTTTTACGGGAGGCCACCAGGCTCATGGCCAAGCAAGCGATTTGCATGTCATCCCCCAGAAGGAAGGTGAAAGCCTGCGCAAGTACATATAGAGGTTCAGCCGAGTGCAGTACAACATCCCAGACGTTCATCCTGCCGCCATCATCAGCGCGTTCCACCAGAACGTGCGCAACCGCAAGATGCGTGAGGAGCTCATGATGAATAAAGTCAAGGATGTGGCCGAACTCTATGTTCTAGCCGACAGATGCGCCCGGGCTGAAGAGGGAATGAAGTACCCCGGCGAGGACGCCTGTGTGGAAACCGGTTCCTCAGACGAAGACGACGTCGCCCCGACGAAAAAGGGTCGACGTCGCAACAGGAAACGCAAGGGCAAGGCTGTGCTTGCCGTTGAGGGATCCGACGATGTCGGCACCGCCAAGAAAACCAAGGCAGACGACCCCAGCAAGGAAATCGCCGAGTGTGCCGCCTGCCGAGCCTTGGCGGCCGCCGACAAGCCAGGAAGCTCCGATAAGCAGTACTGCAAGATCCACCGTACCAAAGGCCATGACCTCCAGAATTGCCGACAAGTCGAGCAGCTCGCAGAGAAGCAAAAGGCCGAGTATGAGAGGCAAGGCAAGGAGAAGTCCAAGATGGTGCTGAAGGATCCGGCAAGAAACATGGCGGCCAGCCTGGCCTCCACGGGAAAGATAACCTACAAGAACGACCCGCTCGGGGCCGTAACAAGAAGCGATAAGATGATAATCGTGAAGAGAACGACGAGTCTGGCGAGCAAGAGTTCCAGAAGGCCAGGGAGGCCATCTGCGTCGACGGCAGTGCCTCCCTACACACCTCCCACCGCCAACTTAAACAGTGGGTGCGTGAGATCACAGCAACGGAGTCGTCGTTCGATGCCCAGAAGCCGCTGAGATGGTCCAGCACCTCTATCATCTTTGACGCCGAGGATCACCCTGACCGCACTACTGCGGGTGGGTGTTTGCCATTGTTTGTCTCACCAACAGTACGCAACCTCAAGGTGCGAAGATGCTGCTTGATGGCGGTGCTGGCCTGAACATGATCTCGCCCGTCGTGATCAAAAGACTACAAATCCCTGATGGAGACCTTGAGGAGACGGGCATGTTTCAAGGGGTCAACCCAGGAAGAAGCCAGCCCAAGGGTAAAGTAACGCTGACCATCACATTCGGGGGCGAGCTAAACTACAGAACGAAGAGGATTGTTTTTTATGTGGCCGAGATCCCCTTGCCTTACAACGGGATCCTCAGCCGGCCAGCGTTGGCCAAATTCATGGCGGCGTCGCATTACGCCTACAACACGCTGAAGATGCCTGGGCCGATGTCCATCATTAATGTCCCCTCCGGCAAGAAGGACGCACTGATCTGCGCAGATTAGCTTTACCAGGAGGCAGTTGCAGCAACAGCCGCCAATGCACTTGCTCCTGGCACTGAAGCCCCGGGAGGGAAGAAGACCGGTAAGGCCTCTCGCTCCTACTCCGGCAAGCGCTCCTCTTCGGAGTGTAGCAATCCCATCAAGGACACGCCAGAGAGCTCCACCGGCAAGAGCAAGAAATCCATAGCTGCTCCACTAGAAACCAAGCGGGTGCCCGTCAAGGAGGATGGCACAGGAGGGGCTTTCACCATAAGCTCCGCCCTCGGCAGCAAATAGGAAGGTGCGCTCGTCACCTTCCTGCGGGCGAATGTCGACGCGTTTGCATGGCAAGCGTCTGACATCCCCGGCGTTCCCAGGGAAGTGATTGAGCACCATCTGGCTGTATTCCCTCATGTGTGTCCCGTCAAGCAGAAGGTCAGGTAGCAAGCTCTGGAGCGGCAAGAGTTCATCAGAGAGGAAACCAGGAAGTTAGAGGCAGCAGGCTTAGTGACAGGAGTGCTCCATCCAACATGGTTGGCCAATCCGGTGGTCGTGCGTAAGGTAAATGGCAAGTGGAGGCTGTGTATAGATTACACAGACATCAATAAGGCTTGTCCAAAAGACCCTTTCCCATTGCCACACATCGACCAGATTGTGGACTCCACGGCCGGATGTGACTTGTTATTGTTCCTCGACGCTTACTCGGGCTACCATCAAAACTTCATGACAAGACAAGTAGAAGAGAAGACAACATTCATCACCCCATGTGGTACATATTGTTTTATACGGATACCTTTCGGGTTGAAGAGTGTTGGTTCAACATTTGCAAGAGCAGTCCGGTTTGGTTTGAGCCTCAGCTACATAGAAATATGGAAGCTTATATGGATGATATAGTGGTCAAAACCCAGGACAAAGCAACGCTCGTACAAGATTTGGAAGAGACATTTACGAATCTGCGCAAGATCAACCTTAAGCTGAACCCTGAGAAGTGTGTCTTCGGCGTCCCGTCCGGCAAGATTCTCAGTTTCTTCGTGTCACAGCGTGGAATTGAGGCAAATCCAGACAGGATCAAGGTCATCGAGCAGATTGAAGAACCCAGGCGGATCAAGGATGTGCGTCGGCTTGCTGGCTGCGTTGCCGCCATGGGCAAATTCATCTCCAAATCTACCGAGCGCGCCCTCCCCTTTTTCAAGATTTTGAAAAAGGCGGGCCCAATGGAGTGGACCCCAGAAGCCGAAGTGGCACTGCAAGACTTGAAAAAATACCTCTCCTCTGAACTGATACTGGTCGCGCCTAAACCACAAGAGCCGTTGCTGCTGTATTTAGCGGCAACTAACCAAGTGGTTAGTGTTGCGCTAGTGACCCAGAGGGAGGTCAATACGGATGCGATAGCAATGACAGAACCTGATGCCACTGGGGCCGAAGCGACGCAACCAGATGGAGTAATGCGCAAGAAGAAAATGATGTAGCACCCGGTTTACTTTGTCGGTTCCCTATTACAGGGGGCTAGGTCGAGGTACTCCGGCGTGTAGAAATTGCTCTTCAGCCTCCTTATGGCCTCAAGGAAGTTGCGTCATTACTTCCAAGCGCATGAAATTACCGTCGTCACCCGCCTCCCATTGCAGCGGATATTGCATAACCCAGATGCGACTGGGAGGATTGTGGAGTGGGCCCTCGAGCTATCAAGCTTCGGTTTGAAATTTGAAAGCACTTCGACGATTCAGAGTAGAGTTTTGACAGAGTTCGTTGCAGAATTGACCTCAACGCCCGACGAAGAGATCGAGGAAACTACTCTCCCCGGCAAGGGTACGAGTCACAACTGGATTTTGTACTTTGAAGGGGCTTTCTCATTGCAAGGCGCCGGTGCTGGTGTGCTGCTTGTTGCACCCACCGGAGAGCACCTCAAGTATGTGGTCCAGATGCACTTCCGCGGGGAGGTATCCACAAACAACACTGCCGAGTACGAGGGATTGCTTGCCGGTCTCAGGATCGCGGCGGACCTCGGGATCAAGAAGCTCATCGTCATACGAGATTCGCAGCTCGTCGTCAGGCAAGTGAGCAAAGATTACCAGAGCCCGTTGATGGATGCCTACGTGGATGAAGTAAGGAAATTGGAGGAGCGTTTTGATGGTATACAAGCTGAACATGTCCCCCGAGCAGAGAACGACATCGCCGACTACTTGTTGAAACGCGCCGCCGTTAAACTACCTATGGAACCAGGTACCTTTGTGCTCCGATTATTTTAGCTATCTGTTGAACCATCGACAGAACCAAACAAGCGAAGGAAATCATGCCCCGGCAAGTACTTTCCTGCCGAACCCATAGCGGTGGCCGGCGAAGGTGTTGCCAGGGATGCTGAGCCTGCCGTGGCGCAACAGACTCCGGTGGGGCATCAAGCCCTGGCCGTTGAGGCAATCGCTCCCGTGGCAGAGGAAATGCCTTTGGTCCTTGTCGTCGAGCCCCAGGCTTCGGCATGGGCACAACATACCGTCTAATTCCTCCAGACCGGGGAACTTCCAGAGGAGCAGGAAGAAGCTGAGAAAGTAGCACGTCGGTCTGCCATGTACCAGTTCGTCGACAACGTCATGTACCGAAAAAGACCAAACGACATGAAATTTAAGTGCATCACCTGGGAGGAAGGACTAGGGCTATTGGCAGAGATACATGGAGGCATATGTGGCTCCCTCATAGGGTCAAGAGCCCTTGCTGGCAAGGCATTCCGGCAAGGTTTCTTCAGGCCCACTGCCCTCCAGTATGCAACGACACTAGTAACCAAGTGTGAAGCGTGTCGGTTTCATTCGAAGAAACTTCATCAACCAGCTCAAGCTCTCCAAACAATCCCTCTCTCCTAGCCATTCTTAGTTTGGGGGCTCGACATATTGGGCCCTTTTCCCCGTGCTGTCGGGGGCTTTGAGTACTTGTACGTAGCGATCGACAAGTTCACAAAGTGGCCGGAGGTTGAAGCAGTTAGAAAGGTGACAGCACGATCGGCCGTCCAGTTCTTCAAGGGCCTGGTCTGCAGTTTTGGTGTACCAAACAGAATCATCACCGACAACGCGACGCAGTTCACAAGAAACACCTTCATGCAATATATTCAAGACCTCGGTGGCAAGGTCTGTTTCGCTTCTGTTGCACATCCACCAAGCAACGGCCAGGCGAAAAGGGCAAATGCTGAAGTACTGCGAGGCCTCCGGACAAGGACTTTTGACAGGCTACACCAGTGCGGAAGGCGCTGTATTGATGAATTGCCGGCAGTTCTTTGGTCAATCAGGACAACACCAAATCGAGGCACCGGCCAGACACCCTTCTCCCTCGTTTATGGGGCGGAGGCAGTTCTCCCCACAGAACTCACATACGGGTCACCCCGAGTGCTCGCTTATGATGAGCTTGAGCAAGAGCGACTTCGGCAAGATGACGCAACGCTCCTCGAGGAAGATCGTCTTTGGGCGGTTGTACGAGCAGCACGCTACCAGCAAGCCTTGCACCACTCTTCGGCACGTTCAGTCGGCCAATAATTCCAACAACTTGACGCCGAAGTGGGAAAGCCCTTATCGGGTAATACGAGTCACGAGGCGTGGCACAGTCCGCCTAGAGACCGAAGATGGTATCCCAGTGAGTAACTCCTGGCACATTGAACATCTTCGCAAGTTTTACCCGTAAGGCGCGGTTGTCGGGCCTCCTGGCAAGCCACCCTTTTGTACAAGCCTTGTCGGAAGGCATGTAACCCTTCATACAAAGCCAGGTGCAGACCCTGAGCATAAATAAATGAAGCGCTGGTGCCCTAAGGTTTATCATGCATGCTAGGTTGAGTCTCTTTCTCTGTTAGGGTTGATAGTGCTTAACGGCAGCTAATCCCTAGCATAGAGGTCGATTTTGCGTCTCTCTGTTTCCTTTATGTCCTCTTGATTCACAGGATCCATGGACGTCCTTGCTGAACTGTTTGAAAGAAAGGGGGCGGGCCGACGCTCCGACCCCGGGAAAACTAAGGTTGACGGGGGCTGCACGACCAGAGGTCAAACCACGGAAAGACAAGGTTGCCGGGAGATACATGGCCCAGATAAGTCTTTCATCCCCCGCTCCTTTTCTTCTGTATGAAACTTGAATGTACGAGGCCTCGTTTGCTCCTATGCTATCGTGCTCCCTTTTTTCCTTGTGTCCGACAAGCTTTGTCTTGGCCCGGTGCTGTGTAGTAGCGTGATGGGAAGGGAGCAAGCGAAGGGCCTAACCCTACCCGATTACTATTCCTACCAAGGGCGCGAATACAGTTATGAGGCGGGGAAGAAACGGCAAGGCTTGTTGCTGGGGCACGTTGCTTATCTTAAGATAACAAGGATCCGCCCCTTGGTGTGGTTCTTGCCCACGCACGAACAAACCCGGCAAACACCCTTCTCTTCATAAATACGTTGTAAACAAGTACAATTCATATGGAATGCATACATGAGCAAGGGGGTCACAGGATTTAAATCTTACAAAGGCCCGTAGGCTTAAAAACTAAAACGAGATAAGATGCTCGTAATCCCATTCTTGTCCCTCTCCTCGGGAAATGGAACAAGATAGCGAAGGGAAAAAGAAGTGCCTAGGCGAAGCACGAGCAGCAGAAAGCACTAAGAGAACATCCCGGTGGCTGTCCCAAAGGAGGCTGGCGATGATGGCGCCGGGAGAAGAGCCGAAAGATGGGGCAGTGGGCCGGCAATGCGCGGGTTGATGCCTGCATACTCCGACATGACGACCGCCGCCCACCTTCTTCGCCTTCTCCAGCCTCCCAATGCCAGCCGCCCAAGGAGGCGACCCCGAGAAGTTCAAGGGCTGGCGGTGCAGATGATGGTGCTGCCAGCACAGCCCAGGGATGGTGCATCCGCTGGCTAGTCGGACCCGTCATCCTCCCGCCCGCCGCCCTCGTCGTCGTTGCGGTTGACCTCCCCATCGCTCTCGCTCAGGGAGGAGTTTCGGTCGTCGGTCGAGCTCTCCACACAGCACCCTATCATGTGGCTCGAGCGCCCGAAGACTTTGACAGAGAGTAGATCGCTCTCCGCTAGCCTGAAGCTGAGGACGTGCCCCTTCACCAAGCAGTGGGCACGCGCGAAGGTCTTCCACCCACGGCGAAGGAGCATCACGTGAGGGGTGGGAAACTTGGTGTCCACCAACATGGAGCCATGGCAACACCCCTCCATGTGAAGCCTCAGCCTCGATGGCTGATCGACCTCCAACACCCTCGCGAACGCTCCAGGAAGGCGAAGGCGATTGCGCGGTGGCTCACGCAGCTGTAGGATGAACTCCAACGCCGTGTCCTTGACATAGCCGCGTTGGGAGGCAGGAGGAGACAATGAAGGAGATGAAGATGAGACGATGGCGGTGCGGGTGTCCCCCGACCTCGACTGCCTCTGCCTCGACCGCCTCGCCGACCACGACCCCGGCCGGCATTTCTGCCTCCAGCATGCCCCTCATCTGAGGAATCCGGCTCCTCTTGGACCACCGCCGCCCTCTGATGGGAAGACG
>LR738715.1:391794986-391805758 GCA_902687465.1 Secale cereale | reverse complement strand
CGTGAGGGGTGGGAAACTTGGTGTCCACCAACATGGAGCCATGGCAACACCCCTCCATGTGAAGCCTCAGCCTCGATGGCTGATCGACCTCCAACACCCTCGCGAACGCTCCAGGAAGGCGAAGGCGATTGCGCGGTGGCTCACGCAGCTGTAGGATGAACTCCAACGCCGTGTCCTTGACATAGCCGCGTGGGGAGGCAGGAGGAGACAATGAAGGAGATGAAGATGAGACGATGGCGGTGCGGGTGTCCCCCGACCTCGACTGCCTCTGCCTCGACCGCCTCGCCGACCACGACCCCGGCCGGCATTTCTGCCTCCAGCATGCCCCTCATCTGAGGAATCCGGCTCCTCTTGGACCACCGCCGCCCTCTGATGGGAAGACGACCTGGTCGCTTCCGTGGAGTCATGGCCATGACCGCGCCCTCTCGGCATACCTTGGGGAGGGAAGGAATCAAATAGGACGAAGATGAGTGGAGGGAAGAGGAGCGATGTTCCTCTCCTTCCCTCTTTATAGAAGGGCGACCGCCCGAATCAACCAGTCCAAACGCCGAAGGCACAAGGGAACGGGACTGCCATGCTGCTCCAATCAGCGGCGTTAGGCCCCCCTCAGCGTTAATACCCGCGCCCTCAGCATCCACCGCTTGCCCTCCCCGATGCATGAGGGGTACGTGGCGGGCGGATCGGGAGTCAGATGACGCGTGGTATGACCGTTTCGCACCCCGTGATCGTGGAGCCACCCAAGTCCACTTTGTAAATGGGCCGCGCCCCCGCGACTTCCTCTATTCTTTAAGAGGAGGGCACGAACCGCCTCTTTACTATATTTTGGAACCACAAGATGATGTAAGCATGCTGTGATCACCCCACGCACGACCCCCACGTCAGCGCAGATCGTGGGGGAAGCGCAACCACCGGAGGAGTTACTGCGATAAAAGGAATCCAACCTCACTGATCGCGCACCGTTCTAGGGCCTAGCCCAATAGTGCGTTGCGCTTATGAATGGCCCAGGACCTGGGGCTCCTGTCGGTGTACAAAAGTAGGGGCGCTCTTTTTTTACCCCTTACTTGTGCACGGGTAGTCAGAGCCACGCCTGTGGCCAAACATAACGGAGCAGAGGAGGGAAGCCAGGAACACGGATTTACCAGAACAACGCCAAGACGGCGGCACGAGAAGACCAAGCAAAGAGAGAGGCTCTCCCCCGGCAAGGACTCTTGCCGAGGCGGCCCGCGCACCCCCGGCAAGGGCTCTTGCCGGGGCGATCCACTCAGGTGCCTCTGTCACAGCCACCCTTGGAGCCTATGGACTCCAACTGTATCAACAACATTGGAGCCAAGGCTCAGGAAGCGCCCACGTGATGGCATGTAGATCTTTGTGAAGACAAAGATCTATGACTCCCAAGATAAGAACCAGAAGCCATGGCGATCACAAGGCTCCTTGCCGAGGACGCCCACGAGGCCCCGGCAAGGCTCCTTGCCGAAGACACCCCGGAGCCCCGACAAGCCTCTTGCTGCGGGACACTCACAGAAGCCCCGGCAAGACCCTTGCCAGGAACAGAAGCAAGACTACGGCAAGCCCTTGCCACCCCATCGCCGCCCTAGTTCGGCGGTCGACCCGCTGGCCTATGCAGGCACCCACGTGGCAATACGTGGTTCCTAGGCCAGTTACTCAAACACCTACGTGGTGGCATGCAGATCTTCGTGAAGGCCCTACCACGATGCCACCTCAGCTGCGTGCCTCGCTGGCCTGGACGCGCGTCGCAACCAGACAGAGCGGCCACGGACGGGACGGGCTTCTTTTCCGTCCCTGATAAAGTAAATAGACACCTAAGCAACACATTTAATGCGCCTTGTCCTGTAATGGCATGGGATAAGCCTATACACTGTTCACCTTTCCACCTCATGTGTGCCACTGTGGCAGCCCCTTTTAGACTATAAAACGAGGCCCGCGACATACTGAAGAAGGATTCGGCCTGGAAAGTTGGACAGGCACCGTTGCTCGCTCAAGAACTCAAGAACACTCGAATATGCACCAAAGCAGGACTAGGGTATTACGCATCCTCGCGGCCCGAACCAGGCTAAACGATTGTTGTGCTGACTCTTAGACCTGATCTTTGTACAACCTCGCACCCGCGAACCGTAGAAGGGATTCCAGTGATCCCATAGGTGTCATTTTGTACCGACATAGAGTATTCAACCCAATTTATAGATTCGACACAAGGGGAGCCAAAGAATATTTGCAAGTATTAGCAACTGAGTTGTCAATTCAGCCACACTTGTAGATTAAATATCTGCAGCAAAGTGATCAGTAGAACAGTTGTATGTTTTTTTTTTGATAGTAGTGGTAACAACAGTAATAAAGGTAATAGTGATAGCAATGATTTTGTACCGGTGGTAACAGTAACAGAAGTTGTAGTAACTTAGCAAGAACAATATGTAGGGAATTCGTAGGCATTGGATTGGTGAATTCGTCGGATGATATTCATCCTATAACAGTCATAACCTAGGGCGATACAAAACTAGCTCCAGTTCATAAATATAATGTAGGCATGTATTTCGTAAATTGTCATGCGTGCTTATGGAAAGAACTTGCATGACATCTTATGTCCTACCCTCCCATGGCAGCGAGGTCCACAAGGAAACTAAGGGATATTAAGGCCTCTTTTTAAAAGTGAACCGGAACAAATCGTTAACACATAGTGAATACGTGAACAAATCATAACACGTAATAGGTGAATATAACTTGCAAGATCGGATCTAGAACATAGATATACTGGTGAAAACATAAATGGTTCATATCTGAGTTCATGGCACCCGGGCCCAAAGTGACAAGCATTAAGCATGGCAAAGTCATAACAACATCAATCTCACAACATAATGGATACTAGGGATCATTCCGTAACAAAACTAACTCGATTACATGATGAATCTCATCCAACTCTTCATCGACCAACGAGCCTACGAAGGAATTACTTACTACCAGTGGGGAGCACCATGGAATTGGTGATGAAGGTGGGTTGGTGATGATGAAGATTGAAGATCCCACCTCTCCGGAGCCTCAAACAGACTCCAGATCTGGCATCCCGATGAAGAACAGGAGATGGCGGCAGCTCCGTATCGTGAAACGAGATAATTCTTCATCCCTAATTTTTTTCTCTGAAAATAGGATTTTATAGCGTCGGAGTTAAGGTCTACGGGGCCACCAGGTGGGCACTACCCACCTAGGCGCGCCTGGAGGGCGAGCGCCCTGGTGGGTTTTGCTCACCCAGGGGGGGCCCTCCAGTGGTTCTTGGATCCAATATTTTTATATTATTCTGAAATAAATCCCAAAAAGTTTCACTCCATTCCGAGAACTTTTATTTCTGCACAAAACAACACCATGGTAGTTTTGGTGAAAATAGCGTCAGTCCGGGTTAGTTTCATTCGAATCATGCAAATTAGAGTCCAAAACAAGAGGAGAAGCGTTAGGAAAAGTAGATACAATGGATACATGTCACCAGCCCCTGCATCGAGTTGCAATTGTGAAAAACTGATCCGATATGAAATACCCTAGAGCTACTAGGCATGTCAGCAAGGAAAATGTCTATAACATATGTAACAAGTGTTCCTTTGCCTGAAGAAGTATGTCTGACCTTCTTGCCATGCTTAGAAATCCACTTGCTACAGTTCCTCTTCTAGTGACCGGTCTCCTTGCAACTATAGCAAATGGTACCTGAGTCCGGTCCAGACTTTGGCGGAGCGGCGGGGATTACCTTCTCCATGCCCTTTGCCTTTTTCTTGGACTAAGTCTTCTTGAACTTAGCCAATTTATGCACCATCAACATTTGATGCGTGCCTTTCTTAATATCCTGATTTCCCACCTTGAGCATCCCATGCAATTCACTGAGCTTCTTATCCATGCCATGCATATGATACTTCGAGATGAACGTCCCATAGCTAGCTAGACAAGAACCCAGAACCGCATCGGTAACCAGCTCATCCAAGAGCAGGAAGCCCAACCGATCCAAAGCTTGCATGTATCCGATCACCTTGATCACATGTGGGCTCAGTGGATCACCTTCCTTTAGCTCATAATCCATCAAGGATCGCCACACATTGAACCTTTCGGTCCTATCCTATTTGGAAATATGCTCTTGAGACTCTCGATGTAAGCCTCAACATTTCCGAAATGATGTTGCAAATCGGGCTCTATACGTGCCAACATCAGACAGTTGATCTCTGTTGATTCATCAACGAGTTTCTGTTAGGCATTCTTGGTTGTGGCATTAGCATTATCGGCAGGTTCCTCTGGAAGTGGATCCTCTAGGACAAGTTCCATCGTGTCATGCTAGAGAACAATTCTCCTATTTATATACCAGGTGGTAAAGTTTGTTCCATTAAGTTTATTCTTTTCCAAGATTGATTTCGATGCAATGTTGGGTTGTGCAGGTGGTGCTATTGATTCACAATAGAGAAATATAATCACTAAGAAATGTGTTTATGTAAAGTAATTGAAGCCTTAAATAGAAATACTCCCACTGAAGTCGGCATCCCTCCGCAAACTCTCAGTGATTCAGGATCCGACTAGTGCATGTGACTGGTAAGCTTTACCAGCACAACTAAGCCAACATTCCTATCTAGTTAGAAAATCCTTGCTAATTGTATCTCTATACGACTCTTGTTGGTTGGGTAGGTATCATATACCCCGACTCCCAACCTTCTTTGCCAGAAGGCCCAAAACAGTTTTGATAGCCTTGTCAAGTTAACCCGATGCAGTGCATGTCCTTGTCCAACATGGACCCTTTAGTTCAAGGACACCTAGAAGCGCTGAGGGAGTCCTGTATTCAGGGGTCCTCAGGCATCCGGCTCGATGAAGCTGGGCCATAAAAGAAGAAGCAGAAGACTCTCCCCCGTATTCGGTCAGGATTCCTATGCACATAGAAAGGCAAGCGTAGTGTCCGAATATATCAATTACTTCCTCCCCGAGTCACCCTTGTAACCCTAGGTTCTCTCTGGCATGTATATTAGCCAGGGGGTTTAGTCTGTAGAGGGGATCATCAACATCACAATATCCTCATCGGCTAGACTTTAGGGTTTAGCCATTACGATCTCGAGGTAGATCAACTCTTGTATTCATATTCATCCATATTAATATAGAAGGAAGTAGGGTATTACCTCGATGGAGATGGCATGAACCTGTGTAAACAATGTGTCCCCGGCCTCCTGTTGCCATCGATCCTCTAAACGCATAGCTTGGGCCCCCGTACCCGAGATCTGCCGGTTTTGACACCGAAAATTGTGCTTTCATTGAGAGCTTCATTCTGCGCTCGCGATGAGCGATCAATGGCTCGTCTCGTCATCAACGACAGGATCACCCTCGGAAACAACTTGGCCATCGGCCAAGTTCTCCAGCTCGGCGGTTTCGCTGTATGTGCCCGAGTGGCCTCTGGGCCAGCCCCACTCCCCGCGGTCATCGAACACAATCCTTACCTTGACTCCGGCCACTCTGATGACGCAACCTCGGTAGATCTCTCGCCTTTAAACTTGCTTCTGGATTGCATCGCCGCCCTGGGGCTTTCATCGCCAGGAGATCAGATCGAAACTAAGTCCGGTCATGATGAGATCGGTCCTATCCCGATCACTCATCTAGTGGAAGCAGTTGAGGATGGAGCAGAAGATACTCCCCCCTCGAGACGGAGACCGTCATAGTTCGGATATACGAACCCACCGAGCCGAACACGCCCCTGTCGGGAGGCACTTCGTGTTTTTCGAGCCCGGGGATCGGCGTGAGGCTCCCGGAACATTCAGGTCCCATTGAGGCTGGATCGTCCGCATCGGAGGTTGCCAAAACCCCGAATACCACTTTGGGTCGGGACATAAAATTACCAACACCCACCCACCATGGGAAAAACTCTCCAAGTAAATCCGGATTCTTGGACATAGATAATCTCGCGAAAAATACAACAGCAACCCGAGGAAACGGTCAACCACTTCTGGGCCAGATTCCTGCTTGTTAAAAAGAAGATCAGGGACTGTTGGGACGACGAAGCGGTCTCCCTATTTTACCGCAACTGCACGGACGAGGGAGTCTTGAACTCCCTTAACTGACGTCGTGTTCTGAGTTTCATAGAACAGTCGCATTTAGTACAAAAGTACTGCATAATTGGAAACACTTAGAAATCCCAGAATACACCTCTCGAACAGTCCATATCCGGACAGTACACTATCAAGGCTAAACGGACATACCCTAACAGGTTATCCGATAATATGCCTATTGGCAAGAAGAACAAACCTTTTTAAGGCACGGGTCCATACTAGACGAACTGCTCGATAAATGTTGCCAAATACGTGCAGCCCCGGACAATATCCCAAACCACCGCCTTAGAGCATGTTGGGTACTCCGGCAGGTAGCTAATAGCGGTGCGGCAATCCTTGCCACCGCCTTATCAGAGGAGAAAGACGTCGGTGTCTTTACTGTCTTCGAGACGTTCTCCTCAAATAGTCGACGCAAGAGAGCGAATCGCGAACCTGCCGAGGTTTACCAAATCAGCTCTGCAAGCCCATGGAGCGGCATGACAATTAGGTTCTCCGCCAAAGATGCACCCCGAGACCGACCGATCCGAGCAACAGCATCTCTTGTACTAGACCCAATAGTGGACAGTTTCGCCTCACTAAAGTACTGATGGACGAAAGAAGCGGACTAAACCTCATATATGAGGAAATGCTTACATAAATGCAGGTCGATAAATCCCGCATTGAGCACACTAACAAAACCTTTAGAGGAATTATACCCAGCCATGAAGCCTGGTGTTTCGGGAAGCATTAAGTTCGAAGTTGTATTCATCACATCCGATAAGTATAGGTCGGAGGAACTCCTCTTCCACATTGTTCCCTTTTATATCGGATACCACGCCCTTCTAGGACGGGACGCTTTTTCACCCTTTCAAGCCATACCCCATTACGGGTACGTGAAGCTTAAAATTGCCAGGGTCCAATGGAGTTATCACATTAACAAGCGATCCGGATAGAGCACTCCGCACCGAGAACTAGACGGCATCCTTAGCCTTAGAGGCATTATACAAAGCCCTCGCGACCGAAGAATTAACTACCTTACGATCAATGGTGGACAAGGACGATGTAATCCTCGCCAAAAGATCAAAATCTACCTCCTTCAAGCCAGCAGAAGAAATCATAAAATTCCAAGTGCACCCAACGGACCGTAACAAGACAGCATCTATCGGGGCATAGCTGGATCCGGCGGTAGACAGCGTGTTACGCGCCTTCCGTCGAGAAAATTGGGATATATTCACCTGGCACCCTTTAGATATGCCGGGAATCCCACGCAGGCTGGCCGAACACAGCCTCAATATTATCAAAGGTTTCAAACCAATCAAGCAGTCACTGCGACAGTTTTCCGAACCCAAAAGACAAACAATGGGAGAAGAGCTAGCCACGCTATCGGAAGCTGGATTCATTAGAGAAATTAAACACCCGGATTCGCTAGCCAACCTAGTCATGGTGCAGAAGAAGGATAAATCATGCCGCCTCTGTGTCGACTTTACAGACCTAAATAAGGCCTGCCCCAATGATCCCTTTCCCTTGCCCCGCATTGATCAAATTATCGATGCAATGACCGGACACGACTCGTTGTGCTTCCTTGATGCTTACTCCAGATACCATCAGATAAAGATGAAGGAATCCGATCTGGCCGCAACGGCATTTATCACCCCGTACAGTCCTTTTTGTTTCAACACTATGCCCTTTGGACTTAAAAACGCTGGCGCCACATATCAACGCTTGATTCTAACATGCTCGGAAAAACAAATTGGCAAGACAGTGGAGGCATGTGTTGATGATGTAGTCGTTAAGACCAAACACGTCGAGACTTTGGTGGAAGATCTCCACCTTATGTTTGCCAACCTTCGAGAATATGACATAAGGCTCAATCCGGAAAAATGTGATTTCGGCGTTGCAGCCGGAAATCTACTGGGGTTCATTGTATCCCATAGAGGAACCAAAGCTAACCTAGCTAAAATCTGGGCCTTGTCAGAGATCAAAACACCAATCGACCTCAAGCAAGTGCAAAAACTAGCAGGTTGCATAGCGGCCCTTAGCCGCTTCATCTCCAGGTTAGGTGAAAAAGCATTGCCACTTTATAGATTGCTACGACGCAATAACAATTTCGAATGAACGGACGCAGCCACAGCTGGATTGGAAGAAATACAAACTCTACTAGCAAGCAACCTAATCCTAGCCGCTCCCGGTGTTGGCGAACCTATGCTGATGTAGATATCAGCCACTCACCAGGTAGTGAGTGCCGTACTCGTCATCGAACGAGCCAAAGAGGGACATAAAATCCCCGTTCAAAAACTCGTATACTACGTATCCGAGGTTCTAACACCGTGCAAATTACGGTACCCCCACTATCAGAAAATTGCCTATGCGGTCTTCATGTCATCTCGGGAACTTTGACACTACTTTCAAGAGTGTTCGATCATAATGGCATCCGAGGTACCACTTAACGATATTATTAACAGTAAAGACGCCGCTGGACGCATAGCCAAATGGGCCATCGAGCTCTTACCGTTCGAAATATCTTACAAGTCACGCCGGACTATTAAATCACAGGTGTTGGCTGACTTTGTCGCAGAATAGACCGAAACCGAACTCCCTAAAGAGTATGGCTCATACTCCCACTGAACAATAAACTTCGACGCTTCCAAAATGCTAGCCGGATTGGGGGCCGGTGTAATATTGATATCTCCAACTAGAGATACAATCCGGTACGTCCTACAAATTATGTACACGGCTCGAACATGCGGCCGAATACGAGGCCCTATTGCATGGTCTCCGCCTAGCTGTATCCATGGGCATACGGCGACTCGAGGTACGTGGAGACTCAAACCTCGCAATCTCCCAAATTAATGGAGATTTTGATGCGAAGGATTCAAAAATGGCAGCTTATCGCAATGCTATATTGAAAATGTCGGCTAGATTTGAGGGGTTGGAATTCCATCACGTAGCTCGGGATAATAACCAGGCCACCGACGTACAAGCTCGTATGGGCGCTAAACGCGACCCTGTCCCGCCTAACACCTTCGTGGACAGGCTATTTAAGCCATCAGTAACGTGGCAAGACGCGAGCGGCGATTTGAATTCGGATCCGAATACACCCCCGGCCGAACTTAACCAAGACGTCATCGGAGACCCAGACATGGAGATAACTCCTTCTGCTCACGAGATCATGGCTGTCATAGCCTCCTGGACAGAGCCCTTCCTAGCTTACCTTAAAAGCCAGGAACTCCCCAATGACCAGAATGAGGCCCGCCGCATAGTCCCGCGTTCTAAAGCCTACAAAGTTCACGAAGGTGAACTATATAAGAAAAACACTACTGGTGTTCTACAAAGGTGCATCTCTGAAGAGGAGGGAAGGCAAATTCTAACTGAAATACACGCTGGAATGAGAGGCCACCATGCAGCAGCCCGGGCGATCGTAGGCAAAGCTTTTCGAGCTGGCTTTTTCTGGCCCACTGCGCGAGGAGATGCCCAGACCTTAGTTCAACACTGTGTTCGCTGCCAGCTTTTTGCACATCAAAGTCACATTCCTCCCACCGCTCTGAGAACAATCCCCATTACTTGGCCTTTTGCATTCTGGGGGCTTGATATGGTCGGAACCCTTAAAGGGGGAAGCCATAAAAAGAAATACTTGTTGGTGATGGTAGATAAATTCACTAAATGGATAGAAGCCAAACCAGTAAAAATAGCTGAGGCAGGGCCTATGATAGATTTTATATCTGGTTTAGTACATCGTTATGGTGTCCCGCATAGTATCATCACAGATAACGGCACCAACTTCACAGCTGACGAGGTAAAAAGTTGGTGCGCAAAGTTAGGTATTAAACTTGATTACGCTTTTGTGTACCATCCTCAAACAAACAGTCAAGTCGAAAGAGACAAATGGTCTAATAATGAGCGGCATTAAACCCCGACTAGTGTGCTCCCTACAGGAGTCTGATAAACACTGGGTCGAAGAGCTTGAGTCCATACTCTGGGGGCTGCGGACCACACCTAATCGGACGACCGGATACACACCTTTCTTCATGGTGTATGGCGCAGAGGTTGTTCTGCCCTGTGACATTATTCATGACTCGCCTCGAGTGCGCATGTACGAGGAGAGAGAAACCGAGCTAGATCGGCAGGACGACCTAGATGAACTTGAAGAGGAGCGCGATACAGCACAAGCCCGTTCCACATTTTATCAACAACAGGCCAAGCGATACGAGAGCAGAGAAGTGCGGGGTGAGACATAAAACATCGGCGAACTCGTTTTACGCCTTCCGGAGAAGAAAAGGACAAGCTCAAACCAAAATGGGAGATTCCCTTCATTATCAACGAAGTACTCACCGGTGGAGCCTATCGCCTTTGGAATGCACAGGACAACCGCCTTGAGCCGAACCCGTGGAACGCTGCCAGGCTTCGTCGATTTTATGGATAGTTTGGTAGCAATTTTTTCCTCCTTTCAAGGTAGGTCTTGTCTCTTATCTTTTATTTTTCTCCTTTCCTTTTTTACATTTTCTCTCAATAGGCAAGTATTCGGCTTGCCCGAACTACCACAAGATAAGTACATCTTCAAATGAATCTACCTCAAATATACTTGGGGGCTTATTTAACGAAGCCCATTACCTGTAAAGCTTCTTGCTTAAAATGTCGTCTATTTTTTACAGTCCTTCCTTGCCATTATATTCGCCGATATGACTTAAGTTCTGGCCAAGCTGGGTTGCCTGGCTCCTATGCTTACCC
>LR738715.1:391695875-391794495 GCA_902687465.1 Secale cereale | reverse complement strand
ACCACAAGATAAGTACATCTTCAAATGAATCTACCTCAAATATACTTGGGGGCTTATTTAACGAAGCCCATTACCTGTAAAGCTTCTTGCTTAAAATGTCGTCTATTTTTTACAGTCCTTCCTTGCCATTATATTCGCCGATATGACTTAAGTTCTGGCCAAGCTGGGTTGCCTGGCTCCTATGCTTACCCCTACATTTCCGATTGTTCAGCTAGGGTGTAAAGGGAGCACCTCTGCGATTGTTACAACCGGGTAATACGGACATGTATCTCGGACTGGGTGAAGACGAAAGCTAGCGCTCTTAAGGGAATAATCGGTCGGTGGATACATGGCATATCGCCTTTTAAAGCATGTATTTTAAACTACCACATGACATGACATCCTACAATCCTTTTCACAGGATCAAAAGCCTAGCCCGCATCTGTATGCATGCCGACCCAGGGAAAGGAACCCCTAACGGAACTATTCTCTCTGGAAGATGTTTCTTACATGAAACAGTAATATAACATAACTCCCCGAAAACAGTTTCTCTGTTCAAGCAATTATGACCGGATTGCCTGGTTTCTGAACATATCACGTGTTTACCACAAATATACTATTCGGAAACACTCCAGCCTTTGGGTTTATGGAGGTTAAAGTAGATGGTCAGCTATGAAAACCTTTTTATAAATTCGACCGGAGATAAGTTTGATGGTAAAAGTACATTAATACATAGAATCATACGACTACTCTTTCTCTATTCCCTCTATAAGATTGTCTAGTCTACAGTCCCGTTGGGAAAACTTGGCAGCTCTCTCTACTTGGTCACATACCAAATACAGAGGAATTTCTTGTCCATCGGACCCTCGAGGTCCCACGCGACCCATATGATTTGGATCAAGAGGAGTGTAGTGCGTCTTCACCATGGCCCAGGATTCTCGAGCACCCATGCGACGTGCTGATGCTTTCCACGGTTTGAAGCGGCGTCGAGCCCCTTTGAACAGGTCCGCCAAGTCCTCCATAGTTTCTGGAGGTGAATCGCCCAGCCATAAAGCCCTGGCCATATTCTTCATAAACTTCCAAGCTCGCTCTTGGACCCTGGAAAGCTCTTGCAGCACATCACCCTCAAAACCGGACACTCCCCCTTCGGGATGCCCAGTTGACAAACATGCAGGAAAAGTTTTATGAGAAACTTCCAAAATAAGGGACTATAAGGAGATCTAGGTATAAGGGACATACTAAACATGCCGCCTTTTAGCCTCCGATTCTCTTCCAAGGTGCTTGAGAGTTGGGCTCTTACGTCCTTTAGCTCCTATTCCAGCCAAACATTTTATCCTGCGCTTGGTTTCTTTTATCTATGGCTTGCGTCAATATGCGCTGGCTAGCAGCTGTTTCCCCTTTGGCAAATTTCTTGTCCGCCAAAGCAGCCCTTAGCTCCCTTTCCATTTGGTAGGTCGACCCTATAGTTGTATTACAATTAGTATGTAGTTAACGACTCAGTGATCAGCGCAAATATCATATTGTCCGGACACCATTGTTCTTACCACCAGCATCCTTTCCGGATTTCTTCGAATTTTCCAATTCGGCGAGCTGGGTCCGGCACTCTTCTAGCTCCTTGGATAAGGAGTTATTCTTTTCTTGAAGCAGCTGCAACAACACAACAATCCTCAAAACAGTTGTACCAACTGCTTTAAGTCTCGGGGGCTACTGGCATGGGAACATTAAAATGTACACTTACCCGTATATCTTTTGAAAGCCGGCGAGTGGCTCCAGCGAGTCCGTCTTGAGCGGCTCGGATATAGGCATCTGCAGAGCTGGGGGCATTAAACGCCTTCTCAAAAAAGGCTGGGTCACGCATGGCTGCTTTCCACCACCGGTGAACCATCGCAAACGTCCACTTCGGAATTAGTAACTGACATTCCATCTGAATCCTCTTGGAGGGGACAATCCAGCACTGAATCCACATTAACCCTTGACGGGCCGGATGCCGGATTGGCTGGAGGTTGGTCTGTAGGATTTTCGGAAATAGTCACGTGTGTATTCCTCCTAAAAGGATTAACAAAGCAGAAAGTTATAATACCGACTTCACCACCCAGCGTGTGTCAAAACAAACATGCCACTTTGAAGGTTCCCTGGTGTTCGCGGTCCTCTTTCACATCGAGGCCTCACCCGATGCAGACGTCACCCTCTGGGATGACGGTCTTCGCATAGTTTGGCGTGAGGAGCGTTGTCCCTGTTTAGTATAATAAAATACGGTGGGTAAGGCGCGCTGGGAATCTTCTCTTTGATGAGATATGTCCTAGGTAATTACGTGGGAAGAAGGAATGAGGCATGGGTAATCAGCTACAATAGCCACCAGGGTACCCTCATGGCAGGCTTGATAGAAGACTCCCTCTTCTAGCTCTATGCCTATGTCTGGGTCTTCATCATATCCGAGGCCCGCATTCTGGAATTTGTCCTCTGGTTGTGGGGCGGGACTATTAATCCCCTCGATCACCTTCCTCCACTCCTATTGGGAAAAACCGGATTTAGTTCGGACAAAACATCATAACAAAGAAGAATAGGCAAATATAGCGGTCAAGAAAGAGACTTAACAGTCAGGAGGATTGTACATAGAAAAACCCTCCCGGCATGTTAAACGAATGAAGTCTTGCTTCTCTCCCTTATAAAGACCTTCCAGGATGACGGCTAGAGCGGCAGGGTCATCCGGAACCACGCGTAAGCAGCGCGAGGCATCATTCAGGCTATTATAAGGCCACATTGGAAATCATCTTGCTTGGAGCGGCTGCACGCATCGCTTTATTGATATAGCCATCACTTCGATTATAGATAACCCCGAACTGGCGAGCAATATGATCTTGCCGACCATTCTGCTAACCTCCGCTCTCTCTTCTTCCAAGTGACCACGGGGACACCAGTTGAAAAGCTTCTTTGGCGGAGCACTGGAATATTTGGGGAGGCCATGCCGAACTGGATCCGGCAGGGCAACGTCCTTAATATAAAACCACTCGGAAGGCCACTCTTCGGATGCCTTCTTTGGAGTACCGGGCAGATAGCCTGTCTCGGCTATGCGACATACTTCGGCACCCCAACTTCAAATATGGATCCCTTTTCCGAGCGAGGAAACAAGGCAGAAGAACTTCCACCACGGCTCAAAGTGAGGCTCGCAGCGCAAGAACAGTTCGCATAAAGCGACAAAACCGGTGATATGCAGGATAGACCTCGGCGTAAGATCGTGCAATTGGAGACCATAGAACTCTAGGAGTCCCCTAATGAAGGGGTGGACGGGGGAACCTATGCCTCTTAAAAGGAAAGGGACGAAACATACCCGCTCTCCATCGGAGGGGTTGGGAAAGCTCTCCGCCAGGGCTTGATTGTTAATGGAAGTTAGTCCGGCCCATACGGGGACTAGATCCTCTGGAGGGAGATATCCCTGCGCTTGAAGTGTCCTCAGACGCGTGCACGAGGGCCATCAAGGCGCGAGGAAGAGCTTGGGGCACTGGCCATGTTTGAAGATTTTTTGCAGGCACTAGGGTTTCTTCCGCGTGGAATGGAATGGAAAGGCAACTGGGATCTATTCTCTTATATAGGCGCCTTCCTACATAGTCAAGGGGGTATTTGTAAAACTGCCCAGACGGTTCACATTCATTGGACACGTGGAAGCCAAGGGGATGGCGGCGAGGAATCAACGGAATACAATATTAAAAAAGAAGCCGAACTATCATCCAGGAGGACTCACCTAGCAAGACCGAAGACATGAAGCTGGACACAATCTCGTCCATGAAGGCAAGTCTCGGAGCTACTGAGGGAGTCTTGTATTAAGGGGTCCTCGGGCATACGGGTCGATGAAGCTGGGTCGTGTTGATGGGTCGTAAAAGAATAAGCAGATGACTCTCCGCCGTATTCGGTCAGGTCTCCTATGACTACTAGGGAAAACCTTATACACAGTAGCGTAGTAGTAGCGCTGGATAATAGTAAACGCTGCTGCTATTTAGCAGTAGCGCTTTTTCTGGAAAGCACTACTAGTAACACCATAGTAGTAGTGCTGGTATGAAGAAAAGTGCTACTACTATGTGGGACCAGACGAGGCCACCGACAGTAGCCGAAGTAGTAGCGGTGTATAGGGAAAACCGCTACTACTAACTCTTTAGTAGCAGCGCTTCATTTTACTGCCGCGCTACTGCTAGTGGGCCCCACTTAGTAGTAGCGTTTTTCCTGGACAGCGCTACTACTAACTCGCGTAGCAACAGCGCTTTGTTCAAAGCAGCGCTACTGCTAGTTGCGGCTGACACCTTTTTTCCATCCCCTCCCCCTCCTCCCCCCACTTTGCCCTCTCTCCCCCTCTTCTTTCCCCTCTCCACTCTCCACCATTGTTGCACTTCTTCTCTCTTCTTTCTTCTCTCCTCATTAATGGCACCCTCCTCCATAAATGGCCTCTCTCTTTCTCCTACACCTCTCTTCTCTCCCCCATTAATGCCCCCCTCCACCATAACCCCTCTCCATTAGTTAGCTAGCTGGATTCACATCTCTTCCACAACAACTAGATCTAGCTAGCTATTTAGCCAACCACACGAGCTCTCTCAATCGTTCTCTCTCATCATCTAATTAACCGCGTGCTCTCGGTCTCTCTCGGGAGATCTATATATAGGTGAGTAAAAAGTTGTTCATTTCAAGAATGGGAATATGTTTGTGAATGAGAATATGTGTGTTTGGGATATATATATATAGGACTAATTTTTTGTACTCCTAGGAGTATGTACTCCCATGGTCAATATACCACTTGTACGCATGGTTTATACCCCTCTAATATTATCAATATACTTCATTAAGTATTCTTAGATACCGCAATGCGAGTTTGGTTGAAAAAATATCATTTGTGACGTACTTTTTGTAATATACCTTTTTCACGTACGAACAAATCAGTATATATGTAAACCTTCAAAAATATGTAGACTCACATGATTCTTTTCATGAAACTCATTTTGGGGTATCTAGTAATTATTAATGAAGTATATTAAAAATATTAATGAGGTATGAAAGATTCATCTATGTGGTATATGAGGAGGAGGAGTACGTACTCCCAGGAGTACACAACCATTTTGGGGTATCTAGTAATTATTAATGGAGAGATATGTGCTAGTGACAGGCCCTCGAGTTGCTTATGTTTTGCCGAAATGTCGATTTATTTCCGTTTCGGTGAATTTCGAGCAAACTCAATATGTCCTACTTTTAGGGAAGGTCATGCCAAAATTTTATATATATGACTTTGAAGCATGAATTATTTATTTTACACCCCTTTTGCTTGTTATATCGTGCAGTCGGTCATGAAGGTGAGTGGATGGAAGGTGGAGCGGTACATGCGATCCGCGGTGATGGACAAGTATGCAAATAATCGGACTAGGATTAGATGTCCATGTGCAAGATGCAAGGAAGGAGTCCTTTTGGACCCTTTTGATCGTGGCACTTTGAAGGCGCACCTGCTGATGAATGGTTTCATGGATGGCTATACTCAATGGATAAGTGAAGATGATGATGATGATGATGATGATGATGATGATGATGAGGACGTCCACATGGCAGGGAATAACGACATTGGGCTAGACGAAGAGATGAGCGATCGACATGAAGACGATGGCGCCGGACATGCCTACGGGGAAGAGTCCGGAAATGACAACGGTGGCAGAGAAGATTCTGGACACGGCGAAGAAGAGTTCGGACATGGTGGAGAAGAGGCAGCGGTCACGCCGCAGTCTTCGACGCTACTAAGTGCAGTCGTGTAGGACCCTCATGTTCGAGACCTCCTTCGCAAGAGTACGACTAGCAAGAGAGCTGCTTCTAGAGAGGAGGCCAAGCTGGCACAACTTGAAGTAGACTCGAGGACTCCATTGTATGACAGTTGCGATCCCAAGGTGACCCGCTTGTGTTTCATGCTCGAACTTCTAAAGACGAAGGCCAAAAACAAATGGACAGACAAAAGCCTCGATGAGCATTTGAAGTATCTACATAAGCAAGTTCTTCCCGCGGGGAACCTGTGTCCTACTAGTGTCGAGGAGGCCAAGAAAATTGTTTGCCCTTTTGATTTGCCTCACATTACGTACCATGCATGCATCAACGATTGCATCATTTATCGGGGGGGGGCACGCGGAAAAAACCAGCTGTCCAGTGTGCAATGCTTCTCGATACAAGAAGGCAGGAAAGAAAGCTCCTTAGAAAGTTGTATGGTACATTCCGATCACTCCCCGTCTACAGCGGTATTTCATAGATCCTAAGGAAGCAAAGCTCATGCGCTGGCACGCGGAGAGGAAGAAGCCCGACGATGGAGATGATCTGAGGTTGGGACACCTCGTGGATGGTAGCCTCGGGCATACGGGATGATGGAGCATTCAACGCTGTATATGGATTTGCTGCAGAAGATCCAAGGAACATCGTGCTTGGTGCGAGTACCGATGGCATGAATCCGTTTGGAAACCAGAACACCAACCACATCACATGGCCCTTGTTTGTATGGATGTACAACCTCCCCCCATGGATGTGCATGAAGACAAAGTACATACACATGAGCATGATGATTCAAGGGCCGAAACAATCGGGAAATAGTATTAACCTGTATATGGGGCTTCTACAAGAGGAGCTAGACACGTTATGTAAAACACCGGCATGGACATGGGACGTGAGCAAAGGAGAATATTTCCATAGTAGAGCCGCGCTAATGACGACGGTGCATGACTATCTCGGTTACGGGTACACCTCAGGCCATGTGTGCCACGGATACTACAGATGCACTAGGTGCATGGATGATACAACGTCTCAGTAGCTTACGTCAATGAAAGATGGCGGGTCCGGGAAAATCGTGTACATGGGGCATCGTAGATGGCTCGATGAGGATGACCCATGGAGAAAGCGTGGAGATCTATTCAATGGGTTGGCTGAGCTTTGAGGACCTCCACATAAGAGGAGCAGCGCTGAAATCGACGAACTGTTGAGAAACTGGGAACAATGCCCCGCGCCGAGAAAGATCAAAAAGGCGCCGGAGCCGCTGCTGAAGGTATGGAAAACAAGGTATGTTTTCTGGGACTTGGAGTACTGGCCCATTCACGACACGCCTCATTGTCTTGATCAAATGCATATCACGAAGAATTTCCTCGAGAGCTTGCTTGGCACACTGATGAACATGCCGGAGAAGACCAAGGATGGGCCGAAGGCAAGGAAAGACTTGGAAGATTTGAAGATCGGGAAAGAGCTCCACTGTAAAAAGTCGATGGAGGAGACGGAGACGGAGACGGAGGAGGGGGAAAGGGGAAGAAAAGTCAACAAGAAGGAGGAGAATCATTGCCCCCTTCTTGCTTCACCTTAAATGCGAAGGAGATCGATCAATTCATCAAGTGCCTTATGGGAATCAAAGTCAGTTCTAGTTACTGTGGGAAAATAAGCAGATTTCTAGACCCCAAGAAGAAAAGGTTCAGCGGGATGAAGTCTCATGACTGTCACGTGGTGATGACGCAGATACTCCTGGTTGCCATTAGAGGGATAATGGAAAAGCACGTCCGTGAGAGACTTACTGGTCTCTGCAACTTCTTCGATGTTGTATCTCGAAAGTCCATAAGTGTGAAGCAGCTCCAAAGACTACAGGAAGAGATCGTTGTCATACTATGTGAGATTGAGATGTACTTCCTGCCACGTTCTTTGACGTCATGGTGCATCTGTGTGTCCACATCGTGGACGACATCATCGACCTTGGGCCGACATTCCTTCACAGCATGATGTCGTTCGAGAGGATGAATGGGGTCAACAAAGGATTCGTTCGTAACATGTGACGTCCCGAAGGGAGCATCGTCCAGAGGTATGTGGCGCATGAGTGCGTCTCCTATTGCAAGAATTATATAGGCAACGAAGATCCTGTTGTTGGTTTGCTGGTCAAGAAACACGATGGGAAGCTCGAAGGAGATGGTCACAACAACGGCCGGAGGGAATTGCACGTGGACTACTCGGATCGACGGAACGACTTTGACAGGGCTAACTTAGTAGTGCTAAAACACCTAGATGTGGTAGATGATTATGTGGCACAGCAAATTAGGGCAGTAGGTGATTAGGTATCGACTTTTCTTAGCAAATTAGGGCAGTATGTGATTAGCAAATAGGTATACAAAATAGTAGCAATTTTTTTAAAAACAACTGTAGCAAAATTTAGAAAAGAGTAGCAATTTTCAAAAAAACAGTAGCAAAAAATTAGGTATAAAATAGTAGCAAATTAAGAAAAAAACAGTAGCAAAGTTAGCAAAATTTTGAGCAAGTTAGCAAAACTTGTAGAGAGAGAGAGAGAGAGAGAGAGAGCAAGTTTGTAGCTATTTTGTCATTTTTTTGCATTTAAGTACAAGCATGCTTTTGCTTGAATGATATATGTTGGTTTTGCAGGATTGGTTGAATGTCAAAAAATATCTGAGTGGCCTATGTTTTGCCGGAATGTTGATTCATTTCCGTTCTGGCAAATTTCAGGCGCTCCATATGTCCTCTTTTAAGCAAAAGTCATGACGAACATTTCCGTGATTTTTGGCATGACTTGCGCTAGAAACTTGGGCATATCAAGTACCGGGGATTTGCCGGAAGGGGAATGAACCAACATTCCGACCAAACATAGGCCCCTTATTTCTCTTCATTATATCCTTTATTTACAATTGTTGATCAATAGGAAACATGTCTACCGACGCCGAAGTCGTGGGTGGTCCTGCTTGCCTCGAAGACACCATCGAGGCAGCAAATCACTTTTTAGATTACTTGGACGAACATGACATGTGGTTGCATGGTGGCGGCAATGCCACCAACCCCGACACCAACGCCGACGCCGGAACTGGCACCGGGACCGACACCACCCCCGAGACCGGCAACGATGCTGTCATAGCCAGTAAAGCACCGAAGAAGAAAAGGACACGAAAACCAAACGTGCTTGGCATCGGACAAATTGTGGTCACGGAGATGCACCCCAAGAAGTGAGAGCCAACGGCACCGGAGGAAGCGCGCTCGTGCTGGGGCAATCAACTAGGATGCATCCTCGGGAAAACCGCCAACATCGATGACGTTCTGTTGAAGACATATGGAGCACATGCTCCTAAAGAAGCTGCACAATAGGTTCCTGTTCCCCAGCCGGAATGAAGGCCAATATAAATATCCATGGGACGATCCTGGCTTGACAAAGATAAACGACAAGGCGATGGTGACGTTCACCAACGACTTGTCCTCCTATAAAGTTCGGGTGAAAAGAGCGATTGCGAAGAATGAACCGTGGTCCAAGATTCATGCTGATAATCCGTCAATAACGAAAGTGGACCTTGCAAAATTCAAGGAGAATTGCACTAAAGAAAGTTTCAAGGCAAAGTCGGAGAAAATGAAGGCGCTCTAGGCAAGGAACACGCCTCCCCACTGCCTCGGAAGCCGTGGTTACGAGGGGAGGAGGCACGTATGGGCCAAGGAGGACGTCGAACGTGAAAGTCACAGAATCCCAGACCCCTTGGCGGAGTTCACCGACCAGTTGGAGCATGGCTGGATCAGGGCCTGGTACAAGTGGGACAAAGTCAAAAAGATGTTTTACACAGACCCAGACACGAGGGAGTTCATGAGACTTCTCGTAATTGTTATATTACCACATTATCATATTAGCTTCCAATCAATTTGACTGCACGTTTTGTCACATTAGTAAACCATCCACGTTCCTCTTGCAGAAAGAGCAGCACCAAAAGGCAGACGAAAGCGACGAGTCGTCACAGTCGTCGGCGAGGCCCAAGTGGGACACCCCATTCAACCAGGCCCTGAACATCCTGAAAAAGCTCCTGGTGGACAAGCTGCCATCATATGGACGTGTGCACAGTGTCGAAGATGGCGCCTCGTGGAAGACGTGCTACCACGAGGAGCCAGAGGAAAGAAAGAAGAGACGCTTGGTCGTCACTCAGCAGAGCATCAATGAGAAGGTCAAGATTGTGGTCGATAAGACCAAAGCTGAGACCAAAGAAGAGTTGCTCGGGGCCGTCAATGCAGCGGTCACTGACGCGGTGGTCAGCTTGCCTCCGACCCTTTTTGATTACACGAAGAACAATCCTAATGCATGGCCGGAGGACTTTCCCCTTCCCAGCTTTGTCGAGAGCAATTCGGTGAACACCAAAGCACCAGCACCTACTCAAGCAACCGCAAAAGGTCCTGCTCCTGTTCATAGCATCCCGACCATCTCTTGCATGCTCGGCAGGCCTTCATTGCTTGCTGAGCTCGACACCCTCATGGTAATTACGCGTCATACCCTTTTCAGCACCATGTCTATAGTCTTCCATTTTAGTTGCCTTTCGGATGTTTGACGTCGCAGACATGTCTCCTTCGTAGGCCGATGAAACCCCATGCACCCTACTCTACGACATCAAGGGACAGAAGGTGGCCGTTGGAAAGGCAACGGTCGTGAAGCCCAAGGACCGCATATTCCACAACTGAGAGATGCCCGATGGCCTCTTCAAGGTTAACGTGGCCAGTGTCTTAGCGGGCTTCGAGGATTTTGCCTCCTCCAGTACCAGTCGCTAATGACGAGTCCCCTAAGATGACGACGAGACCCCTAAGATGATTGGCGCATGCAAGAACTGGTTCTTGGCTTGGCCCAAGTCTCTTCTTTGTCTCGAGGCGCCCAGTATCACGCCAATGCCACCTTCTCAAGAAGGAATGGACACCACCACCACACCTACCAAATTACCTGCACCTGTCGTGGCAGGTGATAGCGGACGACGCAAGGGAGAGCCTCCATTAGTATTAGATCATGTCGCCCCCACTGTCGAAGAAGCAAATGTTGATGATGATATGGAGGAGGATGATGATGAAGAACCAGACAAGTATTTCAATACCGCCTATGATGATGGAAAGTTGATGGCTCAGGACGACGAAGACTCAGGCTATGAGCATGGAGATGATGAGTTGATGCTGCCTGATTTGCCAGAGCCGGAACATCCTAAGGCGGAATGCAAAAAGTCTCTCTTCAAGAAATCCTCGCAGGAGATGCCTCCAGATGCCGCTTCTACCCAGCAACCCCCCGAGGCCCGTCCAATGGTTAGCCTGACGACACTTGGGTGGTGGTTAGGGACGGTATGGTGGGCTCACTACCGCCACCCACCAAGAAGCAAAGGAGGAGACCAGACAGGAAAGGCCCTAAAGGCGCCAGAGCTGCTTCAAGCAGCCAGCCGCCTCTGAAGCCTCGGGTGGTAGACATAATACCCGTCGAAGGTAAGAATCGTTTCCATGTATTCGGCGGGCCGATCCTACCTGCCAAAGCGCTAGATCACATACTGAACAATGATCTAAGGAGACTCCATGAAGATATGCTCGCCAGAGAGAAAAGCCTTCTGATCGCGGAAAAACCAGGATACCCGCTTTACGCGGCTCCGGTGCCGGGTGGGAAGTTGTACGTCGACACCTGGCCCGCGAATCAGTTCATCCTGCGATTTGACTACATCTTCGACATGTTCCACAATACCAAGATGAATTTCTAGTTCATCCGCATGTATGCAATGTATCTCAACTACTTCATCAGGATCGAGAACATACAATATATCTGCGTCGCGGACCCGTTCTATATGCACGAGAGCTTCTTGGCAGTTTGCAAAGAGCACAGTGGATATGCGAGAAAGTACCTCGGCGAATTCATGATCACTAATAATGACAAGGAAATGATTCTCCTACTTTATCATCCACGTAAGTCATCTACGCATATCCTTTCATAAGTGTTAATCATTCCTTTGCAAGCATGGAGGCTAATTTGAGGTGTACTTAATTTGCGCAGCGGGGGCGGCGTCGTGCTCATCTTTCTGTACCTGGGATACACCCATGCTATGTACTTGGACTCATCGAAGAACACCAACAAAAAGTATTACATGCACGTAAAGAGTGTTCTCGATAGTGCCCAGTTTACCTTCAGTGTGTATGGTGGATATATCAAGGTGAAAAGGAACACAAAGAACGGGCTGGTTTTCTGCCATAAGACTGACTTCTGCTGCATCCAGCAACCGCACACCAGTCAGGGTGATGGATTCTACCTCATGCATCACCTCCTCAAGTACAGAAGGGATAATCAGCGCCTTCGCATGTCTACTACTACCGAAGATGCCAAGATTTTCCGTTGGGCCACAAGCATAGCAAAGACACTGGATCATCGAATCCGAGCTGATTTTTATCACGTCCAGTGTGAACTTGCCCAAGTGACGATGAAGCAGGTCCTCGATCCAACAGGGATGTTCTACCATGGGCCAACAATGACGCGGTATGATGTCCGAGCACTGCTACTCGCTCAGCGTCTAGACCTTAAGCCTTTCACGAAGCTCGGGTGCTTCCTCCCTGACTATGAAGATTGGACCGCCGACATTGAGGACTGATCCTCTAGTTAATTACTTTGGGTATGAGGAACTTCGTCACTTATGTTTGCTATAAGTTGCTTGTATTTTGCTAATTATGCCTCTTTGTTTTCTTAAGTACATTATGTTGCATATTATCGTTTAATTATGCCAGGACGCCAAGCCACCAACCTGATCTATGTTATCCAACTACTACAACTAGTATTGAATTTTACAGGGAGTCACAAGTCGACGCGTAGGTCGTTATACGTTATAATGACAACACTTTGTCTCCTACTAGCTGAGAAACATGACGCGTAGGCCATGTATAATGTACACACATGCATCGCATACACATGAGCCATACTATTCACATCAAGCCTACAAAACAAAGTTATGCATAGAATCACATTCTACCTGTTTGAGTGATTGTGTACGAAATACAAGGAGCTACGTTTTTGGAAATCACGGATTGCATCTATACGCCATTCATGCTGAATTTTCTAATCTGATCGATCTCATCGATCATCGTGAATTAGATTCGGATTTACGTTTCACTGTTAACCCCGTTGGAGGAAACCGACCGGTAGGGTTAGGTTGTGTCACGACCTCATCAATTCTGATCGACAGAAAACATACCCTCAACAATCCACATGTGCAATTGATCTCAGCAAACTTGGACATAGCCGATCTCATAAACAACAACATAGCTCATATGCCGCCTCCACATACACTAAAAAACTTTCATGATCATACGTGTTTGTCATAGTAGGTCATGTTTTTTTGTCATGCATGTACATCCATTATGATTTTATAACAGAATCAAGATAGTCATACCTGTGATGTCGGAGAAGTGTTCCATGACAATACCAAAATTACCATCACGGAAGTATCCAATTCCATGACGATAAATGGTGTGCCACGGAAGTGTTCTCATCAAGGGTGACTGACACGTGGCATCCACCATAACAAGTCGCCGTTAAGCTATCGGGTTCAGGTTTGGATCCGATAACCCGTTAACAGCCACAACCAACGGCGATTTTCCACATCTAAAATTCTCATTGGTCGGAGAAACCACGTGTCGGCTCCCCGTTGGAACAGATGCCATCCCTATAATGGATGGAAAATGCCTATGATACGTCGACACATGGCGAAGCCCAAAAGTGGCCCATTTATGGTAAAAACGCCGGCTCAACTAAAGGCTCACAATATTTTCTTTAGACACTAGTGGGCCGGCCGGTTAACAGCCTACCATGTTTTGGGTGAAATTAAGGCCCATATCAGATCTGGCCCGTTAGTAGCTTGTCATGGTTTGGTCTAAATTACGGCCCATATAAGATTAGGCCCGTTGACAGGCCACTGTACTTTTGGGCCCATTCTAAGCCGGGTTTGTATTTCAGCCTGTTAAGTACCCGTTTACCAATTCGACCCGATAACCGTTTCGGCCTGTTAGCGGCCCTTGATGCATCTGGGCCGTTGTTAGCCCGGTTTCACTTTAGGCCATTTAATGGCCCGTGCAGAAACTAGGCTATTTCTTGTCCAAAGTGGCTTTAGGCCTCATAACGCCCTGTAGTATTCATGGATAAATTTCATCCCAACGTGCCTATCGGCCTGTTAATGCCTTGTGTAACAGTTTGGCCTAATTACAGCCCACGTTGAATCCGGCCTTCTTACAGCCCATCTTTTAATGGTCCGTGACACTGTTTGGCCTACGACCCGCTTTAATACCGACCTTCTTAAAGCCAATAATTTTATTGGGCTAAACAGGGCTTGTTTGCTTTTTGGACAAAACATGGGCCTAAGACAATTTTGGCCTGTGTTGGCCCATGAATTTTTTGGCTACATGCTAGCCCAATCTAGCTTTGAGCCTGTTAGAAGTGCATGGTATTCTCTGGCCTAGCTAGCTCGAAATTCATTCTGCCTATTAAAGGCGGAAAACTACTATACGTCTAGGCCTGCTAATGGCCCGAGATGATTTTATGCCCACATTACGGCCCATACATAGCGAGTTACGAGCCGGCCTGAAGGCAGACAACATTGAGATACGTTGAAGGTTCCAGCCTAAATTACATCATAACGACTAGGAATAAACCTAGACTACACAATAAATAAATTATGGCATATTACATCCAGTAGGCATCAATGTTCGCCACGAGTGATAATAAAGCGCAACGAGACCGCTGATTACATACACTTGGCATCAAAGGTCGCCACCGCTGCATATAAACGTGCCGACAAAATAATATACAAAACAAACAACACTTTAGAAGCCATTAGGCCTTCCCTGGTAGTGCACCAAAAGTAGCAGAACAAGATGATGAGACCTTAGCTGGGTCAACGATAGATGTTCTAACCCTAGTTGTGTAGCAAGAAAGTGCGCATGGCAGTCATCTGAGGTCTTCCTTACATCATTGACATCAAGTCAGATCTGAGTTGAGGCAAGCCTTTCCGCTTTAAGTTGAGACTAAAGAAGTCAAACTGATTAAGGCAACAACTGCGCAGAGGTTGTCTCACAGCTACTGGTGAGTTGCCTCAACTTGGTGTTTTCATCAAGACATGACCTTGGGGTCATTTCGCTCACTTCAAGATGGTTTGGCTCACTATCTTACCTAAAGATCTGTCTGGCATAAGAGATATGACTCTGAAAGAGAAACAAGGAGACACGTAACAGGTTTAACAAATATATATAAGAAAATAAATGGATATGTTATGCATAAGGAACATGTTTTTACAACTACAATTTAAAATTGCCAGTTGTTGCAAACATCCAATCAGATGTAAACACCAAACTAAGCAGTAGTGGAGGAAATGATGCCTATCCAAATGTATACTAGAACAAAGTTTGAAGGCTTGAGAAGGATGAACTTACATTACATGCTAACACGGGCTGGACAAAGCCCTTCTCCATGTTGATGGAAGGATAATTCAAAAAATTCCCCAAAGAAACTTCTTTATAAGCATTGCCTTTATTCTACATTTTGTAAAGAGTAAATATAGATCAAATAATATTGGAAGAAATAGAGGATAATGAAGCTCAGATGTAGATTGATGATACATAATCAAATATCTATTAATTAAGTACAGCGTTACAAGGCAAAGGTACTGACAAGAGGAATGCAGACATCAATGTGTGAAGTGGCATTGGCTTTATTCTACAGTTTGGTAACATTAAATGTAGATCTGGTAATTTCGAGAAGGTGGAGGGATGGGCAGATAAGATGCAGACTAAGGCTAGACAGTCAACAATCTCGCAATGCAAGTACAGTAATACTACCACCATCCGTTATGACTTGTCGCTAAAATGGATGTGTCTAGCACTATTAAGTTCTGAATACATCCAATTGAGCAACAATTAGTTCGATACGGATGGAGTACATGACAACATGTACTTAAATGAGCAATCCAGAACTTCGTAACCATTGTGTTAATTTTACATTTATGTAAGAGTACATATATATCTTAATATTTCGAGCAAAGGGCGGATAAGGAAGCAAACATTTACAGTGATTCTTCATAATCAAAGAGCAATGAGTGTAAGTATGCTGACATAGGGTAAGAGGTACTAACAAGAGCAATGCAATGCCCAGTATTGTTGTGAGATCATATGATCCTTTGAGAAAGGAGATTCATCTGAAATTAGTTTTCATACAAGACAGAAGGTAAGACACATGCAGAAATTTAGGAGTTCAAATTTTGAATTGATATCATAGACAGTACATGACGCTGGGTTCTCTGCAGTTCTATTAGGAGTTTGGCCAGTGGAGTAGGGATAAAGTGTGGTACAGTTGGGCCTGTGTTTTCTGTGGTTGCTGGTCTTTCTGATTTAACAGGTATCACTGGCTTTTCCAAATACCTAGTTTGTACTCCTTGAGAATCTGCACTCATGCTCTTCCTTTTGGACATCTATTACGAAAGAACAACATTTGACTGGAAAAACATAGCATGATGACACATGGAATAGGTACAGAAAATGGATTAGGTATGACATATACTCATATATGATGCTTAAACTAAGCAGATGGTGGTGTAACAAAGAAGTAATGCAAGAGGTTATATGCAAGATATATGCGACCAATACAGTCTTGCCAAGTTAGAGCAAGCACCTTGATGTGTGAATAAGATAGGCCATCCTCCACCATGCCAAGTTTGTTAGCCAGTGGATTGTTCCGCAATATTCCTCTCATGCACCCATTCTCGTATTCATATTGATCATGTTCAATACCTGACATGCATGAAAACATAAAAATAAGTGAGATTATGTTTGTAAAGCAGAAGTGATTCTTATCCAATACTACCTCCCTATAAACCCCTATGTGCTATCTCTGCAATTCTTCTGAGAGATGCCATGCATGCTGTAATTTGGTGTGTGCATTAATATAATGTGGCCTACTACTCAAAATATGAGAGCTCTAGAAGAGATGATATTTCGCAGATGACAGCTTCAACATATAGTAAAGAAGAACAACTCGACCTGACCTGACAGATTCAAAATATACTAAGGAAGAACAACTCGACCTGACCTGTTGACCGCAAATGTCTCTGCTACTCTTCCCAACAAGGAACATAATTATTAAATAAGAGAAGATGATCATGCTAAAGAAGAGCAGCAGAGCAAGCAGATTGACGATATTATATGTCTTTATATGCAATGTCTGTTGCCCACCCATGATGAACTAGAGCACATAGAGAAATAATATTCCTTCCGGTCTCTCCATATGTGGCTCACATGCATCTCAAAACTATAGTAGGAACATTTAGCTGACCAATTAAACATGTCTCAGTTTTACTAATATCAGCATCATATGATATTCGAATTTGTACAACTAAGCTCGTTTAGCTTGATGGGTGGAGCAGTGCTATTATGACACAAATCATGTAGGCTGATTGTGGTCATCATAAAATGGGGAAACGTAAGCATGATGAGTGTCGTCTTAACTGTCGCAGTGGCATGCCAGATCTGAAGTTACAAACCACACAAAGGGTACTTAGCAACCGATGTTTGCTTTGAAATAACAACTAAGGCTTGGTATAGACAGGAAAGTACAGTCGACAAGTGACAAAGAAATGCAATTCCTGCTGCCCTTCTATATGCCACAATGTGCATTTGGAAACTCAAGTGGCATCTTTAGCTAACCAATTAAATGTGTCTATTAGCTAATATCAGTATCATATCACAATCATATTTGAACAACTAAGCTTTGGAATTATGAGTGTTGTGTTGTTTAACTTGAAGGGTGGAGTATTGCTAGTACGAAAGAAAGCACCTATGCAGATCATAATAGTGTAGATAAAAGGGGAAAACCCTAAGCATCATGAGTAAAATCAGGAAAGTGGAACTAGCTGGAACATATGGGCTTGTATTGCAGGTATGGCTAGAAAGGGTTTGGAAAGGCTTCGGCCCCAATAGGGGCAGCTCTATTCAACTGAAGGCACAATACTGTTACTATCAGTGTAGACTCTCAAAGATGATATAGCTTCCAGCATTTCCTGGATATTACGGCAGACCATCTAGAATCTTTGAAAGCATCCATCTGAAGCAACCCAATAGACCTATCGACTGCAAATGTCCCAGCTCCACTTCCCAACAAGGAACATACTGTACTACTCCCTCCATTCTAAATCTCTTAGAGATTCGAATGCGGACTACGGAGCAAAATGAGTGAACGCACACTATAAAACATGTCTATATACATCCGTATGTAGTTCTTATTGGAATATCTAAAAAGACTTATCTTTTACGGAAAAAGGCTTTTGCCCTGCTTTATAAAGAAAACAACGATGAACAACACCCGGCACAAACACATGGAACCAGAACACACACACACACCCAAGGTAGTTCAGGAACAGAGGAAGTAATATACTTATTAAGAAGAACATAAGAGGAACATGATAACAAAGAGCAATCAGATTTTAGATAATACAATGTGTGTTACCCACCCATGATGAACCAGAGCGCACGGAGAAATGCAAATCCCTGATGTCTCTCTATATGTGACGCACATGCTTTTCAAAACGAATATAGGAACATTAGCTGACCAATTAAACGTTCTCTATTTTAGTAATATGAGCATCATATCATATTCATATTTCAACAACTAAGCATTGGAATTATGAGTGGCATGTTGTTTTGCTTGATGGGTTGAGGTCTTGAGGATCCGTGCTAGCACGACACTAAGCACCTACAATGATGGTAGTGAATAAAAAGGGGGGAAACCATAAGCTTTACGAGTATAGTGACCATGCCATGGCGGATCTGATGGTGCAAACTGAACAAAGGCTAGTTTGCAACCAATGTTTGCTTTCAACTAGCCACTATAATTTGGTATGGATAAGAAAAGTATAGTAAACAACTTACAATCTATTTTCCAGGTGAGATCAATAACTTAAAAATATTTGAAAGAGTACCACCTCTCTTGCGATGCCGTGTACGCCCCTGCCGATACGTTGAGGGTGCTATGGGTGCGATGGCTGTCGATGGTGCGGAAGAAGACTTGAGATGACAGACGACCGGATCGGGGGATAAGTCTTGTCGCTATGGACGAGGCGGTCGTAGGAGCGGCAACGACAAGGTGGACGATGGCGCCGATGAAGCAAGAGGACGCGATGAAAGGATCATGGCCCAGCACCATGGATGAGCGACATCCATCTCTTGCAGTGGACGACGTGGTAGAGGTAGCAGCTCTAGCAAGGTGGAGGATGGGGTGGTGGACGGAGGAGGCTGGCCGGTGTGGGGATGTTGTTGTGGCGCCGACGGTGTATGAATGAGGAAATGGAGGGGGGAGGGGATCTCAAACTGTGGGGCATGCTTGTTTGAAATGTGGGAAAGTTAATAACTTAGCCCACGTTTAAAATTTTGGACATGTCGTAGGATGGGGATAGGAAGGTAATCTCACATCTCCCCAGTAATTGCCGATAGCGAATTTGGGTGAGGATTGGGTGTTTTGCTGCCCACGGTTGGCACCCACGATGTATGAATGGGGCTGACTAGTAGGGCGGTTGTGTCACATATGAGTGAAGTTACACACTTGCCCCTATTTAAAATATTTGCCTACATCGATTTTGGCCTAGGAGAGTTTGTTTTCTCGCACAGGTGTATGTATGGGAAAATGGAGGGAGAGAGAAGTCTTCGGATGAGTTTGAATCAAATGTGTGTATGCCGCCCATGTTTGGCGCCCACCGTGTCTGAATGGGGTGACCGGTGGTCGTGTCACTTCTGATTGAAGTTACTAACCTACTCCTATCGACATCAGTGGAAATCAGGCCTATTAGGATGTGAAGTGTCAAGGGTAGACAATAATTTCCATCTCGCAAACATTGGATTCCGGCAGCCGACAGAAGAGAGTGTGTGTTTTGCCACTTCGCTCAAAATTTGGGAGAATTAACATTCAAGTTTACCCTGGGCCCTGGCAACTAAATTCAAATCCAATTTGCATTCGATTACGAATATCCCTACATCATTCTACGTTTTGTTATTTATTTCTACAAATCCAGAACAAAGATTTATTCCACCTTTATATATGAATTTGATTTAGAAATGCCGTGATCTTCAAATTCAGTAGGTTGGATAATGGCACTAGTACAACGAGGTGTTATACAAATGGGTTTAAACCACTTTCCGCAACGGTGTTCTAAATCGTCGTTGTCGGGGTACACAAACAGGGGTGTATGTTTTCCCCTGACCCATGCCCGGACGACAAGCCAACAGGCCCAAGGGCAGGTTTGCAGCATCAGGATCAAATCAATACACGAAGGGGTCATCTCTTTGAGGAATCAGAGAGCAGGTCGAGGAGAGCAAGACAATCAATACTAGCCAAAGGGACAAGATACCACCAAGAGAAGAGCCATCCTTGCTGGGCACGCGAGCCTGGCGAGGTTGGATCGCCCCGGAAGCAAGCTTCCAAGATCGCCTCGGCAAGCCTACCGGGGCTCATGGAGGCAAACCACCCCATTATGCCACCTCGCAACGACGTCCGTCATTGATAAGTGCAGTGTCAAGCTCCTAAGTGACATAGTGGCAGCCCCCTGCCACATGGCAGCAACTTCCTATAGCAAGAACCTCCAGGTGACACCCATCCTGAGACGTGTCAAGCAAGCTGGCGCGAAGCTGGCAAAACAACCCGGCAGGGCCTACCGGGGAAGCCATGATGTGACACTAAGCGGCACATTTAATGTGCTCTGTCAGCCTACAGAGTTAGGTATGATAGCACTATTCTCTATCTAATCAGTAGGGAAAGACTGATTTGCCACTATGGTGACCCCTTAATCTATAAAAGGAGGCCCATGGCAACCGTAGAAAGGATTCGGCCGATCTGAACCCTCACACGCTCATACGTGCGTAGTCACTCTCGCCCCGAGGCAACCCTATCGGGCAAGAGTGCCGCGCTTTTTCCACCTCCAACCATCAATCCACCAAAGCAGGAGTAGGGTTTTACGCATCGCGGTGACCCAAACCTAGATAAAAACTGCCCGTGTGATCTCTGTCATGCTGCGCTATGCTCCTTCACTCTTTGTGCAACATGCACATCCCCCCGCCAAAACCAAAACGGGCTCATGGCCCCATAGGTGGCCGTGGTTTCCCATGACATCTTTAGAGCGCGGGGTAGGGGGGCACTTGCGCAAACCCAAGAATGTAATCAGCGCGCCGTATTCGTCCAAGGCGTCGCCCCTCGCGACGTCCAAGGGGATGGCCGAGGCGAGGTGGAAGAGCAACATTTCTTCCATGCTGATCACACATGCTCTCTCCCATCTCCGCATGTCGTGGTTACAACGGCGACGGGGACTAGCAGCAAGGGCAACAATTCCACCCCGAGCAGGCCAGGCGACATAAGTACCCTGTGAATCTTGTTCAGGGGGGAGGAACGATGTGCAAAGGTACATGTTTCCTCTCTTTACCACTCTCACTCTTCGACAATCATGCTACTCTGGGCTTAAGCGTCGTCAACGTCGACGAGCCCGCGCGATGCTCAGTTCAGCATTTACCCTGCTTAGGGAAATCCTGAGTAAATCGCCAGTGCAAGTCCGTTGATTGATGCCCCGGTAAGTATGCACCGGCAAGGCCACCCGCGTTTGCATGGATTTTTGTGCCATCTGCCATCGGATTGGTCAAGATGTGCACAGGGGAAGATAGAGAAACCGACTATACCTAACATCGTGTCTTTCCACCCCGAGTTACATGTGCTTCTAGCCGACCCGTGCTAGGGGCTAGAGGCTGATATACAAGCAATGCGGTCCTTTCTGGAACCTGCGGGCCGTGCGAACGGCCGCAGCCAGGGGAGGAATAGATGAAGACACAAATAAGAGCTAAGTTCATGCCACCTTTCCTTCATTATAAAGTTCTAGATTTGCATGCTTGTTTATCCCTTGAGTATCTGAGTGTTCGTATGAAAGAATCTTGCACATGATGGTACCTCTACTAGATTCTTGTCTGCACCCTTGTTCCGATCAGAGCTTGTTCGCGAAACGAGTGGCTGCATCGGAAACTACTGAGGAAAAACCTGTTGGGACGCATCCATGCCAAAATAACTAAAAAGGGCCAGCCCCTTACGACCATTGAGGCAATATGATACCGGCAGGCAACCTGAAAGTGCACATAGACTAATTGTACAAACACTACATGGATAAAACTCGGAAGGGATAAACACATAATCTGGATTAAACAAAAGTTTCAAGCTCCACATGAGGCATTAACAAGACGGCACTTAAACACAGGTCATGCATAGTTGTTTTGGTTACAGGCCAACAGGGTGGCAAGAATGGTTCATCGCCAGGCCTGGTGGCTTAATCAAGTGGCAGGGACGCCAAGAACCTTGTCGGCAAGGGGGGTGGCCTTCTTCTTGGCAGCAGAGACATGTGTGCCCAGCAGCGGCTTCCTGAAGCTATCATTAAGATCGAGATCTGGATGGCGACATGCTAGGTTTCTCAGGACCATGAGGAGGGCGTCGCGGGCAAGCTTTCGGGACTCAGTTGCGAAGCGGCCAGCCCTCCCCTCTTCATGCACCTACATCTTGTCGACCAACTCGTTGAAGAAGACCCCTAGCTTGATGCTAGGAACCTCCTGCTTGCTGGACGAGGACTGGCCCCTCCATGCCCATGGCTGCGGCTTGGGCGCCGAGAAGTTCAGCATTATAAATCAAGCTCTTGATCAATAGGTCGACCTGCTCAGACTGGTTTGCTAGCTTGTCGCGAGCATCCTTCCGAAGGCGTCTCGCAATATCCAAATCTTTTGTCAGCTATTGCGCACGGGCCTCGCTGGATTCTGCCGAGCCTTCCATGGTGTCCACCCTAGTCTTTAGGTCTTCAATGGTGCCGATGGTGGCCTCAAGTTCTTGACACTTGGAAGAGAGCTGCGATCGCACATCCTCGAAAAGGATCGCTGCTTTCAGCGCCTCCTCCTTGAGGGTCTCGTCCTCCTTGGTGCTCTGGGCATGATCTTCAGTTAGTTTGGCCACCTGTTGGTCGAGGGAAGACTTGGCGGTGGATGCAGCTACAAGGTCATCAGCAAGTTTCTCCAACTGGGTAGCGGAGTAAGCGGTAAAGGCGTCCAGGGTGCTCGTCCTTCAGTTCCTTAGTTCGATGTTGCACAAGGATCTCCAAATCATCATCTTTAGCACGAAGAGTGGCCTCGAGCCTCTCCTCCCGGAGGGAAATCTCCAGTTCCCTGGTATCCAGAAGCGCTCTGCAATCCTCCAAGCGCACCTCCCGAGCAATGACGTCCTCCTTTGCCATCGATATCATTTCCCGCTGCCTCTAGAGGGCCTGGAACTGCTTGTTGTGCCAGTCGCTCAGCTCCGTTCCCTTGTCCCTCAGCTTCTGGTCCACCTTGTTGGCGGACTGGCGTTGTTCCTTGAGCTCCTCCCACTTCCGGCTGTGCTGCTCCTGCATCTCTTTGAGGCCCACTGCTACAGATTCCATGAAGGACAAGTGCATGGCAACGACAACAGAGTCATCCGCCTCCTCGACTCCCTAGTCCAGCGACGCTAGTATACGCTGGAGCTCTTCATCGAATTTCGTGCTCGTCGCCATTAACGAGCTGGGTGCTCCAAGTCCGGGCTGCACTAGCACCAGCGCATGCTATTAGAAGATGGTGGCGGGACCCCCGCTGAGGTGCCAGACAAGGGGAGGGGGCCCATGGTTTTGAGTGGTATCTTCTCCGCAAGCACGACCCCTGACCCAGGCACACTGCCGGAGATTACCCCGGACCCCTTTAGGGGACCCAGGGTGCCCCGGCAGTTTGCTCCAGCCCCTCTGCAGCGGCAATCTTGGTAGCCTCCTCAACGGCGTCTTTCCCTATGTCAGCCACTTCCTCCAACAAATCTGGATTTTCACTTGAAGTGGCTGCAAGCAGATCCAGCAATCAATACCAAGAATACAGAGTCAAAGATGGAAGCAAACTAATCAGAAAAAGCCTGAGGAGAAAAGCTGATAGGTTACCCGGAGAGGGCGGAGGATTCGGCTTACCCGGCAACATCAGCTGCTGAGCCAGGATTGACGTCTCCTCTCTCGAAACCATGGTGTTGGGTGCTCTTCCATGGGGGCCCTTGGCAGAGATCCATTGGCTCTAGCGGCCGACAGGATGGGCCCCTCTTCAAGGGGCTCGTCTTGACTAGTCCCCTCTCCCCTTGCGGCCTCTGCAAGGGAGGGCTCTCCACCACCATCACCGGCAGGTGGAATCTCCTAAGTGCTTCCGAGCCAGGGGCTGAGTTGGGGGCTTGGAATCGGGGCGCTTGTGTCGCTCCCTGCCGGGCGCATCCGCTCCAGCATTGTCGATGGCTCCACGCGCTTGAGCCGCTTGGACCGACGGATGAGGGTCTCCGTCTCCTCCTCCTCTTCCCTGGTAGCAACCAGCGAACCAGATCATTCAATAAATGGAAGCAAGCATACTGAAGAAGACTCTTCTTGGGCGGGATAACGGAGCTTCCCGGCAACTTTGAGCCTTGTCGAGGCACAAGAGGCTCCGATGAAGATGAGCTCTGCGAAGAGCTCGAACTCGATAGGGCACTAGAGTCGCCCTCGGTGGCTACTAGCTGCTTGGCGGGAGGGGCCCCAGCCTCGGAGAGCCGAGGAGAGTGCCGACGCACGGCTTCGAAAACGCTGACCTTGGAGGCGGTCTCCTTCGCCCTCCTAGCCGCTAGCACAAGATCGGGGGCTGCTGCTCCTCGATTGACTGCCCCCTTGCAGGGGCGCGAATCCAAGATCGGTTCAGGGGCTTGGGAGCCTTCTGCGATCCATACCTCCTCAGGTACCTCCAATTCCCCAACCCCTTCATCCTCTAGGGACTCTCTTGCCGCGGTATACAAAGCCTCGATTCCGGAAAGCCCATCCCCGGCAGGCACTCCCCCGGCATGCTCTTCCCCGACAAACTCTTTAAAGACTTGCGTCCAACCCTTGTCATGGGATGAGCTCTCACCTCCAGCTTTCCCGCTTCACTTTGTTGCCTACGTAGCATTCGCCGCTGCCGCAGCTCGGGCTGCCCTGTCTTCTTCAAGCCGCTTCTTAATGTATGCCACTTCCACGGTGGAGGTGCGTTTGTACATTTTTGTTTCCACCATAGTGACCATTTTGACTAAGGTGGAAGGCCATGCCAACTCTTCATCAAGAGAGCATAACTACCAGTCAGACGAGACACCGTCGGCATTGCACTGCGGCATCCACTCCAAGATCTAACTCTTGGAAGAGTTGATGTTGAGCGGGATGATGTTTGCCGGCAGTGGGAACAGCCCAAAGCGGCCGAATAGGTGATCGCACAACCAAGCATGGTCATAATATATTAAGTTGTTAGCTAAGCCAGGAAGCAATCTCATCCTATCCCCAGCATTCCCATACTCCCGGGAAAATATGTCCCTCTTCTGCAGAGGAGCAATTCGACACAGGAGAAAATCCGCCCCTACATGCTCAACGGTCAACCGGGCAGTCTTCAAGAGGGTAATCATGTTTATTGTCAGGCGGAGTCTGTCCTCGGTGAGACTGAACGCCCTCCAAACATTTTCGCGCTCGAGGCATTCCGTCCGTGCTTGGCAGAATTCAGGGGCATCCTTCTTTTGAATCCAGCACTAATCTCCCCTCCACTCCTCCCAGCTGTTGTGCTTATTGCCAGAGATGTAATCCCAGTTCTCTCTTGGCACTACCTGTGGCATCCAGCTTATATTGCCGGAGTGGTGATTCTTGTTCTCCACCCGCGAGATGAAGTAGTGCCTGAACAGATCAACGTTGGGGGCCACCTCAACGAAGTTCTCGCACAGAAGGGTAAAGATGTCCATGCATGCCATTGCATTTGGCGTGAAATCTAAGAGATGGAATCCATAGACCGCCATCATTGCTTCAAAGAAATCCGAGAACGGATGGTAGAGACCACAAATGAAGTATGCGTAGAAAAATACGTATGAATCTGGAGGGTCCTCTTTCTCGTCCGCCACTTGGGAATGTCGTGCCCCTGCAGGACGACCCTCCCCCACAAGAATACATACCTTGCCTGCAGAATGTCACCGTGGAGATTCGACGGGAAGAAGACAACGTCTCCTCTTTGCTTCTTGTCCAGCTTCGTCGCCTTCTTGCTCCCCTCAATGCCCGCCTCCTTTGTGGCGGCCACCGGCTTCCCCTTGGATGTGGTCTTCTTCCCCATATTCCCAAGTTGCAGTGGGAGGCGTGGGAAGGAGATCTAAAGGGCATCGGCAGCGAATGTGGGAATAAAGAGTGGGTGGTTGCTTGGCTTGCGGAGGAAGATGACGCGAAGGCAATGCAGGCGACGAAACAGCAGCACCATTCCGCATTTTCCCTTCTTATGGGATGCAATGGGGAGACAGTGTGACTCTTCGGAAAAGTTACCTTTTTTGTATTAACTGCTACAGTCCCACGCCCCCACGACTCGCGGTAATTTCGCGAAGTGGATGTTGGATTGACTGGTCATCATGACGAACCACTGAGCACGCGGCCTTTTTCTACCATGTGTCTATGCACTGTTGGGGCCTAACCCAACGTGCCCAGTGGCACGTATGGCTCGGGCCCTAGGGCTTATGTCGGGGTACACAAACAAGGGTGTATGTTTTGCCCTGACCCGTGCCCGGACGACAAGCCAACAAGCCCAAGCGCAAGTTTGCAACATCTGGATCAGATCAAGTCACGAAGGGATCAACTCTTTGAGGAACTAGAGAGCCGGTCGAGGAGATCAAGACAACCAATACTAGCCAAAGGGACAAGATACCATCAGGAGAAGAGTCTTCCATGCCGGGCACGCGAGCCTGGTGAGGTTGCATCGCCCTGGAAGCAAGCCTCCAAGATTGCCTCTGGAAGCCTGTCGGGGCTCGCAGAGGCAAACTACCCCATTATGCCACCTCGCAGAGGCAATCCAAGAAGTACGTTTCCATTCGTATATACATCCCACACAGTCACTCCAAGAAAAATGTTTCCTTTCACAGGTACATCACAAAAAAAATCCCCATTAAATCGTTTTTTATCGTGTTGCCATTGCACACAATATTAATAATTTATCGTTTGAGTTATTGAATGCATCGCACACGGTGCGTTAAAGAAACTGTGTGGCAAAAGCTATCCATCGCATACACTTTTATGTGGTAAACGTTTGCGCAAGGTGGCCTAACGCAAAAAAAATTAGGAGGATGTCGTGTGTGATTGTTCATTGATCCAACGCGGTTTATTCCTATAAATTGTGTGCGTTGAGGTCATCGCCCATGGTGTTTTCTCAATAACCATTTACAATAGAAAAACCGATTAGCAGGTAATTGCCCTATTATTAATAATCCATTAATTAATCAAATTGACATTTGATACTAAGCACACAATATATTTCATTTCCATATTAAGGAAGTAGGATTTCGTAATTGAAATACATCAGAGTACAACATCACATAGCTTTAGCACTCAGCTACCCCATTACACAACTGCACCAGCACCAAGTTTCACATGCAACATCTATAACCTTTCGAAATTAGCATAATAGACGATACATAGACAGATGAATCTCATCTGGAAAACTGATGAAGCGGAAGGCAAATATTGAGCCTTCATTGATGTTGATGGTCTTTGCAACTTGAGACCAGTGCCTGTGGATGACTGACCGTCCATCATTTGTCCTCTTCAGGAAGACTTCAATATTGAACTGTTGGTGTTGTATGAATACCTTCCTCGCCTCCTGACCATACCGGTGGTTTGAGAGGTAATCATCAGTGAACTTCTTTGGAAAGGCTTGAAAACAAGGATATGCATAAATATCCTCTCCAGATTTGAAATGGCACAAAGGAGTTAAAAACACAAGGTATAACAGTTAGTACCATCCCATAGTGAAATTAAGTCTTCTTCAATGTGCAGACAAAGATCTTGTTATTTTTTGTCGCTAATTTCTTTATCGTAACAATCTTTCTGAGTTTCTTGACTTGACTGATATTCATGGACAACAACTCATTTCCACTTATGCAAAAAGGTTAAAACAGTGGGTCAAAACCTCTGACAGCAGGACCTACATGTGCAAGACCAAATTGTTAAAAACCTAATACCTAAAAATAAGAAGTGGAAAGGTGTGTTATTAACTACCACAGGCCTAATACTTAAAAACAAGGAAACATAGTCATTCAAACTTGTATTGTGCAGGTCTAAGTACACTAGTTATTGGCCTTGTTTGGATCCTTGGGTTAGAGTTAGTTTGAGCTAGTTTGGGCTCAAATAGCCCTAGAGTATCCAAACATGAGGGCTAGTTTGAGCTAGTTGCGTCAAACCCACGCATAACAACTATCCCACCCAAGAGGTGCTGATTGGGGCTAGTTCTCCAATGCATTTATTGTCAATATAACACTGTCATCCAAACACCTCTTTGGCTAGAGTTAGTTCTGGGTTAGTCATTGTTTAGTATCATTATTATTTAGCAAATGTACGATAGCATAGGATATATTCTACCTTGACTTCTACTCCAAGATGACCATGTACTCCTATATATATGCCCACGAGGCTCAAGAAATAGAATCAATTATTCCACCAATCTCTCTCTCTCCCTTTTAACTGTCATGAGCTAGAAACTAACTCTAACCTCTCACTAAGTTAGAGTATCCAAACAGTGCCATTGTTAAATCAAATGGAAAGGCATATTCAATACTCCCTCCGGTCCTTTTTAATCTGCATAAAAGAATTATCTGAAGTCAAACTTCATAAAGTTTGACCTATTTATATGAAAAAATATCACCATCTAGCATGCTAAAGTTATACAATATGAGAATTTAAGTCATGACACATGTACTGATATTTATTTCATATTGTGAATGTTGGTATTTTGTTCTATAAAGTTGGTCAAACTTTACGAGGCTTGGCTTTAGACAAATCTTACATGCGAACTAAATAGATTCAGAGGAAGTACAACATGCTTAACAGCAACCAAATATAGTCATTCATAGAGCTATTGTTAAATTTGTATTGATGAAATGAACTGCATAGTTCATACTCACACATATAGAACAATACAACATCACACTGGTATTAGCTGAAATAAACAAGGCATACTACGAACAACCAAAGATTGTAATTGAAACTGGACATATGCTAACTACAAACAACCGAACAACCATAAACTATAGAAATAAACAAGGTGTAATGCAAACAACCAAATATAGCAACAAATACTGGACATGTTCTCACTACAAAAGGGGTTCAAGAAAAACAATCATGGGTTTCCTCACTTGTCACAGATTGGTTCCTCCTCATGGTCACCGTTGATGAGGTCTGACTTGCCAGCTGAGGATCCCAAGCCAGCGTCGCAGAACGTGTCCTTCAGAAATGACAAAAGGGGCTCCATGGCGATGAAGGATGGCGAATTATTCATAACGAGCCGCGGGAGATCAGTGGCAGGGCCATCAATGAGATCGCTGGCTGTCGAACCCAAAGGGTTGGGGGTGGGCAACTTAACCTGTGACATAACCCACGTGAATCTTTTGGTGTGGACGACCTCGATGTCATAGCCGGCATCCGCGACATGCTAGAATACTCTAGACTGTTGATTGAAAGGCTCAATCCAGGTCCAGTCATCATCGTCGGCTTCCTCTGCGACCACCTAGCCGACGTCGGGCAAAGATGCCACGATAAAGCTCTTTTGGGCCATTCGCTCCTCGAGCTCCCCGGGAAGCATAGCCGGGCTTAGGCTGCGATGCTCTGGAGTGGGGGGGAGGTGGGGATGGGGATCTCTAGGAAAGGGGGCGTTTCGCTGGCGTCATCTAAGAAACTCAGGGCGGTGATGGTATGTATATTGGTGGGTAAACTACACGAGCAGACCGGCTGAGGTTGACGATGGAGGCGGCGGCGATGTCCTAGCTATGTTTGGAACGAGGGAGGGGTGGTGTGTATGTGTGTGAGCGGGGGATTTGGGGTGAGCCAAGGATTTGGGGTGTGTGTGGAGGGGGCCGTCCAAGGTGGTGTTTGAGGAAATGCCACGGGTACTAAAAAATTTACTTGGCAGGAGAAAAATGGCGGGGCTATCAAAAATTTGGATCAAGGGATTGATGCATAGCGGGGCGGGAGTAACGAACATCACACACGATTAAAACATAATAATCATGTGCTTTCAAACAGAAAAACACTCCAGCAGAGCATATATTATTTAGATTGCGAGGGATGGAGCTGGAGTAAAATCCCGGGGCTACTGAAATCTTGGGTCTACTGATTGAAGCAGAGCGAGAGTAACAGACATCACACATGTTGAGGGAGTCCTGGACTACGGGGTCCTCGGGTGTCCGGATTAGTCGATATGGGCTGCACTGATGGGCCGTGAAGATAAAGCAGAAGATTACCATCCGTGTCCGGGTAGGACTACTATGTGCGTATAATGGCAAGTTTAGTATCCGGGTGTAATGTTTCCTTCCTCTGCAAGATGAGTTTGTACAACCCTAGGCCCCTCCGGTGTGTATATAAACTAGAGGGTTTAGTCTGTAGAGGCTAACAAAATGATCATAGGCTAGATAGCTAGGGTTTAGCCATTATGATCTCGAGGTAGATCAACTCTTGTATTCCCTATATTCATCAAGATCAATCAAGAAGGAAGTAGGGTATTACATCCATTAAGAGGGCCCAAACCTGGGTAAACATCGTGTCCTTGTTTCCCCTTGCTACCTTTGATCCTCAGATACACAGCTTGGGACCCCCTACCCGAGATCTGTCGGTTTCGACTATGACATTGATTCTTTCATTGAGAGTTCCGTTGTGTTGTCGATGGAAGAATCGATAGCTCGCTTTGTAATCAGCGATGGCGCTGTCCCCGGGGAGATCTTCCTCCCCGGTCAGCTTTTCATGTTTGGCGGCTTCATGCTACGTGCCAAGTTGGATGGTCATCTTGAGCAGGTCGACAACTACACCCCTGGTCATCAACTACGTCATCGATATCCATGGAGATCTTATATTCAAGGGGTTTGCGGCCTCAGTTGCCGCCCCTGCCTGCACGAAGAATACCCTTTGGATCTATTATCAGATCCCGTCCAGGGGTCGACACTCATGTCTGCTCTGGCCTTAGATCCGGAGCAGACCACTCTGTCCGAAAGCGGGAGGCTAAACCCCACCGGACTCTCTCTCTCTCGCTCGCTCTCTCTCTCTCTCTCTCTCTCTCTCTCTCTCTCTCTCTCTCTCTCTCCATGGAGCTTCTAGCCGAAGACTCAGATACGATTGCGCCGTTCACAAACCCGGAATCAAGCGAGACTTTCCCCGTTAATGGGAAGCTAGACTTGTCTCCGATTATGAGCCCCAAACTTTTGGGGTCCATGCCTTCCGGGCTCGATCAAGTGGTCACCACCGAGCCTGATACCGCATATCCCCAGAGTCTTGTCCAGCTCTCGCTCTTAAACGAGGGACTGGACCTACTACAATCTCTCGCCATCATGGAGGAATCACGACCGAACTATGCCAAGTTGGAACTGGGGGCTGAGATTAGGTAATTTTGCGTCCCACCCACCACCCACTTGGTAGACACTGTCGAGGACTTAACCGACATGATAGACTATGCTTCCAAAGACATTGACGGTATGGATGACGATATCGAAGCCGAACCAAGTCAAAACCCGCTCATTACCGGACTCTAGACGGCTACTTCTACGTATGATATATACATGGTGGACACGCCTGAGAAGAAGGACACGACGCCACTAAAGATCCAGACGAGGACAAGCCCGCCGAGGAACCACCAAAACACCGGCGTTAGCGGCATCGCTCTCGATCGTGCCGAGGAAGGGAAAGCAACACCGGCACCGGAGACAATGACACTCCGGATAACGTCGAAGACCCCGAAAACCCCATGGAACCGGCGTTAAAGAAGGAGGAAAGGGAGAGGGTAAATTCAGTGCCGAAATGCTCGCCAATCACAATTATTCGGAAGAAGTAACTGTTTACCTGTCTCCAAAGAGGATGCCAGCCTTGGTGATGAATAATTCATCGTCCCAGAGGAACCACTCGAACAAGAATGCTTCTAGCGACGCTTATCGCCATAGCAAAGAGCCTGAAAAAGCAGCAGCAGCGGCTTAAAGTTGAACAGGATATGCTCAACGACACATGGAATGAAGTGCTAGATGCTGAGGAAAGATACGGCTGTGAGCACCAAATAAAGAGCTATCTGAAGCGCAAGCTACTGTCACAATTCAATGACGAGGCCCTTACGTCAATACCGTAGAGGTAGAATCAGGCCCATCAACCTGACCGACCACTACGTGGACGGGACAATGCGGACAATAACTTCGAACACCAGCAAGTGCCCGCCCACCATAAAGGCAAGGAGACAGCGGCTCCGGGCTACAAGTACGACCTACATCAGGACCAGGCCAATAGAGTCGGTCAGACTAGATCAATCTATGGATCAAGAGGACGTGCCCCCACACGGGATGGCAACTATCAAGCCTGGCACGACAAAAACAATCCAGTTCGGAGTAAGCACCAAACACAGATGTCATCCGAACTCCGTCTCGATGTCGCCCGGTATAGAGGTGTTGCACACCATATGTGCTTTACCGACGAGGTAATGCAGCACCAATTTCCGGAAGGGTATAAAACCGTGAACATCGAGCAATACGATGGAATGACGGACCCTATCGTATGGACTGAAGACTTTATTCTCCACATTCACATGGCTCTCGGAGATGACCTCCATGCCATCAAATATCTCCCTCTAAAGATGAAAGGACCAACACAACACTGGTTGAATAGCCTCCCAGAGAACTACATTGGAAGCTGGGAAGAATTAGAGGATACTTTTTGGGCCAACATTCAGGGCACTTATGTCCGGCCACCGGATGCTGATGACCTGAGCCACATAGTCCAGCAACCCGGGGAGTCATCCCGCGAACTTTGGAATCGGTTCTTAACTAAGAAGAACCAAATCTTTGACTATCGAGACGCTGAAGCCTTAGCGGCTTTCAAACACAGTGTCTGTGACGAATGGCTCGCTCGACACCTCGGCCAGGAGAAGCCGAAGACCATGGCAGCTCTCACTTCACTAATGACCTGCTTTTGTGCGAGCGAAGATATATGGTTAGCTTGTAGAAGCAACAGTACCAGCGACCCCGGCACTTCGGAGGTCAGGGATGGCAATGGCAAGCCATGACGCAACAAAAACAAGCGCTAGAATAACAACGGAGAAGCTGAGGATACAACAGTAAACGCTGGATTCAGTGGCTCCAAATCCGGCCAACGAAATAATTCGTTCAAGGGCAATCGGGACGGTCCATCCAACTTGGATGGAATATTAGAGAGGCCTTTCCAGATTCATGGCACCCCTGATAAGCCTGCCAACCACACCAACAAAATTTGCTGGGTTTTCAAACTGGCCGGTAAATTAAATACTGAACACAAGAGGAAAGGACGTCAAAGCGAGGATGATGACGAACCTCACCCACCAAACAGTGGGGTACATAAACAATTTCCCCCTGGGGTGAAAATGGTGAACATGATATATGTCGCCCATATCCCTAAGAGGGAGCGCAAACGCACATTAAGGGACGTCTACGCTGTAGATCTTGTTGCCCCAAAATTCAACCCGTGGTTGGGTTGTCCGATCACCTTTGATCGCAGGGACCACCCAACCAGTATTCGTCACAGAGGTTCAGCGGCCCTGGTACTTGATCATATCATTGACGAATACCATCTCACTAGAGTCCTGATGGATGGCGGCAACAACCTCAACCTGATATATCAGGATATTGTCCGCAAGATGGGGATTGACCCGTCAAGAATCAAGCCTAGCAACACTACCTTTAAAGGAGTGATACCTAGAGTGGAGGCCCGCTGCATGGGCTCATTAAGACTGGAGGTGGTATTAGGCTCTCCAGACAACTTTCGAAGCGAATAATTGATCTTCGACATCATCCCCTTTCGTAGTGGTTATCACGCACTGCTCAGATGAACTGCTTTCACCCGCTTTAACACAGTCCCGCACTATGCTTATCTCAAGCTCAAAATGTCTGGACCTCGTGGCGTTATTACAATAAACGGGAACATGGAGCGCTCCCTCCACACTGAGGAGTGTACCACGGCCCTTGCAACCGAAGTTCAAAGCGGCCTTATCAAACCAAACAACTCACTGGTCATCAAGACCCAAGACACTGCTAAACGTGTCAGACCCGCATTGCAACGCGGTAGCTCGATGGAACCTGAGCTTGAGTAGCAGTTTAGCCTCTGCCAACTGCCCCATAAGGTTGCCGTATACGTACCTCGCGCACACAATTACGCCCTTGAATTACCTTGGGCAGTGCTGGAGGCACACTACGGAAAATGGTCCATAGTACGGCTTGACCCTATTCGGACGTTAAATATATTTTCACTGCAGGTTCCTTATGTTTGTGACAGCCTGGCATATTAGGGATGATAGACAACTCATATCAATAAGGAATTCCTTCTATTCCGGGAGCCCATTCGGATAGAACTCCAACGTTAAGCGTGCTCAGCTTGGAGTAGTTTCAGGATGGGTGACCGACCGGGAAATTGCTCCCGGGTGCGCACGAGTGAGGACAAAGTGCGCAGAAAAGACTAGTATTGATATGTGAGGTCAATCTAGATCCTGCCAGGAGTAACGACCATCGGTGGGTGTGTCTGGGGCGTTACAATGTCGGCGTGCTGGGAACGGGGGTACCCAGACTTGCCTGCCTGCGGCTCAGAGCGTGGCTCGTCCAGCGGCCTCATCAGCAACCACTCAAGACCCTTGCGAGGGGCCGAGCCTCGCGAGGCGGACGACGCAAGACCTCCCCAGGGGCAGCCTCACTAGGATAGCTCCCGAGGAGTGGAGATATCAAGGCGAGGGGCACCTCGCGAGGTCCTCGTGAGGTGAGCCATGACGACCAAGGCCAGGCGGGCGCTAGCGGGCGCAGGATGCCAGCTTCCTCTTTGGTGCTAAAGGGACGGGCGCAGGCGAGGAGTCCCGAGGCATCAGGCAAAGGTTTCCATATCGGTGCAACAATACCAAGACCAGCAGGACGGCAGAGCGGAGGTCATCGCGGAGCCCACGGCGGCGTCACCACCAGAGCCTTTGGCAGGCGAAGACCACCTTTTGTCAGGATAGCTTGTACTAGCTACCCCTTCAAACTTGGCCGTTGTGGGATCCCTTCCCGCTCAATATTTGGGAAGAGGACCCGGGCCTCTATAAATAGGACTAGCCACCACCATAGGAAGGGGACTAGATCATCAAGACCCAACACGAACCCTCAAGCACATCCATACACAAGAACACCTCTCCTCAAGAGGCTGTTCTTCCCATGTACTAGTTCTTCCTCAGCCTATACGGCAATCCACCACACCACACTGGATGAGGGTATTACACCACAACGGTGGCCCAAACCAGTATAAACCCTTGTGTCCTTTGTTCTTTGAGTTCGACGAGTTAGGCCTAGTAATCGATGCGGGAGCGAGCTAGAGAGAAAAGGGGAGATCTTCGTGCACACCCCAGTGTTCGAACCTCAAGGGTTTTGCCGGAACCCAAGATCCTACATTTGGCGCGCTAGGTAGGGGTGCGCCGAAGTTTCGCCTCTCCGCCGACCCCACTCTCCATCCGCCAGGCTCTCATGGCGGGCGCCTCTTCTTCGACCGGCTCGGTAGGCACACGCAACGGCGTAGCCGGCCGCCGAGCCTTCACCCCCGCCTTGCGACAGGTGCAGTGACCATCCAAGTTTAGGCCAAATCTACCACCCCGTTACGACTGGGCGGCAGATCCAACCATCTTCCACCAGGCCTACGAGGAGGCCGTTTCGGCGGCCGGCGGCGATAGCAAGGTCATGGCCAACTGGCTCCCCATGGTGCTAACCGGTGTTCCGTGTGCCTGGTTTCTCAGCTTACGAGAGTCATATGTAGCATCCTGGGGGGAGCTGCATGGCCTCTTCACCGCGCTCTACGGGGCGCCGGTCCCCCATGTCGTCATGGCTCTCCTCGGCAGCTCTCAAGTGCTGCCCTCCGACCGCCACGTCAAACAGTTCTTCCGCCAGATCGGCATCGCCTCCGTACGCCGGGGGCCCCCTCCCGGATGGGTAGTGCCCAAGACTGACCTCAACTTCAACTCATGTGGCCACCCCGCTTCCGCTGCGGGCTCATGCGCTCTCCCAATGCTTTGCACACGCACCATCTGCAGCGTGGCACTCACCAAGACCCTAATCGACGGTGGGGATGGCCTCAACGTGCTCTCAGTAGAAGCTTTTAGCCTGCTCCACATGCCGCTCGAGCGGCTACGCCCCACCAAGCCCTTCTCCGGAGTCGGCATCGGTTTCACCAGCCCTCTAGGGTTGATCTGCCTCCCGGTTACCTTCGGCACCCCGTTGTTGTACCCAAGAAAGGCGGAACAGAGCGCATGTGTGTCGACTTCACCAACCTCAACAAGGCTTGCCCACAAGACCCCCACATCGACCAGATTGTCGACTCCACCGCCGAGTGTGACCTACTGTGCTTCCTGGATGCCTTCTCAGGCTACCAGCAAATCAAGATGGCAGTGCAAGATGTCGAGAAGACTGCCTTCCTCACCCCGTGCGGAGTATACTGCTACACTTGTATGTCATTCGGGTTGTGGAATGCAGGAGCAACCTTCCAGCGGTTGATGCATATCGCTCGAGGAGAGCAGCTCAGGAGGAACGCTGAGGCCTACGTTGATGACATCATGGTGAACTCCCAGGAGGCCAAGACCCTCATCGAAGATTTGGAAGAAACCTTCGCCAGCCTGCGTAAGGTAGACCTATGGCTCAACCCGGAAATGTATGTGTTTGGCGTCCCGTCGGGTAAGATTTTGAGCTTCCTGGTGTCGCACAGATGGATCAAGGCCAACCCCGAGAAGGTCAAGGTCATAGAAAAGATGAGTCCGCCGAAGACCCTCAAAGAGATGCAGAAGCTGGCCGGTTGTGTAACGTCACTCGGGCATTTCATCTCCAAGCTGGGGGAGCGAGCCCTCCCCTTCTTCAAGCTGATGAAAAGGAAGGGCCCGTTGGAGTGGACCCCTGAGGCTGATGCAGCATTCGAAGACCTTAAGAAATACCTCACCAGCCCATCGGTAACGGTGGCACCCAAACCTCAAGTGCCCCTGGTGCTTTACCTGGCCGCTACACCACATTCTGCCAGCGCGGCATTAGTGGTTGTCCGGGAGGAGCACCAAGACAAGACCCCAAAGCCCCGGAGCGATGTTCCTGAGGCTCCCGCAGGGCCCGCAAGTGACCGCGCCCTGCAAGACGACATTCCTAAAGCCATAGCTGTCCCTTCTAGCGACCCAGCTCCCGAAGCTCCTTTACCCAATCAGGCGCCACTGCCCCAAGCGAGCCCGGGCTCCACCTCCGTCGAGCACCCAGTGTACTTTATCAGCACGATGCTCTGTGATGCTCGGGCACGCTATCCCATGCCGCAGAAGCTCCTGCTCGCACTCCTCGTCGCTTCGCGCAAGCTGTGCCACTACTTCCAAGGCCATCCCATCAAGGTCGTCTCGGCCTACCTACTGGAGGGAGTACTCCGGAGCCCCAACGCAGTGGGGAGAGTCGCTGAATGGAATATCGAGCTGCAGGTGTTCCAGTTGGAATTCAGCATGACCAGAGTCATCAAAAGGGCCACGCTAGCTGACTTTGTGGCAGAATGGACTGACGTCCCGGAGCTCAAAGCTAGCGAGGACCGATCCCTCTCTCCAAGAAGTGAAGCACCGGACAGCTGGGTCATGTACTTTGATGACGCGTTCGCGCGCCAAGGCACGGGGGCTGGAGCTATGCTCATCTCGCCCACTCAGGACAAGCTTTACTATGATGTGCAGCTTTGCTTTCAGCCGGGCGATAACGTCTCCAACAACATCGTGGAGTACAAGGGCCTCATTGCTAGTCTTAAGGTAGCAGCGGCACTAGGAGTAAAATGCCTCGTCATCAGGGGCGACTCGCAGCTCCTCGTCAACTTCTCCAACAAGGTGTACGAGCCGAAGGACGAGCATATGGAGGCATATCTTGCGGAGGTACGCAAAATGGAGAAGTGGTTCTTAGGCCTGGAGATGCAGCACGTGCCCCATGGCTCCAACAAGCAAGCCGACGACATAGCCAAAAGGGCATCCAGGCGCCTGCCCCAGGAGCTAGGCGTCTTCGAGGAGCGGCTCCTCAAGCCTTCGGCATCACCCCCACAAGAGGGGTTGGCGACGCCTCAGGAGGAACCCCCCCCCCCAACCATCGACATCGGGAGCCCCCGCCTACGGCCCAACCTCAGGAGCCCGCCTGCTCCTAGCGCTCGAGCCCCAGGAGGGATGCTGGACCTAGGAGCTCAAGGCGTACCTGGTGCGAGGAGTGCTACCAGAAAAGGAGGAGGATGCCAAACGTGTAGCCCGACAGGCCACGGCATATTGCATTCAAGACGGTGAGCTTTACAGGAAACGACCAAATGATGTTTCTTTACAATGCATCTCCAGGAAGCAAGGGGGCGATTTGCTAGCTGACATCCACGCTGGGGACTGCGGGCATCACTCATCGTCACACACCCTGGTTGGCAAGGCGTTTCGCAGCGGTTTCTACTGGCCCACATCGCTCAACGATGATGCCGAGTTGGTGAAGTCATGCGAGGCTTGCCAATTCCATGCCAAGAAGATCCACCAACCAGCTCAGGGCCTCCAAACATCCTGCCCTCATGGCCGTTTGCGGTCTGGGGGCTGGAAATCTTGGGCCCCTTCCCTCGAGCGCGTGGGGGCTACCGCTACCTCTACGTCGCCGTCGATAAGTTCACCAAATGGGCGGAGGTGGAAGCCGGCCGGACCATCCAGGCCGAGTCCGCAGTCAAGTTCATTAAGGGTCTCGTAAGCCAGTTTGGGGTCCCCAACCACATTATCACTGACAATGCCTCACACTTCACTAGCAACCTTTTCAAGACATATTGTGCTAACCTTGGAACGCAGATTTGCTGTGCTTCAGTAGCACACCCCAGGAGCACCAGTCAGGCCGAGCGTGCCAATGCAGAGGTTTTAAGAGGCCTCAAGACCAGGACCATCAAGAAGAGGCTCGAAGCTTGCGGAAGGGGCTGGCACGACGAGCTCCATCCATGCTGTGGTCAATCCGCACCACCGCCACCAAGCCTACAGGTGAGACCCCGTTCTTCCTCATCTACAGAGCCGAAGCGGTTCTCCCTCGCTAGGTCAGGCACCGCTCCGCGCGGGTTCTAGCGTTCGATGAAACGCAACAGGACGCCATGCGTGGGACGGACCTCGTGCTGGGAGAGGAACGCTATCGGAACACTTCGCTCCGAGCAGCAAGGTACTAGCAGGCATTGCGTCAGTACCACTGTCGCAACATCTGCTCCAGGACCCTCGAGGTAGGCGACCTCGTCCTAAGGCGAGTCCTCTCCAGGGGAGGGCTGCACAAGCTTTCACCCCATGTGGGTAGTCTCGTTCAAGACCACCCATGTCACCAGGCCTGGTGTCGTGCGCCTGGAGATGGGGGACGGCACCCCTATCCAGAACGCGTGGAACATCCGGCACCTCCGGAAGTTCTACCCACAAAAGCAAGGCCCCGTGCCTGTGAAGACAAGGCCCTGTGCCTGTGAAGACAAGGCCCTGTGCCTGTGACGCAAGGCCCCGTGCCTGTGAAGACAAGGCCCTGTGCCTGTGAAGCAAGGCCTAGTGCTTGTGAAGACAAGGCCCTGTGCCTGTGAAGCAAGGCCTATTGCCTGTGAAGATAAGGCCCTGTGCCTGTGAAGCAAGGCCTAGTGCCTGTGAAGACAAAGCCATGTGCCTGAGAAGCCAAGGCCCAGTGCCCGTGAAGCAAGGCTCACGCCGGTGAAGGTCTCCGCTCGTGACACTCTCACGGAATAATGAGTGGGGCTGTACACGCCCCGGAGTCTCCGGAGTGCCGCCCTCGGGCCTCGGGGGCTCCCTCCCACGTCCTAGTGGCAACACTTAGCTCTGCGCTGGTGAGAAGACTAGACTAGGTGCCGCCCGTGGCTGTTCATTTGCTTTCTGGAGTTGGCTTGCCCCTTCCTTCTTTTAATGGATTTTCAAAGTTCTCGCGTTTCTCGAATGACTTGGTTAAATCATCTCTCTCTTTGGTTCTTCCCTCGATTTTTGGCCTTGCATTGAAGGGAGCGGCAGTTGCCCGACCCTCTCCCTCGCGCACCTCCCTTAGCCTCTACGAGGCGTCCATGTTTGGGCTCGTGATCGATGCACCCCCTCTCCTTAGGTCCGTGCACCACGGGTACCGTGACAGGGTGTGTTTGTCCATGTTCAGCCCACGCCAGGGACCTCATGCGGTGAAGGATAAAAATCTCCTAACGAGTTTCTGCAGCTTCCCGAAGGGCCACGCGTCATGAGATGGGGGCTATCCCGAGTACATCAAGATAAGTCTCCTCACCCTATGGGCGCATAATACACAGACCTCGTAACACTGACCGGGAACACTAAACATGGCGCCAAGCAGCATAAAAACCACGGTTCATTACATGCCCTACCAGGGCCCCATACTCGTTTGTCTTAGTAATGCATGAAGAAAGCAAGAGCGAGGACAGGCAATGACGGCTCCTACGATGCGGATGCTCATGAGGACCGGCTCCCCAAGCTCAACCGGAGCCCTCCTCATGCTTCACCGGGGCGTGACGACGAGACGACCCAGCGCCGCCCTCAAGGCAGGCACGGCGGCATGGTGGCTGGTCGTAGCCATCACTGCTAGAGCTGTCGCTGTAGGGGGGAGCTGCCGTAGCTGGATGAACTGCGGCCAGCACTGAGGGCGAGTTCACCTTCACCCTCGTCACGGCCATCGCCAAGGCCGAGCACCTTGCCGCCGTCATTGTCCTCGGGGCAGCACCGGACATGGCGGCCATCTTCCCCGAACAGCCTCACAAAGAGGGTCGAGTCGCCATCATACCTGAAGTGGAGGGTGCATCGCCTACCCAGGCCGCGCGCGCAGGAAAACGTCTGCCAGCCGCGGGCCAGGGTCACGGCGCCCGCAACGGAGATCTCCACCGGAACCCACGAGGCCCTACTGCAGAAGCCGTCTGCCTGCAGCCAAAGACCATCGGAGCTTGTGGCCGGAAGTTCGCCGACTAGGGAGCGCGGAAGCTGGAGCCGGGTACCCGTCGGGCTCTCCGACCACATGACAAACTCCAGCATCACCTCCGCCGAATGACAGCACGGCCGGGGAGGTCGGACGACCTCGGGCCGCCTCCCCTCATTCATAGGGCTGGAACGGCCTCGGTGATCCCCACCACGCGAGGGGCCGCCGCCGCGGCTGCCGAGGGCGGCGCCGGGCGCTGAGGAGGTTCGCCCATGCCCGTGAGGGGTCGCGGCACATTTGCGGGGGCGGACTCATCCCCTCTAAGGTGGTGGTGAGTCGGGCCCCTCCTGACGGGTCTTCCCCTTCTCCACGGATGAGAACCTCCTCACCGGCGCCATGGGTATCGATGCAAAGCGAGAAGCAAGGAGGAAGAAGAAGAGGCGGGCTAAATGAAGGACGAGACGGGCAACGGGGGCTCCGCCCGTCGCCTTATTTATAGCCAAAGGAAGTCCAACCGCCGGCCTCCATAATCACAGGTAATGATGGTCCTCTGTGCATGCAGGGACTTGTCAAGTCATGCGGTTGCCGAGGCGGCGTGGGGAAGTGGAGACGCCCACGTCCCATCAATCGCCACGCGTCAATCAAAGCCCCAGGATTTTGGGGCCCGCGACGCTCCGCACTTGACCCTTGGCTTCGTCGTGAAGCCAAGTCCGAGCCCACCTTGGTCCCAGGGGCTACTGTCGGCGTCCTGGGAACGGGGGTACCCAGACTTGCCCGCCTGCGGCTCAAAGAGTGGCTCATCCAGCGGCCTGGTACGGCCCAACCTCATCAGCAACCACTCAAGACCCTCGCGAGGGGCCGATGCGAGACCTCCCCTGGGGCGGCCTCACTAGGCTAGCTCCCGAGGAGCGGAGATATCAAGGCGAGGGGCACCTCGCGAGGTCCTTGTGAGGTGAGCCATGACGACCAAGGCTAGGCGGGTGCCAGTGGGCGCAGGATGTCAGTTTCCTCTTTTGTGCTAAAGGGGCAGGCGCAGGCGAGGAGTCCCGAGGCATCAGGAAAAGGTTTCCATATCGGTGCAACAAGACCAAGACTAGTAGGACAGCAAAGCGGAGGTCATCACGGAGCCCACGACGGCGTCACCACCAGATCCTTTGGTAGGCGAAGACCACCTTTTGTCATGATAGCTTGTACTAGATGTCCCCCTTCAAACTTGGCCGTTGTGGGATCCCTTCCCGCTCAATATTTGGGAAGAGGATTTGGGCCTCTATAAATAGGACTAGCCACCACCATAGGAAGGGGATCGGATCATCAAGACCCAACACGCACCCGCAAACACATTCATGCACAAGAACACCTCGCTTTCAGGAGGTTGTTCTTCCCATGTACTAGTTCTTCCTCGGCCTATAAGGCAATCCACCACACCACACTGGATTAGGGTATTACACCACAACGGTGGCCCGAAGTAGTATAAACCCTTGTGTCCTTTGTTCTTCGAGTTCGATGAGTTAGGCCTAGGAATCGGTGCGGGGGAGAGCTAGAGCGGAAAGGAGAGATCTTCGTGAGCACCCCAGTGTTCGAACCTCAAGGGTTTTGCCGGAACCCAAGATCCGACACCTTAAAATCCCACTTTATCTATGATTGTGCTGGGGCTTCTTTCCAGATCCCTCTTTTTTGCGGACAACCATCAGAGTCCTCTCCTTAAAGGACGTGTCACCATGGAGAAACGGCGCAGTCGTGCAACAGGGCATCGTTGGGATTTTTAAATCATTTCGTTTAGCCTCTGTGTAAACCTTTCCCTTTTATTAACTTTTGGCATGTAAAATGTCCTTGATGTTTTTGGCATTATCTATAACTACACGGCTCGCCGTATTAATCAGGGTGTAAAGGAAGCAGTTGATTCCCACTTTGTTTGGAATTTATTTTATCTTACATTATCATAAGCGTTCCCTCCCTACCTCAGATTGCCACATGTGCTTCAATCCGGCCTTAACACTCGGGGCTATATGCGGCCCAGCACATTTCAAAATCCAAACACCTATAGGGAACTATTCGGCGTCCCGGATATTGCACTATATGCGTCAGCTCCAAATCATGTCTTGGGTATATAGTTGGGTTGCCCGGCTCTTGTGCTTACCGCCTTACGTTTCGCATTGTTTGGCTAAGGTAGTATACAGATAACTACTGCAATTGTATTTCTGGTTCGTCCGATCAAGTACCTTAGTAGATAAAGCCAAAAACTTACAATCATGATAAGCGAGAGCTGGTTGGAAATTCAATGACTTAGTATTGTACTACAGATTGTTAGCGATCTACCCCATGTTACATGAGGGGCTGGTCTTCGCCCGGCCGCGTGGAAGAGGCACTGTAATCCGGATAACCGCACACGCTAGGTCCTAGCCCCACAGTCATAATCCAATGGCTAAGTGAAAGTAATAAAGCCGCATAATCTGACTGCCTGGTTCACCCCGCGGACACCTCCTTTACGGACGAAGATGTTGGATGAAGTGTGGCCATGTGTCATGCCGAACACCCCTATAGCACCTACATGGAGGCTGAGGCCGACCACTTGTAACTTTCAGAAATATAAAAATAAACGGCCGCACAAGAGGAAAATTCGCTAGAATAAAAGGCGCAAAAACATAGTCATACATAGCAACATGGGTTCATAACATTGTTTTTACAACCCGAAAACACTTGACTAAAAATCACGTCCTTCGAACATTGGCCCTCGACAATGCGGGCTCCTTCTAGGACGTCATCGAAGTAACTCTCCGGCTTCCGATGATCTTAGCCTTCGGGCGGGCCTACGGTTGCCACTTCGGTGGCCTTCATCTTCGCCCATTGCATCTTGACGCGAGCGAAGACAATCCAGGCACCCTCTATGCAAGCCGAGCGCTTCACAGCATCAATCCACGATCGCGCATTGACGAGCCGCTTCGCCAAGCCGAAGTAACTACTAGGGATCAGCTCGGTTGGCCAGAGGTGGACTATTAAGTCCTTCATAGCCGAACCTGCTACCCTATGCAGCTCCACCAGCTGTTTCAGCTGGTCGTTCGGAGGTGTCGGGTGTTCCGGTGTAAGAAATTGCGACCAAAATAGCTTCTCCGTCGGGTTCTCCTCCTAGGCTCTGAACAACTATGCGGCGTCGGCGACACTCTTCAGGAGATCCGCAAACGCGCCTGGAGAACTCCACACCCAGGTGAGAAATGCATACCTCTGACCTCCAAAGATACTCTGCAAAAGAAAGGCCTTACCAGCAGTTATCTGCCTCGCCTGGTGGATCTCTTCACGAGCATTTCGGGACTCGATATGCGCCTCTTTGGTGTCATGGAGATTCTTGGTAAGCTCGGATAATTGGTCCAAAGTTTTTTGGTCTAGCGCCTCGCATTTGCGAATGGTGTCCATTAGCTCCTGTTCGACTTCGGTCACCCGAGCTTCATGTTGGCGGCGAGCAGCTTGTTCGACCTCTAGTTCGGCAGCCGCTTTGATAGCAGCTGCCTTATTCGCCTCCGCCTCCTTCGTGGCCTGGGCAAGGGCGCCCTTGAAGGTCTCGACCTCAGCCACGCCAGCTGTGATCATAAATCAAATCATCTGATGAGTTAACCTCTCAATATAAATATCATCTTCGATATATATAAAAAAAATTAAATCTGCATACCTTGCGTTTCATCAAACCTCTACGGCCTAGGCGGTCACCACCAACATGGAAGCCTGTTTCACTAACGGCACAGTTTATTATATTCTCAAAAACTATATGGATCCTCTGCCCAATTCCTTTCAAATCGGACAGAGCATCAGGGTCTACCGTCCGTAGATAGGTTTATTATCCTATACAAATGAAATATAAAGTTCTTCGTAAAGTATTACGTCACATACCTCAAAGCCTGGGGTAAGCTGTGGAAGGCTGAAGGAAATATGCCCTAGAGACAATAATAAAGATGTTATTTGTATTTCCTTATATCATGATAAATGTCTTTTATTCATGCTAGAATTGTATTAACCGGAAACTTAGTACATGTGTGGATACATAGACAAAACAGTATGTCCCTAGTATGCCTCTACTAGACTAGCTCATTGATCAAAGATGGTTATGTTTCCTAGCCATAGACATGAGTTGTCATTTGATCAACGGGATCACATCATTAGGAGAATGATGTGATGGACAAGACCCATCCGTTAGCATAGCACTATGATCGTTTAGTTTTACTGCTATTGCTTTCTTCATGACTTATACATGTTCCTATGACTATGAGATTATGCAACTCCCGAATACCGTAGGAACACCTTGTTTGCTATCAAACGTCACAACGTAACTGGGTGATCATAAAGATGCTCTACAGGTGTCTCCGAAAGTATTCGTGGTGTTGGCATAGATCAAGATTAGGATTTGTCACTCCGAGTGTCGGAGAGGTATCTCTGGGCCCTCTCGGTAACACACATCATAATAAGCCTTGCAAGCAAAAGGACTAATGAGTTAGTCACGAGATGATGTGTTACGGAACGAGTAAAGAGACTTGCCGGTAACGAGATTGAACTAGGTATAGAGATACCAACGATCGAATATCGGGCAAGTAACATACCGATGACAAAAAGAACAACGTATGTTGTTATGCGGTTTGACCGATAAAGATCTTCGTAGAATATGTAGGAGCCAATATGAACATCCAGGTTCCGCTATTGGTTATTGACCGGAGATGAGTCTCGGTGTGACGCCCGAAGACCGACGTCCCAGAAGATTCCAGAAGATTCCAGAGATTCCAGATGTTCCGGGATCTCCCGTGTGTTTTATTTTGCTTGTGCTATTTATTTTCGCATTGCATCATGTCATCATGCCATCATTGTCATGTTTATTTATTTTTTGCATCTCAACCTAAATAAATCGTGTGGACCTTTGGTCCATTTAAATCGAGGGAAGTGTGACTTCTCTTTAAAACATATCATCCCAATATTTTAGGGAGCTATATAATAAATATTCCATTGTTTGGAATTACCCGCAACACACTTGCAATATTTCCCCATGTCTTTTACACTTCGAGTTTCTCCTTCAAAAATCTTGCCAATATTTCTTTCCGTTGTTTCGAGGTTCCTCCAAAAATTTGAACATTTTTGGACACTTCAATAATCACGTCTTAGTTCAAACCTATTTGAATTAAATTCAAATATGTTTGAATTATTTTCGTTCACGCCTTTTCTATTTTTCTCGGACCTTGCTCTTTTTATGATGCCCGAGAAAAATACTCCCTTGTGCAAATTCTGCTCCTAACCCCCTCTATCTTTTTCTTTCTTTGTCTCTATTTTTTTTCTTTTCTCTCTTTTATTAAGAGAGAACCAGCCTCTTGGGCCTCCAAAGCCACCAGCCTTCCAATTCCTCCTGGCCTCCTTGGGCAAAGGTCATTCCCCTCCAGCCGGCCCACACTTCACCTTCTGGCTAGTTGAGGCCCGACCGATCCCGAAACCCTAGTCGCACCTAGCGACCATCCAACATCGCTCGCTCCTCCCTCGTTCTAAATCGCAGCGCCGCTCCTCCCCTCTCTTCGCTCCCTCACCAGTGCGTCCCGACCCCGCTCCTCCCCTCGCCATCTCCCTCCGAGCGCCCGGCCTCCCTTCTGCGCAGGCCCCCCTCGCTCTCTCTTCCATCGCCAGCGGGCCAGGGATCGCCGCGCCTGCGCCGCGCGGGCCACCGCCGTCGCCGTTCCTCCCCCGGCCGCAGCCCCTCGAGCAGGCAGCAGAGGCCCCGTGTCCTCCCTCCTCTGCAGATCGGCGCCGCCGCGCGCTCGCGCTAGGCCGAGCCGCCCTGCCTCCGTGCCTCCGTCGCCAGGGTCAGCGCCCCGAGCGCCCCTCCTCCTCTGGCGTGAGCGCCGTGCCGCCTCGAGCCCAGCGCTCCTCCTCCGCCCTGCCTCGCCAGCAGCAGCGCAGCCCCGTGAGCGCCGCGCGCGTGGCCTCCCTCCCGAGCCGCCCTGCTGACTCCCCGCCAGGACGCCCCGACGCGCCCGGCCTTCCTCCCTGGCCCGTGGCCTCCCTCGCGCTGGAGCTCCCTCCGCCGTCCAGCAGGCCACCGCGGCCGGCCCCTTCCTCGCCTGGCCGAGCCGGCCGGCCAGGAGCCCCGTCCCCTGCTTCACGCCAAAACCGCTGCTGCTGCTGTGCTTTTTTTTCGCCATGTCGCTGCTGCCCTTGCTGCCGTTTTGTTGTTTTGTGGCTGTTGTTGATATCCCAAGACCTCGGAGACGCGTCAAGTACCTCTACACAAGAACCGTGTACGATTACACCCGGTGTTGCCACAAGTACATCTACGAAAAACCCTAACGTCTACGAACCGTGACGAGTACCTCTACACGACGACCCTCATGTACCCCTACGGCAAGTACCACGACGACCTTGTGACAAGTACCTCGACGACATGTACAACTACGACCCGAGACCGGCAAGACCGCTACGAACGTGAACGACTACCGTCGCCCCGTGTACCTCTACGTCTACGAACTCGACGCCCGAACAACTACCGTCGCCGAGACCAAGTACCACTACATAACGAGTATCCCTACCGATGCGCCAAGTACCTCTACGGAACGAACGTGTTTGACTACCTTCGGTGAAGAAACGAGTTCAACTACTTCCTCTTCGGAAACGTGAACCACTACTTCCTCTACGACTCATGAGAACGACTCCTTCCTCTACGTCTCGAACCGCCCCGAAATGCACGCTTCAAAGGTATAACGAGACGACCCCGTGGATGACCCGTGGATGATTGTTGTGGTTGTATGAAATGTCTCCCTTGTGTGCTCCGTGCCGTTTCATCTTTTGTCGTGTTCCTCGGTTGCTTCGTCGCCGACTCGTGGGAACCCGGCAACGGGATCGTCCCACCTTTCTTCCATGTCTCGCTCTCCGTTACCTTTTGCACCGGACTCTCAACGAGTTACCGGAACCGATATGTTGCCGTGGCATCATTTTCGGATCGTTGCCGTGGCCCCCTTTCTTTCCACCACGATGACTAATTCTCCTTATCATCTATATCTCTTTTAAGTCAACCTTTTAAAATTGCATAATCTTAATCATGTCATCCGCATCATGTTAACAACACTAAAATGTTTAATTGTTGTTTGTTTATAATTATTAAACATGCTCATGGGGATTTTCCGGATATGTTGTTGTTATTCTCCGGCCTCATTTAAAATGCCTAAATAGTGTAGTTTTATTATGCTTCACCTCTTGCCATGTTAAAAACATTTAATCTTGTCTTGTAAATAAACGAGAGTCAACTAAATAATTAAATGTGGTGTTTCGTCAATATGCAACTCGTTGCATATTGAGCTCCACTTAACTTGTAGTCTTGTTTGTGCACTTTGCCATGCCATGCATATTTAAACCGGACATGCATCATACTTGTTTGTGCATCGTATGCCATGTTAATGCTTGCGTGTTTACCGTGTTGTTTCTTTCTTTCCGGTTGCTTCTCTTGTTAGCTTCGGTTTCGTTCCGGAGTTGTGAGGATTCGCTCGACTGTGTTGCTCCGTCTACTTCATGGATCCGTTCTTCTCCCTTGTGGAATCCCAGGCAAGATGACCGAACCCGGATACCACTACTATCTTTGCCTATTGCTAGTAGTTCCGCTCTATAGTTTTGCCTCGATGCCCATGTCTTTCTTGTCAGCCTCCTACTTGTAACCATGAACATGTTTAACCACCCTACATATGCAAACCGTTGCTTGGCTAAGTACGCTTCGCTCAGCCCCTCTTATAGCATTGTTAGTTGCAGGTGAAGATTGAAGATGCTCGCTTCATGTTGAAGTTGTTGGGTTATATCACACTATATAAATGCTTAAAATGAAATCATCTATATACTGTCAAGGGTGGAAGGCTAAGCCTTTTGCTTGGTGATTTGTTCCACTCATGCCGTTAGGAACCGTATAAACCGGTGTTATGTTCCTTGATTATGCGTTCCTAACACGGTTGGGGTGTATGGGACCCCCTCGATAAACCTCTAAGTGCTAAGTCTTTTCCAGCAAATCCCAACATTGGTACTATTTGCCTCATAATAACAACTTATTTAATTAATTAAAATTGCATAGGGGGTCGCGTCCCCGAGGATTCTTAATTCTACATAGCAGGGTGGCCAGTGCTGATGGTGTTGGTCCCAAACGGGGGTCCTGCAGGGCCGCCTTGGGGAAACCCGAGGTATCTGGTATAACTTGTAGCATCGCCCATCCGGTCGTGTCCTGAGACTTAGATACGCGCGGCTACTATCAGGGTGTCGACACGCCGGGAAGATTTGCTGGATTAGCCTTACCTTAGTTCGGTATATCTTGAGCACGGGATTCCGAGAATAGTCGGGTCTTCCCACCTTGGAGTTGCGACTCCGCGGATCGTGGGCTTGTAATGGGTCAAGTTGGAACACCCCTGCAGGGTTATGAACTTTCGAAAGCCGTGCCCGCGGTTATGTGGCAGATGGGAGCTTGTTAATATCCGGTTGTAGAAAACTTGACACAATGTTTCTAATACACTACCAGCGTGTGTTCCGTGACCGTCAATTTCCGAATAGGGATTCGGGAGTTGAACACGGTGGGGTTATGTTTGACCGGCTTTAGTTAGGATCACTTCGTGATCATCTCTCGACCGAGGCTTTCTCTTCTCGCTCTCTATCACGTAAGCTAGTTGCTAGTTGCTGCTGCAGACACTACTCTTTTCGTCAGCCTTATCCTCTCCCAAGGCTTAAATAGTCATGTTACCCGGGAACGGGATTGCTGAGTCCTCTGTGGCTCACAGTTACTTCACCACACCAGATGCAGGTTCAGCCGAGTTTGATGCAGGAGTTGGATCAGTTCTTCACCGGGAGCTCGATGAAGAGTTTGGCTGTTTGTTTGTGACGCTTCGACGATCAGTAGTGGTTCTTCTACTAGGATTCGATCCTGACCTGTGGCTTTATGTTGTTTTTGGTATCTTTCTTTTGGATCTTTGCCCGTAGTCGGGTTGTGATGTTTTGAATGATGTCTTGCTTATGTAATGTATTGTGTGAAGTGGCGAATGTAAGCCAACTATCTCCTTTTGCAATTTAATCCCTCTTTTACATGAGTCGTGCAAAGATACCGAACTTGAGATCATTCTAGGATGGGCTTATACCTTTAAGTCGTGCCTCGACACGTAGGAGGTATAGTCCCATCCTGGGCATTACAAGTTGGTATTCAGAGCCTTCTCCGACCTAGAAGCCCCCACTGATTGATCGAATCGTTGACGGTTGAGTCTAGGCACACACTGAAAATGTTTTGAGTCCTATATTATATCGGAGAGTAGGATTTCTTTTGCTTCTCATCTCTTTTCACTCTGGTGAGGACTCCTAACGATTACTCTTGCCTCTTCTACTTTCAAAAATTGCACCAAAATTTTTTTTTAGGATCTCGCGAGTATTGTTTGGATTGTTTCGATGTCTTTGTGACGAGAACATTGTTCTCGATGCCTCCTGTCATTAGGGGTTGTGGCAGTGTCCCGGGGAGTTGAGCTCCGAGGTATTGTCGTCACAAATCCATCGCGGCAGTACTTGAATACTTAAGACGGCCGACATCGAAAACTCTCCTATGCGGTTAGTGGCAAGATAACCCCGACATCACCCAGTACTGGGGAGGTAGTTCGGGAGTATTGCCATAGCTTGTATAGTGGATGTGTTTCGAAGGTCCGAGGTAAACAGTTTCCGAGAACAACTGGTTATGTGTTGAAGGATGGATACAGCTGGATGTAGGTTTAGAGTTGATTGCGCGGTGCTTCCCCTTTATCCCCAACACCTGATTGCATAACTGGAAACTTTCGGAAATTAATAGGTGGGTTCATCTAGTAGTTCTAGGCATTCTTTCAACGGATGCACGATATGAAGTTCGGGGTTCCACATTGAGTGAAGTGGTTTTATGGACTTGTTCTGATCGGGAGTTGCATCTTAAAGGGTCCTCGGCTATGCTGATCCGGGGATTGCAAAACCCTTTTGTAACACGTTCCATGAGCTTTCAGCACGAAGATGTCGAACGAAGCTTCTATCTTGTATTTGTTCCATCTGCTCTTTGTTCCTTTTTATTTATCTTTTGTTCTCCAACGGGCTTCTCGTCAAGTTGATGTACCTGCGGAATTCATTCGTTCAATTCTCTATTCGGATGATATTATGAAGACTATGCTGCAACATCTATCCTTTGTTTCGTTTTGATTCTGGTATTCGAGTTGCTTCGATGTCAAATGTTGATTCCATACCTTTCCTAATCGGTGTTCTCATATTTCTATGGGAGTGCTAGTCCTTCTTGATCATCAAGTTCTTCATGTTTTATCCTTTTCAACCGGTGTGCCTTCTCTTCAAGTTATTTCATATGGACGTCGTTGAGAAATCTGACGATTTGTCTGTTTCAATCATATCAAGTTGTCCTTGTTTTACCCACCCTCCCACCCTTCTTCTTCTCGGAGCAAGAAATTCTCAAATGAAATATCCATTTTATTCTTGTGATGTTTCCTCATTCTTTTCCTTCAATGTTCTTATCCGGTGATTTATCGTGAAGATGCTCAAGAGCTTCAAGTTCATCATTCTTTTGTTCTCAAATTCTGCCGGTGGATGTAATTCAAGAATTCGGTGTTGATCTTATCCTTTTCCTCATTTCACAATGCTTTCTTATTCCGGTGGACCAATTAATCATTCTCCGCTGGCTATTCATATCCGGAGTGCTGAAGATTCATAATTCCATTCTTAATCCGTTCAAATTATTTTGAGCATTATCATCTTACTCAAGCCATTTAATTCAACCGGTGTGATATCTCTTCAGCAATCTTTTTCAACGGTGATTTCTTTTGAGTGGGCCCTAACCCACAGGTCTTTTCCCAGGATCTTACCTAACTCTTCCAATTTTTTCCGGAGTTATACTCAAATTCGTTTCAAAGTGTGACGTAAGAATGAATCCCATCAGTCACATGCCTTCTCCAAGATCGCGTTCAATTCTTTTCTTCATTGGTTCAACCTTTTTAATTCTTCATTCCGGAGTGCTCAACAATTCATACGGCATTTCTCGTCTTCATTCTCAACATTTGGAGACCGGAGAAGTGTTTCTCTTCAACCTTGAACCGTTCTCTTGTGAGTTGTGGTTCTAGCTTCATGCCATCTTCATTATTGTTCAGATTGTGAGGAATTCTTTTATACCCATCCGAAGCATTTCATGAATTCTTTTCTTTGTGATCCTCCGAAGGCCATCATTTCAGAATATTTCTTCGTTCTCAGTTTTCAACTTCGTCCTCCAATATTCTTCATCGATGTCTCTTCGTTCGTCTCCATATTCTTCAAGATGATTCATTCTTTTATATTCACTCTATTTCAATTCCTTACGGTGGATTATTCTTTGCCATCACTCCTTTTCAATTTGTACGGTGGTTCGTTAAACATTCTTTTCTGTGCTATCATGTCATTTCACTCGTTCTTTCCCTAATCCTACCGGTGGTTCGTTCAGATTTACCCAAGCTTGTGCGAGTTCTCTCTTAATCCTTTCCAACGATAATAAGTAGTATGCCAAATCCTTTGGTTGTCATCAAATTTATTGGTGAAGGATATGCATAACATAATTCTTATTCTTATTTCATCCAAGTGGATTAATCCCTTTGTTAGAGTTTATTCATGAGGAATAAATTCTAGGTTTCAAATTCTTCATCTTGTTTTCCGGAGATCCAAGTTATTTCAATTATATCAGTTCAAAGCTCCATCTAATTCATCGCAGACCTTGAATCTTATTCTTTCATCTTTCACTTCTCATGCATTCATTACCGGAGTTCTCATGGTGGTTCATCATGTTTTAATTCATCCTTGAAGTCTTCATCAAGATTCTTGTTGGAGCTCAAGCATTCTTCATCATGCTTCCAATTGCAATTCTTTCTACCTTATCTTTTCAGGTGGTGTTATGTCATTCTTGACAATTCCTTCATGTTTCATGATTCACGAGTTATCAAGAATGAGATATTTAAAACCATCATTTTCCTTATTCAGGAGATCTTTCCAACCCTTCAATTATTCGTTGGAGTAATCTTGGGTTGTATTTCACCTAAAAGCTTTCCCTAAGGATTGTTGCTATTATGGTGCTTAATAATGACCCAAGTTCTTCATTTTTCATTCCGGTGAGATAAGTTTTTTTCGTCTCCTTGTTGATCTTAATCCAAGCAATTCGTTTCTGTTAGTGGCTGGTTGTCACCTCATAGTTTTGAGATGTTTTTTCCATAAGCCCACAACGAGCTTATTCTTTTCGTTGTTGATTTTCCATCAACCCAATTCAACTCTCTTCGTAAGGATGCTCTTTCAAATTCAATTTTGAGAGAAGTTGTCATTTTCTTCTCCGTTCTTTCTTCCCAACGTTCTAGCATATATTCTTTCATTCCGGAGGCATTGTGATGTTGCTCTCTCCAAACCATCATATCATTTTATCAAGATCATGTTCTTTTCCTTGCTTATCTTTTAACCGGAGTGTTGTATTCTTCATTCAAGTTTCCTCATCTTATCAAGTTTGCCTCTCTTTTAACCGGAGTGCTGTCTAAATCTTTTCTTACCTCTTGTGCCATTCTTTCTATTGTTCCGGAGGCTGTGTGTTGTTGTTTTCATCCAGTATCATTCCATCTTCTCAAGTTCTTGTTCATTTCCTTCCATTTTCAGACGGAGTGCTGTCCAAATTATTTCGTTCTTATTCCTTCTCAATCTTGGTTAACCGGAGTGGTTTTGAAATTCTTTCGTCATCCGTGAGCTCTTGTTTCATGTCTGTCAACCTACAAGGTTCCCGTATGTTCCTTGTTCCTCATCTTACCGGAGTGCTCTTAACTTCGTTCATCTCCGTTGCATTCTTTCTTTCAAGTTTGTTCAACCTCTCAAGGTTCCTGGGTTCACTCGTCTGTCGAAGAAGCAACTTTGTTTTACCTCTTCCTCTTCCGTTTTACCCGGTGATATCTCTAGGATCTCGGGTCGAGATCCTCTGTTAGTGTGGGAGAGTTGTGACGCCCGAAGACCGATGTCCCAGAAGATTCCGGAAGATTCCAGAGATTCCAGATGTTCCGGGATCTCCCGTGTGTTTTATTTTGCTTGTGCTATTTATTTTCGCATTGCATCATGTCATCATGCCATCATTGTCATGTTTATTTATTTTTTGCATCTCAACCTAAATAAATCGTGTGGACCTTCGGTCCATTTAAATCGAGGGAAGTGTGACTTCTCTTTAAAACATATCATCCCAATATTTTAGGGAGCTATATAATAAATATTCCATTGTTTGGAATTACCCGCAACACACTTGCAATATTTCCCCATGTCTTTTCCACTTCGAGTTTCTCCTTCAAAAATCTTGCCAATATTTCTTTCCGTTGTTTCGAGGTTCCTCCAAAAATTTGAACATTTTTGGACACTTCAATAATCACGTCTTAGTTCAAACCTATTTGAATTAAATTCAAATATGTTTGAATTATTTTCGTTCACGCCTTTTCGATTTTTCTCAGACCGTGCTCTTTTTATGATGCCCGAGAAAAATACTCCCTTGTGCAAATTCTGCTCCTAACCCCCTCTATCTTTTTCTTTCTTTGTCTCTATTTTTTTTCTTTTCTCTCTTTTATTAAGAGAGAACCAGCCTCTTGGGCCTCCAAAGCCACCAGCCTTCCAATTCCTTCTGGCCTCCTTGGGCAAAGGTCATTCCCCTCCAGCCGGCCCACACTTCACCTTCTGGCCAGTTGAGGCCCGACCGATCCCGAAACCCTAGCCGCACCTAGCGACCGTCCAGCATCGCTCGCTCCTCCCTCGATCTAAATCGCAGCGCCGCTCCTCCCCTCTCTTCGCTCCCTCACCAGCGCGTCCCGACCCCGCTCCTCCCCTCGCCATCTCCCTCCGAGCGCCCGGCCTCCCTTCTGCGCAGGCCCCTCTCGCTCTCTCTTCCATCGCCAGCGGGCCAGGGGTCGCCGCGCCTGGCGCCCCGCGGGCCACCGCCGTCGCCGTTCCTCCCCCGGCCGCAGCCCCTCGAGCAGGCAGCAGAGGCCCCGTGTCCTCCCTCCTCTGCAGATCGGCGCCGCCGCGCGCTCGCGCTAGGCCGAGCCGCCCTGCCTCCGTGCCTCCATCGCTAGGGTCAGCGCCCCGAGCGCCCCTCCTCCTCTGGCGTGAGCGCCGTGCCGCCTCGAGCCCAGCGCTCCTCCTCCGCCCTGCCTCGCCAGCAGCAGCGCAGCCCCGCGAGCGCCGCGCGCGTGGCCTCCCTCCCGAGCCGCCCTGCTGACTCCCCGCCAGGACGCCCCGACGCGCCTGACCTTCCTCCCTGGCCCGTGGCCTCCCTCGCGCTGGAGCTCCCTCCGCCGTCCAGCGGGCCACCGCGGCCGGCCCCTTCCTCGCCTGGCCGAGCCGGCCGGCCAGGAGCCCCGTCCCCTGCTTCACGCCAAAACCGCTGCTGCTGCTGTGCTTTTTTTTCGCCATGTCGCTGCTGCCCTTGCTGCCGTTTTGTTGTTTTGTGGCTGTTGTTGATATCCCAGGACCTCGGAGACGCGTCAAGTACCTCTACACAAGAACCGTGTACGATTACACCCGGTGTTGCCTCAAGTACATCTACGAAAAACCCGAACGTCTACGAACCGTGACGAGTACCTCTACACGACGACCCTCATGTACCCCTACGGCAAGTACCACGACGACCTTGTGACAAGTACCTCGACGACATGTACAACTACGACCCGAGACCGGCAAGACCGCTATGAACGTGAACGACTACCGTCGCCCCGTGTACCTCTACGTCTATGAACTCGACGCCGAACAACTACCGTCGTCGAGACCAAGTACCACTACATAACGAGTATCCCTACCGATGCGCCAAGTACCTCTACGGAACGAACGTGTTCGACTACCTTCGGTGAAGAAACGAGTTCAACTACTTCCTCTTCGGAAACGTGAACCACTACTTCCTCTACGACTCGTGAGAACGACTCCTTCCTCTACGTCTCGAACCGCCCCGAAACGCATGCTTCAAAGGTATAACGAGAGGACCCCGTGGATGACCCGTGGATGCTTGTTGTGGTTGTATGAAATGTCTCCCTTGTGTGCTCCGTGCCGTTTCATCTTTTGTCGTGTTCCTCGGTTGCCTCGTTGCCGACTCGTGGGAACCCGGCAACGGGATCGTCCCACCTTTCTTCCATGTCTCGCTCTCTGTTACCTTTTGCACCGGACTCTCAACGAGTTATCGGAACCGATATGTTGCCGTGGCATCATTTTCGGATCGTTGCCGTGGCCCCCTTTCTTTCCACCACGAGGACTAATTCTCCTTATCATCTATATCTCTTTTAAGTCAACCTTTTAAAATTGCATAATCTTAATCATGTCATCCGCATCATGTTAACAACACTAAAATGTTTAATTGTTGTTTGTTTATAATTATTAAACATGCTCATGGGGATTTTTCGGATATGTTGTTGTTATTCTCCGGCCTCATTTAAAATGCCTAAATAGTGTAGTTTTATTATGCTTCACCTCTTGCCATGTTAAAAACATTTAATCTTGTCTTGTAAATAAACGAGAGTCAACTAAATAATTAAATGTGGTGTTTCGTCAATATGCAACTCGTTGCATATTGAGCTCCACTTAACTTGTAGTCTTGTTTGTGCACTTTGCCATGCCATGCATATTTAAACCGGACATGCATCATACTTGTTTGTGCATCGTATGCCATGTTAATGCTTGCGTGTTTACCGTGTTGTTTCTTTCTTTCCGGTTGCTTCTCTTGTTAGCTTCGGTTTCGTTCCGGAGTTGTGAGGATTCGCTCGACTGTGTTGCTCCGTCTACTTCATGGATCCGTTCTTCTCCCTTGTGGAATCCCAGGCAAGATGACCGAACCCGGATACCATTACTATCTTTGCCTATTGCTAGTAGTTCCGCTCTATAGTTTTGCCTCGATGCCCATGTCTTTCTTGTCAGCCTCCTACTTGTAACCATGAACCTGTTTAACCACCCTACCTATGCAAACCGTTGCTTGGCTAAGTACGCTTCGCTCAGCCCCTCTTATAGCATTGTTAGTTGCAGGTGAAGATTGAAGATGCTCGCTTCATGTTGAAGTTGTTGGGTTATATCACACTATATAAGTGCTTAAAATGAAATCATCTATATACTGACAAGGGTGGAAGGCTAAGCCTTTTGCTTGGTGATTTGTTCCACTCATGCCGTTAGGAACCGTATAAACCGGTGTTATGTTCCTTGATTATGCGTTCCTAACACGGTTGGGGTGTATGGGACCCCCTCGATAAACCGCTAAGTGCTAAGTATTTTCCAGCAAATCCCAACATTGGTACTATTTGCCTCATAATAACAACTTATTTAATTAATTAAAATTGCATAGGGGGTCGCGTCCCCGAGGATTCTTAATTCTACATAGCAGGGCCGCCTTGGGGAAACCCGAGGTATCTGGTATAACCTGTAGCATCGCCCATCCGGTCGTGTCCTGAGACTTAGATACGCGCGTCTACTATCAGGGTGTCGACACGCCGGGAGGATTTGCTGGATTAGCCTTACCTGAGTTCGGTATATCTTGAGCACGGGATTCCGAGAATACTCGGGTCTTCCCACCTTGGAGTTGCGACTCCGCGGATCGTGGGCTTGTAATGGGTCAAGTTGGAACACCCCTGCAGGGTTATGAACTTTCGAAAGCCGTGCCCGCGGTTATGTGGCAGATGGGAGCTTGTTAATATCCGGTTGTAGAAAACTTGACACAATGTTTCTAATACACTACCAGCGTGTGTTCCGTGACCGTCAATTTCCGAATAGTGATTCGGGAGTTGAACACGATGGGGTTATGTTTGACCGGCTTTAGTTAGGATCACTTCGTGATCATCTCTCGACCGAGGCTTTCTCTTCTCGCTCTCTATCACGTAAGCTAGTTGCTAGTTGCTGCTGCAGACACTACTCTTTTCTTCAGCCTTATCCTCTCCCAAGGCTTAAATAGTCATGTTACTCGGGAACGGGATTGCTGAGTCCTCTGTGGCTCACAGTTACTTCACCACACCAGATGCAGGTTCAGCCGAGTTTGATGCAGGAGTTGGATCAGTTCTTCACCGGGAGCTCGATGAAGAGTTTGGCTGTTTGTTTGTGACGCTTCGACGATCAGTAGTGGTTCTTCTACTAGGGTTCGATCCTGACCTGTGGCTTTATGTTGTTTTTGGTATCTTTCTTTTGGATCTTCGCCCGTAGTCGGGTTGTGATGTTTTGAATGATGTCTTGCTTATGTAATGTATTGTGTGAAGTGGCGAGTGTAAGCCAACTATCTCCTTTTGCAATTTAATCCCTCTTTTACATGAGTCGTGCAAAGATACCGAGCTTGAGATCATTCTAGGATGGGCTTATACCTTTAAGTCGTGCCTCGACACGTAGGAGGTATAGTCCCATCCTGGGCATTACACTCGGTCATGTCTACATAGTTCTCGAACCCGTAGGGTCTGCACGCTTAACGTTTGATGACGATCGGTATTATCAGTTTATGAGTTTTGATGTACCGAAGGTAGTTCGGAGTCCCGGATGAGATCACGTACATGACGAGGAGTCTCGGAATGTCCGAGACATAAAGATTGATATATTGGACGACTATATTCGGACACCGGAAGTGTTCCGGAAAAGTTTCGGATTTAACTGGATTGCCGGAGGGGGTTACCGGAACCCCCTACGAAGGGGGATGGTCCATAGTGGGCCTTGAGGAAAGGAGAGAGGCAGCCCATAGAGGCTGTCCGGCGCCCCACCTAGGGATCCTAGTTGGACTAGGATTGGGGGGGCACCACCTCTCCCTCTTTTCCTTTCCCTCTCTTCCTTCTTGGTGGACTCCTACTAGGAATAGGATTGCAATCCTATTCCTAGTAGGATTGCCCTAGCCGCACCATAGGAGGCCGGCCGGCCCTCCCCTCTTGCTCCTTTATATACGTGGGCAGGGGGGCACCCAAAGACACACAATTTGAATTGTTCCAGCCGTGTGCGGTGCCCCCCTCCACAGAAACACACCTCGGTCATACCGTCGCAGTGCTTAGGCGAAGCCCTGCGCCGGTGAATACATCATATCCGTCACCACGCCATCGTGCTGACGAAACTCTCCCGTGAAGCTCAACTGGATCAAGAGCTCGTGGGACGTCATCAAGCTGAACGTGTGCTGAACGCGGAGGTGCCGTACGTTCGGTGCTTGATCGGTTGAATCGCGAAGAAGTTCGACTACATCAATCGCGTCACTTGACGCTTCCGCTTCCGGTCTACGAGGGTACGAAGACACACTCTTCCCTCTCGTTGCTATGCATCTGGTAGATAGATCTTGCGTGATCGTAGGAAAATTTTAAAATACTATGTTCCCCAATAGTGGCATCATGAGCCAGGTCTATGCGTAGATGATATGCACGAGTAGAACACAATGAGTTGTGGGCGATACTAGTCATACTGCTTACCAGCATGTCATACTTTGCTTCGGCGGTATTGTGAGATGAAGCGGCCCGGACCGACATTACGCGTACGCTTACGCGAGACTGGTTTCACCGTTACGAGCACTCGTTGCTTAAAGGTGACTGGCGGGTGTCTGTCTCTCTCACTTTAGCTGAATCAAGTGTGGCTACGCCCGGTCCTTGTGAAGGTTAAAACAGCACATACTTGACGAAACATCGTTGTGGTTTTGTATGCGTAGGTAAGAACGGTTCTTGCTAAGCCCGTAGCAGCCACGTAAAACTTGCAACAACAAAGTAGAGGACGTCTAACTTGTTTTTGCAGGGCATGTTGTGATGTGATATGGTCAAGACATGATGAGTTATACAGTTTTGTATGAGATGATCATGTTTTGTAAAGTTATCGGCAACTGGCAGGAGCCATATGGTTGTCGCTTTATTGTATGAAATGCAATCGCCATGTAATTGCTTTACTTTATCACTAAGCGGTAGCGATAGTCGTAGAAGCAATAGTTGGCGAGACGACAACGATGCTACGATGGAGATCAAGGTGTCGCGCCGGTGACGAAGGTGATCATGACGGTGCTTTGGAGATGGAGATCAAAAGCACAAGATGATGATGGCCATATCATGTCACATATTATGATTGCATATGATGTTTATCTTATTATGCTTCTTATTTTGCTTAGAACGACGGTAGCATTATAAGATGATCCCTTACTAAATTTCAAGGTATAAGTGTTCTCCCTGAGTATGCACCGTTGCGAAAGTTCGTCGTGCCGAGACACCACGTGATGATCGGGTGTGATAAGCTCTACGTTAAAATACAACGGGTGTAAGCCAGTTTTGCACACGCAGAATACTCGGGTTAAACTTGACGAGCCTAGCATATGCAGATATGGCCTCGGAACACTGGAGACCGAAAGGTCGAGCGTGAATCATATAGTAGATATGATCAACATAAGATGTTCACCATTGAAACTACTCCATCTCACGTGATGATCGGACATGGTTTAGTTGATTTGGATCACGTGATCATTTAGATGACCGGAGGGATGTCTATCTAAGTGGGAGTTCTTTAAATAATATGATTAAATTGAACTTTAATTTATCATGAACTTAGTCCTGATAGTTTTGCATATCTATGTTGTTGTAGATCAATGGCCCGTGCTACCGTTCCTTTGAATTTTAATGCATTCCTAGAGAAAGCTAAGTTGAAAGATGATGGTAGCAATTACACGGACTGGGTCCGTAACTTGAGGATTATCCTCATTGCTGCACAGAAGAATTATGTCCTTGAAGCACCGCTAGGTGACAAGCCCCCTCCCGCTAATGTAGACGCTTTGAACGTCTGGCAGTCGCGGTCTGATGACTACACGATAGTTCAGTGTGCCATGCTTTACGGCTTAGAACCGGGACTTCAACGACGTTTTGAACGTCATGGACCATATGAGATGTTCCAGGAGTTGAAGTTAATATTTCAAGCAAATGCTCGGATTGAGAAATATGAGATTTCCAATAAGTTCTACAGCTGCAAGATGGAGGAGAATAGTTCTATCAGTGAACACTTGCTCAGAATGTCTGGGTACTACAATCATATGACTCAACTTGGTTGTAAAGTTGACGAGGATAGTGTTATTGATAGAGTTCTTCAATCACTGCCACCAAGCTATAAAGGCTTTGTGATGAACTATAATATGCAAGGGATGCAAAAGACAATTCCCGAGCTCTTCGCTATGCTCAAGGCTGCGGAGGTAGAAATCAAGAAGGAGCATCAAGTGTTGATGGTTAACAAGACCACTAGTTTCAAGAAAAAGGGCAAGGGAAAGAAGGGGAACTTCAAGAAGAATAGCAAGACAGTTGCTACTCCCACGAAGAAACCCAAGTCTGGAGCCAAACCTGAAACTGAGTGCTTCTACTGCAAGGGGACTGGACACTGGAAGCGGAACTGCCCCAAGTATTTGGCGGATAAGAAGGATGGCAAGGTGAACAAAGGTATATGTGATATACATGTTATTGATGTGTACCTTAGTAATGCTCGTAGTAGTACCTGGGTATTTGATACCGGTTCGGTTGCTAATATTTGTAACTCGAAACACGGACTACGGATTAAACGAAGATTGGCTAAGGACGAGGTGACGATGCGCGTGGGAAATGGTTCCAAAGTCGATGTGATCGCCGTCGGCACGCTACCTCTACATGTACCTTCGGGATTAGTTTTAGACCTAAATAATTGTTATTTGGTGCCAGCGTTGAGCATGAACATTATATCTGGATCTTGTTTGTTGCGAGACGGTTATTCATTTAAATCAGAGAATAATGGTTGTTCTATTTTTATGAATAATATCTTTTATGGTCATGCACCCTTGAAGAGTGGTCTATTCTTATTGGATCTCGATTGTAGTGATACACATATTCATAATATTGAAACCAAAAGATGCAAGGTTAATAATGATAGTGCAACTTATTTGTGGCACTGCCGTTTAGGTCATATTGGTGTAAAATGCATGAAGAAACTCCATAGTGATGGACTTTTGGAATCACTTGATTATGAATCACTTGGTGCTTGCGAACCATGCCTCATGGGCAAGATGACTAAAACTCCGTTCACCGGAACTATGGAGCGAGCAACAGATTTGTTGGAAATCATACATACTGATGTATGTGGGCCAATGAGTGTTGAAGCTCGCGGCGGGTATCGTTATTTTCTGACCTTCACTGATGATTTGAGCAGATATGGGTATATCTACTTAATGAAGCACAAGTCTGAAACATTTGAAAAGTTCAAAGAATTTCAGAGTGAAGTAGAGAATCATCGTAACAAGAAAATAAAGTTTCTACGATCAGATCGTGGAGGAGAATATTTGAGTTACGAGTTTGGTCTTCATTTGAAACAATGTGGAATAGTTTCACAACTCACGCCACCCGGAACACCACAGCGTAATGGTGTGTCCGAACGTCGTAACCGTACTTTATTGGATATGGTGCGATCTATGATGTCTCTTACCGATTTACCACTATCGTTTTGGGGTTATGCTTTAGAGACAGCTGCATTCACGTTAAATAGGGCACCATCTAAATCCGTTGATACGACACCTTATGAACTATGGTTTGGCAAGAAACCAAAGTTGTCGTTTCTTAAAGTTTGGGGCTGCGATGCTTATGTGAAAAAGCTTCAACCTGATAAGCTCGAACCCAAGTCGGAGAAATGTGTCTTCATAGGATACCCAAAAGAGACAGTTGGGTACACCTTCTATCACAGATCCGGAGGCAAGATATTCGTTGCTAAGAATGGATCCTTTCTAGAGAAGGAGTTTCTCTCGAAAGAAGTGAGTGGGAGGAAAGTAGAACTTGATGAGGTAATTGTACCTTCTCCCGAATTGGAAAGTAGTACATCACAGAAAATTGTTCCGGTGATTCCTACACCAATCAGTGAGGAAGTTAATGATGATGATCATGAAACTTCAGATCAAGTTTCTGCTGAACGTCATAGATCAACCAGAGTACGTTCCGCACCAGAGTGGTACGGCAACCCAGTTCTGGAAATCATGTTACTAGACCATGATGAACCTGCGAACTATGAGGAAGCGATGATGAGCCCAGATTCCGCAAAATGGCTTGAGGCCATGAAATCTGAGATGGGATCCATGTATGAGAACAAAGTGTGGACTTTGGTTGACTTGCCCGATGATCGGCAGGCCATCGAAAATAAATGGATCTTCAAGAGGAAGACCGACACAGACGGTAATATTACTGTTTACAAAGCTCGACTTGTTGCAAAAGGGTTTCGACAAGTTCAAGGAGTTGACTACAATGAGACTTTCTCACCTGTAGTGATGCTTAACTCTGTCCGAATCATGTTAGCAATTGCTGCATTTTATGATTATGAAATCTGGCAAATGGATGTCAAAACTGCATTCCTGAATGGATATCTCAAAGAAGAGTTGTATATGATGCAACCAGAAGGTTTTGTCGATCCAAAAGGTGCTAACAAAGTGTGCAAGCTCCAGCGATCCATCTATGGACTGGTGCAAGCATCTCGGAGTTGGAATATACACTTTGATGAGGTGATCAAAGCTTATGGTTTTATACAGACTTTTGGAGAAGCCTGTATTTACAAGAAAGTGAGTGGGAGCTCTATAGCATTTCTAATATTATATGTGGATGACATATTGCTGATTGGAAATGATATAGAATTTCTGGATAGCATAAAAGGATACTTGAATAAGAATTTTTCAATGAAAGACCTCGGTGAAGCTGCTTATATATTAGGCATCAAGATCTATAGAGATAGATCAAGACGCTTAATTGGACTTTCACAAAGCACATACCTTGATAAGATTTTGAAGAAGTTCAAAATGGATCAGTCAAAGAAAGGGTTCTTGCCTGTATTACAAGGTATGAAGTTGAGTAACACTCAATGCCCGACCACTGCAGAAGATAGAGAGAAAATGAAAGTCATTCCCTATGCCTCAGCCATAGGATCTATCATGTATGCAATGCTGTGTACCAGACCTGATGTGTTCCTTGCTATAAGTCTGGCAGGGAGGTACCAAAGTAATCCAGGAGTGGATCACTGGACAGCGGTCAAGAACATCCTAAAATACCTGAAAAGGACTAAGGATATGTTTCTCGTGTATGGAGGTGACAAAGAGCTCGTCGTAAACGGTTACGTCGATTCTAGCTTTGACACTGATCCGGATGACTCTAAGTCACAAACCGGATATGTATTTTTATTGAACGGTGGAGCTGTCAGTTGCTGCAGTTCCAAGCAGAGCGTCGTGGCGGGATCTACGTGTGAAGCGGAATACATAGCTGCTTCGGAAGCAGCAAATGAAGGAGTCTGGATGAAGGAGTTCATATCCGATCTAGGTGTAATACCTAGTGCATCGGGTCCAATGAAAATCTTTTGTGACAACACTGGAGCAATAGCCTTGGCGAAGGAATCCAGGTTTCACAAGAGAACAAAGCACATCAAAAGACGCTTCAATTCCATCCGCGATCTAGTCAAGGAGGGAGACACAGAGATTTGCAAAATACATACGGATCTGAATGTTGCAGACCCGTTGACTAAGCCTCTTCCACGGGCAAAACATGATCAGCACCAGGACTCCATGGGTGTGAGGATCATCACTTTGTAATCTAGATTATTGACTCTAGTTCAAGTGGGAGACTGAAGGAAATATGCCCTAGAGACAATAATAAAGATGTTATTTGTATTTCCTTATATCATGATAAATGTCTTTTATTCATGCTAGAATTGTATTAACCGGAAACTTAGTACATGTGTGGATACATAGACAAAACAGTATGTCCCTAGTATGCCTCTACTAGACTAGCTCATTGATCAAAGATGGTTATGTTTCCTAGCCATAGACATGAGTTGTCGTTTGATCAATGGGGTCACATCATTAGGAGAATGATGTGATGGACAAGACCCCTCCATTAGCATAGCACTATGATCGTTTAGTTTTACTGCTATTGCTTTCTTCATGACTTATACATATTCCTATGACTATGAGATTATGCAACTCCTGAATACCGTAGGGACACCTTGTGTCCTATCAAACGTCACAACGTAACTGGGTGATCATAAAGATGCTCTACAGGTGTCTCCGAAAGTATTCGTGGTGTTAGCATAGATCAAGATTAGGATTTGTCACTCCGAGTGTCGGAGAGGTATCTCTGGGCCCTCTCGGTAACACACATCATAATAAGCCTTGCAAGCAAAAGGACTAATGAGTTAGTCACGAGATGATGTGTTACGGAACGAGTAAAGAGACTTGCCGGTAACGAGATTGAACTAGGTATAGAGATACCAACGATCGAATCTTGGGCAAGTAACATACCGATGACAAAAAGAACAACGTATGTTGTTATGCGGTTTGACCGATAAAGATCTTCGTAGAATATGTAGGAGCCAATATGAACATCCAGGTTCCGCTATTGGTTATTGACCGGAGATGAGTCTCGGTCATGTCTACATAGTTCTCGAACCCGTAGGGTCCGCACGCTTAACGTTTGATGATGATCAGTATTATGAGTTTATGAGTTTTGATGTACCGAAGGTAGTTCGGAGTCCCGGATGAGATCACGGACATGACGAGGAGTCTCGGAATGTCCGAGACATAAAGATTGATATATTGGACGACTATATTCGGACACCGGAAGTGTTCCGGAAAAGTTTCGGATTTAACGGGATTGCCGGACGGGGTTACCGGAACCCCCTACGAAGGGGGGTGGTCCATAGTGGGCCTTGAGGAAAGGAGAGAGGCAGCCCATAGAGGCTGGCCGGCGCCCCACCTAGGGATCCTAGTTGGACTAGGATTGGGGGGGCGCCACCTCTCCCTCTTTTCCTTTCCCTCTCTTCCTTCTTGGTGGACTCCTACTAGGAATAGGATTGCAATCCTATTCCTAGTAGGATTGCCCTAGCCGCACCATAGGAGGCCGGCCGGCCCTCCCCTCTTGCTCCTTTATATACGGGGGCAGGGGGGCACCTAAAGACACACAAGTTGAATTGTTCCAGCCGTGTGCGGTGCCCCCCTCCACAGAAACACACCTCGGTCATACCGTCGCAGTGCTTAGGCGAAGCCCTGCGCCGGTGAATACATCATATTCGTCACCACACCGTCGTGCTGACGAAACTCTCCCATGAAGCTCAACTGGATCAAGAGCTCGTGGGACGTCATCAAGCTGAACGTGTGCTGAACGCGGAGGTGCCGTATGTTTGGGGCTTGATCGGTTGAATCGCGAAGAAGTTCGACTACATCAACCGCGTCACTTGACGCTTCCGCTTCCGGTCTACGAGGGTACGTAGACACACTCTTCCCTCTCATTGCTATGCATCTGGTAGATAGATCTTGCGTGATCGTAGGAAAATTTTAAAATACTACGTTCCCCAACAAAGGCTTCATTCATTCCGCCCTTAGTGGACTGAATCTTCTCCATAACCGCACCCATCAGGGTGTAGTGTTCCGCCACGACGGAAGCGCTTTGCAGCGCTTCCTCCAGAGCGTTGAGCGCCTCCGGATTAATTAGGGCTGCCGCTCGAGCTGATGCTCCTCCCTCTTTTATAGGGGATTGCTTATTCGATTCCGAAGCCGTACTGGCCGCCGAAATGGTGTTCGGCGGGAGCCCGGATTGCATGGGCTCCCAGTCATTGGTCTCCATGGGGACCGCATCCCCTTCATTTTCGGTGACTGAGGTGTTAACCTCAGGCACCCTCTTGTCGGTCCCGCTCACCCCCTCTTGGGCAGGGGATGTCCGCAGGGATGACACCTCTGTGTCCCCCATAATAGTAGGCGAGGGGGCTCGCGGCGGCATCTCGCTCTCTGCCATCTCGCCTGGCAGAGAGTTCCCCTCCGATGATGTATCGGGGGGTGTGGGGAGGACTGAAAAACAACAAACAAGATAACTTATAAAATGAAAGAAACTGGACCGAAGACAACAGTAAATTTCTGAATACTTATGATTCGGTCGATGGCTTAACCCTGGGTTGTCTTCGGGGGACAGCTTCGGATCGTCAATCCGACCTGTCCGGGAGGTCCAGCTTCCTCCTCCTGGGCACCCCCTCCCCCGTGTCATCCGGGGCCGCCCTCTTCTTCTTTTTCCTCCCCTTAACGGTGGAGTCGCTTTCCACCACCTCCTCCTATTCTTCCTCATCATGGGAGGAGGGGGCTTTGGCCTCTCCGGATATTGTTTCCGAAGGACCCTTAGGCCGGGGCCCGCCCTGGCCCTCCTTGCCCTTCTTCTTCTTGTCCTTCTTCTCCGACGCTTGATACGGCGCCGGTACCAGCATCTCCGTCAACTGGGGTGTGGCCGTGTCCTCCGGTAGCAGTGCCGAACAGTTGATCCATTCTGCCTTTGCCATCCAGGCCTGTATGGACCAAAAATATTCTAATTCTTGTTATACTTGAAATATTTATCGGATAAGGCTTCGGCAAAATCATGCTTACCGTCGTAGCCGGAGTCTCGCTGTCGAAGCCGATGTCCTCATTCTTCTTCAGCCACTTCTTCTGGGTCTTGAAGAGTTGCTTCCATAAGTCATCGTGCGTAGTGCCAAAGAAGTGCTTCTGGGTCCATGGCTCCTCCAGATCGAACTCTGAAAGTGCAACTATCCCTGGGTGGTTTTCGTAATTCCTAACAACATATAGCTCATTGAACTAATGCTCTTTCAAGATGATCATTTTAGAAAGTTCTATGATTGGCATGGCATGGACTATGAATGCGGACCCCTCAAAATGCTAAGGACACATATTGGCACATGCTCAAGACTCTACATTTTCATTTTAGTGATCCAAGATCACATTGAGTCCTTAGGGAAAGCCAATACTATTAAAAGGGGATGAGGTGTTGCTTAATGGCGTGCTTGCTCAAAATGCTTAGTGATATGCTCCAAAAGCCCTCAACCACTTTCTCATATCCACGTATGAAAGTGCAACTATCCCTTGGTGGTTTTGGTAATTACTAACAACATATAGTTCATTGAACTAATGCTATATCAAGATAATATTTCAGGAAAGTTCAATGATTGGCATGGCATGGATTAGGATTGTGGACCCCTCAAAATGCTAAGGAAAAAGGATTGGCTTAAGCTCAAGCTCAAGACTCTACTTTTTCCATTTATTGATCCAAGATCACATTGAGTCCATGGGAAACCCAATACTATTAAAAGGGGATGGGGTGTTGCTTAATGGCTTTCTTGCTCAAAATGCTTAGTGATATGCTCCAAAACCCTCAACCATTTTTCCACATCCACATATGTCCAAAACCAAAAGTCAAACTCAGCCCCACCGAAAATATCTATCTGGTGTCACCGAGTTCATTTGACACAGCCACTGCCAGAAACCCTAATCTTTTCGGTCTCATCGGAAGGGATCTCGGACTCACCGAGATGGGATTGCAAACTCTCTGTTTCCCTTCGTAACATTTTGGTCTCACCGAGATGAGCGATCTGTCCCACCGAGTCTGTAATGCAAACTCTCTGTTGCCTCTTCGTAACATTTCGGTCTCATCGAAATGAGCGAATCGCTCCCATCGAGTTTGCCTGACCAACTCTCTGTGTGCTTATTACCAAAATCGGTCTCACCGAGTTTGTGTAATCGGTCCCACCGAGATTACGTTATGCCCTAACCCTAATGAAATCGGTCCCACCGAGTTGATCATATCGGTCCCACCGAAATACCTAACGGTCACATAGTGAACTAAATCGGTCTGACCGAGTTCTTGCATCGGTCCCACCGAGTTTGGTATATTGTGTGTGACGGTTAGATTTTGTGTGGAGGCTATATACACCCCTACACCCACTCTTCACTCGTGGAGAGAGCCATCAGAACATACCTACATTTCTATCATTCATGTTCTGAGAGAGAACCACCTACTCAAGTGTTGAGATCAAGATATTCCATTCCTACCATATGAATCTTGTTCTCTAGCCTTCCCCAAGTTGCTTTCCACTCAAATCCTTCTTCCACCACATCCAAATCTGTGAGGAGCTGTTTGAGTGTTGGGGAGACTATCATTTGAAGCATTTGAGCAAGGAGTTCATCATCAACACACCGTTTATTACCTTTTGGAGAGTGGTGTCTCCTAGATTGGTTAGGTGTCACTTGGGAGCCTCCGACAAGATTGTGGAGTTGAACCAAGGAGTTTGTAAGGGCAAGGAGATCACCTACTTCGTGAAGATCTACCGCTAGTGAGGCAAGTCCTTCGTGGGTGATGCCCATGGTGGGATAGACAAGGTTGCTTCTTCCTGGACCCTTCGTGGGTGGAGCCCTCCGTGGACTCACGCAGCCGTTACCCTTCGTGGGTTGAAGTCTCCATCAACTTGGATACACGATAGCATAACCTATCAGAACCAAGACAAAAAACATAGTTGTCTTCACTTGCGTTTGCTCCCTCCAAACTCCTCCATTTACCTTCATATGCAATTGTTTACTTTCCGCTGCTATACTCCTAGAATTGCATGTGTAGGTTGATTGCTTGACTTGTGCTAAGTTGCTAAAATCTGCCAAGAATTAAAATTGGGAAAAGGCTAGATTTTTATTTAGTCAAGTAGTCTAATCACCCCCCCCCCCCTAGACACACTTTCGATCCTACAAGTGGTATCAGAGCTTTGGTGTCCATTTGTCGTGATTTCCATACCTTTGGTGATCATAGCATTGGTTTCACAACCTAGGAGAGTATGGCGTCTAGCGAGGGAAGTTACCGCCGTATAGGTCCTTATTTTGATGGTACTAATTTTTCTAATTGGAAGCATAAGATGAAAATGCATATTCTTGGACATAACCCCACCGTTTGGGCTATTGTGTGTATTGGTTTGCAAGGTGAATTCTTCGATGGGAAGGAACCGAACCGTGAAGCTACCGCGGAAGAGTTGAAGATGCTGCAATACAATGCTCAAGCTTGCGATATCCTCTTCAAAGGATTGTGCCCCGAAGAATTCAACAAAATCAGCCATCTTGAGAATGCAAAGGAAATTTGGGATACTTTGATTGATATGCATGAAGGTACCGACTCCGTCAAGGAATCCAAGTTGGATGTGCTCCAAAGTCAACTTGACAAGTTCAAGATGAAGGATGGTGAAGGTGTCGCTGAAATGTACTCTAGGCTTGCTCTCATCACAAATGAGATTGCCAGCTTAGGAAGTGAAGAGATGACCGACATATTCATCATCAAGAAGATCCTAAGAGCCTTGGATGAAAAATATGATACCATGTGTACATTGATCCAAATTATGCAAAATTACAAAGATCTCAAGCCAACGGAAGTCATTGGAAGAATTGTTGCTCATGAGATGTCACTCAAAGATAAAGAAGATCTTCACAACAAGTCTAGTGGTGCTTACAAAGCCTCATATGACGCTCCTACATCATCAAGTGAGAAACAAGACTTCAATGAAGAATTGAGCTTAATGGTGAAGAACTTCAACAAGTTCTACAAGAGTAGAAGCAAAGAGAGAAGTTCCAAGTCAAGGTCCTACAATAATAAGAGATCTTCAAGTCGAGATCGGAATTGCTACAATTGTGGAAGACCAGGACACTAATCCAATGAGTGTACGGCTCCCCACAAGAGAAGAGAAGACTCACCTAAAAGGAGAAGCAGAAGAGAAGATTCACCACCAAGAGAGAGAATGAGTAGAGATGATCGTTATGAACGAAGACCTTCTCGGAGAATCAAATATTCGGAAAGGAAGGACAAATCATCAAGGAGGAATACAAGACAAAGACATCAAGCTCATATTGGTGAATAGGCAACCGGTTCCGACTCCGATAAACACTCCGAGAGAAGCTACTACTCCGACTCCGAAGGTACTCAAGATGAAGGTGTTGCCGGAATTGCTCTTGTGTCAACCAACTCCTACGACATATTTGACTCACCAAATGAAGGAATTGGAAGATGCTTCATGGCTAAAGGCCCTAAGGTGTCACACCCCGAGTATCTTGATTTCAATAGTGATGAAGATGACTTTCTAGGAGATGATGATTTACTTGTTGGTAGCAATAGTGATGAAACTTTTGATGAAAACTATGATGAAATTGCTATTAATCATGCTAATCAAGATAAAATGAATGACAATGATAAGGAGAATATTGAGCATCTAACTAAAGAACTAAACACTCTTAAGTTAGCTCATGAAACTACCTTGGAAGATCATCGAGAACTTTTAAAGACTCATGAGAAGTTACGCTTTGAAAAGCTCAACCTTGAGCAAGAGCATGAGTTCTTAAAGGCAATCAATGATGATCTTCGCAAGAAAAGTTCTTCTTACATTGCCAAGCATTTACTCTTGTCTACCTACATGCCACAAGTAAAATCTAGCAACAAGAACAAGAAAGATTCTTCCTCTACTAGTAACAATAATCATGCTAAATCCAATGATGTTGCTTCTAGTAGTTCTCTTGATTCCACTAATGACTCTCTTAGCCAAGTTACACTTGAGCAAAAAATAGCTTATTGAAGGGAATTATAGAGAAAGGTGTTTAGAAGAATCTTGCCGAGATTAAGCAATTTAAGGAGATTGTACGCAAGCAAGGAAGACATTGGAAGAATCAAGGTGTTGGTTTTGAATGAAAGTTCAATGCCAATGGAGTTGAGTGGGAGGAAGATCAATACCCCAAGATGAAGTTTGTTCCTCAACAAGAGATGTATGATCCTACTTCTTTTCAAGGGAAACAAGCACAATATGATCTTCCACCACAAGACCACAAGCTAAAGGGCAAGGATAAGCTTCAAGAAGAGATTGATGTATTTGTAGAAGCTCCTAAGGCCTTGGTCAAGTTGGTCCCCAAGACTACATCAAGTTCTACTTCATCAAGTACGACTACAACTCCAAGGATTCACATCAAGATGGTGTGGATGTCGAAGAAGAAGAAGTAGAAAGTTCTTGAGGGTGACTCCGCCAACACACTTCACTCATATCATTTTGGCAATGGACAAGTGCAAACAACTTTCATCTCTTGCACTAGTACAAGGAGTCACAAACCCTCTTGTTGGTAAGACAAGGGACAAGGTTACCTAATGCTTTCATGGACATCATCATGTGTGCAATTCACTCTATGTCTATGGATATCCTTGTTTGTTCCTTGTGGGACTAACCCGTGTAGGTATTGAAAGTGCAACTCACTCCAATGGATTGCTCCAAATGATCTACATCAACATTGAGAATCTACATCTTCAACACCTACATGAAGTCATCATCGACAAAACCCAAGGTTAGTTCATCCCTCTTTTTTTACTGTAAACAGTAGGGGAACCCCCTACTATGAAAGAATGAAATTAATGAGTGTATAAGGTTACATGATTAGATTACAAATCCATTTTCCCTTTGGGAAAAGGTGAGAAATGCTACTCTAATGTAGGAAGGATAAGAGTAGAGGGATGAGGTGCTTATGTTTCTCCTTGACCCTATAAACTAGGAGCGAGAAATCAAAATTAAATCTGTTGAGCCAAGCTAAACGGGAAGGAGCAATTCCTCTAAAGTGCTTATTGTTGCGTTCTTTCCAAATACTCCACGCAACCAGAAGAAAAACTTCCATAAAGAGTGGTATCCTCCAGGCTTCTCTTGCCCTTGAAACCATGTCCAGACGTGATTTTCCTTGGTGCCAACCGATCCCCTGCGTGTTCCAACATTGTGTGCTGATGTGGCATTCGAACAAGTGTTCCAAAGTTTCTTCTACATGTTGTCCACAGAGTATGCAATCCTGATTGCTCCCAATGTTGTAGTGGCGTCGTTTAAGCATGTTCCTTGTGTTTAAGCGGTCTGAGAGCAACAGCCAGCCGAAGACTTTAATCTTCATGGTTGATTTGGATTTCCACAACAATCGAAAGGCTTGGTGCCCCTAGATATCTCGAAAGCAGAAAGTATAATATTTGCGAGTTGTGTATTCCTTGTCCCCCAAGTATATGTCCACACGTCATTGCTTAGAGCTGCATTTGACAAGTCAATCCCTCTAGTTTCCGTCTGGAGCCTCTGTACTTCATCAAAGGCCTGCGGGGAGAGGGGGAGATGAAACACTTCTTGAAGTGCCGTGGTGGTCAAGAAGTCCTTCACAGAGATGTCTTCATTCTTGACATATGAAAAAGCATGTGGGTATTCTTCGGCTAGGATGGTAGCGCACCAATCATCTTTCCAAAATAGGACATTGTCACCCACCACAACCTGTACTTTTGTGACTCCCCTATAGACTGGTATTAGATTAGATATGTCTCTCCACCAAAATGAACCACAAGTGTCTGATGCATGCGGAATTCTGTCGTCATAGTATGTGTCTTTGATAAGCCGCACCCATGGAACGTCCGAATTGTTATAAAACTTGTGTAGGAATTTGAGCAAGAGTGCATCTCCTTGGATGCGAAGATCAATGACTCCTAGCCCTCCACTTGCTTTAGGTTTACACACCATATCCCAAGACGCCAAGGAGTTGAATTTGTCACCCTGGTCTATTTTCTTTGTCCATAGGGATTTGCATTGAATCTTGTCCAACAACTCAATGATTTTGGTTGGTACACGCAAAGTGCATAGGGCGTAGATGACCAGGGAGGTAATCACCGAGTTAAGGAGTGAAAGTTTTCCTCCGTACGATACCATGTTGAGGGTTGCAGACAGCATTCTTTCTACCATGCATACAAGTGGCATAAGGTCTTGAACTGAGGGACGTGTAGTTCCCAAAGGCAGTCCTAGATACGTGAACGACATTTTTCCTATGATGCACCCAAAAATATGTGCCAATTGGCTGCAGAGATCCGCGTCACAATTGATAGGAATGATGGTTGACTTATGGAAGTTTATATTCAAACCAACGGAGGTGGCGTAATCCGTTAAAATGTTCTTCAGCACTAAAGCTTGTTCCAGGCAGGCTGGCATTATCAAGATGGTGTCGTCCGCGTACTGAATCACCGGGTAGTCCGATTGGTTGCGTGCGGGAAAGGGTAGCTGAATTTCATTACGGGCGAAAGCATCATTGATGGCTGCTTGGAGGAGATCCGCTGCAAGGACGAAGAGGAGTGGGGACAACGGATCTCCTTGTCTCACTCCACACTTACAATGAAATTGTCGTCCCGGTGTGGCATTGAGGAGGACCGATTCTTTACCTGCATGATCCTCTTTGAAACTATGGAGCGAGGTATTAGGTATGACTGATTCTTTACCTGCATGATCCTCCACAATAGCTCCACTGGTGGTGGTTAGAGACGCAATGTTGTTTCTTCTATATCTCTCCGAAGCAAGAGCTTGAAAGAACTTTGAGTTCTCGTCTCCGAATTTTACCCATCTGATCGTACAACGTTCTTTCAAGTAGAGCTGCTGGTATCTGAGGAGTCTCAAAATGTGTGCTTTCAGTATCTTTCTGAAGTTGCTTTCTAGCAATGATAGAGCTCTCTTATTCTCCAGTTCATCTAGTTCATTAAGGGCATTGTTAGAGTTTGTAATGGCCACAGAGAGTTTGGAGATCCCTTTACTCCAATGCTTTAGATCACGACGTAAGTTCTTGAACTTATGGCAGAGGACAGTGGCAGAGTTTGTGGAGTGAACCTGCTTAGCCCATGATTTTGCCACCGATTCAATGAATCCAGGGTGGTGAATCCAATAAGTTTCAAATCTAAACAATTTGGATCGTGGGATAGATGTCTCAATGGTAACAACACATGGAGTATGGTCAAAAACAGGTTTCCCTAGCGGTTTAACCATGGTTTTGGGATATGTGATAGTCCAGTTATTGCTGGTGAAGAACCAATCTAGTTGTTCCAGTAGTGGGTCTATCTGCATATTACTCCACGTGAAAGATCGACCTTTAATTGGCAATTCAATGAGGCTTTGTGATCTTATGAAATCATTGAAAGTTATCATATCCTGAATATTACCCCCAGGTTTATTGCGATTATCAGGTGCACGGATTAAGTTAAAGTCTCCTACAAATAAACAATCTTCATTGGAGGGGATATCGACCTCAAACAACCACTGTGTGAATTTCTGACGTAGCTCTCCTTGGCAGGGCCCATAAATATTGACCAGTGTCCAATTCTGTGTAGATTGCGTGGATGTAAATCTAGTCACAAGTGCAAAGTCATCAGAGAATAAAGTGACAGCTGAGAACACCGAACTGTTCCAGATGGTCGCAATACCACCCGAGACACCACGCAAGGCAACAAAATCAAATTGATCGAAATTACGCGGGCAACAGGATTTAATAAACGGTAGATCAAAAGATGTTTTTTTCGTCTCTTGCAATCAAACGACAGCGCAGCCACTAGACCTGATAGCGTTTGAGAGCGCCAACTGCTTGTCGTCAGAATTTAACCTGCGAATATTCCAACATAAAACATTCCAGTTCACTAACGGAGGCATGAAACAAAAGAGGATATGAAATAAATATTAAGTAGAGGCCTCCTGCTCCTCCTCCAGAGGAGTCATGAGAGCATCTTCAGAGAGCTCGCCTGCTGGGATAGCACACAGATTGGTGCCAATGTGTTGAATAACGTTGACAGGGGTGGGCAGTGGTACTTGTTCTTCAGTGTGGTCCTGGATCCTCAGGGCAGCAGGAATAACCCGTGGTTTAACCTTGGAGACCTTCATCTTAGTGTCAGAGACTGGATGGATGCGAAAACCGTCATATTTATTGGAACGGTTGCTACGGCGCAGGGAAACAGAGCATTCAGGCACCACCGCCTTCCCCTTGCGTTGAACAGCAGATTCTATCTCTCCATTGTGAGCCATGTCCACATTAACTGGTTGGTCGTGTGTCATAGTAGTATCAGTAGCATCAGACATCTGATCTAGTTGATTTGTTACCAGGGCTGGTGCAAACTCCAGGAGAGGCAGGGTAGTTGCAGAGCTGGCAATAGGAGCATCAGTGTTCAGACTCCAGTGTTCAGAGTTCAAATAAGTTTCAGTCAAGGCCTGAGTGTCATCGTACTGGGTGATCGTCTGAGTAGCAGAAGTGACCATGACAGCACCGTCGTTCTCTGAGAGCGTGAAGTTGAAAGCCACACATTTGTTTCTGAAACCATAGTTGGACCTCCAGGGTCCGTAAGAGGCAACAATAGGCATAACGGCAGCCGTAAGAAATGTGTTGAGCCGCAGCATTGGCACAGAATCCCTCATAAGCATAGTTGGAATGAAATTGCCTTGATCTACCATGAGAAGCTGCATTCCCCTATTTGACACTGTAATAGAGATGTCCAAGGAGTTGACAAGCTGAGATATGGATGAACTGGGTATGGCGTTGTTGGTCAAACTAGATGTTGTCTGTGGCCAAAACTGATTCATTAACGAGACAGGCACCAAAACATAAGAATCAGAGATGGTGGTACTAGAGTCTGAGTTGCCATACATGGAGATTGAGTCATTCCAAGCAGATGCAGGGTTATCTTGTAGGTTGTTTACAGGCACAATACCATGGTTTACCTGTAGCCCCTCCCCAGCTAACCATTCCTGGAAGTTGTAGAGCATTGGCGGGGCTTGCGGTGGTGCTGGAGGCCAGACTCCCCATTCAGGGTGGAAATCAACATCATTTCCTTCATCCACAACTATGTTTTCACTGTTACTTTCTCCATGATTTGCATGAGCGGCAGTGTTCTGAAGTTGCCAGTTATGCAGTTGTTGCTGATAGATTTGCTCAGCCGTCGGTCCATCGCCAAAGAGAGGGTGCGGGATTCCGTCGGCGGGTGGTGGATCTTCGCCTGCGGGAGGGACCTCGGCGAGGTGCTCATTCCAATCCGAACTGCGCAGAATAGTTACCACAATAGTCCAACTTTGCCTAGGACCTCCTATCTGACGCATAACAAGGCTTTTCGGCACAAGACACAAATGGATCACCCGAACTTTAACAAGGACAATCTTCCTGTCAGACCTAGGACTGTGCCATTCAACAAGACTACCAAACTTATCAACAGATTTATGGATGTAGTGTTGTGTCTGGTAATCGTAAGGAAAACCAATGAAGAGCAGCCAAACTTCAGGGCCAAAGGTGGTTAATCTCATATTTAGAGCAGCATCGTGTGGAACAAAAGAGATAACAGTGTGTTCATCAGCCTCATCTTCATCTAGTTCAAACGTTGTGCCCACAACTGTATCCCTCACCATAGAATCCACAAAACCAAATATACCAACGCCAAGAGGATGGTCATCCACTTCAGTAGGATAGATATGAGATTCAATAAGCAAACCTTGCACCCGGTGGCGCAGCTCAGCCTTGCGGTGATGCGGAACGAAGCGGTTGGCCTCGGCAAAGGCTAGAAAATCATGGTGTAGCGGGGGCACCGGACCAATCACCATGTCGTCGCGCACTCTCCGATCAGGTGGCCCAAGCTCGATCGTCATCACCTGGGGGAGGTAGGGAACGACATTGAGGGGGAAGTTCGCCATGGATGGGGGTAGCGGTGTAGCAGAGGCTTGAGCAGAGATGGGTGCAGAATGCGAGGCGGAATGCGGAGCGGCCGCAGGGATCTGAGACTTGGGTACCCAGACTCCTCGATTAACGCGCACCTGCTTGTGGCAATCGGCCCCCATGTGTCTTTGTGAACCACAAGATGGGCATCCAGCGGTCCTCGTAGCCTAGAGGGAGCTTTACTCTAAATATTGAGCTAAAGCAACTCTAATGATGTGAACACAACAACGCTTTATGTAAAAGTAGTAATCCCACTTGTGCTTAAACGATGAGTATGACCTATGATCAAATGTTCTCATTTGACTCGTAAGTCAATATACTCATATATAGATGACCTAGTCATCGCCAATTGCTTGATAGATGTTAGAATGGTTGTGCATGCTTTGCCACATGTTTCATTTGCTATCTTATTGTGTGAGCATGTTGAATGCATATTTTTATCATTCGAGGACATCCATTTGTTGCTTTGATTGCTTGGCTCTTTTTCTTTTGCCAAATGGATGGACAAGAATTCCTAAGAACCTCCTCTAGCTATCTATGCTTTTCTCGTCTCAAACTCTATTCATGCTACATCACAAAGCTTGATCAAGTCAGATTCGAACCACTCTGTGTGAGGAGCACTCGGAGTCCCCAATTCTTCATAGGCTTAAACATCCAAAACCTCTTTCTGCATTTCGGTATGATCGAGTCATCCACTTCGGTCACACCGAGTTCACTAAGTTGATCTAGGTTTTCAATCTCGGTTCAACTGATTTGAACTTTTCGGTCCCACCGAGTTGCAGCAACTGCTAGCAGTTTTGCATCTCCGTGCCACCGAGTTTTTCCACTCGGTCACACCGACAGTGTCAGGTTATATATACTTAGGGGCCAAAATTTGGAAAACTTTCCAAACCCCTCAGCCCGTGTACGACCTACTCTGCCTTTTCGGGTCTCCAGACCGTCTTCTCGCCGCCAACGACCTCCCGTCGCTGGACTCCGCCGCTGTCAACGGAAATCTTCGCCGCCGTAGCAAGTCCACCGCCGAGTTAGGGTATGGACTTGATTCTTTGTGCTATTCCTAAACTCCGATTCGTAGCACATTGCATTTCCACTTCCACGTATGAGATCTTCCTATCTAGCAAAAACTTCGTAGAAAGTAGTTTTGATTCGAAACATTTAGGGTTAGGTCTCCGCCGAACTCATCTCGGACCGACCGAGTTGTAGAAATCGGTCCCACCGATTTGGCTTAGGCCATTGCATAAGTGATTTTCGGTCTAACCGAAAGTTGCAAATCGGTGTGACCGAGTTCAACTCTCAGTGAAACCCTAGCAATATCAGTGCCACCGAACCGTGACTCGGTCTGACCGAGTTTACTAGTTCAGGCTCTAGAATTGCTTCGGTGTCACCGAGTTTAACAAATCGGTAGCTCCGAAATGCTTTCTGTAGAGAACTAAAACTAAGTTTTTCTTATCATCTGTTTTGCAAAAATTATGTGCTTTGTGATGCTCATCGACTCTACCTCATCTACATCTATTCACAGGGTCTGCTTTCAGTGCCAAGATGTCAGATCAAAGTGACAGCCGTAATGTGTCTGAGGAGCAGGTACACCCTAGTGAGGGCACTAGTCCCTCTAGCAGCTTTGATGAGGGTAGCAGGAGCACACCTAGTGATCTTCCAAAGGCTGCTACCAAGTCAAGAAAGAAGAAAACTTCAGACACTGAGGATGAGGACTTTGTGGCAGATGAGGCCACTTCAAAGAAGAAAGTACTCAAGAAAGAGTATGGCACAGCTGAGGCAACTAAGCCAGGGTAGAAAAGGAAGATCCCTGCCAAGAGGATTCCCATGTCTAAGACCAGAGCCTCTACTCAAGAGACTATGGTGTTCACACTTGAATCCAGGGATGATGAGCCTGGAGGTACAAAGAAGAGACCTGGGAAGACAACAGCCAGAGTGATTGACAAGCCATCCGTGAGGGATGACGATGAAGCTGAAGCAGAAGGGGAAGAGGTTGCTGCACCAGCACCCAAAGCTCAAAAGCTTATGGGAGATGCTATCAAGTCTGGGGCTGCTCCTTCTAAGCCCAAGACTGCTCCCAAAGCTGCTCAAGCTACCAAGTCTGCACCCAAGAGGAGCACAAGAAATATTCCAGCTTCAGAAAAGAACAAGGCCCCGGTGCGTGAAGTTGCTGAGGAAGCTGAGGCTCAAGTGCTCAAAAAACTGAAGCCCAAGATCCCTGATCACAATGATGCTCATTTTGTTGCTGAGGACATGAAGCTGAGAAAGGATGCAGGTCTCGGGTTGTGGAGAAAGTCTGATCCGTATGCCATAAGGAGAAGGACTGCAGTGGACTACAGGTTTCACACAAAGGAACAACAAGACTTCTATGAGACAGTCCTGCTTGATAAGAAGCCCATTATTTGTGATATGAGAAGAGTGGACTGGGATTTCATTGATGATTATGCAGATTATTTCCCCAATGTGGAGGAGAGCTTCAAAGCATGTGGAGTTGACAAGTTTGTGGCTCAAAAGTTGACTAAGTGGAATGATGAACTCGTCATGCAACTCTACTTCAGAGCTCATTTCTATCCTGATGGTAGGATTGTATGGATGTCTGAAGGTACAAGGTACCAGTCAACTGTTGCTGAGTGGGAATTGATTGCATAGCCGGTAGAAGTCTTCTTTGATAATGTGCCAGCATCTTTTCAAGAAAACACCGGTGAAACAGTCTGGACCAGGTGCTCTATCTGCCGGCATTTCGACGATGACACGATCGATCTCCTCATGCGTGAATGGACTCGTAAGTTGATCCAGTCCCACGCATTTTTCTTGATGATACGGGAGAGATCAAATTTCATGTTGTGAGGTTTGGCAGACCCCATTCTTTCTGTAAAGGTTTCAAATATGACTGATTCTTTACCTGCATGATCCTCCACAATAGCTCCACTGGTGGTGGTTAGAGACGCAATGTTGTTTCTTCTATATCTCTCCGAAGCAAGAGCTTGAAAGAACTTTGAGTTCTCGTCTCCGAATTTTACCCATCTGATCGTACAACGTTCTTTCCAGTAGAGCTGCTGGTATCTGAGGAGTCTCAAAATGTGTGCTTTTAGTATCTTTCTGAAGTTGCTTTCTAGCAATGATAGAGCTCTCTTATTCTCCAGTTCATCTAGTTCATTAAGGGCATTGTTAGAGTTTGTAATGGCCACAGAGAGTTTGGAGATCCCTTTACTCCAGTGCTTTAGATCACGACGTAAGTTCTTGAACTTACGGCAGAGGACAGTGGCAGAATTTGTGGAGTGAACCTGCTTAGCCCATGATTTTGCCACCGACTCAATGAATCCAGGGTGGTGAATCCAATAAGTTTCAAATCTAAACAATTTGGATCGTGGGATAGATGTCTCAATGGTAACAACACATGGAGTATGGTCAAAAACAGGTTTCCCTAGCGGTTTAACCATGGTTTTGGGATATGTGATAGTCCAGTTATTGCTGGTGAAGAACCAATCTAGTTGTTCCAGTAGTGGGTCTATCTGCATATTACTCCACGTGAAAGATCGACCTTTAATTGGCAATTCAATGAGGCTTTGTGATCTTATGAAATCATTGAAAGTTATCATATCCTGAATATTACCCCCAGGTTTATTGCGATTATCAGGTGCACGGATTAAGTTAAAGTCTCCTACAAATAAACAATCTTCATTGGAGGGGATATCGACCTCAAACAACCACTGTGTGAATTTCTGACGTAGCTCTCCTTGGCAGGGCCCATAAATATTGATCAGTGTCCAATTCTGTGTAGATTGCGTGGATGTAAATCTAGTCACAAGTGCAAAGTCATCAGAGAATAAAGTGACAGCTGAGAACACCGAACTGTTCCAGATGGTCGCAATACCACCCGAGACACCACGCAAGGCAACAAAATCAAATTGATCGAAATTACGCGGGCAACAGGATTTAATAAACGGTAGATCAAAAGATGTTTTTTCGTCTCTTGCAAACAAACGACAGCGCAGCCACTAGACCTGATAGCGTTTGAGAGCGCCAACTGCTTGTCGTCAGAATTTAACCCGCGAATATTCCAACATAAAACATTCCAGTTCACTAACGGAGGCATGAAACAAAAGAGGATATGAAATAAATATTAAGTAGAGGCCTCCTGCTCCTCCTCCAGAGGAGTCATGAGAGCATCTTCAGAGAGCTCGCCTGCTGGGATAGCACACAGATTGGTGCCAATGTGTTGAATAACGTTGACAGGGGTGGGCAGTGGTACTTGTTCTTCAGTGTGGTCCTGGATCCTCAGGGCAGCAGGAATAACCCGTGGTTTAACCTTGGAGACCTTCATCTTAGTGTCAGAGACTGGATGGATGCGAAAACCGTCATATTTATTGGAACGGTTTCTATGGCGCAGGGAAACAGAGCATTCAGGCACCACCGCCTTCCCCTTGCGTTGAACAGCAGATTCTATCTCTCCATTGTGAGCCATGTCCACATTAACTGGTTGGTCGTGTGTCATAGTAGTATCAGTAGCATCAGACATCTGATCTAGTTGATTTGTTACCAGGGCTGGTGCAAACTCCAGGAGAGGCAGGGTAGTTGCAGAGCTGGCAATAGGAGCATCAGTGTTCAGACTCCAGTGTTCAGAGTTCAAATAAGTTTCAGTCAAGGCCTGAGTGTCATCGTACTGGGTGATCGTCTGAGTAGCAGAAGTGACCATGACAGCACCGTCGTTCTCTGAGAGCGTGAAGTTGAAAGCCACACATTTGTTTCTGAAACCATAGTTGGACCTCCAGGGTCCGTAAGAGGCAACAATAGGCATAACGGCAGCCGTAAGAAATGTGTTGAGCCGCAGCATTGGCACAGAATCCCTCATAAGCATAGTTGGAATGAAATTGCCTTGATCTACCATGAGAAGCTGCATTCCCCTATTTGACACTGTAATAGAGATGTCCAAGGAGTTGACAAGCTGAGATATGGATGAACTGGGTATGGCGTTGTTGGTCAAACTAGATGTTGTCTGTGGCCAAAACTGATTCATTAACGAGACAGGCACCAAAACATAAGAATCAGAGATGGTGGTACTAGAGTCTGAGTTGCCATACATGGAGATTGAGTCATTCCAAGCAGATGCAGGGTTATCTTGTAGGTTGTTTACAGGCACAATACCATGGTTTACCTGTAGCCCCTCCCCAGCTAACCATTCCTGGAAGTTGTAGAGCATTGGCGGGGCTTGCGGTGGTGCTAGAGGCCAGACTCCCCATTCAGGGTGGAAATCAACATCATTTCCTTCATCCACAACTATGTTTTCACTGTTACTTTCTCCATGATTTGCATGAGCGGCAGTGTTCTGAAGTTGCCAGTTATGCAGTTGTTGCTGATAGATTTGCTCAGCCGTTGGTCCATCGCCAAAGAGAGGGTGCGGGATTCCGTCGGCGGGTGGTGGATCTTCGCCTGCGGGAGGGACCTCGGCGAGGTGCGCATTCCAATCCGAACTGCGCAGAATAGTTACCACAACAGTCCAACTTTGCCTAGGACCTCCTATCTGACGCATAACAAGGCTTTTCGGCACAAGACACAAATGGATCACCCGAACTTTAACAAGGACAATCTTCCTGTCAGACCTAGGACTGTGCCATTCAATAAGACTACCAAACTTATCAACAGATTTATGGATGTAGTGTTGTGTCTGGTAATCGTAAGGAAAACCAATGAAGAGCAGCCAAACTTCAGGGCCAAAGGTGGTTAATCTCATATTTAGAGCAGCATCGTGTGGAACAAAAGAGATAACAGTGTGTTCATCAGCCTCATCTTCATCTAGTTCAAACGTTGTGCCCACAACTGTATCCCTCACCATAGAATCCACAAAACCAAATATACCAACGCCAAGAGGATGGTCATCCACTTCAGTAGGATAGATATGAGATTCAATAAGCAAACCTTGCACCCGGTGGCGCAGCTCAGCCTTGCGGTGATGCGGAACGAAGCGGTTGGCCTCGGCAAAGGCTAGAGAATCATGGTGTAGCGGGGGCACCGGACCAATCACCATGTCGTCGCGCACTCTCCGATCAGGTGGCCCAAGCTCGATCGTCATCACCTGGGGGAGGTAGGGAACGACATTGAGGGGGAAGTTCGCCATGGATGGGGGTAGCGGTGTAGCAGAGGCTTGAGCAGAGATGGGTGCAGAATGCGAGGCGGAATGCGGAGCGGCCGCAGGGATCTAAGACTTGGGTACCCAGACTCCTCGATTAACGCGCACCTGCTTGTGGCAATCGGCCCCCACGTGTCTTTGTGAACCACAATATGGGCATCCAGCGGTCCTCGTAGCCTAGAGGGAGCTTTACTCTAAATATTGAGCTAAAGCAACTCTAATGATGTGAACACAACAACGCTTTATGTAAAAGTAGTAATCCCACTTGTGCTTAAACGATGAGTATGACCTATGATCAAATGTTCTCATTTGACTCGTAAGTCAATATACTCATATATAGATGACCTAGTCATCGCCAATTGCTTGATAGATGTTAGAATGGTTGTGCATGCTTTGCCACATGTTTCATTTGCTATCTTATTGTGTGAGCATGTTGAATGCATATTTTTATCATTCGAGGACATCCATTTGTTGCTTTGATTGCTCGGCTCTTTTTCTTTTTCCAAATGGATGGACAAGAATTCCTAAGAACCTCCTCTAGCTATCTATGCTTTTCTCGTCTCAAACTCTATTCATGCTACATCACAAAGCTTGATCAAGTCAGATTCGAACCACTCTGTGTGAGGAGCACTCGGAGTCCCCAATTCTTCATAGGCTTAAACATCCAAAACCTCTTTCTGCATTTCGGTATGATCGAGTCATCCACTTCGGTCACACCGAGTTCACTAAGTTGATCTAGGTTTTCAATCTCGGTTCAACTGATTTGAACTTTTCGGTCCCACCGAGTTGCAGCAACTGCTAGCAGTTTTGCATCTCCGTGCCACCGAGTTTTTCCACTCGGTCACACCGACAGTGTCAGGTTATATATACTTAGGGGCCAAAATTTGGAAAACTTTCCAAACCCCTCAGCCCGTGTACGACCTACTCTGCCTTTTCGGGTCTCCAGACCGTCTTCTCGCCGCCAACGACCTCCCGCCGCTGGACTCCGCCGCTGTCAACGGAAATCTTCGCCGCCGTAGCAAGTCCACCGCCGAGTTAGGGTATGGACTTGATTCTTTGTGCTATTCCTAAACTCCGATTCGTAGCACATTGCATTTCCACTTCCACGTATGAGATCTTCCTATCTAGCAAAAACTTCGTAGAAAGTAGTTTTGATTCGAAACATTTAGGGTTAGGTCTCCGCCGAACTCATCTCGGACCGACCGAGTTGTAGAAACCGGTCCCACCGATTTGGCTTAGGCCATTGCATAAGTGATTTTCGGTCTAACCGAAAGTTGCAAATCGGTGTGACCGAGTTCAACTCTCAGTGAAACCCTAGCAATATCAGTGCCACCGAACCGTGACTCGGTCTGACCGAGTTTACTAGTTCAGGCTCTAGAATTGCTTCGGTGTCACCGAGTTTAACAAATCGGTAGCTCCGAAATGCTTTCTGTAGAGAACTAAAACTAAGTTTTTCTTATCATCTGTTTTGCAAAAATTATGTGCTTTGTGATGCTCATCGACTCTACCTCATCTACATCTATTCACAGGGTCTGCTTTCAGTGCCAAGATGTCAGATCAAAGTGACAGCCATAATGTGTCTGAGGAGCAGGTACACCCTAGTGAGGGCACTAGTCCCTCTAGCAGCTTTGATGAGGGTAGCAGGAGCACACCTAGTGATCTTCCAAAGGCTGCTACCAAGTCAAGAAAGAAGAAAACTTCAGACACTGAGGATGAGGACTTTGTGGCAGATGAGGCCACTTCAAAGAAGAAAGTACTCAGGAAAGAGTATGGCACAGCTGAGGCAACTAAGCCAGGGTAGAAAAGGAAGATCCCTGCCAAGAGGATTCCCATGTCTAAGACCAGAGCCTCTACTCAAGAGACTATGGTGTTCACACTTGAATCCAGGGATGATGAGCCTGGAGGTACAAAGAAGAGACCTGGGAAGACAACAGCCAGAGTGATTGACAAGCCATCCGTGAGGGATGACGATGAAGCTGAAGCAGAAGAGGAAGAGGTTGCTGCACCAGCACCCAAAGCTCAAAAGCTTATGGGAGATGCTATCAAGTCTGGGGCTGCTCCTTCTAAGCCCAAGACTACTCCCAAAGCTGCTCAAGCTACCAAGTCTGCACCCAAGAGGAGCACAAGAAATATTCCAGCTTTAGAAAAGAACAAGGCCCCGGTGTGTGAAGTTGCTGAGGAAGCTGAGGCTCAAGTGCTCAAAAAACTGAAGCCCAAGATCCCTGATCACAATGATGCTCATTTTGTTGCTGAGGACATGAAGCTGAGAAAGGATGCAGGTCTCGGGTTGTGGAGAAAGTCTGATCCATATGCCATAAGGAGAAGGACTGCAGTGGACTACAGGTTTCACACAAAGGAACAACAAGACTTCTATGAGACAGTCCTGCTTGATAAGAAGCCCATTACTTGTGATATGAGAAGAGTGGACTGGGATTTCATTGACGATTATGCAGATTATTTCCCCAATGTGGATGAGAGCTTCAAAGCATGTGGAGTTGACAAGTTTGTGGCTCAAAAGTTGACTAAGTGGAATGATGAACTCGTCATGCAACTCTACTCCAGAGCTCATTTCTATCTTGATGGTAGGATTGTATGGATGTCTGAAGGTACAAGGTACCAGTCAACTGTTGCTGAGTGGGCCAAGCTAATAAATGCCCCTGAAGAGCATGAGGATGATCTAGATGTCTATGCCAAGAAAAGAAGCAAGACCACAACTCCATGGCAAATATGTACAAGGTGATCCCTGATGATGATTTGGAAACACACAAGTTTGGATCTATACATCATTTGCACGCTGGTCTAGCCACCATCAACACTATCTTGAGGCATACACTACTGCCTAAATCTGGAAATGCAAAGATGATCAGAGGCCATTCTCTCGACATGCTGCATATTTTTGATGTGCCACAGAAATTCAAAGTTATGAGCTTGATTGTAGAGACAATCAAGTGGACTGCTGAAGATCAGAAGAGATCAAGTGGGTATGCTCCACACATCCAGATGCTTATCAACTCTAAGATGGGCATAGGCACATACTTGTTGGATAATGAATATCTACCCTTGTTGCCTGACTTTGAGGACAACACAGTTGTCATGGATGAGAATGAACCATCTTCAGTGCAAGCTCATGAAAGGAGAGAAAAGGCCAAAGCAGAGAAAGCTGCCAAGATGCCAAGTGCATAAGAAGCATCTCAAATGACTCTCAAATCCAATCAAGATCAAATGGCATATCTTATTCAAGCTACCATGAGGATTGAGAAGGGCTTGGCCACCCTGACTCAGAATCAGGAGAGCTTGGAGAGGATCATTGAAACTAAGTTCTATGATCTTGACCTAAAGGTGAGAGAGATTCAGTCTGTAGTTGAGAAGCTTCAGGAGGAAGTAGAGGAGAGAGGAGGACGGGCTACCACAGATGCATTTCAGCAAGTGCCTCGAGGTCAGAGATCTACTGCAGTGCCAGTTCCAGACACTATAGCTACTACATCTGCACCAGCAGCCACAGCTTCAGTGCCACCTCCAGTAGCCACTCCACCGGCTCCAGCTACTTCGTCTGAAGCCTTCATCCTTGGAGTTCTCTCTACACTGCCTCCCGAAGACCAAGCCTGAGAGACGCATATCACTATGCATTTTCGAAGTTTTTGGTAACTTGCTGCCAAAGGGGGAGAAATATGTATAGATGATAGGCTTCGAGAGAGAGTGTTTTGCCTCTTTGGTCGTCTCTTTTGCTTTTGGTTGAACTTTAGTGTGCGTTTGCTTAATACTCTATGTCCGTGTGTGAGATACTTGTGTGATCATGTGGTTGATCATATGCTACCTTAATGCTTGCTTGGATGATATTATCTCTATATTTTCATATGATCATTCACTTTGCTTGGTGATGAGTGCATGTTTTAGTGTATATCATTTTGAGCGCTCCACCAAGATGTATGTGACATGGAAGAGTAACCCATGATCCTAATCGATTGTGCATTTGCATTCAAACGCAAATTTTTAAATAATGCACAAATTTAGGGGGAGCTCTTGTTTATCACATACTTCTCAAAGTGACGATGTATTTAAATCTTATTATCATTTGTCAATGCTTTGATCTATATGTTGTCATCAATTACCAAAAAGGGGGAGATTGAAAGCGCAACTATCCCTGGGTGGTTTTGGTAATTACTAACAACATATAGCTCATTGAACTAATGCTATATCAAGATAATATTTCAGGAAAGTCCAATGATTAGCATGGCATGGAATAGGATTGTGGACCCCTCAAAATGCTAAGGACAAAGGATTGGCTCAAACTCAAGCTCAAGACTCTACTTTTTCCATTTTAGTGATCCAAGATCACATTGAGGCCATAGGAAAACCAATACTATTAAAAGGGGATGAGGTGTTGGTTCATGGCTTTCTTGCTCAAAATGCTTAGTGATATGCTCCAAAACCCTCAACCACTTTTCCACATCCACATATTTCCCAAACCAAAAGTCAAACTCGGCCCCACCGAAAATATCTATCCAGTGCCACCGAGTTCATTTGACATAGACACTGCTAGAAACCCTAATCATTTCGGTCTCATCGAAAGGGATCTCGGTCTCACCAAGATGGGATTGCAAACCCTTTGTTTCTCTTCGTAACAATTCGGTCTCATAGAGATGAGCGATCGGTCCCACCGAGTCTGTAATACAAACTCTCTGTTGCCTCTTCGTAACATTTCGGTCTCACTGAAATGAGCAAATCGGTCCCACCGAGTTTGCCTGACCAACTCTCTGTGTGCTTATTACCAAAATCGGTCTCACCGAGTTTGTGTAATTGGTCCTACCGAGATTACGTTATGCCCTAACCCTAATGAAATCGGTCCCACCGAGTTGATCATATCGGTCCCACGGAAATACCTAACAGTCACATTATGAACTAAATCGGTCTGACTGAGTTCTTGAATCGGTCCCACCGAGTTTGGTAAATTGTGTGTAACTCTTAGATTTTGTGTGGAGGCTATATATACCCCTACACCCACTCTTCACTCGTGGAGAGAGCCATCAGAACATACCTACACTTCCATCATTCATGTTCGGAGAGAGAACCACCTACTCAAGTGTTGAGATCAAGATATTCCATTCCTACCATATGAATCTTGTTCTCTAGCCTTCCCCAAGTTGCTTTCCACTCAAATCCTTCTTCCACCATATCCAAATTTGTGAGGAGCTGTTTGAGTGTTGGGGAGACTATCATTTGAAGCATTTGAGCAAGGATTTCATCATCAACACACCGTTTATTACCTTTTGGAGAGTGGTGTCTCCTAGATTGGTTAGGTGTCACTTGGGAGCTTCCGACAAGATTGTGGAGTTGAACCAAGGAGTTTGTAAGGGCAAGGAGATCGCCTACTTCGTGAAGATCTACCGCTAGTGAGGCAAGTCCTTCGTGGGCGATGCCCATGGTGGGATAGACAAGGTTGCTTCTTCGTGGACCCTTCATGGGTGGAGCCCTCCCTGGACTCGCGCAGCCGTTACCCTTCGTGGGTTGAAGTCTCCATCAACTTGGATGTACGATAGCACCACCGATCGGAACCAAGACAAAAAACATCGTTGTCTTCACTTGCGTTTGCTCCCTCCAAACTCCTCCCTTTACCTTCATATGCAATTGTTTACTTTCCGCTGATATACTCTTAGAATTGCAAGTGTAGGTTGATTGCTTGACTTGTGCTAAGTTGCTAAAATCTGCCAAGAATTAAAATTGAGAAAAGGCTAGATTTTTATTTGGTCAAGTAGTTTAATCACCCCCCCCCCCTCTAGACATACTTTTGATCCTCCAACATATGTCCCAAACCAAAGTCAAACTCAGCCCCACCCATTTGATCTATCCGGCACCACCGAGTTCATTTGACATAGCCATAGCCACAAACCCTAATCAGTTCAGTCTCACCGATAGGGATCTCGGTCTCACCGAGATGGGATTGCAAACTCTCTATTTCCCTTGGTAATGTTTTGGTTTCGCTGAAATGACCGAAATGAGCGAATCTGTCCCACCGAGTTTGCCTGACCAACTCTTTGTGTGCCTAATACAGCAATCGGTCTCACCTAGTTGATGTGATCGGTCTCACTGAGGTTACGTTATGCCTGAACCCTAATGAAATCGGTCCCGCCGAGTTGATCATATCGGTCCCACCGAAAAGCCTAACGTTCACATTTGAACTGAATCGGTCAGACCAAGTTCTATGATTCAGTCCCATCGAGTTTGGTAAATTGTGTGTAACAGTTAGATTTTGTGTGGAGGGTATATGTACCCCTCTACCCTCTCTTCATTCGTGGAGAGAGGCATCAGAACAAGCCGACACTTCCATTACTCATTTTCTGAGAGAGAACCACCTACTCATGTGTTGAGACCAAGATATTCCAATCCTACCATATGAATCTTGATCTCTAGCCATCCCCAAGTTGCTTTCCACTGAAATCTTCTTTCCACCATATCCAAATCTGTGAGAGAGAGAGTTGAGTGTTGGGGAGACTATCATTTGACGCATAAGAGCAAGGAGTTCATCATCAATACACCATCTATTACCTTTTGGAGAGTGGTGTCTCCTAGATTGGTTAGGTGTCACTTGGGAGCCTCCGACAAGATTGTGGACTTGAACCAAGGAGTTTGTAAGGGCAAGGAGATAGCCTACTTCGTGAAGATCTACCCTAGGGAGGCAAGTCCTTCGTGGGCGATGGCCATCGTGGGATAGACAAGGTTGCTTCTTCGTGGACCCTTTGTGGGTAGAGCCCTCAGTGGACTCGCGTAGCCGTTACCCTTCGTGGGTTGGAGTCTCCATCAATGTGGATGTACGATAGCAGCACCTATCGGAACCACGCCAAAAACATCCGTGTCTACACTTGCGTTTGCACTCTCCAAACCCCTCCATTTACCTTCATATGGAATGATATATTTTCTGCTGCTACAACTCTAGAATTGCATGTGTAGGAAGATTGCTTGACTTGTGCTAAATTGCTAAAAACCGTCATAACATAAAATTGGGAAAACGCTAAGTTTTTATTTGGTCAAGTAGTCTAATCACCACCCCCCTCTAGACATACTTTCGATCCTACAAACTCCCACAACCAGGAGGCCCGGAGCTGGCAGGGAAGAAGGCGGCGGAAGAGCATCACTTGAATCATGTCAGTGAGATTAGTGCCCTCCGCCATCATACCGAAGATGCAATTTTGGAGCATCTTCACCTCCGATTGGACCCCCACTCAAGGCCCTTGGTGGTGCATGAGGTGAGTCTCTCTGGGGGTCCGGATCTGAAATCGGGTATGGCCACCCAGGTGGCTTCACGAGGGTTTGGTGATGTAGAACCACTCCTGCTGCCATATTATGATTGTTTCCACAAAAGCCCCTTTGGGTCATGTGGCATTGGGGAGCTTGCTCACCATGGCTCCGCCGCAGTCTGCATGTTGTCCGTCAACCACCTTTGGCTTTAGATTGAAGACCTTCAGCCATAAGCCGAAGTGTGGGGGACGCGAAGGAAAGCCTCACACACGACTATAAAAGCCGATGTGTGTAGGATGGAATTTGGGGCTAGATCATGGAAATCTAGCCCATAGGATAACAAAAGGCCATGGACAAAGGGGTGGAGGGGAAATCCAAGCCCCCGAAGGAAATGAGGGATGAACACGACCCTCTCACCGAGCCCTGGAGTAGGGATGACCTGATCTTTGTCATGAATCTGGTGCGCTATGTTCACAGAAAGATAGCCTATGCTCCGGAGATCCTTCACGTCCTTCTCAGTGACGGTGGAGGCCTCCCACTTGTTTTTGGAGATGGATCCGACCATTGCTGGAGAAGGAAGCGGTTGTGGAGAAGAGTGGAGTTGTGGCCGCTGGAGCTAGGAGATTGGGAAGCAGAGGCTAGAGGAAAGTGTGAGGAAAAAGGAGGGGTCTTTATCCTTTTATAAACAGTAGAAATACCAAGCATCCCCCACTCAGGCCATGAAACTCGCCTATTCCCAACAAAATTGTGCGTAAGGTGCGGTTGGGTTACCCAAACCATATTGATGAGGATCCCGTAATGGGTGGGCATGATCTCTGTTTTGATAAGATGTTCCAATGGAGGCTATGCCTCAAAACGCGAAACAAGAGGCAAGAAAACGGTTCGAAATGTTAAAGTGTCAAGTGTGACGTTTCGCCAAAAAAGTTCTCAGTAAAGACAGTGTATCTATTTGGATGCTTTTGCCTTCATGGCTAAGGGTTGTATTAATCATGTAGAGCGGACATAGTTCATTTATGCAGGAAGTAAACTTCTTATGTTCGGAAGAAGGAACACGCCTTGCAATGCTGAAGACAGTATGCGTGCCGAACACATCGTCATCGAAGACTTGTTCAGGGGCTACTAAGGGAGTCCTGGACTAGGGGGTCCTCGCGTGTCCGGATTACTCGATATGGGTCGGACTAATGGGCCGTGAAGATAAATCAGAAGATTACCCTCCGTGTTAGGGTAGGACTCCTATGTGTGTATAATGGCAAGTTTTGTGTTCAGGTGTAATGTTTCCTTCCTCTGCAAGATGACTTTGTACAACCCTAGGCCCCTCCGTGTGTATATAAACCGAAGGGTTTAGTCCATAGAGGCTATAAAAAACAATCATAGGCTAGACAGCTAGGGTTTAGCCATTACGATCTCGAGGTAGATCAACTCTTGTAATCCCTATATTCATCAAGATCAATCAAGCGGGAAGTAGGGTATTACCTCCATTAAGAGGGCCCGAACCTAGGTAAACATCATGTCCTTGTTTCCCCTTGTTACCATTGATCCTCAGATGCATAGCTTGGGACCCCCTACCCGAGATCTGCTTGTTTCTACACCGACACAGGTCAAGACATAATAATCGTGTGCTATGAATCAGAAAAACCATCTACGCGTGTAGATATTTTTGAGATTGCAAGGGAGTAGATATTTCTGAGAGGGGGGGGAAGCCTTGTGGAGCCCAATCTATTGTGATCATATGGGTGACAGGGGCATGGGCGTGACACACATGTAGTCCTAGGGAACCGTGTCTGTTTCGTACCCGATCACAGATGGTTGCTACATCCGACTTGTCTGTTGTTTATAAATTTGGCCAAAAATGCGGGAAATGGTTGATGTCTGCTAGAACTACATTGGTATTTCCCGACATAGGAAGGGATGGTGCAGTATAGCAGCGGTAGGTATTTCCCTCTGTGATGAGACCAAGGTTATCGAAACAGTAGGAGAACCAAGCAACACAACATGAATGGCGCACACAAATAACAAATAATCGCAACCTGACGTGTAAAATGGGTTGTCAATCCCTTTAAGGTAACAGACGTGATAGAGTTGTAGATATTGATAGATCGAACGCCAAATAAAATAAATTGCAGCAAGGTATTTTGGGTTTTTGGTTTAATAGATCAGAAAAAAGCAAAGGAAACAAAATTGCAAAGGAAAATAATATAAGAAAGAGAGCCGGGGGCCGTAGATTACACTAGTGGCTTCTCTCGAGAAAAATAGCAAACGGTGGGTGAACAATTACTGTTGGGTAATTCACAGAACTTAAAATAATCATGACGATATCCAGGCAATGATCATTATATAGGCATCACGTACAATATTAGTATACCGACTCCTGCCTGTATCTACTACTATTACTCCACACATCGACCGCTATCCAGCATGCATCTAGTGTATTGAGTGCATGAAAAATGGGGTAATGCAATAAGAACGCTGGCATGATGTAGACAAGATCTATTTATGTAGAAATAGACCCCATTGTTTTATCCTTAGTAGCAACGATACATACGTGTCGGTTCCCCTTCTGTCACTGGGATCAAGCACCATAAGATCGCACCCACTACAAAGCACATCTTCCCATTGCAAGATAAATAGATCAAGTTGGCCAAACAAAATCCAAATATCGGAAAAGAAATACGAGGCTATAAGCAATCATGCATATAATAGACCAAAGAAGACTCAAATAACTTTCATGTATAACAAGATAGATCTGATCATAAACTCAAAGTTCACCGGATCCAAACAAACACACCGCAAAAGAGTTACATCATATCGATCTCCAAGAGATCATAGTATTGATACTCAAAAGAAAGAGATGAAGCCATCTGGCTACTAACTACGAACCCGTAGGTCTACAAGGAACTACTCACGCATCATCGGAGAGGCACCAATGGAAGTGGTGAACCCATCCATGATGGTGTCTAGATTGCATCTCGTGGTTCTGGACTCAGCGGTGGCTGGAATTTATTTGCGTCGACTCCTCTAGGGTTTCTGGAGTATTGGGGTATTTATAGAGCAAAGAGGCGGTCCGGGGGACACCCAAGGTGGGCACAACCCACCAGGGCGTGCTTGGGCCTCCTGGCGTGCCCTGGTGGGTTGCGCTCCTCTCGGAGCACCTCTTAGGTGCTTCTCCGGCCCACTGGATGTCTTCTAGTCCAAAAAAATTCCACAAAAAGTTTCGCTATGTTTGGATTCCGTTTGGTATTGATTTCCCGCGATGTAATAAACATGCAGAAAACAACAACTGGCACTTGGCACTATGTCAATATGTTAGTACCAACAAATGATATAAAATGATTGTAAAACATCTAAGAATGATAATATAACAGCATGGAACAATCAAAAATTATAGATACGTTGGAGACATATCAGCATCCCCAAGCTTAATTCTTGCTCGTCCTCGAGTAGGTAAATGTTAAAAATAGAAGTGATCCCTAGCCCATCATGCTCGACCATTGATCTATTCATGAAACACGCTCGCTTATTAGCTCGCTTATTAGCTACACCCAATACTCAAGTATAATCATAGTGCTTCCTAGTTGGTGCTTTATAATAGAAGATGGAGACTCAAATTCAAAATAAAAATTGCATAAGGTAAAAGAAAGGCCCGTCACAGAGGGAAGTAGGAATTTGTAGAGGTGTGAGAGCTCAAATCTTAAATTGAGTGATAAAATTATTTTGGGTGGCATACTTTTCCCACCAACGAAAACGACTTAGAGTTCCCAACACTTTCCATGCTACATACATCATAGGCAGTTCCCAAACATAAAATAAAGTTTATTCCTTTTTCCACCAAACTTTTACTTTCCATGGCTAGCTGAATCCAAGGTTGCCTTCCATACCAACACTTTCCAAGGAACTTATTATTTGACAACATAAAGTAAATTCATTTTTTTCATTTTGGGACTGGGCATCCCTAATACCTTTGCCTTACTCTCGTGCAATGACAAGAGAATAAACACTCATCGTGAGAATAACACATCTAGCATGGAAACTATTAGCCACCCCTCACCGCCTCGCGAGCGGTACGAGCACACAAAAGGGAAATTTATTTTGAAAATTAGAGATGGCACATACAAATTTTCTTAAAACGGCAAAGGAATACCGCATATAGGTAGATATGGTGGACACACATGGCAAAACTGGGTTAAAGGATTTTGGATGCACAAGTAGTGATTATACTTAGTGCAAAATGAAGGCTAGCAAAAGATTGGGAAGCAACCAACCAAGAAACAACTAATCTCATAAGCGAGCATTAAGCATAATTAACACCGAATAATGCACCACAGGTAGGATGTAATTTCATTGCATGACTATTGACTTTAGTGCTTGCATAGGGAATCACAAACCTTAACACCAATATTCTTACTAAAGCATAATTACTCATTAATATGACTCACATATCACATCATCATATCTCAAAACTATTACAATGAATCAAGTTTATTTTGTTCAATGATCTTCATGAAAGTTTTTATTATATCCTTCTTGGATATCTATCACGTTGGGACTAATTTTCATGTGTTGCTTTTGATAAGCTCAAACAAATATAAGTGAAGGTCATGAGCATAATTTTCATTCTCTCAAAATAATTGAAGTGAAGCAAGAGAGAATTTCTTAAAGTTTTACTAACTCTCAAAAAAATCTAAGTGATGAAAGAGAGTATTTATTCAAAAATATTAAAGCACACCGTGCTCAAAAAGATATAAGTCAAACACTAGGGCAAATCCATAGCTCATAAAAATTTAAGTGAAGCAAAGAGAGCTATTCTAACAAGTCATGACATGATTTTGGCTCTCTCAAATACGTGTGTACAACAAGGATACAAGACTTAAAAAGCCAAAAAAAAACAAAGACTCATATCATACAAGACGCTTCAAGCAAAACAAATAGTATGTGACGAATAAAAATATGGCTTCGAGTAAAATACCGATGGTCGTTAAAAGAAAGAGGGGATGCCACTCGGGGGCATCCCCAAGCTTAGTTTCTTGCTTCTCTTTGGATAATAGCTTGTGATGCCATGGGCATCCCCAAGCTTAGGCTCTTCTTACTCCTTATTCCAACAAGCTCTTTCTTTATAGCCATTAAGATAGGCTTGAGATCTCAATGATGCTCACATAGAAGATAAGATTTGAAGCACAAAGAGAGCATCATGTAGCATGTGAAAAACACATCTAAGTGTAACATACTTCCTATGCATAGGAATTTTATAAGGAAACAAATTATTAAGGCAAGCAAAAAGTAGCATATGCAAGGAGGAACAAAGAAGCAATAGCAATCTCAACATAACGAGAGGTAATTTAGTAACATGAAAATTTCTACAACCATATTTACCTCTCTCATAATAATTACATGTAAGCTAATACTTAAATTCAACAATATAGCTACCATATTAAATTTTATCTTCATGATCTACATGCATGCAAAGTTGACACTCTTCCCAAAGAGTGGGGTTATCATCAAATAAATTCATGACCTCTCCAAACCCACTTTTATCACGAATTTCATAAGATTGATCACTCTCCAAATAAGTGGGATTCTTTTTACTTAAAGTTGACACTCTTCCAAACCCACTTTCAATATCATTGCAATCATAATTATCAATAACATATTCATCACGAGGCATAAATAAATTTTCAAGATCATAGGAAGAATCATCCCAATCATGATCATTGCAATAAGTAGAGGACATATCAAAAATAGCATCCCCAAGCTTGGGGTTTTGCATATTATTAGCATAATTGACATTAAGAGAATTTATCATAACACCATTGCAATCATGCTTGTCATTCAAGGAGCTATCATGAATCACTTCATAGATATTTTCTTTTATCACTTCATCACAATTTTTAGATTCATGAATCTCAATCAAAACTTCATAGAGATAATCAAGTGCACACAACTCACTAGAAATTGGTTCAACATAACCGGGTCTTTTGAAAAGATTCGCAAGTGGATGAGGATCCATATCAATAGATTTTTAGCAAGCAAAGATGAAAGCAAATAGAAGGAACATGGCAACACAAGCAAAGATACCAAACAAGATTGCAAGCAAAAAGATAGATCTGACGAGAAAACGATGAACGTGAAAAGAGGGCGAGTAAAAACGGCAAATTTTTGTGAAGTGGGGGAGATGAAAATGAGAGGCAAATGTAAAATAATGTAAATTGCAAGGAGATGAGATTTGTGATTAGGAACCTGGTATATGTTGAAGATCCTCCCCGGCAACGGCGCCAGAAATTCCTTTTGATGTCTGCTAGAACCACGTCGGTATTTCTCCAAAGAGGAAGGGACGATGCATTATAGAAGCGGTAGGCATTTCCCTCAGTGATGAGACCAAGGTTATCAAACCAATAGGAGAAGCAAGAAACACAACGTAAACGATACCTGCACACAAATAACAAATACTCGCAACCCGAGGTGTAAAAGGGGTTGTCAATCCCTTTCGGGTAACGGGCGTGATAGAGTTGTAGATATTGATAGTTCGAACGCCAAATAAGATAAATTGTAGCAAGGTATTTTTGGGTTTTCAATTTAATAGATCTAAAAATAAAAGAAAAGGAAAATAGATCGCAAAGGCAAATAATATAAGAAAGAGACCCCGGGGCCGTAGATTTCACTAGTGGCTTCTCTCGAGAAAAATAGCAACCGGTGGGTGAACAATTAGTGTTGGGCAATTGCTAGAACTTCAAATAATCATGACAATATCTAGGAAATGATCATTATATAGGCATCACATCCAAGATTAGTAGACCGACTCCTGCCTGCATCTACTACTATTACTCCACACATCAACCGATATCCAGCATGCATCTAGTGTATTAAGTTCATGGAAAACCGAAGTAATGCAATAAGAACGATGATATGATGTAGACAAGATCTATTTATGTAGAAATAGACCCCCACCGTTTTATCCTTAGTAGCAACGATACATACGTGTCGGTTCCCCTTTTGTCACTGGGATCAAGCACCGTAAGATCGAACCCACTACAAAGCATCTCTTCCCATTGCAAGATAAATAGATAAAGTTGGCGAAACAAAACCCAAATATCGGAGAAGAAATACGAGTTTATAAGCAATCATGCATATAAGAGATCAAAGAAGACTCAAATAACTTTCATGGATAAAAAGATAGATCTAATCATAAACTCAAAGTTCATCAGATCCCAACAAACACACCGCAAAAGAGTTACGTCACATGGATCTTCAAGAGACCATTGTATTGATAATGAAAAGTGATAGAGGAAGCCATCTAGCTACTAACGCATCATCGGAGAGGCACCAATGGAAGCGATGAACCCCTCTGTGACGGTGTCTAGAGTGGATCTGGTGGTTCTGGACTCTGCGGCGTCTGGAATTGATTTTCGTCGACTCCTCCAGGGTTTCTGGAATATTGGGTTATTTATAGAGACAATGGGGCGGTCCGGGGGACACCTGAGGTGGGCACAACCCCCCAGGGCGCGCCTGGGCCTCCTAGCGTGCCCTGGTGGGTTGTGCTCCCTTGGAGCACCCCCTGGTGCTTCTCCGGCCCACCGAATGTCTTCTGGAGCAAAAAAATCCACAGAAATTTTCGCTGCGTTTGGACTCTGTTTGGTATTGATTTCGTGCAATGTAAAAAACATGCAGCAAAACAACAACTAGCACTTGCCACTATGTCAATAGATTAGTACCAAAAAAATGATATAAAATGACTATACAATGATTGTAAAACATCTAAGAATGATAATATAAGAGTGTGGAACACTAAAAAAATATAGGTACGTTGGAGATGTATCAAGGGTCAGAACACAAACACACTTGCATGTGGACCAAATATATGTATTAAAATGGTGGTTCGATGTTCAAATACCCAATGCACAACTTTGATGTGGTACCTATCGCACAAAGCGCACGTCACACACACACACACACTTCATGTTGCTGGAAGGGGAATCCTAGCTGTGAACGCATGCCCCAAAAAGCTAGGTCTGACATCTCACCGTACTATAACACAAAACCGAAAGGAGTACATCAACCCCCTCCCCCTTTGCTTCCGATCAAACGTGGACCGTGTGTGGGCCCACAGATGTGTTCTTCTGGCTTTAGATGGGTGAGACCACTTACCAACCACACCCGCGGGTGGCCCGATGTGTTTGTGTGTGCATGTGTGTGTGTGTGTGTGTGTGTGTGTGTGTGTGTGTGTGTGTGT
>LR738715.1:391601738-391695751 GCA_902687465.1 Secale cereale | reverse complement strand
ACTTTGAGTCAGTGGGAGGAGGCATCTCACCGATGCGTATTGTAAGACTAACCAAGAAGAATCACCACCTTGGTCATATAACTTCTCTTGTTTGTTGGGTCAAAGTCGTGAATTAACGGTCCGCACACGGCCCCAAAAATAGGCTAGCTTGTCGTCGATAACCATGCGAGGGAGTGCCTGAAGACAACCAATGCGTGCATGTGGCCCAAACATATGTATGAAGTGTCATGTGGTGTTTGAATATACCCAATGCACAACTTTGATTCATGTGTATGCGAGCCCTCGAACTTAGGTCTCGAATCTCACCAGGATCGACGTACGACAATACGGTAACGTGAAACAAGAGAAGAAGAAGCAACCCTCGTAACCTCTCTCGTGTTGTTGGTCGAAGTGATGGAGACATCCACGCGGCCCCATGAATATATAGGCCGTCGATGATAACCAAGCGAGGGAGAGTGTCCAAAGACAACCACTTCATGTATGTACCCCAAACATATGTATGGACACGCGAGATGCATGCATATATGTTTGAATATCAAAAGCACAACATTTTGATGCGGTGCATGCATGTGTCAAAAAACGCATAGTCCCCACACAGATCCGGTTCACGATGAGTCGCGTTCCAGCCCCCCCCCCCACTTCGACCGGGTGAGAGGGATTCGTGCGTACACATGCTCGCGAAGTATAGTTGCATGTACCGAACCGTATAAGACGAACCAAAATTTAATCCCCTCCTAATTATAAGTCAAATAACCTCCATCGTTGTCGGTCAAAGTGATTAACCAAGCGGGCACACAAAGATGGGCGAAGCATCTAGCCGATAACCTCGTGAGTGAGTGCTAGAGGACAACCGCCAACGCTTGATTGTCGGCCAAACACATGTATGGAGATGTGTGGTTGCGATGTATGAATACCTAATATATATGCAGAACTTTGATGTGGCACCAACCTCGGAAACCATTAAGTCCCCCACACGAACCGAGCTTCATGACACATAGTATATATATGTTTCCCCGTCCCTCTTCGACACATAATATATACGACGTACTTACCGTAACACAACCCGAAAATAATCATCCTTGTTCATCAAATTACCTTTCTCGTTGTGTCATATATTAGATGGATGACGACCTCACGTGCCCATGGAGGGGAGAGTCACTGGTGAATGAGTGACAACCATCGAATGCACATGGCCCAATGTGTTGTTGATGTTTTTAATACCCAATATGCACAACTTCTTTCCGGCACCTGCCTCGGAAACCGAAAAGTCCCCACACAGAGCAAGATCGATTCATGACGTGTGTGTCGTATATATGTGTTGTCCCGGCCTCCTCCTCACGTCTTTGACGCGTACTATATAGTCCCACCGCAAAAGAACCCAAAAAGAAACATCCTTGCTGGGTCAAAGTGATGGAGGACAACCTCGCGGGCCCACGGATGGAAGCATCGCACGCAAGTGAGTTTCCTATATGATGCATAGTATTGCCCCCGACCACCCTCTTCAACGCGTACAGTATATATATATATATATATATATATATATATATATATATATATATATATATATATATATATATATATATAATGGACTATTATGTTACTAGTAACAGAATATTATCCTATTACTCCTGCGCCCTATACAGGACACGGTTACAATTTCCCGTAGGTAAACAAATAGAGTAATAAGATAGAAAAAACACCCGAGCCCCTCGTCAAACCAACCCACCCACGAGCCCCACCCATCTCCTCCGCCCCATCCCTAACCTCCTATGTGAGCAGCTAATCTCACCCACTGTATTACTATCTCTATCAGATACAGCTCCTTTGTTCAGATTTAGTTACAACTTGGAGAGGAGGAAAGAAAGGGAAAGTAGATGCTGTGCCATGCCGTGCCTTGTCCTTGATCCAAGACCGGATCCAGAAGAATTCGATTGTGCTTTCTTAAGTAGAGGTGATCCACTCGGGGCCCACGTAGCATCGGTTCGGCTGTGCGATCCTACGTTGGCGACTTGGGACGCGGTCTTCTCCCTGCAACATCACTTGATCCGAGGTGGCAGCCATGGCAGCTGATTTGGCTGCCACGACAACATTACTGCTGTCAGTAGTGCCTGGGTCGCTGACATCCCCTTCCCCTTGAGAGACGGCTTGCCCCCAAGCCGGTAGATTGACAAAATGCTCCTTCAGTTGGGCTGTGTCTTCCCAGGTGGCATCAAGAACCGTTGGATCCGACCAGCGAACCAAAATCTGTTCGCGGCAGCATGTGGGTGTGAGCTTCCAGCTAGAGTTGAGGATCTCGACCGGTCGCAGAACATGCTCTGAACGTTGAGGAAGATGCGCCGACGCCACTATACCCTGGCTGAGTGCTGGACGGAGTTGGGAGACATGGAAAACATCATGTACCTTGGATCCTTCCGGTAGTTGGACCTTATAGGCCACTGGGTTGATCGCCCGAATGATTGTGAAAGGGCCAAAGAATTTGAAAGCTAACTTGTGATTGACGCGCCTCTCGGCTGAAGTTTGAACGTATGGTTGTAACTTGACAAAGACAGAGTCTCCCACTTGAAAAGTCCATTTCGTCCGCTTCTTGTCTGCTTGAATCTTCATAGTGTTGCGAGCTGTGCTGAGATGCTGTTTGAGCAGTTGTTGCATGAGCTTGCGCTCCTCGAGCCAGTCTTTGAGAGATGGTATTTTGCAAGTGGATGCTGCCTCGATGCCCTAATGCCTCGGCTCATGACCATACAATGCAACAAATGGTGACGTCTTCAGCGCCGAGTGATAGCTTGAATTGTACCAGAATTCCGCTAAGGCGAGGTACTGGCTCCACTTGCTTGGACATGCATGTATGAAACATCGTAGATAAACCTCCAAGCACCGGTTGACGCGTTCAGTCTGACCATCCGTCTGGGTGTGATACAGCGTGCTCATATTGAGTTCAGTACCTATAACATGGAAGATGTCACGCCAAAACTTGCTGGTGAAGACTGGGTTCCGATCAGAGATGATAGCAGCTGGTAGGCCGTGCAGTTTATAGACATTTTCAAGGTAGGAATGAGCAACCTTTGCAGCTGTAAAGGGGTGGGTCAGAGGTAGGAAATGGGCATATCTAGTGAATTTGTTAACCACCACGAGGATGCAATTGAACTTATTGGACTATGGCAGACTGTCAATGAAATCCATCGTGACCACTTGCCATGCTCCTTCTGGTAATGGGATCGGCTCAAGCAGCCATGGATATTTCACCCTTTCCGGCTTAGCCTGTTGACATATAGTGCAAGCTTGAACGTATCGACGGACTTGGTCTTTCATCTTTGGCCATGCAAAGAGATGGCGCAGGCGTCTGTAGGTGACCGGAAACCCGAAGTGCCCCCCAGCTGAGCTGTCATGAAACGCTGTCAACATGCGCTGCTGTAATTCAGGGGCTCCTCCCAACCAAAGTATGTTTCTGAAATAAAGAAGGCCGTTGGAAACTAAGAATCGTTGCTTAGTGTCCGGTCCAGCAGCCAGTTGAGCCAAGATCTTTTGCACTTGCCCATTGGTAGTGTAACTGGCAATAATGTTATCCACCCAAGCGGGCTTGCATACAGAGATCACGGATAGGCTTGCGGCATTGTGCAACCGTCGTGACAAAACATCTGCGGCACCGTTAGCAGTCCCTTGGCGGTAGCTGATTTTGTACCTCAGTCCAAGTAGTTTAGTGAATGATTTTTGCTGCCAGGGAGTGGAGAGCCGCTGATCATCTAAATGTGACAAACTCCTTTGATCTGTGCGAATGAGAAATTCACTTGTCTGCAGATACGGTCTCCACTGTTCAACAACCATCAAAATTGCTAAGCACTCCTTCTCATAAGTTGATAGGCCATGGTTTTTAGGACCTAGTGGTTTGCTCATATACGCGATCGGATGGCCTACTTGATGAAGTACTGCTCCTACTCCATAGTCACAGGCGTCCGTGTCAATGGTGAAGGTTTTGTTGAAATCTGGTAACTGTAGGACATGAGTTGTAACCAGGCTTTTTTGTAGGAGCTTAAAAGTTGCGTCTGTCTCTTTGGTCCACACAAATGGATGATTCTTCTTCAACAAATTGAACAACGGACGAGCGATGATGCCAAAGTGCTTGACGAATTTCTGGTAATAGCCAGCCAAACCTAGGAAGCTGCTCACCTCTTTAGTAGACTGGGGAACATGCCACTGCTCGATGGTCTTGACTTTGCTGGGATCTGTTGTAACCCCCTCTCCCGAGATGACGTGACCCAAATAAGCGATCTGTTACTGGCCAAAAGAGCATTTGGAATGTTTAACACGCCAATGATCCTTCTTCAGAAGCTGCAAAACCTGACGCAGATGGCCAATATGGTCGGACAACGTCTTGCTGAAGACGAGAATGTCGTCGAAGAAAACCACCACACAGACTCGGATTACCGGTTTCAGAGTGGTACTCATGGCGCCCACAAATGTGGGTGGACCACCCGCAAGGCCAAAAGACAGTACTCTGAACTCCTAATGTCCTGTATGCGTTTGAAACGCGGTCTTGTACTCCTCCCCCTCTGCTAGGCGAATCTAGTGATAGCCCGCCCACAAATCAAGCTTGGAGAACCATTGAGCACCCGCTAATTCGTCCAGTAGTTCATCAATCACCGGCACCAGATACTTGCTGACCACTGTCATGGAATTAAGACGACTATAATCAATGCATAGTCGCCATGTCCCGTCCTTTCTCTTGACGAGTAAAGCTGGGGAAGAAACGGGCTAGTGCTCTTCTGAATTAGTCCAGCATCGAGCAGCTCTTTAACCTAACGCTCAATCTCATCCTTGAGTTCTGGTTTGTATCTGTAGGGTCGCAAGTTGACTGGTTGAGCCCCCTCGATTAGAGGTATGCGATGGTCACACGCTCGTCGCGGTGGCACGGATGTAGGAGCCTTAAAAACTTCAGTGTATTGTTCCAAAACTCTCAAGATGTCTTGCGGTATTGGAGTGTCAGGCATCCCTTCTTCAGATAGTGTGGACAACTGAACCACATAAGCCACTGATCCTTGTTTACATGACTTCAACAATTCTTCCGTGGATATAGCAGAACATTGTCGCTGAGATGTAGAAATTGCTTTAAGTTCCACCTGGCCAGTAGTAGTGGTGACTGACAGATGTTGCGCCTCCCAGTCAATACACATTGGACTGTGCTGCCTTAACCAATCCATGCCAAGTATTGCATCATAAGCTCCCAACTGAATGATCTTAAAATTAGTGCAAAATTCATGTCCTTGCGTGACCCACGAACAGTTAGGAATGAACTTCTGGCATATAAGTGTGTTACCATCTGCTACCTTTACTTTGCAGGGCTTGACAAGGTTTATTTACCCTTGAATCTTTGCGACGAGACGGGTGTCCACAAAGGAAGCTGAACTTCCTAAATCGACCAACAGTAAGACCTCCTGATTCTGCGGCCATGCCTGGAGCTGCAAAACTCCAGGGTCGTCAGAGCCATCAATTGCCTGACGGGACAGAGTACACAGATTGTCTTCGTCGAACTGAACTTGATCTGCTGGCTTCGTTTCACGGTTGTCCTCGAAAGGGAACATATCCAAAAGTTCTTCGACGACATGCATTTGCACAGTCGTGGGACAGGTGTGATCCTTGCCCCAACGCTCTCCACATTTGAAATAGAGGCCTCTGGCTCGTCTGAAAGCGCGCAAGGTGTTGATCTTGCTGCTGTCAGGAGTTGCTCGTGCGGCTTCCGTGCCACGATGATCGTCAGCAGTCTACGTAGTAGAAGGTGGCCGACTGAAGAACGATGGCGCGGGAATGGTGCTTGATGCGTATGAGCGAGGCAAAGGTGTACTTGAATTGGACCTGCCCTTGGAGTTCTGGAACATTGCCTCACCATCTGCCACTTCTTCTTGAAGAAAGGCGAGCGAACACGCAGTGTCCAGGTCCTGTGGCCTCTGAATGAGAACCACCGCTCGCAAGTCCGATCGAAGCCCCTCGACGAAACGTGTCAGGAAGAACAAAGGATGAGTCAGTTTTGAATATGAAATCAAATGATGCATCAATGTTTCAAAACGCTCAATGTAATCAGCTACGAGATGAGGTCTGCTTGATCGCATAGAATTGACGGATCAATAGCTGATGTTTGTCCCGACCAAAACGAGTGCAGAGCATTTCAGTAAAGGACTCCCAGCCCATGCCTGTAAGTTTACGCTGGACCGATTGCAACCAAATTGCTACGGCACCAGAGAAATTGAGGATGGCTATCGGAACCCAGTACGAATCGTGTACTACAAACATCTTAAAATATTGTTCTGCCAGCGTGCGCCACAACTATGGGTTGTCTCCGGAGAAATTTGGGAACGCCATCGCAGGGGGTGAATGGCCCATGGCCGACAAAACAGGTGCCGAAAGAGAAGGCTGGACGGTGACCATACCCGTGACCGGAGGAGCCGACAGCGACTCGAGAGCCACCGACGGGGATCCTCCGGGGAAGGCTGCACGCCGTGGCCGAACGGCCCATGGGAGGTGCTCGGCGCCAAGGACGGAGGTGGCTTCACGTGCGTCCCACCAGAGGCTGCCGCCGCTGCAGTAGATGTGGACTGTAGAGCAGCGACAGAGACCTCCAACTTGGTGAAACGGGCCTCGAGTTCCGGTCGCCATGCAGCGAGTGCGTCGATGCACTCTGTCTGCGCGTCCAGCGCCTTGAGGAGATGCTCAGAGTGTGTGGTGGCATTGTGTTCCATCTGCTCCAGGAGGGTGCGGAGCTCGGGATCCATGGCGTTGACGAACGCCCTTTGTCGTCGCGTTTCCAGAGTGGCGAACGAAGCGGTGGCGGTGGCGGCGATGGTGGCGACGGCGACAGAAGGGTGGTAGGTGGTCTCTGATACCACGATGTGAGCAGCTAATCTCACCCATTGTATTACTATCTCTATTAGATACAGCTCCTTTGTTCAGATTCAGTTACAACTTGGAGAGGAGGAAAGAAAGGGAAAGTAGATGTGGTGCCTTGTCCTTGATCCAAGCCCGGATCCAAAAGAAGTCGATTGCGCTTGCTTAAATAGAGGTGATCCACTCGGGGCCCACATAGCTTCGGTTCGGCTGTGCGATCCTACATGGGCGACTTGGGACGCGGTCTTCTCCCTGCAACGTCACTCGATCCGAGGTGGCAGCCATGGCAGCTGATTTGGCTGCCACGGCAACGTTTTTGCTGTCAGTAGTGCCTGGGTCGCTGACATCCTAGCCGCCGGCAGGCCCGCCACGCGGTCCCCAACCTCCTGGCCGCCGGCCGCCCCGGCGCACCGCCCAAACCTCCTCGGTGCCGGCCGCGCCGCCGCCCTGCCCCCAACCTCCTCGGTGCTGGCCACACCGCCGCCGCCCCCAACCTTCTGTCCCTCGGCCGCGCCGCCGCCGCCTCACCCTACGCAGCCTGGCGAGGCTCCCTGTTGGATGTCGGCGCCGGAGGGGAATGTACACCGCCGTCTCCTCGCGCCATAAACTTCTCTTCTCTTCGAGCCACCACCGCATCCTCTTCCTGCCCTCGTCGGTCGTCACTGCAGGAAGTGCCTTGAGCTTCCTGCGATTCTAGTAGGTGCGTACGTCCGGTTCAGTTCGCCAGATGCAGGTCGAGGTGTTCTTATTTGTGTTTAACCGCCGCCGGGCAGGCACCGGCAGGTTGCCGTACTGCAGTTCAAGTCGATTGTACTCGCCACTACTGGCTCGCTGTAGGTATTTTGTGAAAATGGAGGAATTTATTACTCCCTTCGTCTGGAAATACTTGTCATCAAAATAAATAAAAGGAATGTATCTAGATGTATTTTAATTCTAGATACACCCATTTTTTGTTCATTTTGATGACAAGTTTTTCCGGATGAAGGGAGTACATATTTATAACTTTGCGTATGGAACCTGGACGGTTAAGATTACTACTCCCTCTGTATGTAAACTATAATATAAAAGCGTTTAGCTTACTATTTTAGTATTCTATAAACACTTTTATATTAGTTTACGGAGGGAGTATATCCTAGAGTTCGGTGACATGTCCGCCTGATATAGTTGTCTTGAATCTCCAATCGAATGTTGCTCAGCTTCCTCGCAATTTACGCATTCTCGTTCTGCTCCAAAGCATGCTTCAGTTGAACAAAAAGCCCCCGAAAAGTTAAGAGTTCATAGGAGTCGCTTCAGCTTGGCTCTTTTTTATTCGCCAGTTTGGGTTAAAGCAAGGAGAGGTAAGCAGATCACTAGGAAACATAGTATTTTTTGGATGATTTTTACATGGCTCATTGCTCTCTTTCTCTCATGATGGTAGTAGTTCGACTGTACAAAAGCTAATCATTCATGTGTGTATGCAGGTGGAGTTCAACTATACAGAAAGGTGATGGTTTCGTGTGTGTGCAGGAATCGTAAAAGTATACTGAGGCTGATGGTAAATATGTATGCATTGCTCTCTTTATCTTGTAGAAAGAGTGTTAGCTGAACTTAACTGGCTCGAGGGATTGAACTGTAGGGACGTGCGGAGCGAGCACTTTGGCAACGCAAAATATGAAAACAAAATGCAGGTGTCCGTTCGACGGGGGCTTCCGTGAAGGTCCGCTGGTGGTGGCCGCCTCACCGTGGTTGAGTTCGGCATCGTCACATGTGTCGCTTGCTGCTGTGGCCGGTCTCCAGGTACATAACAATGTTCATGTTCATGCCCGTGTATGTAGTGCTGCTCTGTTAAATCACATGTTCATATTGTTTGTTCCAACCACGGAGGATGCCTAGTACTAGTAGCTTACACTAGCCTATACATGAGCATCTCAGGCCGTTGTTAATAAATGAGAGTAGTACTAATTGTTTTGATGAGTTGGCGCCTCAGATTATACAAGAGCATGTGTTTTCTCAGATAGGTCAGGTTCCAGATTGCCAAAAGTTTAAAGATAATGAGATGGATGGGAGACTACCAGATATAGATGATATTGGACAAAGCAAAATTAGTAAAAGAAAGAAAACTCTAGAAGTTCAACTAGGGGAACTTAAAAAGTTCATGAAAAACAAATATAAAAGTTCAGAGAAGCGGGTCGGGGAAGAATTGGGAAAAGTCACACACCAAAACAAAAAATAACATGGAAAAGTCATGGAACAGAAAAAATACGAATAGGAAATTTTAGTTCCGTTCTGTTCAATATTGTTGATGAACTGATATACATACAAATAATAAATTCCACTCAATTACTTTGTACCAATTCAATTATCATTCTCAGAGACCAGAATACTAGTTCAATTATTTTATTATTTTATACCGATTCCACTCATTGTGGTTCTCCTTTTTCTTCGAATTCATCAAATAATGGAATAATAGTCCAGAATAATATTCTGTTACCGTGGTGCCCTATTTAGGAGCGAAGCGCGACACAATCTCCCTGACACAGCCCACCAGCCTAAACTGGTAAAGATAAAAAAAAAAACAATCCCCGCCCTCCCGTGCGCCTGCCACCGCCACCCACCCGCGTGCGGGCCGCATCCGTCCTCGCGCAGTAATGCTTGAGCACCACACCAGCCGCCGCCGCGGTCGTTGCGCCCCTGAAATGCCACGCGCTGCCGGCGGCCTCGCTTCTTCCCTTGCTTTCTGCCCGGGCCAAACCCTGTTCGTCATCCCTGGCACAGGCGCGACCTCCTTCTCAGTCCAAATTGAGCGTTGGTTGTCGTACAAGTTGAATCCCGGCTACAGTCTTCGCCAAAGAAAGCCATCCTCCCTGTTCTGAACCACCAACAACCTCTGCAAATGTGCACAAAATCAAGGTTTGCCCCATGTTTGCTCTGTTTCTGAATTCGAGTATGTTTTTTTTTCTTTCGAAAAGGGGATATCCCGGCCTTTGCATCAGAAAGATGCATACGGCCACATTTATTAAGGAGTAAAAAAGTGCAACAAAGGTCCTGTAGTCTGGATCACAAGCTCACGCAGAGCAAAAGAACAAAAATAAATAAAGGCCACAACCGGATATTAAAAGATAGATAGGAAAACTAATTGCCTATCCTATTACATGACCGCCATCCAAACCGGTTGAAAATAACCCGAGCTACCATCTCCCATCGGACAGACCCAGTAACCAAACGCTCCCTGGCCTCCGTCGGAGTGAGTAGCGACCACATACGGATCAACGTTGTAGCTCGGAAAATAACCTGCAAAAAATGAGTATTTGTTGTTCTGTTAAAAACCAAATCATTTCTGCAGTTCCAAATTCCCCATAATAAAGCACATACTCCTACACGAATGTGTCTCACCGTTGCGGGATCTATCCCTTCTAGCCACGTCCCAAATAACGTGCTAATTGAATTCGGAGAAGTAATATTAAAAGCAATCTGAACTGACCGCCATAAAATTTTTGCCAACGGACAATCGAGAAAGAGGTGTTTGATAGTTTCGTTCCGGTCACAAAAAGAACATCTCGAAGAGCCCGTCCAGTTACGTTTTGCCAAATTATCCTTAGTTAAAATGACTTGTTTATGTACAAACTACGTAAACTCTTTAACCCTCAAAGGAACTTTGACACTCCAAACATATTTCGATCTAGGAATAGAGCTGGAATTGATAACATCTAAATACATAGATTTAACCATGAACTCTCCATTCCTAGATAGCCTCCAGCTCAACTGGTCTGAACGTTGAGATAACCGCACCTCCATCAGTCTCCTTACGAGATGGAGCCATGCTTCCCAACGGTTACCGACAAGCGCTCTCCTGAAGTGAATATTAAGGGGAGTGGACTAAAAAATTGTGGCAACAGAGGTGTAATGCCCAGGATGGGACTATACCTCCTACGTGTCGAGGCACGACTTAAAGGTATAAGTCCATTCTGGAATGATCTCAAGTTTGGTATCTTTGCACGACTCATGTACAAATAGGGATGAAATTGCAAAAGGATAGTTGGCTTACACTCGCCACGTCACACAATACATTACATAAGCAAAACATCATTCAAAACATCACAACCCGACTACGGGCGAAGATCCAAAAGAAAGATACCAAAAACATAAAGCCACAGGTCCGAATCGCCCCTAGTAGAAACCACTACTGATCGTCGAAAACGTCACAAGCATACGGCCATGCTCTTCATCGAGCTCCCAGTGAAGTACTTGAACCAGCTCCTGCATCACTCTCGGCTGAACCTGCATCTGGTGTTGTAGTAACTGTGAGCCACAAGGACTCAGCAATCCCATAACCATGGGTATCAAGACTAGCAAAGCTTTATGGGTAGGAAGAGGTAAAGTGGTGAGGTTGCAGCAGCGGCTAAGCATAATATGGTGGCTAGCTTACGAGTACAAGAATAAGATGAGCATCTACGCAAACGGTCGCAAACTAGTAGTGATCGCTAAAGATCCTAAACTACCTACGAGTCATACATAACCCCACCGTGTTCTCTTCTCAAAGTGAAAAGAGACAGTCACGGTTACTCACACAGTTGTGTGTTTTACTTCGGATCCTCTGTCAAGTTTTCTACAACCGGACATTAACAAATTCCAATCTGCCACATAACCGCTGGCACGGCTTTCGAAAGATCATAACCCTGCAGGGGTGTCCCAACTTAGCCCATCACAAGCTCTCACGATCAGCTGAAGTGATAAATATAACATCATCACCCCTTATCTTAGGGAAATCCGATCAGGCTCGGCATCCCGGTGCACAAGACATTTCGACAATGGTAAAACAAGTCCAGCAAGACCTCCCGGTGTGTCGACACCCTGATAGTAGCCGCGCGTATCTCGTCTCAGGCCACGACCGGATGGGCGAAGCTACGGGTAAAACCAGCCCTCGAGTTTCCTTAAGGTGGCCCCGCAGGCTCCCCGTTTGGGACCAACACCATCAACAATGGCCCCCCTGCTATGTAGAAAAGAATCTCCAAGGAGCTTCCCCCTTATGCAATTTAATTAATTAATCAAGTTGTTATTATGAGCAAATTAAAACCAATGTTGGGCCTTGCTGGAGGAGTTTTATTCAAAGTCGAAGTGTCAAGGGGTCCCCATATACCCATCGTGTAAGGAACGCAAAATCAAGGAACATAATGCCGGTTTATCGGCGCCTAAGGTGGCATGAGTGGAACAAAACACCGAGCAAAAGGCCAAGCCTTCCACCCATGCCCAGTATATAGGTGTGCTAAATAATAATAATAGATATTGTGATATTCCAACAACAAGTTCCCTCCTGGAACGATCTTCATCTTCACCTGCAACTAACAACGCTATAAGAGGGGCTGAGCAAGCGGGAACATAGCCAAACAATGGTTTTGCTAGGAAGGTTCCAAAGGTTTGAGGTTTCATGGCAACAAGGAGAGGGGCTGACAATAAAGATGGGTAGCATGACATATAACGATAGCATCGAGACAACTAAGTATGGCAATGGTAGTAAAGGTATCCAAGGGTATGGTCATCTTGCCTGAGATTTCGCGAGGAAGAAGAACAAGTCCATGAAGTAGTCGAACAGAACCTCACAACTCCGGAACGAACCCGAAGCTAACGAGGAAAGCAAACCGGAAAGAAACATGCAACACGGTAAACACACCACACGAGACATGACAATATGCTCAATCAAGTATGATGCAACACAAGTCTACATAGGATGCACCACAAGTCCATACAGGAAGCAAAACATGGCAAGGTAGGAAGCACAGGAGAACAACACAAGTCTATATATGACGCAATACATGGCAAGGTATGATGCTTGACAAGTCTATACAGGAAGCAATACATGACAAGGTAGGAAGCACAGAAAAACAACACAAGTCTATATGATGGAATACATGGCAAGGTATGATGCATGACAAGTCTATACAGGAAGCAATACATGGCAAGGTATGATGCAAGTGTAAACTAGCTATCTAGGCATTTTAAATGAGGCCGGAAATAACAACAACAATTCCGGAAAAATCCCCATATGCATGTTTAGCAAATTTTAAGCAAACAACAATTCACACATTTTAATGTTGTTAACATGATGCGGATGACATGATCAAGTTTTATGCAATTTTTAGTAAAAGTTAACATGAAGAGATATGAAGTATTGTCACCGTGGTGGAAGGAAAGGGTGCCACGACAACGAATCCGAAAATGATGCCACGCAACATATCGGTACCGGCAACTCGTGGAGAGACCGGTGCAAAAGAAAGGTGGCGTGAGCGAGTCGAACAAGATGAAAGGTGGGGTGATCCCGTCACCGGGTTCCCACGGGTTGCCGCCAAGGCAAACGAGGGCACAACGGACACGAGCAAACATTCGATACATCTCATACAACACAAAAAGCATTCGTTCACCACATCGGCATTCGACTCGGGGTATACCTTTGAAGCGTGCATCTTCGGGGCGGAACGAGTTCGACGGAAGAGGGAAGTAGTGGTTCACGTGACGTAGAGGAAGTAGTCGTTCACGGGGTCGTCGTGAGAAGTAGTTGTACACGAGGCAACGGGGTCGTCGTTGACGTAGGGGTACACGTTATGTAGTGGTACTTGGGTCTTCGGACTTGCCGGTCTCGATTCTTGCGACGGTAGTCGAACTTGGCGTTTCGGGCTGCCATCGTTACTCGTTTGTAGATGTACTTGACGGTTCCGATGGCTCCTGGCGTCGTGGTACTTGGCGTAGGGGTACTTGGCGAACAACGGTCGTCGTGGTACTTGAAGTATCTTCATGTGGTCGAACTTGGCGGTTTCATATATGGTAGAAGAGGTACTCGAAAGTGTCGCCGTGTAGTCGTTCTCAGCGTCCTTGGGGCATCGGTCTCGGTGGTCAAACATGTAGTCGTACATGTTCAGCTTCAAGGAACTTGGCGAACACACGGACACGAACATGGTGATCCGGGCACAGATCTTGTAACCGTGGCTTTGGCATCAACAAAACAAAACAACAACAAAAAACGGATGCACGAAGCCCGGCGACGGCAAAGGCACCTCGGGGTAGGCCCCGGTGAGCTGCGGCCTGGAAATCGCGGCGCCAAGGTAGGAAGGCGTCAGGCGAAGCAGCAGCACAGCACGGGCGGAGTTGGAGACAAGGGGCGGCCAGCGGCGACGCTGGAGCAGCAGGAGCTCGGGGACGAGGACCTCCGGAGAGCTGCGGCCGCGACAGGAAGACGAGGACGCTGCTCCGACGACTCCTTCCTCGGGGTCCCAGCATGGGTCCTGGATCCGGAGCGACAACGGGCTCCGCGGCAGAGGTGCAGGGCGGCACCGATGGGAGGCGGAGAAGGCGGGAGAACGCGGCGGCCCGTCGCTGGTGGCGGCAGCCGAGGGAAGCCGGTGGCGATGGGGATCGGCTCCCAGGGGGTCGGGTGGAGCGAGAGAAGAAGGAAGGACGAAGGGGATCGGGGAAGGGAGAGATCGAAGCGGGGGAAGTGGGTCGGGGCTCGGGGGAAGCGGCGCTGAGTGGGAGGACGAGGGAAACGGGGGAGAGAAGGGAGCGACGGGGTGCGCTAGGGTTGAGAAGTTGGGGCGGCTGGGCCGTGGGCCACGGAAGGAGATGGGCCGGCCTGCGGCTGGGATGGGCCCAGAGGCGCCAGTTCGGCTGGCTCCTATTCCTTATCTTATTTTTAGCAGAAAACAAAAAAAGAGAAGAAAGGAAAGAGGGGGGTTAGGGAAAGAGTTAGCACATGGGATTATTTTTCTCGGGCTCATAAAAATGAGCGTAGTCTGAGAAAAATAGAAGTGACAAGATCGAGATATAATTCAAACATATTTGAATTTAATTCAAATGGGTTTGAACTAAGACTTTATTTTTGAAGTGTCCAAAAATGTCAAGGTTTTTGGAGGAACCTCGATAAAACGGATAAGAATTGTAGAGAAGGCTTTGACGGAGAAACTTGAAGTAGAAAAGGCATGAGGAATATATGCAAGTGTGTTTGGGTTAATTCCAAACAAATGGAATATTTATTTATAATAGCTCAATAATATTAGGACGATATGTTATAAAGAGAAGTCACTCTTCCCTCGATTGAAATGGATCAGGGATCCATACGGTTTATTTAGTTGAGATGCAAAGATTAATGACATGATGGCATGATGACATGATGCAATGCAAAAATAAATAACACAAGTACAAATGAAACACACGGGAGAACCCGTAACATCTGGAATCTTCTAGGACGTCGATCTTCGGGCGTCACAACTCTCCCACACTAACAGAGGATCTCGACCCGAGATCCTAGAGATGGCACCGGATAAAACGGAAAACGAGAGGTAAAGCAAAGTTGCTTCTTCGACAAACGAGTGAAACCACAAACCTTGAGAGGTTGAACAATCTTGAAAGAAAGAATGCAACGGAGATGAACGAATATGAAAACTCCGTTAGAAAAGAGGAACCAGGAGCATCACGAGAACCTTGCAGGTTGAAAGACATGAAACAAGAGCTCACAGATGACGAAAGAATTCAAAACCACTCCGGTTAACCAAGATTGAGAAGGAATAAGAACGAAATAATTTGGATAGCACTCCGTCTGAAAATGGAAGGAATTAACATGAACTTGAGAAGATTGGATGATCTTGATGAAATCAGCAACACATTGCCTTTGAAACAATTGAAAGAATGGCACAAGGGGTAAGGAAGGCTTCAGACAGCACACCGGTTGAAAAGAGAGGCAAAACTTGATGAGATGAGAGAATTAGAATGGAGAATACGACGCTCCGGATAAATAGATAAACAAGGAAAGAACATGATCTCGATAAAATGAGATGATGGTTTGGAGAGATCAACATCACAATGCCTCCGGAATGAAAGAATATATGCTAGGTCGTTGGAAAGAAAAGAACGGAGAAGAAAATGACAATTTCTCCCACGAATGAATTTGAAAGAGCATCTTTACCAAGATGGGTTGAACAGAGTTGTTGGAATTCAACAACGAAAAGAATAAGGTTGATGTGGGCTTATGGAAAACATCTCAAAATTAAGAGGTGACAACCAGCCACTGACGGAAACATTTAATTGGATTGAGATCAACAAGGAGATGAAAAACTTATTTCACCGGAATGATAAATGAAGGACTTGGGTCATTTATAAGCACCATAATTAGCAACAATCCTTAGGGAAATCTTTTAGGTGAAATACAACCCAAGATAACTCCAACGAATAATTGAAGGGTTGAAAACATCTCCTGAACAAGGAAAATGATGGTTTTAAATATCTCATTCTTGATAACTCGTGAATCATAATTCATGAAGGAATTGTGAAGAATGACATAACACCATCTGAAAGATAAGGTAGAAAGATTGCAATTGGAAAGCATGATGAAGAATGCTTGAGCTCCAACAAGAATCTTGATGAAGACTTCGAGGATGAATTAAAACATGATGAACCACCATGAGAACTCCGGTAATGAAAGCAAGAGAAGTGAAAGATGAAAAAAATAAGATTCAAGGCCTGCGATGAATTAGATGGAGCTTTGAAATGATATAATTGAAATAACTTGAAGCTCCGGAAAACAAGATGAACAACTTAGGACCGAGAATATGATATGATGAACAAGCTTCAGAAAAAGAGATTAATCACTTCGAGGAAATAAGAATAAGATTTACTGTATGCTTATCCTTGATCAAAATAAATTGATGACCAGCAACGGATTTGGCCTACTACTTATTCTTCTTGAAAAGGATTGGAGAGAGATATAGCCAAACTTGAGAATAATCTTGAACGACTCACCGGTAGGATTATGAAAAGAACAAATGAATTAATACGATAACAACGGAAGAGTAATCTTGAAAGAACCACCGTAAGAATATGGAGACGAACGAAGAGACATCAATTAAGAATATTTGGAGGACAAAGTTGAAAACTGAGAATGAAGAAATATTCTGAAATGATGGCCTTCGGAGGATCACAATAGGAAAAATTCATGAAATGCTTCGGACGGGTATAAAAAGAATTCCTAACAATCGGAACAATAATGAGGATGGCATGAAGCTAGAACCACAACTCATCAAAAGAACGGGTCAAGATTTAAGAGAAACTCTTCTCCGGTCTTCAAATGTTGAGAGTGAAGACGAGAAATGCCATGAAGAATTTCGAGATACTCCGGACGAATGACAAGAGGAAGGTGGAGCTAAAGATGGAAATAATTGAAAACAAGCTTGGAGAAGGCATGTGACTGATGGAAATCATTCTTACATCACACTTTGAAAAGAATTTGAGTATAACTCCAGAAAAATTAGAAGAGTCAGGTAAGATCCTGGGAAAAGACCTGTGGGTTAGGGCCCACTAAAGAAATCACTGTTGAAAAAGATTGCTTAAGAGATATTGCACAGGTTGAATTAACGGCTTGAATGAGATAACAACCCTCAAAATAGCTAGACAAATTGAGAATGGACATGCGAATCTTCTGATATATCTTCAACACTCCGGATATGAATTAGAGAGAGTTGAATGAATAAGAGAGCCTTCGGATAATAATTTTCAACATGGGAAAACATGTGAAACAAAAAGGAAGAGATATGATCATGACCGTAGCTTGAATTTATACCACCGGAGAAGAAACGAGAACAAAGAATGAAAAACTTGAAGCTCTTGAGCATCTTCACGATAATTCATCGGATAAGAACATTGAAGGAAAAAAATGAAGAAGCCTCACATGAATAACATGGATACTTGATTAAGAATTCTGACTCCGAGAAGAAGAAGGGTGGGAGGGTGGGGAAACAAAGACAACTTGGGATGAATGAAACAGACAAATCGTCAGATTTCTCAACGGCGTCCGTATGGAAACTTGAATAGAAGGCACACCGGTTGAAAAGGATTAACATGACAAGCTCGATGATCAAGAAGGACTAGCACTCCCATAGAAATATGAGAACACCGGTTAGGAAAGGTATGGAATCAACATTTGACATCGAAGCAACTCGAATACCAGAATCAAAACAAAAACAAAGGATATATATGTTGCAACGTAATCTTCACAATATCATTCGAACAGAGGATTGAACGAATGAATTCCGTAGGTTAATGATACAACACTTGTCGAGAAGCCACTTGGGAGAACAAAAGGTAAACAAAAAAGCAACAAGGAGCAGATAGAACAAATACAAGATAGAAGCTTCATCCCACATATTCGTGCTGAAAGCTTATGGAACGTGTTACAAAAGGGTTTTGCAATCCCCGAATCAGCATAGCCAAGGACCCTTTAAGATGCAACTCCCGATCGGAACAACGCCCATAAAACCACTTCACTCAATGTAGAACCCCGAACTCCATATCCTGCATTCGTTGGAAGAATGCCTACGAACTACTAGATGAACCCACCTATTAAGTTCCGAAAGTTTCCAGTTATGCAATCAGGTGTTGGGGATACATGGGAAGCACCGCGCACTCAACTCTAATCCTACATCCAGCTGTATCCATCCTTCAACACATAACCAGTTATTTCCGGAAACCGTTTACCTCGGACCTTCGAAACGCATCTACTATACAAGTTATGGCAATACTCCCGAACTATCTCCCCGGTACTGGGTGATGTCGGGGTTATCTTGCCACTAACCGCATAGGAGAGTTTTCGATGTCGGGCGTCTTAAGTATTCCAGAACTGCCGCGATATATTTGTGACGACAACACCTCGGAGCTCAACTCCCCGGGACACTGCCACAACCCCTAAATGACAGGAGGCATCGAGAACAATGTTCTCGTCACAAAGACATCGAAACAATCCAAACAATACTCGTGTGATCCTAAAAAAATTTGGTGAATTTTTGAGAGTAGAAGAGACAAAAGTAATCGTCAGGAGTCCTCACCAGAGTGAAAAGGGATGAGAAGTAAAAAGAAATCCTACTCTCCGATATATATATAGGACTCAAAACATTTTCAAGTGTGTGCCTAGACTCAACCGTCAATGATTCGATCAATCAGTGGGGGCTCCTAGGTCGGAGAAGGCTCTGATACCAACTTGTAATGCCCAGGATGGGACTATACCTCCTACGTGTCGAGGCACGACTTAAAGGTATAAGCCTATTCTGGAATGATCTCAAGTTTGGTATCTTTGCACGACTCATGTACAAATAGGGATGAAATTGCAAAAGGATAGTTGGCTTACACTCGCCACGTCACACAATACATTACATAAGCAAAACATCATTCAAAACATCACAACCCGACTACGGGCGAAGATCCAAAAGAAAGATACCAAAAACATAAAGCCACAGGTCCGAATTGCCCCTAGTAGAAACCACTACTGATCGTCGAAAACGTCACAAGCATACGGCCACGCTCTTCATCGAGCTCCCAGTGAAGTACTTGAACCAGCTCCTGCATCACTCTCGGCTGAACCTGCATCTGGTGTTGTAGTAACTGTGAGCCACGAGGACTCAGCAATCCCATAACCATGGGTATCAAGACTAGCAAAGCTTTATGGGTAGGAAGAGGTAAAGTGGTGAGGTTGCAGCAGCGGCTAAGCATAATATGGTGGCTAGCTTACGAGTACAAGAATAAGATGAGCATCTACGCAAACGGTCGCAAACTAGTAGTGATCGCTAAAGATCCTAAACTACCTACGAGTCATACATAACCCCACCATGTTCTCTTCTCAAAGTGAAAAGAGACAGTCACGGTTACTCACACAGTTGTGTGTTTTACTTCGGTTCCTCTGTCAAGTTTTCTACAACCGGACATTAACAAATTCCAATCTGCCACATAACCGCGGGCACGGCTTTCGAAAGATCATAACCCTGCAGGGGTGTCCCAACTTAGCCCATCACAAGCTCTCACGATCAGCTGAAGTGATAAATATAATATCATCACCCCTTATCTTAGGGAAATCCGATCAGGCTCGGCATCCCGGTGCACAAGACATTTCGACAATGGTAAAACAAGTCCAGCAAGACCTCCCGGCGTGCCGACACCCTGATAGTAGCCGCGCGTATCTCGTCTCAGGCCACGTCCGGATGGGTGATGCTACAGGTAAAACTAGCTCTCGAGTTTCCTCAAGGTGGCCCCGCAGGCTCCCCATTTGGGACCAACGCCATCAGCACTGGCCCCCTGCTATGTAGAAAAGAATCTCCAAGGAGCGTCCCCCTTATGCAATTTAATTAATTAATTAAGTTGTTATTATGAGCAAATTAAAACCAATGTTGGGCCTTGCTGGAGGAGTTTTATTCAAAGTCGAAGTGTCAAGGGGTCCCCATATACCCATCGTGTAAGGAACGCAAAATCAAGGAACATAATGCCGGTTTATCGGCGCCTAAGGTGGCATGAGTGGAACAAAACACCGAGCAAAAGGCCAAGCCTTCCACCCATGCCCAGTATATAGGTGTGCTAAATAATAATAATAGATATTGTGATATTCCAACAACAAGTTCCCTCCTGGAACGATCTTCATCTTCACCTGCAACTAACAACGCTATAAGAGGGGCTGAGCAAGCGGGAACATAGCCAAACAATGGTTTTGCTAGGAAGGTTCCAAAGGTTTGAGGTTTCATGGCAACAAGGAGAGGGGCTGACAATAAAGATGGGTAGCGTGACATATAACGATAGCATCGAGACAACTAAGTATGGCAATGGTAGTAAAGGTATCCAAGGGTATGGTCATCTTGCCTGAGATTTCGCGAGGAAGAAGAACAAGTCCATGAAGTAGTCGAACAGAACCTCACAACTCCGGAACGAACCCGAAGCTAACGAGGAAAGCAAACCGGAAAGAAACATGCAACACGGTAAACACACCACACGAGACATGACAATATGCTCAATCAAGTATGATGCAACACAAGTCTACATAGGATGCACCACAAGTCCATACAGGAAGCAAAACATGGCAAGGTAGGAAGCACAGGAGAACAACACAAGTCCATATATGACGCAATACATGGCAAGGTATGATGCATGACAAGTCTATACAGGAAGCAATACATGACAAGGTAGGAAGCACAGAAAAACAACACAAGTCTATATGATGCAATACATGGCAAGGTATGATGCATGACAAGTCTATACAGGAAGCAATACATGGCAAGGTATGATGCAAGTGTAAACTAGCTATCTAGGCATTTTAAATGAGGCCGGAAATAACAACAACAATTCCGGAAAAATCCCCATATGCATGTTTAGCAAATTTTAAGCAAACAACAATTCACACATTTTAATGTTGTTAACATGATGCGGATGACATGATCAAGTTTTATGCAATTTTTAGTAAAAGTTAACATGAAGAGATATGAAGTATTGTCACCGTGGTGGAAGGAAAGGGTGCCACGACAACGAATCCGAAAATGATGCCACGCAACATATCGATACCGGCAACTCGTGGAGAGACCGGTGCAAAAGAAAGGTGGCGTGAGCGAGTCGAACAAGATGAAAGGTGGGGTGATCCCGTCACCGGGTTGCCGCCAAGGCAAACGAGGGCACAACGGACACGAGCAAACATTCGATACATCTCATACAACACAACAAGCATTCGTTCACCACATCGGCATTCGACTCGGGGTATACCTTTGAAGCGTGCATCTTCGGGGCGGAACGAGTTCGACGGAAGAGGGAAGTAGTGGTTCACGTGACGTAGAGGAAGTAGTCGTTCACGGGGTCGTCGTGGGAAGTAGTTGTACACGAGGCAACGGGGTCGTCGTTGACGTAGGGGTACACGTTATGTAGTGGTACTTGGGTCTTCGGACTTGCCGGTCTTGATTCTTGCAACGGTAGTCAAACTTGGCGTTTCGGGCTGCCATCGTTACTCGTTTGTAGATGTACTTGACGGTTCGATGGCTCCTGGCGTCGTGATACTTGGCGTAGGGGTACTTGGCGAACAACGGTCGTCGTGGTACTTGAAGTATCTTCATGTGGTCGAACTTGGCGATTTCTAGATGGTAGAAGAGGTACTCGAAAGTGTCGCCGTGTAGTCGTTCTCAGCGTCCTTGGGGAATCGGTCTCGATGGTCAAACATGTAGTCGTACATGTTCAGCTTCAAGGAACTTGGCGAACACACGGACATGAACATGGTGATCCGGGCACAGATCTTGCAACCGTGGCTTTGGCATCAACAAAACAAAACAACAACAAAAAACGGAAGCGCGAAGCGCGAAGCCCGGCGACGGCAAAGGCACCTCGGGGTCGGCCCCGGCGAGCTGCGGCCAGGAAATCGCGGCGCCAAGGTAGGAAGGCGTCGGGCGAAGCAGCAGCACAGCACGGGCGGAGTTGGAGACAAGGGGCGGCCAGCGGCGACGCTGGAGCAGCAGGAGCTCGGGGACGAGGACCTCCGGAGAGCTGCGGCTGCGGCAGGAAGACGAGGACGCTGCTCCGACGACTCCTTCCTCGGGGTCCCAGCATGGGTCCTGGATCCGGAGCGACAACGGGCTCCGCGGCAGAGGTGCAGGGCGGCACCGATGGGAGGCGGAGAAGGCGGGAGAAGGCGGCGGCCCGGCGCTGGTGGCGGCAGCCGAGGGAAGCCGGTGGCGATGGGGATCGGCTCCCAGGGGGTCGGGTGGAGCGAGAGAAGAAGGGAGGACGAAGGGGATCGGGGAAGGGAGAGATCGAAGCGGTGGAAGTGGGTCGGGGCTCGGGGGAAGCGGCGCTGAGTGGGAGGACGAGGGAAACGGGGGAGAGAAGGGAGCGACGGGGTGCGCTAGGGTTGAGAAGTTGGGGCGGCTGGGCCGTGGGCCACGGAAGGAGATGGGCCGGCCTGCGGCTGGGATGGGCCCAGAGGCGCCAGTTCAGCTGGCTCCTATTCCTTATCTTATTTTTAGCAGAAAACAAAAAAAAAAGAGAAGAAAAGAAAGAGGGTGGTTAGGGAAAGAGTTAGCACATGGGATTATTTTTCTCAGGCTCATAAAAATGAGCGTAGTCTGAGGAAAATAGAAGTGACAAGATCGAGATATAATTCAAACATATTTGAATTTAATTCAAATGGGTTTGAACTAAGACTTGGTTTTTGAAGTGTCCAAAAATGTCAAGGTTTTTGGAGGAACCTCGATAAAACGGATAAGAATTGTAGAGAAGGCTTTGGCGGAGAAACTTGAAGTAGAAAAGGCATGGAGAATATATGCAAGTGTGTTTGGGTTAATTCCAAACAAATGGAATATTTATTTATAATTGCTCCATAATATTAGGAGGATATGTTATAAAGAGAAGTCACTCTTCCCTCGATTGAAATGGATCGGGGATCCATACGGTTTATTTAGTTGTGATGCAAAGATTAATGACATGATGGCATGATGACATGATGCAATGCAAAAATAAATAACACAAGCATAAATGAAACACACGGGAGAACCCGGAACATCTGGAATCTTCTGGGACGTCGGTCTTCGGGCGTCACAAGAGGCCTTTCTTTGTTGAACAATACGATAGAGAGAAGGATATTGAAGCGCGAGAGGCGTTTCCCCAAGCCACGTATCCTCCCAGAATCTCGTGGACGTACCATCTCCGACAAGAAACTTAGTCCTGTTGAAAAAGATTGATTTAACTCTCATCAGTCCTTTCCAAAAAGGTGAGTCACCCGGCCACACAGTCACATGCGACAAGGTTTTGGAGTGAAGGTACTTATTACGTAGAATCTAGGCCCATGTAGCGTCCGACTCCTTGGACAACTTATACATCCACTTGCTGAGAAGACATTTGTTCTTCACCTCAAGATTTTCTATACCTAGACCCCCTTGATCTTTCGGTCGACAAATGATATCCCATCTAGCTAGTCTGTATTTTCTCTTCAGGTCATCACTCTGCCAAAAGAAGCGTGATCGATAAAAGTCTAGTCTTTCCCGAACCCCAACGGGAATCTCGAAGAAAGATAGGAGAAACATGGGCATACTCGTCAGGACTGAATTAATAAGAATTAACCGGCCCCCGTATGACATCAGCTTGCCCTTCCAGCAGCTAAGTTTCTCCTCGAATCGATCTTCAATACACTTCCGTTAGCATATAAAGAGGCCGTTCAACGACGCGTCACGCAGAGGTCCGTTTGCCTCATTGATTCATTCAAAAAATAAAAAAGTTGGGAAGCTTACGGGGACACCTCTAAAAAGTGTTCAATATAGAAGTTCAAATAATTTTTTGTCTGCTACTAAAACCAATTATTTGACAGGGAGTTCAAACTTTTTGTACAGGAAAGTGCACATCCTATTTCCCACTCTTTTCTATTCACACACTAGCAACTGAAACGTTCAGGCGTTCTTTTCCGTAAAGTTCATATATTTTTTTAAAAAACCACCACATTTGGGGTATTCTTAAGTTAAATTTTGTAAAAAGAAAAAACATCCTAAACAGCAAGGACAGTTCAACTAACAAGACCTGTCATAGTTCATCAGTATGTATCCATTAGAAAAAAACAAGTTATGATGTTAGTCTTGGCATTGATCTTTTTAGAATATCAAGTAAATAAGCAACTTCGACATGCCAATGGGACCTTTTCAGTAAGTGCTTTGACTACAACTGATGGTAGTTGGTATTCTGTGATGTTGCGCTCAGCGGCAGGAGGGTGAGGATCTCTTCATCTCGACAGTACAATTGCACCCTCCGCCGCCGTTCACGAGAAGAGCTGCTTGCAGGCCACCCGTGCTCCGCCTTGGATTTTTTCAATGATCAGGCCGTTGTCATCATGGTTCCTGCCCCACGGCAGTCGTATTGGTTCATACGCCATTGTCGTCAAGTCTTTGTACGTTTGGAGATAGGTAGCGCCCCTAGGAAGCCCCTTCGTCAGTGGTTCATTGGTCTCTCAATTATGAAGGTGAGCTTTTTTTAGTTCACTTTGTTAGGTTTTTTCAGCTCACATTGTAGTTTTTTTCAGTTCAATGGATTCCAAAAAAAAGAACAAATTACGACTAGGTGATGATTCATTAGTTTACATTTCTTCTCACAGTTTGCTACATGGAGCAAAAAGGTGGTACAGTGATGATTCAACTTGGGCGGGCTCTCAAACTCATGGACAAAATAACAAACAAAAATGTAGCTGCACTATACATTTTCTCTAGTTTCAGACATTTTGGTAACACTTGTCAACTACATATGTTAAAAACATGTTCCAAAAGAGGCTCAGCTGCATGTCCCAACTGAGTACAATCCGACAACAAGAGCTACAGTAGTTCATTAGTACATATCCACCTACAGTTCCTAGTGGTCGCCTTGGCCGCCCTGGGCCACGAACTCATCTGCCATGGCTACTAGCAGCTGTCCAAGTGGAGCGCGGACAAATAGTGCAAGTAGAATCGCGGCCACCATCATCACAAAGTAGGATTTTTCAGTTCATTGTAGGTTGTTTTCTTTCTCTCTTTGCTTAGCACAAAATTGCGCAAATGCCTAGCAGAAATAAAACTTGTTCGTGTACATGGGTAGATTCACGAAAATTTGTAGTAGTAGTTCGGTGAAAGGATTCACATCAGTTCAAACATTTTTGAATGTTCAGTAAAATTTCAGATAGACCAGAGGCTTTCACCTCATTAGAAAAAGCCTAAAAGAACAATACAATGATAGAAAAAAATCAGTTCAAAAAATAAGTTGGAGGTTTGTCAGGATGAGAGAAAAACATTAGTTCAATATTTCCATACCATCGATTTTATTGCTAAATGATTTAGACACTTGTTTTCTTGATGCCATCAGGTATTTTCTTAAGTACTTCAGCTCAACAAAAACCTCCAGAAAAGACCAGAGTTTGTTTTCAGAAAAGCTCCAGGGTGTTTCTTCGGCTACTGTTCGATGAGATTTTGTACAAGAAATAGTACGAAAATAATTTATCCCAATTTTCACTTTTCTCAATAAGTTTAATATATCAATGGAGCAAGGAGTGCCCATAAGTGTATATGGTTATGTTAGTAATGTCATGCACAAAAAATTTTTGACATAGGCATACTGCACACCCTTTGAGTTGATGGATTATTAGAGCATCTCCAGCCGTTGGCCCCCCCAGGACGCTTAAAAATCGCCCCCTGGGGGCGAGCCGGCGATACAATCGGCGCTGGGGGCGGTTTTGCGCCCAGTCGTCGCCCCCAGGCGCCGAAATTGGCCCACTTTGCGGCCCAATTTCGGCGATTAAAGGGCCCATATGGGCGAGAATAGGCCCATATTCGGCGTGGTTTCGCCGTGTCTCGGCGTTCAATTATCAACAAAATTATATCTTATCACATATTTCATCACAGAAAAATCAAATACTTCAACAAAATAGTACAACAACAAATAGTTCAATAAAAATTATATAGTTCAACAAATAAAAACTCGTATTTCATCACACGACGTCCCCCTTGAGCCTTCATAGGTGCTCAATCAGATCTTTCTGCAGTTGATGATGCACCTGTGGGTCTCGGATCTCCTGACGCATACTGAGATAGGCAGTCCAAGTTGCCGGTAGATGGTGATCAACTTCGGCTAGAGGACCCTGCCTGTAGTATGGTTCAGTGTCAAACACTGGGTCTTCTTGCTCGCTCTCGATGATCATGTTATGCATGATGACACAGCAAGTCATAATCTCCCACATTTGATTTTTGGACCAGGTCTGAGCGGGGTACTGAACAATAGCGAATCGAGATTGGAGCACACCAAATGCCCGCTCGACATCCTTCCTGCAAGCCTCCTGAACTTTCGCAAACCAGGCGTTCTTGCCTCCTGCCGCAGGGTTTGAGATCGTCTTCACAAATGTCGACCATCTCGGATAGATGCCATCTGCTAGGTAGTACCCCTTGTTGTATTGGTGCCCGTTGATCTCGAAGTTCACCGGAGGAGAATGGCCCTCAACGAGCTTGGCAAATACAGGAGAGCACTGCAGCACGTTGATGTCATTGTGAGTTCCTGGCATACCAAAGAAGGAGTGCCAAATCCAGAGGTCATGTGAGGCCACCGCCTCAAGCACCACACTGCAACCGCCTTTGGCGCCTTTGTACATCCCCTGCCAACCAAATGGGCAATTCTTCCATTTCCAATGCATGCAGTCGATGCTTCCAAGCATCCCAGGAAATCCTCTTGCTGCATTCTGGGCTAGGATCCGAGCAGTGTCTTCCGCATTGGGTGTTCTCAAGTATTGTGGCCCAAACACCGCCACCACTGCCCGACATAACTTGTAGAAACACTCTATGCTGGTGGACTCGGCCATGCGCCCATAGTCGTCGAGTGAATCACCGGGAGCTCCATATGCAAGCATCCTCATCGCTGTCATGCACTTCTGGATGGAGGTGAATCCAAGAGCGCCAGTGCAATCCATCTTGCACTTGAAGTAGTTGTCGAACTCCCGGATGGAATTCACAATCCCGAGGAAGAGCTTCCGACTCATCCGATAACGGCGTCGAAATGTTTTCTCGCCCTGAAGTGGAGGATCGGCGAAGCAGTCGGAGTAGAGCATGCAGTAGCCTTCAAGACGAAGCCGGTTCTTTGCTTTCAACAGCCCCAGCGCCGGGCCACCTCGCCGCGGCTTATCATTGCTCGCCAGCAGCTGGGCGAGGGCGGCGAGCACCATGAGATGCTCTTCTTCCTGGACGTCGGCCGCGGCTTCCTCCTCCAGCAGCGCGGCGAGCTCTTCCTCGTCATCCGAGTCCATCGCCGAGACAGGCAAAACGCCGAACACCTTGCGCTCGGTGGGCGTGTACCCGCCACTAAACCGCGCCTCCGCGGCCGGAAATGCCCAGCTGCTGTGGGAGGGGCTGCCGCGGCGGAGGGCTGCTATTTTCCGGCGGGGAATGGCTATCTGGCGGAGTAGGGCGGCGGCCCTCGCCGGGATATAGCTAGTGCTGGCCGAGGACGCGGGGGGTGCGAGGCGAGTCGGGGGAAATAAAATCTTGACTTTTCCCCTATCAGTGTGGGCCAGGCGTGCTTTTCCCTAGCGCCGGAGCCCCCAACTGCTCCCCAGCGCGCCGGTTCGGCCTGTGACCGCCGGGCAGAAAAAAGGTCCGAACCGGCGATTTTCGGCATCCTGGGACGCGACTGGGCCGTTTTTTAGGCGCCGGCGTCGAAAAAGTGGCCTGGGAGGATCTGTTGGAGACGCGACTGGAGATGCTCTTATACATGGGCAATTGCACGTGCATAGATTGCACCAGATCATGTATCGATTGCATGCAAGGATAAGTACTCCTATGTGACTACGTATTCGGGTATCTACGGCTGGCCGGCGAGCGCGCATATACGTACCCGAATACCCGAAATACTAGCTAACCACGTATGCATGTTATGTACTTTTCCTTCGTATATACTTCCTGTTGGACTAAAGCAACGGCTGTTGGGCGAGCTGGGCGCGCGTGGAGGCGTCGGGAGCGCAGCGGGACGTGCTGGGCGCGTCGGGTCTGCAGCGGGACGCGCTGGTCGCGAGCGGGTGCGAGCCGCACCGTTTGTGTGTGCGTGTGTTGACGTGGTGCACGGGGGTGTCTGTGCGCTCACGGTTGTGTAGGGTCATCGTTGGCAAGTCATGCGGGACGATCGGGTCAAGGGCTCGCTGTGAGCGGCGTGCGCGCGGTGCGTGTTGTGGGAGCGAGTGGAGCGCAGGGATCGCGGGGCAGCTGAGGAGTAGGACGTCGTGGGTGCGTGCTCTGGGTCAGGCTGCTGTATAAAGCCCGTGTGGCCGCCATTGTAACCCAGGTGCTGAGTGGAGTGGAGAAAAATAGAAAACGGAGCTGTTTGTGCTCCGGCAAATCTTGTGTCCACCTTGTCTCGCCAAACCGACGTGTCTCTGGTGATCATCGGCGTCGGGGGTTCCATTTTTGCAACAACATTTGGTATCAGAGCCTCGGTTCGGGAGCTCGCCGGCGGCAATGGCGCTCGTCACTCACGGCGGCGGCGCGGGCGGATCAGTGTCGATGGCGATGGCGATGCTGACGCCGGACAACTACACCGTCTGGGCGATCATGGCGCAGGCGATTCTCGACGTCCACACCGTGTCGGAGGCGGTGGCGCCGGGCGATGCTGCGGTGAACGCCAAGAAGTGCAATGCGGCGCGCGCGTTGCTCCTCTGAGCGCTGCCGGAGGACGTGCTGCTGCAGGTGGCGACGAAGCCCACCGCCAGGGAGGTATGGGACTCCCTGAAGGTGAGGTTCGTCGACGCCGATCGGGTCCGCGCGGCGAGGTTGGCGACACTGTGCGGGGACTTCGACCGCATGAAGATGGCGGACGGCGAGGAGCTGGATGCGTACGCCGGGAGACTGGCGGGGATGACGGCGACGTTCGCGAGCCTCGGGGAGACGCTCGGCGACGCAGCGCTCGTGAAGAAGCTCCTGGACACCGTGCCTGATCGGTTGTTCCCCGTGGTCGCTAGCATCGAGCAGTTCTGCGACACGGCGACCATGGCGTTCGATGAGGCGCTCGGGCGGCTGCGCGCGTTCGACGAGCGGGTTCGGCGCCGTGGACAAGACGGCGGCGAGCGTGGGGGCGAACAGCTGCTGCTGACCATGGCGCAGTGGCGGGTGCGGGAGCGGCAACAGGGAGGAGCTCGCCGCGACGACGACGGGCGGAGCGTGGCGTCGGGCAACGGCGGCAACCGACGCGGCCGCTGCCACAACTGCGGGGAGCGCGGACACTCCCAACGTGAGTGTCCGCAGCGGCGCAAGGAACCGGTGGCGAAGCAGGCGGAGCTGGGCGTCGCCGAGATCGAGCACGAGGGACTCCTCTAGGCCATGGCTTAGGGGGTGTGTTGGAATAAAGCCACGGCTGTTGGCCGAGCTGGGCGCGCGTGGAGGCGTCGGGAGCGCAGCGGGACGTGCTGGGCGCGTCGGGTCTGCAGCGGGACGCGCTGGTCGCGAGCGGGTGCGAGCCGCACCGTGTGTGTGCGTGCGCGTGTTGACGTGGTGCATGGGGGTGTCTGTGCGCTCACGGTTGTGTAGGGTCATCGTTGACAAGTCATGAGGGACGATCGGGTCAAGGGCTCGCTGTGAGCGGCGTGCGCGCGGTGCGCGTTGTGGGAGCGAGTGGAGCGCAGGGATCGCGGGGCAGCTGAGGAGTAGGACGTCGTGGGTGCGTGCTCTGGGTCAGGCTGCTGTATAAAGCCCGTGTGGCCGCCATTGTAACCCAGATGCTGAGTGGAGTGGAGAAAAACAGAAAACGGAGCTGTTTGTGCTCCGGCAAATCTTGTGTCCACCTTGTCTCGCCAAACCGACGTGTCTCCGGTGATCATCGGCGTCGGGGGTTCCATTTTTGCAACAACACTTCCTCCGTTCCTAAATGTAAGTCTTTCTAGAGATTCCACTATGAACCAAATACGAATGTATATAGATGCATTTTAGAGTGTAGATTCACTCATTTTGCACCGTATGTGGTCCATGATGGAATTTCTCCAAAAATTTATATTTAGGAACGGAGTGAGTATGGACAATCGGCAAACTCCAAAATTTGGAAATAAAACTCCAACGCAGGAGCCCAACAGCAGCCTCGTAACCAGCAAACACATTGGGTGGTTTTCTTCCTTTTATTATGCTGATCAAGGAAGGAAGTACGAGAGGAAATAATAGGTAACTAAATATATTTAAGGTATATTTGTTTTGCAGGCTTGCACAGCATAAAACTTGCACCGGACGGCACCTGCCATCTATAGCCGGCCTCTCGCTGCCTATATATACAGGCACAAGTACAAGATCGCACAGGCCCAACTCACGCAAAAGGAGAACTCACGCATGCTCAGAATCCACGCGACCGCAACATCACCTCACGCATCCATCCGGCCCTCGGCGGCAGCAACATGAACATGAAGCTCACGTTTCTCTATGGTGAGATGATTGTCTAATTCTTCTTTCTTCTGGTTCACCCTCACAGGTGAGATGATTGTCTAATTCTTCTTTCTTCTGGTTCACCCTCACATCCAATATGCATGCACGCAAGGAGAGTACATACCCGATCCCGCCGTCGCCGCCGGAGACGATTTCATTGGACCAGGACGCTACACACACTTCATCGGAGTTTGTCTACATTAAGCTCTTCGTCTTCAAGCGTCGTGTTCTTAGTTGAAGATGACCCAGGAGCAGCCAGAGCTCACCAATGACGCAGCCCAACCGCTAGCCCTGGTGCTCTACCAAGGCGGCCTACTTGCCCCCGACGAACAAGTCACGATGCACAGGTCATGGCGAACATGTCTTCGATGCACAGGTCCATGATGTTCCAATCACGGTGTACAGGTTCCGACGCACAGGTCCTCGGCGAACAGGTCACCGGTGCACAGATCCATGATGCCCCAAACAAGTCTCTCCCCTTGCTTCCCGGAGGAGACGACATGGCGGAGCCGGAGCTCGCGACGACGTAGCCCGAGACAACTCCATGACGAATAGGTCTCTCCGGTGCACATGTCCATGGCGTTCCGATCACAGTTGTCAGGACCCCGATCCTAGGTCACACAGGTCTAGCCTGTAACACATCATATCACTTTGCGGTCTCACGCACGGTATCCCCACGGGTGCCACCTTACCTGGCCCGGGACCGTTTGCGCATTTTGGCACACGTATATGATAGTGTCGCTAGCATCCATATGACAGAGAACCCGGGCCGACATGACTAGTTATAAACCAGAAGTGACACTAAATTACAGAGACAGGCATACATGACCCAGCAACGAACGTGTCGGTCATCAACGTATGAACCCAAGTCGTAGCAAGCTACAAGGACTTAAAGGAACAACGTGTGACATTTCCCCTAAGGGACAGACACAGGAACGAAGAAGGACACATGCCGGCCAGCCTAAGTGTTTCGGAGCAGTAGCAAGCTACCAAGGCTCAGTGGAAGCACTAGGAGACATTTCCCTGTAAGGTAGGCTACCAAAGGTAAACAACTAGGTGTCGGATCCCACACATAGCAATACACATTACACGTACGCATAACATGCAAGTATGTGCTGTACAACAAGGCATCACAACATAACTCAACAACTCATATAGATAAAGGCCCAGAAGAGCCATCATAGCATTTATTACAATCAGAGGTCACATGACCCAACATACAGGGCATACAGGCAACGGAAGCATAACATGTCTGAGTACAGACAACTACAAATGAAGAAGGCTGAAAAGGCCTGACTATCTACAAGATCCTACAAGGGTACAAGATCGTAGCTGAGGTAACAAGCTAAACGTCGAAGTCCACGCGGAACCACTAGCGAGACTGAAGTCTCTCTGCAAAAACATAAATTAAGCAAACGTGAGTACAAAGGTACTCAGCAAGACTTACATCAAAACTAGCTACATATGCATCAGTATCAACAAAGGGGGTGGTGGAGTTGACTGCAGCAAGCCAGCTTGACTCGGTGGCTATCCTAAACTACGACTGCAAGTAACTCTTTTGAGGTGGCGCACACGAGTCCACATATTCACCAATCAATACACCACTATGGATCCACTCTCGTCTCCCAACGAGAAGGCCATCCATAGCACTCACGCTTATCTTGCGTGTTTTAGAGTATCCACTTTCACTTGTCTATGAACTGTTATAGGCAACCCAGAAGTCCATTACCACGGACACGGCTATTCAAATAGATCATATATATAACCCTGCAGGGGTGTACTTCTTCACACACGCTCTCACCACTTACCGCCGTTTACACGACATGTACTCGGCAACCTTCAAGCGGAGGCCCAGCGAGGGTGTCGGCCACGACCTGACTAACCACACAAGTCTCTCGTCCAGGTTTATCGCCTATTTGGGTTCCATCCGTGGGGAGATCCGACCGGGGTGTCGCTCACGGCCCCAAACGATGTGTACAGGGTTCCCGCATCACCAAACGGGCGATCGATACACCGTGCCACGTACCTGCCGCGTCACAGCCCACCCCGAGGGTCAGCGCTGCGCACGACCTCCAGTAAACTATAAACACCAGAAACTAGTTGCAACTCCTGGACAGAGGACAAGAGCAGTTAATAAGTCGAGAGGGTCCATTGGTTTCGGGCCCAGTGCATGGTAGTAACTGGTCATGGATCAACCAACACAGAACTCAGTTCCTGAATACGGCTGCAATGAGACAACCCACCATGTACTCCTACATGGCCTCTCATCGCTACCTTTACCAAATCGTGTTCACACACTTAGCTCACACACATTAGGACATGTTCATCACCATTCCAATTCATCCCCGATGAATCAGACCTGACACAACTCTAAGCAATAGCAGGCATAACCAGAAAGCATGAATGAGTAGGCACAACATGGCTCAAACAACTCCTACTCATACTAGTGGGTTTCAACTATTTACTGTGGCAATGACAGGTCATGCTGTGGAAAGGGGTTCAACTACCACAGCAGGTAACAGTTGAAGCGTTGTTGTCCTAATCCATTAAAAGAGAGCAAGAGCGAGAGAGTGGGATTGTATCGGAATGCTCAATGGGGTTTTCCTTGCCTGGCACTTCTGAAGATAACATTGGGTCTTCATCGGTGTCATCGATCACATCGTCGGAACACGTCTACTGAAAGGGGACAAGCACCGACAGACAAGAGAGAGCACAATCAATGCAATGCGACAATATGATGCATGATCATGATATGGCAATATGATGTTGATTGAGCTAATGCAACTAGCAACCATGTTAAATGAAGTTGGTTTGAACCAAAGATTCAAATTCAAACTCCATATGTGATTATTTAAATGCCATTTACTCAAATTGTCCTAAACAGCGGCTGTAAGTTATTGAAACATGCATGAAATGCCATAAACAGATTCCTTGAATTTATCAATTTTCATATATAAATTATTTTCATCTGAGTTATAGTTTATTTTCTGTGATTTTTAGAAGTTTTGGCTATTTTCTGAAATAAATAAATCATTTATGATTTATTTTAAATTACAGAAAATAGTTACTGCGTCAGCATTAGGTCATGCTGACATCAGCAGGTCAACTGGCGGGTCCAGGTCAAACCTGACCAGTGGGGCCCACTGGTCAGTGACACAACTAACTAATCTAACTTATTTAATACTAACCTAGTTTAATTAGCCGGGCGGGGCCCACATGTCAGTGAGTCACAGGGTTAACTAATTACAAATTAGCACTAACCTAAAATTAGCAGGGCACTGGGCCCACCTGTCAGTGACTAACCTAACTAACTAGATTAATTAGCAATTAACTTAATTAACTTAGCTAATTAGGGGCGGGGGGGGGGGCACGCGTCAGTGACCCAGGGGGTCAACTGGGTCAGCCCGGGTCAAACTCGCCGGAGTTGACCCGTGGCTCATCGCCGGCGGAGCCAGAGACGGCGGAGGGCGTCGGGTTTCGCCCTCAGGCGACCAAACGAGCGGCGGAAAGGCTCTACATGGAGCTGGGACTCGCCCGCATCCATTTATGCCATCGGGAGCGGCTGTCGTCGACCCGCCTCGTCGGAAACAAGCTCGCGGCGGCGGCCGGAATCGGGCCTCGGTGGTTTCGGGGCTGCGGTGCGCTAGGGGAGGGGCTGAGGGGCTAGGTCGCATCTACGGGTCACCAGGAGCACGCTGGTGCCACGGGTTCGAGCGGAGGGGCTCGAGGGCACGGGGCTCGCCGGCCATGGCGGACGACGGCGTCGGGTGCTCGCGGGGCGGCGGCTGCATCTCGCAAACGAGACGGAGGAGAGGGGGGTTAGGGTGAGTAACTCACGGCGGAGTCGAAGAAGGTCGCAGAAGGCTCGGGAAGGCAGCGGACGTCGCGAATTCGACGACGAGGTCGCCGGCGGCTGGAGGTTGAAAAAGGGGCTGGGTCGATGTTGTAGGGCTCCCGCGGTCGCGTGGGCCGACGGAGAGGATGAGGGAAATACGGCGGAGCCCGGGGGCGTGTCGGAGAGGCGAGGGGGAGGTTGTGGCCGCGACAACGGCGAACGGCGGCGATGGTGGCGTTCGGCCGCGCGCGTGAGGGAGGAAAGGAGAAGAGGAAGAGGTCCACCGAGAGAGAGGAGAGAAACAAGGTGGCCAGGGCGTCGCGCTGGCGAGGAGAGAGGGGCCGGGGCCTTGCCACCGCGAAGCAGGAGGTGGCCGCGGCTCGGCTGTGCGCGCGCCACGCACCGAGCCAGTAGGCGCGAGGAAGACGACGCGCGAGGGAGGTGGGCTGGGCCTGGCAGCCCGGCTCTCTGCAGGCTTCTAGTGGGCTGCACAGGTAAGGCTAGGTTAGTTTTTGTTTTCTAATTTTAGTTACTATTTTCTATTTGTTTTGCTCTATTTTGATTTAGTACTAATACTAAACCATTTTTGTTGCTTCTGAAATTATTTGTGGAAGCAATATGGATTATTTCAAAACTCCACAAATTGTTTTCAGAATAATTGGAGCAATAAAAATAATTATAGGATTTATTTGCTCCAACTCAAATACAATATGAGTTAATTCAAAAATCCAAAAATGTCCTAGAAATATATTCATCATTTTTGGCAGAGGTTTCTACCTTGACCAAAAATCATGAACTTTTCTTGAGGCACTTTGGGTAAAATGAAAATATTTTTAGGTTGAACCTAGGTGGGTTCTTTTGGTGCTAGGGTTTTAACATCCCCATTTCTAGTTTCTGAGAAAATTAAACATGATGCACATGAGGACCAAGCAAGGCAGGCAAGGGCTGGTCTAGGGCTGTGACAACTCACCCCCACTAAACAAGAATCTCGTCCCGAGATTCAAGCGTAGGGTGAGAAATCAGAGGGGACACTAACTAACACAATCTTCATGATCCAAGTGCCCTTCATATGAATGTTGATTGCTAGCACCATGTTGATCCTGGCATCCTTGCTTTCGAGATCTTTGTCCAAACGGTGACGATGAGAGAAACTCTACAAAGTTGATCTTCCGAAAGATCGAGCAACTCAAGATCAACTCATGGAGTGAGACGTTGAAATATCTCTTGAGCTGAGACACGGAGTATACCCCCAGAGGGATGTAGTGAAATAATGATGAAAGTTCACCTAATGGCAATAATTCCACACCTAAGAAAAGGGTGATCTATACCACCAGACGGGGCACCTTGGAGAAGGTGACTCGTAGAGTTATTCCCTTAAGTGGCAAAAAGAATTACTTTTGATATAGAGATCATTAAAATTCTCTATACCAGCCGGAGGCAAATCACACCCGATCGTTTGACGGAGTTCGAAAGAATGACATTCTCGGCCAGAATGGATGATGTGGACTACCTTGTTGAAGACAACACAAGGGATGATTTGGTTATCATCGGAAATGGATGGGACCCATGGCAAGTCCATTGCTGAAGATAATTCTGAATAGCAGTGATTGAGAATGGCAACCCATGGAGAATGGGCACATTGGCGGTGCAAGCTGGGAACAAAATGCAAATGCTGGGAATGATTCTGGTAACTGGGAAGAATCCCAACAGTAGAGAGTAAATCTACTCTTGAGGGGTTATAGCATAACCAAGAACACTGGGAGCAATCCCGGTTAGTGTCGAGGATAACACCTAGTGCTTGTGCGTGCTCTCAAGAACTTGAGTATTCCCATATTCATCAAGGTTTTAACAATATCCGTGTCAAGGATCCTGGCAACACAACATACGACCATGATGAATAGCGATGGACGATGCAAATGCAAAGGAAGATAACACTTTCTCAGATTTCACCTTAGCGGTGTCAAGGGCAAATCTGGATGATCGACCGAGAGACATTTAGCACTCCGCTTCTAATGTTCTCCTTGACGTGCTAGTGCAATCCATTCCTAAAAATGGTTTGGTACCTAGAACGTCAAGTAAAAGTTCGGACTTCAGGAGCACTAAAATCCTTAAGTAACAACTAGGGAGTAATTCCTACGAAGTCCTTATGGGGAGGTGGTCAACTTATTCAACCAAGAAACTACAATAATAGGCCTTCCGGCTGGGTGTGTTGGCCACGACATCCACTTTACCGGTTATCCAGAGACCACTATTATAGATCTTGGGAACTGCTCCAACCATCATATCTGCCTGAGATTTAGTTTTGGTTGGTGTCAGGATATTCCAGACTCATCGAGTCTAGGAAAAATGAATGTTTGCAACAAAAATCGACGAGACGGCGTTGCGAGATTCTCGGGGAGTGAACTACGATAGCAAGCTCCAAAACATGAGCTAGTTCTGCTACATACCGGTGAACACGTTGTCTAAGACAAGCATGACCACGTAGTAGTCTTACGACAAAACACTAAGTTCAGGGGGTACCATCAACGAGGATATTGAAGTCATTACATAAGTCTAGCTCTTAAGAAGAAACTTCTTCTCCTTGAACAAATCAATCAGTGGTTTGGTGTGCTAGGGATACATATGGAATGAAGATGATCAGTCTATTAGACCATGGGATACTTCGCACGTATGCATGACTGAATTGGGATGATTCCAGGGAAGTAAAGCAAGCTTTCTCAATTTCACGGCTGCAACTTACATTAAGTACTCGTGAATTAGGGGAGGCCACTTCTTACATCAAGACATCTACTTCATGAGCTAACACAAAGATGATGCTTACAAAAGTTTCCAATGTTAACGTTAATGTTCAACATGAATCATGGAGAGGATAAACATGTCATTGATGGGCTCAACAACAATTCATCAAGGCTTCCATAAAATGGAATTCCATACCTATGTGAACAAAGTGATAGCGTTGGTCAGACTAATAGATGTAATGAGGTATGCTCGAGGGACACCCACGAGTAAGGCAACATTACGAATACCATTGGTTCTGATTTGACTTGACGATAGCCCACACTCAAGTCAAAGTTTTGGACAAGGTAATAGATCCAACAATTGTTCACAAGGATCAACCGATCATGATATCATCTTTCCTCAACACACACACAAAAGATATCCCTTGGAAGGAACTAAGTCAGGCAAGCTCTTATCTTCCAACTCTCCAAGTTGTTGTTTAGTTTAACCAACTAGTTCAGGGTATCCAACACAGATTCTTAGGAAAAGGGTGGTTTAGAGAGAAACCAGCTTGATCACAAACTCAACATAGCGGTCAGGGAACAACCTGGTAATACTTCCGAGAAGATATTCGGAAAATCATGAACCACCGCTATGTTATTAAGCTCGAGATCAATCTTGCTTTTCAGGGCAAGATGACATGAGAAAAAGAGCGAGAGATTGACACAATCCTAACTCATTGATCGATAAGTGCACCAGGAAAGATGGACTAGTAGCACAATCAATCTTAGAATGGTGATTCAGTAATCAACACGCTAAGAATGAAATTTTTGTCCTTTAACTACCAAGCAACGAAGTTGCTAGAAGTATTGATTTCACATATCACAATTCACTTGTCAGCATTCCGGTTACAATAACATGGAAACCAAGGAATGAACAATGATGGCAATAAGTATTACTGCGTCAAGAATTCATAAGAGATAGTGCAATTCTCATGACGATCCTGACATAAAGAGGGTAACACTTCAGAGTAGAACGGATCAAAAGCTTACCCATTCCAGGATATGGATAAGGTACTGGAGTTTGTTTCTCCTAGTCATTCCGGAATAGAATGACTTGACGGACCACAAGAGTAGAAGGCATCGATGAACACGAATGCACAACCACTCCTGGCTATCAACTGATAGACGGGGTCATAATACAACTGATGGGGACAACTCAGAGGAACATATAACTTTCCGAGTTGTGGATGCATAGACTAGTATGCCGAACTTTCAACATATTTCTTCCGGATAATCCATGCAGAAAGGTAGGACTGGAAGAGTCATAATATGATTGGGGTACTACTCAAGAGCACTCTGGTTGTGATCTTTTGGTTCGGAAGAACTTCTGCCATAATGGTTCATGGTATTGGAAGAATGATAACCACAGACCTCGAGGACTATTACAAGGTTACTAATATCCTAAAGGGACGAGCAAATACTATCAACATGAGGTAAGTAGGGTGAATCTTGGATTCAAGAACCCAGGAGTAGAATGCCTACTAACTAAATGGCATCACAGGATGCTTTCGAGAATAATGGCCAGAATCATCACACTGAAAATATAAAGCATTGCTGGATTACTGGGTGATCCTCTACGACAGCTAGGGTCATAATAACTCCAACACATGTGTCGAGGTAACGGAGCACCTCCACACACCGACTAGTGTGGTTAATCTGGCCTAAAAGGACATTAAGAACAATTTAGGAATGATTTGCAAATATGCATCAGACTATTTAGAAACCTGGGATGACTCGGACAGCATAACGGCTGTAAATGCTCGAAAATACTGTTGAGACTCATGCACAAAGATAGCATAACCACTCAACATCGTAATGTCAAGGTTCTGAGATCAACAGTTGAACACACAGAAGTAGAATAAACTAAACTGAGAGTTGAATCCACAATTAACGTGATCCTGATAGACGTAAGAGAAAGCCTAGTTCTTAACCCCCGTAGAAAGAAGAAGGTGACTCAGATCAGAAGGCCATAAGATAAAGGAGTAAAAAAAGAGCCTTACGTTCCCTTCCACAATCAATACCCTTATTATAACTAAAGAATTTCTAGACACGACTTCGACCAGTTTGGCTTACTAATCCTACAGGCAGTCAGGCTCTGATACCAAAGCTGTCAGGACCCCGATCCTAGGTCACACAGGTCTAGCCTGTAACACATCATATCACTTTGCGGCCTCACGCACGGTATCCCCACGGGTGCCACCTTACCTGTCCCGGGACCGTTTGCGCATTTTGGCACACGTATATGATAGTGTCGCTAGCATCCATATGACAGAGAACCCGGGCTGACATGACTAGTTATAGACCAGAAGTGGCACTAAATTACAGAGACAGGCATACATGACCCAGCAACGAACGTGTCGGTCATCAACGTATGAACCCAAGTCGTAGCAAGCTACAAGGACTTAAAGGAACAACGTGTGACATTTCCCCTAAGGGACAGACACAGGAACGAAGAAGGACACATGCCAACCAGCCTAAGTGTTCCGGAGCAGTAGCAAGCTACCAAGGCTCAGTGGAAGCACTAGGAGACATTTCCCTGTAAGGTAGGCTACCAAAGGTAAACAACTAGGTGTCAGATCCCACACATAGCAATACAGATTACACGTACGCATAACATGCAAGTATGTGCTGTACAACAAGGCATCACAACATAACTCAACAACTCATATAGATAAAGGCCCAGAAGAGCCATCATAGCATTTATTACAATCAGAGGTCACATGACCCAACATACAGGGCATACAGGCAACGAAAGCATAACATGTCTCAGTACAGACAACTACAAATGAAGAAGGCTGAAAAGGCCCGACTATCTACAAGATCCTACAAGGGTACAAGATCGTAGCTGAGGTAACAAGCTAAACGTCGAAGTCCACGCGGAACCACTAGCGAGACTGAAGTCTCTCTGCAAAAACATAAATTAAGCAAACGTGAGTACAAAGGTACTCAGCAAGACTTACATCAGAACTAGCTACATATGCATCTGTATCAACAAAGGGGGTGGTGGAGTTGACTGCAGCAAGCCAGCTTGACTCGGTGGCTATCCTAAACTACGACTGCAAGTAACTCTTTTGAGGTGGCGCACACGAGTCCACATATTCACCAATCAATACACCACTATGGATCCGCTCTCGTCTCCCAACGAGAAGGCCATCCATAGCACTCACGCTTATCTTGCGTGTTTTAGAGTATCCACTTTCACTTGTCTATGAACTGTTATAGGCAACCCAGAAGTCCATTACCGCGGACACGGCTATTCGAATAGATCATATATATAACCCTGCAGGGGTGTACTTCTTCACACACGCTCTCACCACTTACCGCCGTTTACACGACATGTACTCGGCAACCTTCAAGCGGAGGCCCAGCGAGGGTGTCGGCCACGACCTGACTAACCACACAAGTCTCTCGTCCAGGTTTATCGCCTATTTGGGTTCCATCCGTGGGGAGATCCGGCCGGGGTGTCGCTCACGGCCCCAAACGATGTGTACAGGGTTCCCGCATCACCAAACGGGCGATCGGTACACCGTGCCACGTACCTGCCGCGTCACAGCCCACCCCGAGGGTCAGCGCTGCGCACGACCTCCAGTAAACTATAAACACCAGAAACTAGTGGCAACTCCTGGACAGAGGACAAGGGCAGTTAATAAGTCGAGAGGGTCCATTGGTTTCGGGCCCAATGCATGGTAGTAACTGGTCATGGATCAACCAACACAGAACTCAGTTCCTGAGGACGGCTGCAATGAGACAACCCACCATGTACTCCTACATGGCCTCTCATCGCTACCTTTACCAAATCGTGTTCACACACTTAGCTCACACACATTAGGACATGTTCATCACCATTCCAATTCATCCCCGATGAATCAGACCTGACACAACTCTAAGCAATAGCAGGCATAACCAGAAAGCATGAATGAGTAGGCACAACATGGCTCAAACAACTCTTAGTCATACTAGTGGGTTTCAACTATTTACTGTGGCAATGACAGGTCATGCTGTGGAAAGGGGTTCAACTACCGCAGCAGGTAACAGTTGAAGCGTTGTTGTCCTAATGCATTAAAAGAGAGCAAGAGCGAGAGAGTGGGATTGTATCGGAATGCTCAATGGGGTTTTGCTTGCCTGGCACTTCTGAAGATAACATTGGGTCTTCATCGGTGTCATCGATCACATCGTCGGAACACGTCTACTGAAAGGGGACAAGCACCGGCAGACAAGAGAGAACACAATCAATGCAATGCGACAATATGATGCATGATCATGATATGGCAATATGCTGTTGATTGAGCTAATGCAACTAGCAACCATGTTAAATGAAGTTGGTTTGAACCAAAGATTCAAATTCAAACTCCATATGTGATTATTTAAATGCCATTTATTCAAATTGTCCTAAACAGTGGATGTAAGTTATTCAAACATGCATGAAAATGCCATAAACAGATTCCTTGAATTTTTCTGATCAATTTTCATATATAAATTATTTTCATCTGAGTTATAGTTTATTTTCTGTGATTTTTAGAAGTTTTGGCTATTTTCTGAATAAATAAATCATTTCTGATTTATTTTAAATTGCAGAAAATAGTTACTGCGTCAGCATTAGGTCATGCTGACATCAGCATGTCAACTGGCGGGTCCAGGTCAAACCTGACCAGTGGGGCCCACTTGTCAGTGACACAACTAACTAAACTAACTTATTTAATACTAACCTAGTTTAATTAGCCGGGCGGGGCCCACATGTCAGTGAGTCATAGGGTTAACTAATTACAAATTAGCACTAACCTAAAATTAGCAGGGCACTGGGCCCACCTGTCAGTGACTAACCTAACTAACTAGATTAATTAGCAATTAACTTAATTAACTTAGCTAATTAGGGGCGGGGGGGGGCACGCATCAGTGACCCAGGGGGTCAACTGGGTCAGCCCGGGTCAAACTCGCCGGAGTTGACCCATGGCTCGTCGCCGGCGGAGCCAGAGACGGCGGAGGGCGTCGGGTTTCGCCCTCAGGCGACTAAACGAGCGGCGGAAAGGCTCTACGTGGAGCTGAGACTCGCCCGCATCCATTTATGCCATCGGGAGGGGCTGTCGTCGACCCGCCTCGCCGGAAACAAGCTCGCCGCGGCGGCCGGAATCGGGCCTCGGTGGTTTCGGGGCTGCGGTGCGCTACGTGGAGCTGAGACTCGCCCGCATCCATTTATGCCATCGGGAGGGGCTGTCGTCGACCCGCCTCGCCGGAAACAAGCTCGCCGCGGCGGCCGGAATCGGGCCTCGGTGGTTTCGGGGCTGCGGTGCGATAGGGGAGGGGCTGAGGGGCTAGGTCGCGTCTATGGGTCACCAGGAGCACGCTGGTGCCACGGGTTCGAGCGGAGGGGCTCGAGGGCACGGGGCTCGCCGGCCATGGCGGACGACGGCGTCGGGTGCTCGCGGGGCGGCAGCTGCAGCTCGCAAACGAGACGGAGGAGAGGGGGGTTAGGGTGAGTAACTCACGGCGGAGTCGAAGAAGGTCGCAGAAGGCTCGGGGAGGCAGCGGACGTCGCGAATTCGACGGCGAGGTCGCCGTCGGCTGGAGGTTGAAAAAGGGGCGGGGTCGATGTTGTAGGGCTCCCGCGGTCGCGTGGGCCGACGGAGAGGATGAGGGAAACACGGCGGAGCCCGGGGGCGTGTCGGAGAGGCGAGGGGGAGGTTGTGGCCGCGACAACGGCGAACGGCGGCGATGGTGGCGTTCGGCCGCGCGCGTGAGGGAGGAAAGGAGAAGAGGGAGAGGTCCAGCGAGAGAGAGGAGAGAAACAGGGTGGCCAGGGCGTCGCGCTGGCGAGGAGAGAGGGGCCGGGGCCTTGCCACCGCGAAGCAGGAGGTGGCCGCGGCTCGGCTGTGCGCGCGCCACGCACCGATCCAGTAGGCGCGAGGAAGACGACGCGCGAGGGAGGTGGGCTGGGCCTGGCAGCCCGGCTGTCTGCAGGCTTCTAGTGGGCTGCACAGGTAAGGCTAGGTTAGTTTCTGTTTTCTAATTTTAGTTATTGTTTTCTATTTGTTTTGCTCTATTTTGATTTAGTACTAATACTAAACCATTTTTGTTTCTTCTGAAATTATTTGTGGAAGCAATATGGATTATTTCAAAACTCCACAAATTGTTTTCAGAATTATTGGAGCAATAAAAATAATTATAGGATTTATTTGCTCCAACTCAAATACAATATGAGTTAATTGAAAAATCCAAAAATGTCCTATAAATATATTCATCATTTTTGGCAGAGGTTTCTACCTTAACCAAAAATCATGAACTTTTCTTGAGGCACTTTGGGTACAATGAAAATATTTTTAGGTTGAACCTAGGTGGGTTCTTTTGGTGCTAGGGTTTTAACATCCCCATTTCCAGTTTCTGACAAAATTAAACATGATGCACATGAGGACCAAGCAAGGCAGTCAAGGGCTGGTCTAGGGCTGTGACAACAGTGCACAGATCTGGTGTCTTGCTTCCCAGAGGAGATGACGTGGCGGAATCGGTGCTCACAACAATGCAGCGCGGGACCAGTCCCACCTATGAAGGCACACCCATCATGGCGAACAGGTTCATGGCGTACAGGTCTCAGCGTGATACTTGTCTCGGAAAACCACCGAATACGGCGTTTAGCCGAGACGAGGCACCCATCGTGACAAATAGGTCTCTCCGGTGCACAGGTTCATGGCGTTCCGATCACGGTGCATAGGTCTGGTGTCTTTCTTCCAAGAGGAGATGATGTGGCGGAACCGGTGCTCACGACGATGCAGCCCGAGACCAGTCCCACCTATGAAGGCACACCTACCATGGCGAACAGGTCCCCGGCATACGGGTCCCCTTTTGGTGTAGCACCCACCCAAGGCGACGTGAGCTCTACAACATCATCTCCCACAGGCATTCCAGGCAGCATCCTTGACAAAATGGACTATCGTAGACTCGGCGTCCAATCAAGCGAGGCGCACCCATCACGGCTAACATGTTGTTTGGTGTATAGGCCCATGGCATTGCCGGCGTTCAGGTCACCCTTGGTGTAGCCTCTAAGATGTCACCTTTCTATGGCCATGTGAGGTGGCATCCTTGTCTTGGCGGACCGCCGTAAACTCGGCGTCCAGCCGAGACGAGGTGCCAACCACACCGGCATTGCCAATGCGAGTGGCCGTTAGTTTTACACCGACGCCGGTCTCCATAAAAGAATACTCCCGCGAGGCAACCCCTTGCGTACTCTGACGAAGCCGCTATATCGTCAAGAAGTCCGAGCCAAGAAAGATCCATGCTACTCCAACACCGACTGCATCAACGTTGTCAAGACCGACGAGGAGCGACGGTGAGAGGGGACATGGCTAGCACAAAGCCATGTTTTGAGTGGCACGTGTACCGACGAGGACACGGGCTTTGCCGCCGCCCACACCACACACACACCATCATCATCATGCATGGAGAACGCGAAGCAAAGATGACGAAGAAGACCACACGGCTTAATCGGAGGTATCTTGCGGAGCAACCCGCGGGAGTAATTAACCGGGAGCCTTCCGAGGCCCTGGGAACCAGAGACCGCAATCGCTATAGTCAGGCAGGCCACGGAGCGCATATCGGGAATTGTATTTGTTATCCTTGTGATTAATAAAATATTGTTCCTGTCTCTTTGTTTTCATTGTGTACTACGGTACACTGGCACGCCCGCATTCTTTTCCCCGACACATGAGGGAAATCCACACTCCTTCTCTTCCCTTCTCCCCGAGAGCCTATAAGATTTTTCTCGTGTTAAACAAATTGGCATGCCCGATGGGACCTGGTTCTCCTCCCATCTTCGCTACATTGTGGTCGTCTAAATCGTCTTCGTTCGTCTCCCAACCTGCACAGCATGCTGCATAACAAGGCGTCGGCGAGGGTTTCCGCTCATCAAGATCCCTTTCATGCAGGTGGAATCTCCCATGGCAGCAACTCTGTGCCGGTAATTATCCAGTTTGGATCGATACCGCCCATGGTCGTCATCGAGCTTGGCGAGAAGGTCTACACCACCAAGCCCAGGATCCTGCACAGTTTCAAACTATGCAGTCGAAGAAGGCGCTAAGGCGGGAGGCTAGCAAGATGAAGAAGGAGCGCCGTGACCTAATGCTTGAGGCGCGCGCCATGTTGAAGGAATCAACAAGGGCGGATATGAAAGGAGATGTGGAGGCAGCTCAACACCTTCGCACCAAGGCCACCAACAGGCGGGCTAGTGCGGCGTCCCTCCACACCCCTACCGCGACTACACACACGGAGCCGCTGAAACCGACTCCGCGGCGCACCGAGGTAGAGCTTCTCGAGGGTTTGGAGGCCATGTCCCATAACTTGCGTAGGCTCATGGCCAATGCTCGTTTGTCGGATAGCCCTCACCCCGTACGCAACTATAGGAGGAAGTACCGCAAGGTACAATCACTCCACCAACAGATAGCTTCCTGCATCGCTCAGAGCATGGTGCCGGAGGAAGATTGGTCCCTCGATGCCATGGACGTAGCTGATAAAGTGTTCACTTACCGAAGCACTTTAACCCCTCCGTATGACTTGTTCCCGATGATTGGGCACACGAGCCATGCAAAGTCAAACAATTGGTGAGACGCTCCATCATGAAGGAGTTCTGGAAGCGGCGCTCACGCAAAGAGCCCGTTCTACCAGGCTCTACTGTCTCCCTCAACATTAGCGACACTCGAAGGGGTGCGTGGGCGCCGTGTCTCCACAACTCCACAGTCGACGGAAAGTCCCTCCCCAACAATAACAGGTTTTCCACCCTTCGGCACGAAGCACCCGCACCACGGGACGACAACCTACGGCGAGAATTTCGACAAATCCAAGAGCAGATGAACAATATCCAGAGGAGGCTTCAAGACCCAACGACGCCAAGTGCATCGTCGACTCAAGCTGTGGGAAGGATGAGATGTCTAGGCCCAATCCATCGTCCTCAACACGAGCGCCGGACTTTGGCGCCTCGGCGCCAACATTCACCAAATCGACACTTCCCGCAACGAAGATATCCCAACATGCCTCCACGTTGGAACCGATGGTCAAGACATCAAGACGATGAGAGGGACCCTCGACCTACTCAATAGTGGCAACAACGAGAACCTTTGCGACCGACACTTCCACCACGACCTTCGTCACCTCCCAGGCGGGGACATCAAGTCAATGAGAGGGACCCTCGGCCCACTCAACAATGGCAACCACGGGAACCTTTGCGATCGACACTTCCACCACGACCTTCGTCACCTCCTAGGCGTGGAGATCGGCCACAGCTACAGGTGATGAGGGGTAAGCTCCATCATCCACGAGGCGCCCTGCACCAGCACTCCTACACACGCCACCGGTACAAAGGGATGGTATCTTTCCAAAAGAGAACCAGCGCAAGCGCGAAAGGCATCGGAGAAACCACCATGTTCTTTATAAAGAGCTTGATGACTTAGTCCTTCGACACACTCAGGTACGTTTACGACCCGATGGTGGGGTTGTTCAAGAAAATGACAGGATCAAATTTGGCTTCTCCCTGGACTTGGAGCGGCATGAGCGGTACATCTACCTGCTTAGCCCTTTGGCGCCGAAACCATGCAAGACCTCCACGAGAAGTACTGAGGAGGGGAACAAGGTGGTTCCTTCCTCATTCCTTCCCCAGACGAATGCTGAACAGGTGAAGGCGACTGCACCAGCACTCCCACTAGAGAATCAGAAGATGCCAGCACCGACGGCCACACCGATGGAAGGCGTCGAAGAAGCCAAGCTTACGTTCTCCTCCAACAACGAAGTAGCTTCCAAGGGTGTAGCCAACGCTTCCCTCCCACCAGACATAATACTTCCGACGGAGCTTCCTCTTGTTCCCTCTGAAGGGATGGACCAAGATGGAGAAGCTCAAGCTCAGCAGGAGGCTAAAAAAGCAAAGGAATCAACTGAGAAGAACCTTGCCTTGTGTGGTACTCTTGGAGTGCAACCAAGTGAAGGGTCAAGTAATGGATGGCTACCTCCCGCCATCACCGAGGAGTTCGGCTATCCTTCTGAAGAAGAGTTTGTGCCGAACCCAAAGGCGGACTTCCAGAGGACCTTCCTACCGCGCCTTGGCCATGTTCGTGCATGGCTCAGGGGTGCGGAGGGGGATGCCAAGACAAGCTCATCAACATCGCAAGAAGCTGCAAGATCCAGGGCCACGTGTCTTCCTGTGACAACAGGGAAAGGCTCATTAGGTGGAGGGAGCACTTCATGAAATGAAGATATATACAAGCGTCACTACACCGACATTACATCAAGGCTTCCTCAAGACCTTGAAGGACAACGACAAGTTGCAAACCGGCCAGGGGCCAATACAAGATTAAAATCCATCGCCCGTCAAGGCGTGACGGATGGGTTTCCCGGAGATGGAGAACACCAAGACAGTCTTGATGATGAAAAAGGCTTCTTCGACTCATCTTCCTCCCCATCGTTGGAGAGTCGCCCAGACTCCCCTCGTTACCATGAACTAGCTTCATCGGTTTTGTTAGACTAGGAGGGAGGTGATGAAGACCTCCACACCGCGCCCGTTCGCATGGTGAATCATGGTGTTAGCCTTGTAAATCAAGATCCTGCTGCCAAGTCACCTGTTGATGGCACCCAGGACCCAAGTGCTGTAAACAAAGTAGCACCACAAGAAGTGTCTCTAGAAGAAGAGGTCAAAAGCCAGCGCCAGACGATTGACCAGTTGGCGTCAAAGCTTGACCAGTTCATTGAGCTCATGATGAACAACCAAGGCGTTCCTCCACAAGGCGTGCTGCATCGAGTGGTGGATCCGCAAGAGGAGGAACTCCAGGTGGGCCCTCCTGCTAGGGTGCCCTTAAATGATGTGCCTCAACACGACCCCAACACACAAGCTCGACCTTGGGTTAGCCCTGCTGGTTCTGCCAACGCAGAACCACGCGGGGTCATGCTGAAGGACTACCATGACATGGTCGGGGATATGGTGGACAAGAAGTTGAAGCAAATGGCGATAGATCAAGCTCCCCGCACCTCCGAGAGTGAGCTGGAGAAGCCTTACGAGGCGTGGCATGACATGATGGCGTATCCCGCAGGGTGGCACCCACCAAAGTTCCGTCAATTTGATGGAACCGGTGATGCAAGGGAGCACTTGGCGTACTTCGAGGCGGCATGCGGCGACACAGCAAACAGCTTGTCACTTCTCCTTCGCCAATTTTCAGGGTCGTTAACCGGGCCCGCCTTCCATTGGTATAGCCGTTTACAAGTTGGGTCCATTGTGAGTTGGGCGGCCATGAAGGAGGTTTCCAAGAAGTACTTCGTCGCCATGAAGAAGGACTTCTCTGTTGTCGAGTTGACGCAAGTCCGACAACGACGCGATGAGTCCATTGCTGACTACATCATCCGCTTCCACAACAGTTATGTGCGTCTCGCCAGGGAGATGCACCTCGAGGATGCCATTGAGATGTGCGTCCATGGGATGCAGCAACATTGGTCACTTGAAGTCTCTCGGCGTGAGCCTAGAACTTGTAGTGCCCTCAGCATGGCGGTAGCGGCCACGAAACTTGAGGTTGAGAAATCACCGCAGATAATGGAGCTCTATAAGAATGCCAGTGCATTTGATCCCGCCAAGCATTTCGCCTCGACGTCCAAGAAAATCAACAACGGTAGCAGGGCGAAGGCATCAGCAGAGACAAACACCACCAAGGTCTTCTCGTCTACATTGCAAGGCCATGTGCCCATCTTGGGTGCAAGGGGCGAACAAGCCGGAGGGTGGCAACGCCCGTCGATGCAGGAGCTCCTCAAGAAGCAGTACGTCTTCCGTTGGGAGCTCATCAAGGACATGTTCGACCAGTTGATGGAGCATCGAGCCTTGAACTTACCAGAGCCCCAGAGGGCTGATCAGGTGAGGATGACAGATAATCCTTTATTTTGCCCATATCACAGGTATGTGGGACATGTCATTGAAGATTGTGTCGCATTCAAAGAATGGCTCCAAAGAGCCATCAATGAGAGGAGGATCAACCTTGACCCAGAAGCTATCAACCCATATTACCATACAGTAAACATGGTGAGCATGAAGTTACCAGCTCCGCCAAGTAAAGACACGGAGCTCGAAGAAACATGGGTGCCCCTGGCCCAAGTTGAAGACCAGCTATCCAACCTCGTCCTCTCCAAGACACAGACATCTCCCTTTCGGCCGCAGGTGACCTCAACCGTTCCTGAGGAGGAGCCTTGGAGGATGGTGCGTCGAAGGTCGTATGCAAGGAGGCGTCCACCCCGACATCCTCGTCCAGTTTCGCCAGAACGTGCTCCACCAAGAATTCTAAGGCGGTTCGATCCAAGTCAACGTCGGCCTCCGCCAAGATTTGTACCTATGTTAGAGGGAGACGAGCCTTTGCCTCGATGGGGGCATGTGCTACCAACCTTGACGCAGTTCTTGCCACCCGACTGGGGGCAAGCACCGACAAATGGGGGGGAGCAAGTTCAAGAAGAAGCCAGCTCATCCCAATCACCAAGCATAGAGAGTTGCAACGTCATCCATGACTACATAGACACCTCTTCCGAAGACGTGTTTACTCCTGAAGAGCAGGCAGTCCTCCATGCCGAAGAGGCGACAAAGGAAGTGCGATTGGAAGACGCGAACATGAACCTGCGTTGTAACACCCCGAGATTCATGCCACAATAATATCCCCTCTAATCTTGCCAAGTCATCATGTTTTTCAAGCTTAAGTGCCACTTGCTCAAAATCAAACTCAAATTCAAATTTAAATTGAAAGTCAAATTTCTATTTCTTCAAACCGTGCAACAAAAATGTTCGTTGGGTTGCATTTAATCACTAAGTAATTTTCATGTAGAAGCCAATATTATTTTACATATTAAATTACCCCCTCACTTATTTAAGTCAGCGCCCAAAACAGCCTATTTAATCCATTTGTACTTAAGTAAAATCCAAATGAAATCATCTTGCCTCCAAACATTTTGTGGAAGTGCAAATATTGTAAGATAATTGTGTGACCAGGTTTCCAAATTTTACAAAAGCTAATTGGTATTTAAAAAGAAATGCAATACAACGGAAGAAGTATAAAAAAGAAAAGAAAAGCTACTGTGCACTTACCGGCCTACATGCTACAGTGAAGGCCCAGCCCATCGTGTGGCCTTTCCCTTACCTCTAGCTACAGAGAGGCAGGGGATGTGCGTGGCGCACATCCACCTCGCCATGGCCGTGGATGGCCTGCACGTAGCCCCCCCGACCTATAAAAGCGCCCCACGAAACCCTAGTTCGGCCTCTTCCATCCCCCCCCCTCTTTCCTCGTCGCCCCCTTCCCCTTCTGCTTGATTTCAAGCTCGTGAGATCCACGGTGACCGGGCTCGCGACCGTCGTTGCCGTGGCCACCGTCGACGCCGTCGCTCGAGAGTATGTCCAGGAGCAACACCATCGTCACCTTCCTTGCCTACGTCCACGGATTGGAGGCTGGTCATCAAGGATTGAGCGCATCGACCTCTTCTTCCTCATCACCGACCACTGCTCCTCGGCATCGATCCGCGCTGCTCCGACCACCCCCGACCGCGCCGTATGCTCCCCCAACTCCGCGGTGAGCGTCTCCACCGATTCCCCCACTTTCCCCCTTGTATACTTGCCGTTTGCGCCGCCCACCACTTCCATGTGGGCTCGCGCTCGCGCTCACCGTGCCGGCCATGCCTCGCTTGGCCGTGCGCCACCCGCGCCCTGCCTCGCCGAGGCCGCACCCTGGCCGCGTCCTGCGCACCCGCTGCCCGCGCCCTCGCACGCGAGTGCCCGGGCTTGTGCGTGGTCGGGCCCTGCCGCCCCTGCTGCCTTGGCCTCTCGCGCCCCGTGTGGCCACAGCCGGCCGCCGCTGCTTTCCTGGTGCTCCGTTCTGCAGCTGGTGCCGCTGCTGTGCTGCCGTCTACGATTGATGTTGCTTTTTGCTGCTGCCATTTCTGCTCCCCGATGCTTGTAGCTGCTAGCTTTTCTAAAACTTCACTGGATAGCCCCTTAAACAACCTCAAAACAGCAGCTAAACAAAGCTTAACATAGCTAAAATAAATATGTGTAGATAGTACACTTGGCAAGGCTCAAATATGTCCATTGGACCAAATCCATTTGATGCATGAATTAAATCCTATGAAAATCACAAAATGCTATCACAACATTGTGGCCGTGTGTTGTGTGCTGTGTGTGCGCGCTGCTGTATTTGTGTGTGCCGTGTGGTGTGTGTGCTCGTCTGAGCCACAACCGGCCTTGTTTAGTTAGACTAGGTTAGTATGTAGTACTAGTTTAGTCTGTAGAGCAAATGACATGTGGCCCCTCTAAATAGTTTGTGATAGAGGCAAAGGTGTCCCGTCTTTCGATGAGATGGTGACTATCGTTTGGATGAAGTCGACTTTGACGATCCGACTACGAACGTGCGTGGACGTCGCGCCTTAGCAATCGTAAACCAACTCCGAGAGGTTATTGACCACGCCGGAGCACGATCAACCTGACCACGAAGGTCTATTTCCTGCAGGCAAACGAAGAACAAGCAAGAAACTAAGATTGCAATCTGGATATTGCGAATATAAGAGGAAAGCTTTATTGATCAAGGTGGGGTTCTGTGACGCCTTGGTCTGGTCGTTGAACACAAACGAAGTACGCGAAGTTGCAGCTATGGCGAACTTTTAATCTAAACAAAACCCAAAGTCTAAACGACGCCCTAAGGGCTGTATATATGAGGGAAAGAGGGGGGAATTTCGTGGCCCTTGGTGGAGGGGTCCGAAACCAACCCTAACTCTTGTTTCCCCACACATACGGACTCTAAAAACAACCTATACTCAAGTATTTCGAAATTACATGGGCTTGGCCCAGTAATAAGGTGACGCAACACCTATAATAGCCTCTGGACGAAATTTATGAAGTGGCATCTTGTATATTTCGTCCAAGGCTTCTCGCACTCATTATGGTGGCTTCAAAATCCTGAAATCATCAATTGAAACTCCATTCTTGTTCCCCTTGCGCATGCCATCATCTCCATGCTTGATCTTGCTCCAATGTTCATCCTTCTTGTCCAAGCTAGGCCCTTCATTTGTAAGCAAGACAAATGTATCCAATTTAGGCAGCATCATATTCTCATGAACATTAGATTCATTACCAAGAAACGAAAGTACCTGGTAATTTAATTGGCGTGCGCGAGCTCTAGTAATTGGTCCTGTATATGTGTGAGTTGGAGCTGTGGGTGTAACCTTGTTAGTGATGTCCTCATCATCCTCCCCTTCTTGAATTGAAGTCGTCCTCGACGGAAGCTCATCTTCCTCACCCAAGTAAGGCTTCAAATCTGCAATGTTAAATGTGGGACTAACCCCAAAATCTGCAGGCAGCTCAAGTTTATATGCATTATCATTTATTTTCTCTAACACCTTGAAAGGACCATCAGCACGTGGCATTAGCTTTGACTTGCGCAAATTAGGAAACCTATCCTTACGCAAATGTAACCAAACAAGATCTCCAGGTGCAAAGACAACACGTTTTCTACCCTTATCTCCAACAAGTTTATATTTAGCATTCATGCGCTCAATATTTTCCTTAGTTAACTCATGCATTTTTAAGATCAATTCAGCACGTTGTTTAGCACCTTCTCCGAAGATGGAAGAGGCAACAAATCAATAGGTGCACGAGGTAGGAAACCATAGACAATTTCAAAAGGGCACATCTTAGTAGTAGAATGCAACGAACGATTATAAGCAAATTCAATATGAGGCAAGCATTCTTCCCACATTTTCTTATTATTCTTCAAAACAGCCCTAAGCATAGGAGACAAAGTTCTGTTGACTACTTCAGTTTGTCCATCAGTTTGGGGGTGACAAGTAGTACTAAAAAGCAGTTTAGTCCCCAACTTAGCCCATAAACATCTCCAAAAGTGGCTAATAAATTTAGTATCACGATCTGAAACAATAGTATTTGGCACACCATGCAAGCGAATAATTTCACGAAAGAACAAATCAGCAACATTAGCAGCATCATCGCTTTTATGACATGGTATAAAGTGTGCCATCTTCGAGAACCTATCCACGACAACAAATATGCTATCCCTCCCCTTCTTTGTTCGAGGTAAACCCAAAACAAAGTCCATAGATATATCTTCCCAAGGAACACTAGGGACAGGCAAAGGCATATATAAACCATGAGGATTGAGTCGTGACTTAGCTTTTTGACATGTAGTGCAGCGACCAACAAAACGCTCAACATCCCGTCGCATCTTTGGCCAAAAGAAATGTGTAGCAAGTACGTCCTCCGTCTTCTTCACGCCAAAGTTTCCCATTAATCCTCCTCCATGCGCCTCCTGCAACAACAAAAGACGAACAGAGCTAGCTGGAATGCATAGCTTGTTAGCTCGAAACACAAATCCATCACTAACGACGAACTTGTTCCATGTTCTCCCTTCTTTACAATTCTGCAATACATCTTTAAATTCAGCATCATGCACATATTGATCTTTGATGGTCTCCAAACCAAATATTTTGAAGTCAAGTTGTGAAAGCATAGTATAACGACGAGACAATGCATCAGCAATAACGTTTTCTTTTCCCTTCTTGTGTTTAATAACATAAGGGAAAGTCTCTATGAATTCAACCCATTTAGCATGTCTACGGTTCAGTTTTGCTTGACTTTTAATGTGCTTTAAAGATTCATGATCAGAATGTATAACAAATTCTTTGGGCCATAAATAATGTTGCCATGTCTCCAAAGTCCGAACAAGAGCATATAATTCCTTATCATAAGTAGAATAATTCAGACTAGGCCCACTCAATTTTTTAGAAAAATATGCAACAGGTTTATCATCTTGTAATAACACACCTCCTAACCCAATTCCACTAGCATCACATTCAAGCTCAAAAGTCTTATTAAAATCAGGAAGTTGGAGTAAAGGAGCATGTGTCAACTTATCTTTCAATACCGTGAATGCTTCTTCCTGTGCAGTACCCCAAACAAAAGGCACATCCTTCTTTGTAAGCTCATTGAGAGGTGCAGCAATGGTGCTGAAATCTCTCACAAAACGCCGATAGAATCCAGCGAGGCCAAGGAAACTCCTCACATGTGTGACCGTTTTGGGCTGCGGCCAACTCTCAATAGCTTCAATCTTGGCTTTATCAACCTCAATTCCTTGTGGAGTAACAACATAGCCAAGAAAAGAGACTCGGTCGGTGCAAAAGGTGCACTTTCCAAGGTTACCAAATAAACGTGCATCACGTAGAGCAATAAAAACAGCACGTAAATGTTCCAAATGTTCCTCCAAAGATCTGCTGAAAATCAATATATCATCAAAGTATACTACCACAAATCGTCCAATGAAAGCACGTAAAACTTCATTCATTAATCTCATGAAAGTACTAGGTGCATTAGTTAACCCAAAAGGCATGACTAACCACTCATATAATCCAAACTTAGTTTTAAATGCTGTTTTCCATTCATCTCCCAATTTCATACGAATTTGATGGTATCCACTACGCAAATCAACTTTGGAGAATATTGTAGAGCCACTCAATTCATCAAGCATATCATCTAGCCTAGGAATAGGATGACGATAACGAATAGTAATATTATTAATGGCTCTACAATCAACACACATACGCGATGTACCATCCTTTTTCGGCACTAGAATAATAGGAACAGCACAAGGACTAAGGGATTCGCGTATATAACCTTTGTCGAGTAGCTCCTGTACTTGACGCATAATCTCCTTCGTCTCTTCTGGATTGGTACGGTATGGTGCGCGGTTGGGTAGCGATGCACCGGGAATTAAGTCAATCTGATGCTCAATCCCTCGAATAGGTGGTAATCCCGGTGGCACGTCTTGTGGAAAGACGTCGGTGAACTCCTGTAAAATGTTAGTGACAGCAGGAGGCAAAGAGGAAGGCACGTCCTCGAATGAAAATAATGCCTCTTTGCATACAACAGCATAGCAAACAGATTTGCTAAAATCTAGCTCATCAATATCAGATTTGGTGGCAAATAAACATGCACTTTTCAATTTAATTTCAGAAGCAATAGTAGATGGTTTATTAGTAGGCTTCATTTGTTGCTCAAATTCTTTTGCCACAATCTGATTTTCACTCTTATTTTTCTCCTGTTTTGCTTTATTAGCTCTATTAATATCATCTTTCAAAATGGAATCAGGAGTCATAGGAAGCAAAGTAATATTTTTATCCTTATGAACAAGAGTATACTGATTGTTTCTACCATGGTGTACAGAATTTTTATCAAATTGCCATGGTCTACCAAGTAATAAGGAACATGCTTGCATAGGTACCACATCACAATCAACATAATCAACATATGTAGAGATACTAAAATGCACACGAACAGTACGTGTTACCTTAACCTTGCCGCTGTTGTTGAACCATTGGATGTAGTAAGGATGTGGATGTGGTCTTGTGGTGAGAGATAGCTTCTCCACCATCTCCATGCTAGCCAAGTTGTTGCAACTCCCTCCATCTATGATCACGCGAACAGAACGTTCCTTCACAACTCCCTTTGTATGGAACAAATTATGCCTCTGATTTTGCTGAGCTTGTGTAACCTGCACACTCAAAACATGTTGAGCAACTAAACATTCATACCTGTCAGCATCTTCAGGAGCCATGTATTGCGTCTCATGATCAGAATCGTCTCCACCGTGTTCTTCACGTGTAATAAGAGCCAAAGTCTCCTCATCATAGTCACTAGCGGATTCATATCCACCATCCTCAGTAGCAATCATCACACGCTGAGATTTGCAATCTCTCGCAAAATGTCCTCTTCCCTTACAACGACGACAAATAATATCACTGGTGTGCCCTGTTGATGCCATGGAAGAAGAAGAACTCTGTGCAGGCCCAATAGGTGTGCTCTTGGCAGATAATGGTGGTTGTGCCTGCTTCCTTGTGTCACGGCTGGAGGTAACAGCTGATGGAGGTGTCGGTGCAGTAGAATGTGTGGAAGTAGGGGATGCACGCGGTGTCCATGATGAAGGTCGACCTGCAGAAAAGTTAGTCCGCGCCAATGCATGTCGATCCTGCACTTCACGTTCAGCTTTACAAGCAAGATGGAATAAACGAGTGATATTAGTATAATCCTTATACTCTAGAATGGTCTGAATCTCCCTATTTAATCCACCCATAAAACATGCAAGCATAGCTTCATTCTCCTCAACAATACCACATCTAATCAGGCCAGTTTGTAATTGCTGATAATATTCTTCTACAGAATTTTTTCCTTGTCTTAAGCACTGCAGTTTTTGAAGTAATTCACGTTGATAATATGGTGGAACCCAACGAGTACGCATAGCAGTTTTCAAAGCAGCCCAAGTAGCTGGAACAGGATATAATCTACAATGTTCAGACCACCAAACACATGCAAAACCAGTGAAAGCACAAACAGCAGCAGGAACACGTCTCTCCTCGGGATAATTTAAACATGTAAAACGTTGTTCAGTTTGTAACTCCCAAGTAAGATATATATCAGGAACATATCTACCCTCAAATGGTGGAATATTCAATTTCAGTTTAGGAAGATGGTCATGTACCTCAGGTGGTGGTGCAGCCCTACCGTTGCGATGATATGCATGAGGACGACCTGGTGGTGGTGGTGCTGGTTGTTGCACGTAGTTCTGATTTTGGTCAACCTCATCCTCATAATGGTCCTCCACCTCTGCAGTAGCAGCAAGAGCTACAGAAACATCAACAGCAGCACCAGAAGCTTGACCAGTCTCAAGGGGAACGCGCTGTGCTCGTCCCACTTGATTCGGAAGGCGACGTTGTTGTTGTTGTTGTTGTTGTTGTTGTTGTTGTTGTTGAAGAGGTGGGACAGCTGCAGCAGCCGGTGGTGGTGGAAAACGCGAAAGCAATTCAGCAAACTTGTTATCAAGCTTTGTGTCAAACGTCTTCTCCATGCCATCTATCTTCTCCATGGCCGCGTCCAATGAGTTTAGCACATCTTGCACCTGTTCACTCATCATTTGCTGAAACTTATCATGAAGCTCCTTGTTCGTCAAGTTCTCCCAGTCAGTCTCGTCTACTTGTGATCCTGGCATGGTTAGCAGCAATAGAAACACACAAGAATATGATCCTATAGACTACTAACAAGTGGTGGTGGCGGCGGGTGTCACAAATCCGTCAAGCAAATCTCAAATTCTTACCAGTTCTTACCCAGCAGCAGGCGGTGATCGGCAACCGATGTAGTCAAAACTCTCAAAGCTTGGATAGAGCGATTACCAGGGAGAGTCAAACGCACGATGTAGATGTATGTGGAGCTGGGAAGGCTTATAATATGGTAGCAAAAAGGGTCAGCAATAATCAATTCAGAGATGCAAAGGTGAATAAACGCTCAACGACGATACTGTGCTGGTCCTAGGCTAGACCGTACTAGAGACGCGAGCCTAGAACACTAACGAAATCACGGCGCTGCACGTAATCAAGGGGAAAGCACACTCTGAAATTTTTTTTTCGCCTCTTTCTTTTTTTTTGCGCTGCTTTTTTTTTGTGCCGAAAATCACTATAATGGCGAGTGTCTCAAAACACTTCCCAAGTCAAACTAAGATGATAGGCACAAAATTTTTTTGACGAATTTTTTTTTTCGGAATCAGGGCAGCGACGACGAAAAAGTGCGGGAAAAAATCAGTATGGTGGCACGTGTCTCAAAAGACTCAGAAAAGCTCAAAAATAGGATAGGGAAAAATATTTTCACCTGTCAAAATTTTGGCCTAAAAACTGCCCGGGGGTCTCCAGACTTTTTTTTTGAGACCTACACAGGCAAGGAAACACAAATCCGAAACCTAGATGGATTTCGAGAACAAACCTAATATGAAAAGAACTCGGATTGGTGGTGGATATATGGTGGTAGGATATGGCAGCGGTGGTGGTATTTGGCAGCGGTGGTGGTATATGGATACGGATTGGTGGTGGTATATGGATACGGATCGTTGGTGGTATGTGGCAGTAGCGATGAAGATGTTGTGGCGGCGGCGTGACAACTTATGACCAGAACTCGAAACTCTAAAAGACTAGACGCTAAGACCAGCAACTTGACACGACGATGCAACCGCAAATTCAACTAAGCAAACACGGAAAAGATTATGCAATGGCTCAGACTGGTTCGGATATGATGAACTAACCCTAATTTTTTTTGGCTTTTTCGTGCACTGTAGGTATGAAGAACAGACTCGATCTAATCTACGAAAAACTGTAAAATCTCACCGAGCAACCTGGAAATCTGATACCACTTGATAGAGGCAAAGGTGTCCCGTCTTTCGATGAGATGGTGGCTATCGTTTGGATGAAGTCGACTTTGACGATCCGACTACGAACGTGCGTGGACGTCGCGCCTTAGCAATCGCTAAACCAACTCCGAGAGGTTATTGACCACGCCGGAGCACGATCAACCTGACCACGAAGGTCTATTTCCTGCAGGCAAACGAAGAACAAGCAAGAAACTAAGATTGCAATCTGGATATTGCGAATATAAGAGGAAAGCTTTATTGATCAAGGTGGGGTTCTGTGACGCCTTGGTCTGGTCGTTGAACACAAACGAAGTACGCGAAGTTGCAGCTATGGCGAACTTTTAATCTAAACAAAACCCAAAGTCTAAACGACGCCCTAAGGGCTGTATATATGAGGGAAAGAGGGGGGAATTTCGTGGCCCTTGGTGGAGGGGTCCGAAACCAACCCTAACTCTTGTTTCCCCACACATACAGACTCTAAAAACAGCCTATACTCAAGTATTTCGAAATTACATGGGCCTGGCCTAGTAATAAGGTGACGCAGCACCTATAATAGCCTCTGGACGAAATTTATGAAGTGGCATCTTGTATATTTCGTCCAAGGCTTCTCGCACTCAATATGGTGGCTTCAAAGTCCTGAAATCATCAATTGAAACTCCATTCTTGTTCCCCTTGCGCATGCCATCATCTCCATGCTTGATCTTGCTCCAATGTTCATCCTTCTTGTCCAAGCTAGGCCCTTCATTTGTAAGCAAGACAAATGTATCCAATTTAGGCAGCATCATATTCTCATGAACATTAGATTCATTACCAAGAAACGTAAGTACCTGGTAATTTAATTGGCGTGCGCGAGCTCTAGTAATTGGTCCTGTATATGTGTCAGTTGGAGCTGTGGGTGTAACCTTGTTAGTGATGTCCTCATCAGTTTGTTTAAACTAGAATACTTTTACACATGATACACTTACATGTGGGTCCACTGACCCTGTTGACTGGTCAATCCTTGACCTGGTCAAATAGTCAACCCAGCCCCACATGCCCCACCGTCATACACTATGGCTGGCACTACACTAGATGACAAAAGTATTGCATAATTTATTTTCGATTTATTAATAATTTCAGAAAATTGCTTAAACTTAGGAAAATCATATAAAATAAACCGTAACTCGGATGAAAAAGTTTTATATATGAAAGTTGCTCAGAACGACGAGACGAATCCGAATACGCGGTCCGTTCGTCCGCCACACATCTCTATCATACCGAACCCGCAACTTTCCCCCTCCGTTTCATCCGCCTGAAAACGCGAAACACCGGGAATACTTTCCCGGATGTTTTTCATCCTTGCCAGTATCACCTCCTATTGTGTTAGGTCACACGTAGCACCGCGTATTTCCATGTTATGCTTTGTGATGATATTGTTTGCTCTGTTATTTATTTGTTTCCCCCTTCGTTGCTTATTTTCGGTAGACTCCGATACTGTGATAGACCCCGAGACCATTGATGCTTCGGTGTTCGACTACGACTACGCTTCCGAAGATTCCTTTCGTCTGCAGAGCTTCCAGGCAAGCCCCCCCCCCTTTGATCACCAGATATCGCCTATTCTTCTTTCTACTGCTTGCATTAGAGTAGTGTAGCATGTTACTGTTCGGTTACTCCTATTCTGTTGCACAGCCTGTCATTGCTGCTACACCTGTTGATACCTGTACCTGCCATCCTAATGCTTAGTATAGGATGCTAGTATTCCATCAGTGGCCCTTCATTCTTGTCCGTCTGCCATGCTATAAATCGGGCCGTGATCACTCGGGTGGTGATCACGGGTATATACTATATACATACTTTACATACACATGATGATGATTCGGAGATGGGGGCTGAAGGGGCAGGTGGTTCCACCCAGGTAGTGGTGGGCCTGGGTTCCCGACAGCCCCCTGATGGTTACTTTGTGGCGGAGCGACAGGGCGGGTTGCGACCACCTAGGAGACAGGTGGGCCTGGCCCTGGTCGTTGTCCGCGGTTATTTCGTAATAACACATTTAACGAGATCTTGGTATTTGATCTGAGTCTGGCCATTTGGTCTATACGCACTAACCAGCTGCGTGGGAACAGATATGGGCACTCGACGTCGTGGTATCAGCCGAAGCCTTCTTGACGTCAGCGACTTAGCGGCGCGCGCCGGATTGGACCGGAACGCCTACTCTGGTATTAGGAGAGGCTAGGTCTGCTTACCGGCCGCCCTCGCAACGTGCAGGTGTGCATTGGGCGATGGGCCCAGACCCCCATGCGCTTAGGGTTTAGACTGGCGTGCTGACCTCTCTGTTGTGCTTAGGTAGGGCTGCGACGTGTTGATCTTCCGAGGCCAGGCATGACCCTGGAAAGTGTGTCCGGCCAAATGGGATCAAGCGTGCTGGGTTATGTGGTGCACCCCTGCAGGGAAGTTAATCTATTCGAATAGCCGTGTCCCTCGGTAAAAGGACGACCCGGAGTTATACTCTGACTTCATGACAACTAGAACTGGATACTTAATAAAACACACCCAGACAAGTTCCAGATACAACCCGGTGATCGCTTTCTCACAGGGCGGCGAGGGGAGGATCACCGGGTAGGATTATGCTATACGTTGTTACTTGGTGAACTTACCATCTATTCTATTCTACTGCTGCAAGACGGAGGCTGCGAGAAGCAAGGATACTTGTTACTTTCCAGCTACTCTCATCTACTGCTGCAAGATGGAGGTGGCTAGAAGCGTAGCCTTCGATTGGGTTAGCGATCCCCCTCTTATTCCGGCATTCTGCAGTTTAGCCCACAGATATTACCCCCTTACACAGATATCATTGCATATGTAGTGTAGATCCTTGCTTGCGAGTACTTTGGATGAGTACTCACGGTTGCTTTGCTCCCCCTTTTCCCCCTTTCTTCCTTTCTTCTCGGATGATGCAACCAGGTGGTGGAGTCCAGGAGCCAGATAATCCCGAGGATGTTTCTACATGGAGTTCGGCTTCGAGGAGTAGTTAGGAGGTCCCAGGCAGGAGGCCTTGCCTTTTCGATCGTTGCTATATTTGTGCTAGCCTTCTTAAGGAAAACTTGTTTAACTTATGTCTGTACTCAGATATTTCTGCTTCCGCTGACTCTTGTGTTATTCGAGCATTTGTATTCGAGCCCTCGAGGCCCCTGGCTTGTAATATAAAGCTTGTATTATTTTAATTTGTGTCTAGAGTTGTGTTGTGATATCTTCCAGTGAGTTCCTGATCTTGGTCGTACACATTTGCGTGCATGATTAGTGTACGGACAAATCGGGGGCGTCACAAGTTGGTATCAGAGCCGACTGCCTGTAGGAATCCCACTTTCCAACTCCTTGGCCAAAGTTGAGTCTAGTCTTTGAATTTTTTTTTACTAACTTGTTGTGTGGCTTATGGGCCCACATCACCATTGGGTGGTATTAGGATCTTTTATTCCTCGTCTATACTCTGGGACTCTTATCTCTCTTCTATTCGGGATAAATGAATTTTGCTAAATCTAACATTAGGATCTCGTTATCACTTTCACCCGGAGAGCACCTTATGATCGATGATCGTCTGCTGCACCAGAAGACCCTGACGATACTCTCCGCTGTTAACCCGAGAACTTGTGTTCATCGCCTTTGTAATTCACTGCCACCGATATATCCCTATGGATATCTGCATGCACTTGCCATTCTCATGATCATTCCTCGTCGCTCTTGTTGTTACAAGAGGCCTCGAAATATTCTCCGTTGTCTCGAGAATCCTTTGAGTTTATTGCCTTGCAGTTTTATTTCGCGTGAAAACCCTTACGGTTATTTCGTCACATTTATCGAGGATCCGTGCTTCTCAATTGTTCATGTGTCTCACAAAATTCTTCTGATTACTTTCGATCTTTCGAAAATCCTCTCCAACTTGTTACTCTTGAAATTCTTGCATGCTTGCATTATGGTTAATTCCATATGACTAGTAGTCTTCGTTAACATCCCTTGTCCTGGCCGTTTTGAGCCTACTGATTCAATATGTGCGTATGCATGCAGTCATCAGGTTATCCTTTTATAATCATCTTTCCGGCTCAGACGTCATTCCGGACATGAGCTGATTCTCGACAATTCAAACCTTTATTGATTGTCCAACTAAGTGTTTTCACCTTATCCATTCTTGATCAAAGCGTCTGCTTCTGATCCTTTGTTTTGTAAATCATAATTTCTTTCTGTTTAAGCATCAGACTAGTCAGGTGATTTTTGAATCTGATGCCTCTACAAACTTTCTTCCTCTGAGTGAGTACCGATACTCACATCAGCTCCGTTGTGGATCGCCCAATCCGTTGTTGGGTTGTTATCCGACACTGTCCTTCTTAATCAATCACCTTGTGAGTTCTTCCCTTGATGCATAATGCCTTCGCTAAATTGTATCCTCTGCTTGGCCAACCATGCTTTGCTTTCGAGCTTGGGTTTTTTTACTTTTGAAACTTGTGGTATATGTTACTAAGAGGCCCGATGGGTTGAACCTATGCCTTCCCCTAGTCCGTGAGAACCCGAAAGTTTTCACAAGTCATACTCTTCCGGTGTTCTACCAAATAACATTCCAACACTACAGTTTTATCAAAGCGAGAGCTGAATGAAATGATTTGCATTAAAGTAGTGGGAGTCGACCTTGAACTTTGTGTTCATGCCCATGAAAATGATGTAGACTGTCTCGGAAGCTTCTTGCAAAATTATTATCCAGTTGTATGATTCTTTCGGTATTCTTGAATTGATTCCTTACAGTTATGGTTCCGACCATGCTGTCCTGATCTGATATATCTGATGGGAATTCATTCGAGTGCCTCGTCCATTTTTGTCAAGGTTGAAGTAACTACTATCATAGGTCAATGACCCGGTTCTACCTCTATTATGTTCTACCTTCGAGTATTACCCCCTGGTATCTCGAAGATGTCTTGCCATTGCACCACATCTGACTAACTTTGTTGAAGTAATGTCTTTCCTTGTCGTAATCACTCTACGGGTTCTAGGTTGTTGTCAACCGAGGACACCGCCTAGTGAAATTATTCCACACTACATATCAAATACCCCTAGTATTTTTACTGGGAAATTCTGAACCCGGTCTAGTCATTCCTAGACTATCGGCTGCATCCTCGTCTTGCTATCTTTGACTGTGCTACCTCGTCCTTCTCTGGTGCACGAATTCTTCAGAGTGTGAGCACGACTTACGTCGAGCTTTCAACATCATGTTGCTTGTCTTGAAAGGCAACTTCGGTTCCGAGCTTTCATCCTATATATTGATCCTATAACTTGCCACTTTGTCATTCCCTTGCTTGTTGTCCTTGTTGTTTGATTGCATCCTCTTGAAACCTCCCGGCAAATGTGTCGAATCACCTTCTATATTTTGACTTCTTTCGAGATGTCAACTGTGCTCATGATGGGAAATACCATCCTTGCCTCGATGATTTTTATTATCATTGGCAACACCCTTGACTTCCCCTCATCGCGAACTTGTCCACATTATGAGTACAACTTGCTCTCCAGCTAGTGTTGTGTCTGCATTGAAGTATTACTGTCTTCTATGTCGAGAATGTTGTGGGGATTGCCCCACCTCTTAGAAATTCTCGGTATGATGATACCTCTCACCATCACCATTCTTCCTTGGTCCCCGTGTTGTTTTTAACTGGGATACCAATATGCCAACGATGCTGCTTGAGTTCTGTACTTCTAGCAACCCTATTGCTTTGAAATTAATGATCGACAGTTCATTCTTAGACTGTTGGTTATTGAATCATCACTCTAACATTTATATGGCTGCCTAAGGTCATATTTCAGGCACACCTTTCAACTAATGATTAATGGTGTATGTTTTCCTCGAGCATACAACATTATATCATTTGAATTGACAATTGTCATCTTCTTGTTCATATTATTATGGAAATCCATCCATTTGGAATTCTCGATGAATTGTCGCTGAGCCCATTAGCCACCTCCTCATCCTTTCCTTGGTTTAATGATGAACTAAGAATCTTGCAATGTCATTTCGTCGATTTGTGTTGCACCTTTTCTTCTCGAACATCCTGAGTTTGAGGTATCATGACACCAATCGGATTTGAATCTCGGTCAGATATGATGGTTGGAACAACTTTCCAGTAGTTATAATGTTGGTCCTTTGATGACCCGGTAATATGATGTCATGCCTAGCACCCCTGGCTGGAGGACCCATCATTATAATTTCTTTTGCAAGGATAGCAATTCTTCCAGGAGGAAATTGTAAGACTTATTCTATAAGTTGTTCCTGATGAATCCTTTGTGTATCTAAGTCCGACCTTTGCTTCAAGACCATGCCAATGCTATCTTGAAGCATGTCTGTGGTACTCCGGTTTTCAACAAGAGCATTTGAAGCCCAATGCTAAATGTTTCTTGGTCAGTTATCCAAACACCGTTTTATGGTTAACATCTTGATTAATCCTTACCTCTTTATCTAAATGGTTGGGGTACTTGTTCTCTTACCTGTGTGCCATGTTCTGTTGTCCATGGGAAGGATATACTCCTATTTATTGTGTGTAATCACAATATTCCTTTCCATTTGTTTGTTTAACCTTTCTTTGATCTACATATAATCTAAGTAGTAATAATTTTCTGCTTATGTAAACACCTCGGTGTACAACTCTGTCGGTAAGACCATGTTACCATGGTTGGTAACATTCTGGTAACCACCGCTGGAAGAAAACTTTGCCTACCGGTCCGCCTCGTTTCAACGAGCGAGAAAATGGTTCTCTTCGTTCCCCGTCCTTGGTTCCGACATTGATGCCGACATAGCTGACAAGCTATCCACTCACATGCCTCCATGTCGAGGCTGTGCAAGATGTCACCACCCTTCCTATTTTCAACCCACATGGTGGGCCCATAACCCACCGTTCCACAAGATCGAAACCTGACTCTCCTGTACAGCCTTGTTTCCAAAGTTATTCCTCACACTGGCTTCGTATGTAATTCACGAGCCACCTTCCTAGAGATGATCTATTCTGGTATCAAACATAATATTTATTTCATTGCTCTGAACCCCTTTCACCTTCTATTTAGGCTTCGAACGATTGTCTGCCCGTCTGAATCTTCTCGTGGTACCTTCTTACTTTGCTCTCGACATTTTCTTAAGTTCTATTCGAGAGTTACTTTTCGCCACCTTCCCTAATGTTATCTACCAGATAAGTGACCTTGTAGAGGTCCATCCTTCCAAAGTTAACCCTTGTCCCTTCATAAGTATGGTGAAGATCCGGAAGGAAGAACGACAACATCATCATGATACATCGATGTAGAGAAATGAAGACATCATCAAAAGGGATCAACCTCTTTGACAAGAGCATCCAAGACCGAGAAGATTCGTTAGAATTTTGTAACTAGGACTTTCCCCCTTACTCCACCTCTTAAATCTCGGGACGAGATTTCTTGTAGTGGAGGAGATTTGTAACACCCCGAGATTCATGCCACAATAATATCCCCTCTAATCTTGCCAAGTCATCATGTTTTTCAAGCTTAAGTGCCACTTGCTCAAAATCAAACTCAAATTCAAATTTAAATTGAAAGTCAAATTTCTATTTCTTCAAACCGTGCAACAAAAATGTTCGTTGGGTTGCATTTAATCACTAAGTAATTTTCATGTAGAAGCCAATATTATTTTACATATTAAATTACCCCCTCACTTATTTAAGTCAGCGCCCAAAACAGCCTATTTAATCCATTTGTACTTAAGTAAAATCCAAATGAAATCATCTTGCCTCCAAACATTTTGTGGCAGTGCAAATATTGTAAGATAATTGTGTGACCAGGTTTCCAAATTTTACAAAAGTTAATTGGTATTTAAAAAGACATGCAATACAATGGAAGAAGTATAAAAAAGAAAAGAAAAGCTACTGTGCACTTACCGGCCTACATGCTACAGTGAAGGCCCAGCCCATCGTGTGGCATTTCCCTTACCTCTAGCTACAGAGAGGCAGGGGATGTGCGTGGCGCACATCCACCTCGCCATGGCCGTGGATGGCCTGCACGTAGCCCCCCGACCTATAAAAGCGCCCCACGAAACCCTAGTTCGGCCTCTTCCATCCCCCCCTCTTTCCTCGTCGCCCCCTTCCCCTTCTGCTTGATTTCAAGCTCGTGAGATCCACGGTGACCGGGCTCGCGACCGTCGTTGCCGTGGCCACCGTCGACGCCGTCGCTCGAGAGTATGTCCAGGAGCAACACCATCGTCACCTTCCTTCCCTACGTCCACGGATTGGAGGCTGGTCATCAAGGATTGAGCGCATCGACCTCTTCTTCCTCATCACCGACCACTGCTCCTCGGCATCGATATGCGCTGCTCCGACCACCCCCGACCGCGCCGTATGCTCCCCCAGCTCCGCGGTGAGCGTCTCCATCGATTCCCCCACTTTCCCCCTTGTATAGTTGCCGTTTGCGCCGCCCACCACTTCCATGTGGGCTCGCGCTCGCGCTCACCGTGCCGGCCGTGCCTCGCTTGGCCGTGCGCCACCCGCGCCCTGCCTCGCCGAGGCCACACCCTGGCCGCGTCCTGCGCACCCGCTGCCCGTGCCCTCGCACGCGAGCGCCCGGGCTTGTGCATGGTCGGGCCCTGCCGCCCCTGCTGCCTTGGCCTCTCGTGCCCCGTGTGGCCACAGCCGGCCGCTGCTGCTTTCCTGGTGCTGCGTTTTGCAGCTGGTGTCGCTGCTGTGCTGCCGTCTACGATTGATGTTGCTTTTTGCTGCTGCCGTTTCTGCTCCCCGATGCTTGTAGCTGCTAGCTTTTCTAAAACTGCACTGGATAGCCCCTTAAACAACCTCAAAACAACAGCTAAACAAAGCTTAACATTGCTAAAATAAATATGTGTAGATAGTACACTTGGCAAGGCTCAAATATGTCCATTGGACCAAATCCATTTGATGCATGAATTAAATCCTATGAAAATCACAAAATGCTATCACAACATTGTGGCCGTGTGTTGTGTGCTGTGTGTGCGCGCTGCTGTATTTGTGTGTGCCGTGTGGTGTGTGTGCTCGGCTGAGCCACAGCCGGCCTTGTTTAATTAGACTAGGTTAGTATGTAGTACTAGTTCAGTCTGTAGAGCAAATGACATGTGGCCCCTCTAAATAGTTTGTTTAAACTAGAATACTTTTACACATGATACACTTACATGTGGGTCCACTGACCCTGTTGACCGGTCAATCCTTGACCTGGTCAAATAGTCAACCCAGCCCCACATGCCCCACCGTCATACACTATGGCTGGCACTACACTAGATGACAAAAGTATTGCACAATTTATTTTCGATTTAATTATAATTTCAGAAAATTGCTTAAACTTAGGAAAATCATATAAAATAAACCGTAACTCGGATGAAAAAGTTTTATATATGAAAGTTGCTCAGAACGACGAGACGAATCCGAATGCGCGGTCCGTTCGTCCGCCACACATCTCTATCATACCGAACCCGCAACTTTCCCCCTCCGTTTCATCCGCCTGAAAATGCGAAACACCAGGAATACTTTCCCGGATGTTTTTCATCCTTGCCAGTATCACCTCCTACTGCGTTAGGTCACACGTAGCACCGCGTATTTCCATGTTATGCTTTGTGATGATATTGTTTGCTCTGTTATTTATTTGTTTCCCCCTTCGTTGCTTATTTTCGGTAGACTCCGATACTGTGATAGACCCCGAGACCATTGATGCTTCGGTGTTCGACTACGACTACGCTTCCGAAGATTCCTTTCGTCTGCAGAGCTTCCAGGCAAGCCCCCCCTTTGATCACCAGATATCGCCTATTCTTCTTTCTACTGCTTGCATTAGAGTAGTGTAGCATGTTACTGTTCGGTTACTCCTATTCTGTTGCACAGCCTGTCATTGCTGCTACAACTGTTGATACCTGTATCTGCCATCCTAATGCTTAGTATAGGATGCTAATATTCCATCAGTGGCCCTTCATTCTTGTCCGTCTGCCATGCTATACCATCGGGCCGTGATCACTCGGGTGGTGATCACGGGTATATACTATATACATACTTTACATACACATGATGATGATTCGGAGATGGGGGCTGAAGGGGCAGGTGGTTCCACCCAGGTAGTGGTGGGCCTGGGTTCCCGACAGCCCCCTGATGGTTACTTTGTGGCGGGGCGACAGGGCGGGTTGCGACCACCTAGGAGACAGGTGGGCCTGGCCCTGGTCGTTGTCCGCGGTTATTTCATAATAACACGTTTAACGGGATCTTGGTATTTGATCTGAGTCTGGCCATTTGGTCTATACGCACTAACCAGCTGCGTGGGAACAGTTATGGGCACTCGACGTCGTGGTATCAGCCGAAGCCTTCTTGACGTCAACGACTTAGCGGCGCGCGCCTACTCTGGTATTACGAGAGGCTAGGTCTGCTTACCGACCGCCCTCGCAACGTGTAGGCGTGCATTGGGCGATGGGCCCAGACCCCCGTGCGCTTAGGGTTTAGACTGGCGTGCTGACCTCTCTGTTGTGCTTAGGTAGGGCTGCGACGTGTTGATCTTCCGAGGCCGGGCATGACCCTGGAAAGTTTGTCCGGCCAAATGGGATCAAGCGTGCTGGGTTATGTGGTGCACCCGTGCAGAGAAGTTAATCTATTCGAATAGCCGTGTCCCTCGGTAAAAGGACGACCCGGAGTTGTACTCTGACTTCATGACAACTAGAACTGGATACTTAATAAAACACACCCAGACAAGTTCCAGATACAACCCGGTGATTGCTTTCTCACAGGGCGACGAGGGGAGGATCACCGGGTAGGATTATGCTATACGTTGTTACTTGGTGAACTTACCATCTATTCTATTCTACTGCTGCAAGACGGAGGCTGCGAGAAGCAAGGATACTTGTTACTTTCCAGCTACTCTCATCTACTGCTGCAAGATGGAGGTGGCCAGAAGCGTAGTCTTCGATTGGGTTAGCTACCCCCCTCTTATTCCGGCATTCTGCAGTTTAGCCCACAGATATTACCCCCTTACACAGATATCATTGCATATGTAGTGTAGATCCTTGCTTGCGAGTACTTTGGATGAGTACTCATGGTTGCTTTGCTCCCCATTTCCCCCCTTTCTTCCTTTCTTCTCGGATGATGCAACCAGGTGGTGGAGTCCAGGAGCCAGATGATCCCGAGGATGTTTCTACATGGAGTTCGGCTTCGGGGAGTAGTTAGGAGGTCCCAGGCAGGAGGCCTTGCCTTTTCGATCGTTGCTATATTTGTGCTAGCCTTCTTAAGGCAAACTTGTTTAACTTATGTATGTACTCAGATATTTCTGCTTCCGCTGACTCTTGTGTTATTCGAGCATTTGTATTCGAGCCCTCGAGGCCCCTGTCTTGTAATATAAAGCTTGTATTATTTTAATTTGTGTCTAGAGTTGTGTTGTGATATCTTCCAGTGAGTCCCTGATCTTGGTCGTACACATTTGCGTGCATGATTAGTGTACGGACAAATCGGGGGCGTCACATGCGTGGGGGCAAAATCCTACCTGAACCACTAAAGATCAGGCCGACAAGGGTGCAGAAGCCAACCGCCCCAAAGGAGGCGCCTTTGCAGGTGGAGGAATCTGAACGCCAGAGCCAAGAGAAGATGAAGGCATGTGACGTCGACTACAACATCATCGCTCACCTCAAACGGATCCCCGCACTTTTGAGTGTGCGTGACGCGCTCATGATGGTGCCCAACCTTCGCGAGGCCCTTATCAAGGCGCTCCAAGCCCCGGAACTCTACGAGGTGTCCATGTGAAACACCGTCTTTGCTCCAGCCCCTTGTTCGTGAACGAGATCACGTTCGATGAGGAGGACAAGCTCATAGATGATGGTGACCACAACCGGCAATTGTATGTGGAATGTAATATTGGTGTTGCACATCTTCGCATGATCCTCATAGACCCAGGGTCTGCCGTGAACATTCTCCCTCTTCGGAGTTTGACGTGAGCAGGTTTTACGGTCGATGACTTGGAGGCTACTGACATGATGATATGCGGCTTCGATAACCAAGGGAAACCTACGCTAGGTGCCATTACATTGAAGATCCAGATGTCAACTTTTAGCTTCAAGGTGCGGTTCTTCGTCATCGAGGCGAATACCTCCTACTCCGCCCTTCTAGGAAGACCATGGATCCACAAGTACCGCGTTGTTCCATTCACCCTCCATCAATGCCTGAAGTTCCTCGACACCAGCGGCACACAAAAGCGCATCCTCGGCAACATATCTCCTTATACTATGCAGGAGTCTCACCATGCAGATGTGAAGTACTACTTCCCCGTTGTAGACAGTGACCAACAGTTGGGGCGCACAACACCTCCAGTGGATCTCTCAACCAAACCAGGTTTTGGGCTAGCAGCCGAGATGAAGGCAAGGTTCCCGACGTCAACACCAATCATGCTGAGGTCGGCTACAACAATTTCTAGACAGGCTACCACTTCTTCATCAACTTTGGTGCGTCGAGAGCCCATTTGTTTAACACTTCGAAGCTCTGTAAGTGCCCAGGAAGTCTCCAGGATGCTAATAGGCGGCAATGATGCACCACCACCCATCACGCTACAGGCACGCAACCCCCGGAAGGAAGAGCCAGCGCCCATACCAATAGCCGATAGAAGAAGAATTAAAGAGGTGGAGGAAGTCGCAAGGGGAGCTGAAGGCGTACATCCCCCGTCTCTCTATGTCTCAGTGACTTCCCCATTGGAGGTTTGAGCTATCCCCAATTAGTCGGGATCTCGAGTCCAGACCATTTTCTATAAGGTCCCGCAGGTAAAACAATATGATTTTGTATTTGAGTTTCCCCAAGCTTGCAGTGATCCAGAGGAGGTACTATCGACGATGAAGGCGGAGCCCAAGATGGTTCGCTTGTTGGAGAAGGCCGGGATCACTCTTGGGCGAAACAACAGCATGCCTCCACCACCTGCCATATGCGATGAATGGTGGGGACAAGCGGAAGACCTCATCAAGCAAAAAGGCAAAGCTCAACCAAAGTTTGGGCTTGGCTACATCAACCTCGTCACCCCCAGCGATGAGGGGAAGCTCAACTCCACACCAGCACCACGAGGACCAGAAGACAAAGGGCGACGAATGCCCGAAGGCGACTTCTACAACACCGGCATGCCTTTTGGTTTGAAGAATGCGGGTGCCACATAACAGTATGCCATGACATCTGTCCTTGGCGATCCAATGCATCATATGATGGAATGATGTACCTATGATGTCCCTGCCGATGAAGAGGAGGAGCTCGGTGTCGGAGCACGATTCAACTGCCATGCCATGTCCGTCTCATCGAGCGATGAGTCCGACACTTTGTTCGCCGTTCCTCATCAACAACACTCTGCCAACGGTGAGCCAAGTGACGCTGAGGAACTTAGCTCCATATCAGCACTACAGGAGTTGGAAGACGGAGGGCAGCCCACCATCAATGATCTCATCCAAGTCAACCTTGGAACGGAGGACGACCCACGCCCCACTTTTGTTAGCGCCACGATGACGGAAGAGGAGCGGGAGGACTACTGAAGCTTCTTGATGGAGTACCGAGACTGCTTCGCCTGGAGTTACAAGGAGATGCCAGGTTTGGACCCTCGTGTCGCCACGCATAAGTTGGCGATTGACCCACTGTTCCGTCCCATCAAGCAGTAACCACGACGGTTACGGCCAGAACTCAAAGACAATGTCATCGCGGAGGTTGACAAGTTAATCGCTGCAGGTTTCATCAAGGAGACGAAGTATCCACGATGGCTCGCCAATATTGTCCCGATGGAGAAGAAGAATGGGAAGATATGAATCTGCCAGGACTTCCGCGATCTCAATCGTGCCTGCCCAAAGGATGACTTTCCTCTCCCAATCCGAGAGATCATCATCCACTCCACCACAGGCCATGGCACACTTTCCTTCATGGACGGTTCGTCAGGCTACAACCCGATCAAGATGGATCCTGATGACGCCATCGACACCGCTTCAGGACCCCAAAGGGAAATTTCTACTACACTATCATGCCATTCGGACTAAAGAATGCTGGTGCAACTTACCAGCATGCCATGACATGTGTTCTTGGTGATTTAATCCACCATTCGGTGGAATGCTATGTTGATGACATGGTAGTCAAAACCAAGGATCGCAAGCATCATCAGGATGATCTTCGAGTTGTCTTTGAGCGGCTACGTCAACATCAACTCAAGATGAACCCGATGAAGTGTGCCTTTGATGTTCAGTTAGGCCTCTTCCTCGGCTTTGTTGTTCATCACCAAGGCATAGAGATCGAGCCTAATAAGATCAAGGCCATCCTCGACATGCCGCCGCCTCATGATCTTAAGGAGTTGAGGTCATTGCAAGGGAATCTAGCGTACATCCGGCGCTTCATCTCCAACCTCTCCGGATGCATCCATCCCTTCTCGAGTCTCATGAAGAAAGGAGCTCCATTCGTGTGGGATGAATGATGCCAACGCGGATTCGATGAAATCAAAAGGTACCATTTTGATCCACCTGTCTTGGCAGCTCCCGTAAAGGGGCGCCCACTCATCCTATACATTCCAACACAGCCTACTTCGATAGGCGCTTTGTTCGCCCAAAACAATGATGAGGGGAAGGAGGTGGCGTGTTAGTACTTGAGCCGCACCATGGTGGGGGCTGAGCAAAACTACTCTTCAATAGAGAAGTTGTGCTTGGCCCTAATCTTTGCTTTGATGAACCTCAGGCACTACACGTTGAAGCATGAAGTCCAGCTCGTCGCAAGGGCGGACCCCGTGAGGTACGTTTTAAGTAAGCGCGCGCTCATGGGGTGACTTGGAAAATGGGCACTTATCATGATGGAGTTTGACATCACCTTTGTGCCTCAAAAAGCAATCAAGGGTCAAGCCTTGGCGGAGTTTCTCGCAACGCACCCAATTCCAGACGATTCACCTTTTGTCACGGACGTTCCTGATGAGGAGGTTTTTAACGTCAACCTCGATGCGTCGTGGGAGCTCTACTTTGACGGTGCTTCCCGCATGGACGTCCACCCCGACGGTACCCCAAGGCGAAGAGCCGGTGCAGGTTTAGTGTTCAAGAAGCCACAAGGAGGGGTGGTGTATCACTCATTCTCCCTCCTCAAGGAAGAATGCTCCAACAACGAAGCAGAGTACGAAGCGCTCATCTTCGGCCTCCTCTTGGCACTCTCCATGGAGGTTCGTTCTTTGCAGGCTTACGGAGACTCTCAACTCATCATCCGTCAAGTCAGTGACATCTATGAATTTCACAAGCCTAAACTGTTGTCGTACTATTCTGCGGCCCGTAATCTAATGGGAAATTTTCAACATGTTGAAGTGCTTCATGTCCCACGAAGTAGGAATGCACCTGCTGATGCCTTAGAGAAACTAGCAGCGGCATTGGTGCTTCCAGATAATAAGACAATGCAGGTGAACGTGGAAGAAAGGTGGCTACTCCCGACTGTCTTGGAGCTCATCCCGGCGGAGTACGAAGTCAATACCGTCATGACAAATGCCGTAGAGGAGGGCAAGTGGCTGCAACCATTCCTCGACTACTTCAAGCATGGGAGCCTCCACGACGACCCTGTCACGAGGTGCCAACTACAACGACGTCTTCCTTTCTACCTTTTTGAAGCAGGTGTCCTATATAGGCGTTCGCATGGGCAGGAGGTCCTACTTTGATGCGTTAACCGAAGTGAAGCTGACAAGATACTACAGGTGATGCATCATGGAGTCTGTGGCGGGCACCAAGGAGGGGCCAAGATGTATCATAGTATACGTCTAGCAGGATACTACTGGCCCGGCATTATGGCAGACTGCCTTCAGGTGGCTTGATCGGGCCAGAATTGTCAAGTTCATGGTGATTTCAAGCACAGGCCACCGGTCCCTCTTCACCCTACCATTCCCTCTTGGCCATTCGATGCCTGGGGAATTGACATCGCCGGCCCTATCAACCCTCCATCTTCCAGGGGGCACCGCTTCATCCTTGCCGCGATGGACTACTTCTCGAAGTGGGCGGAAGTTGTTCCGTTACGGGAGGTGAAGAGTGACAACGTCATCAACTTCCTAGAGCGAAACATCATATATCTCTTTGGGATACCTCATCGGATCACCTTCGACAACGGCAAGGCCTTCAAGTCAAACAAGATGTACAGGTTCACAGAGAAGTACAAGATCAAGTGGAACTACTCCAACAGCTACTACCCTCAAGCTAACGGTGCGATCGAGGCTTTCAACAAGACACTCGGCAAGATACTCAAGAAGACGGTGACAAGGAATCAGAGAGACTGGCATGATCGTCTCTTCGAGTCCTTATGGGCGTACTGTGTCACAGTCCGTACCCCAACATAGGCGACTCCGTTTTCTCTCGTTTACGGGAGTGAGGCAGTCCTACCACTTGAGGTCCAGCTACCCTCTTTGAGGGTGGCTATCCAAGATGAATTCACCCACAATGAACAGGTACAGCTGCGGTTTCATGAGCTCGACGCCCTTGAAGAGGGGCGACTTAATGCTCTACAGAACCTGGAGCTTTACCGCCAGAATATTGTGAGAGCTTACGACAAGCTCGTCAAGCAATGCGTCTTCCAAAAAGGCGAGTTGGTTCTTGTGCTCAGGCGACCCATCGTCGTGACGCAAAAGACGAAGGGCAAGTTTGAGCCAAAGTGGGAAGGGCCATACGTCATCGAGCAAGTCTACGACGGGGGAGCATATGTGACACCCCGAGACCGGTGCGCCAGGTGTCAACCAGTTATTCGTCATCGTTGCCATGTCATTTGCTTGCGTGTTGCACTTTGCCTTGTTGTCATGTGCATTTCATCAGCATGTTTTCAAAACTTGCATTCGTTCGGGTTCCCCAGTTCTCTCTGTTGCCCGTTCTGAGCCCAGACACACTCGCACGCGCCCGCGGCACCTTCGAATATTTATTTTATAAGTGGCCCGAAAATGTTCTCGGAATGGGTTGAAACTTGGCGTGTGGTCTTATTATAGCGTAGGTAGACCGCCTGTCAAATTTCGTCGCATTCGGACTTCATTTCATAGCCCAACCGTTAAACTTATAGCGGCACTATAGCCGGATAAACGTCAGACGTTTCAGTGCTCTGAGACCTGTTGCCGGGCTGCCATCTCTCTCTCTCTCTCTCTTCTCAGCCTCACATTCTACACAGCCCAGTTTTACCCCCTCGACTGCACGCCCGAAACTTCCCCGGACCCGAACCGGTCTCTCGTTACCGATGGGTCCGGATCATCCCCAAACATCCCTAAAACATCTCCTTTTTTCTTATTTGGATTCCTACCTATTTGTTTCAGACCGTCCGAATACGATCGGAGGGACCAGATGAACCTAAGTCTAAGCCATTTGCTATTTAATCAGACAAACCCTAAAACCTAGGTAGTCTGTCCCATCCATTCCGTGCCCACCGCCGCCACTTCTCCTGTCCTCGGGATCTTTCCCCGATCCAGACAGCCGGTCCCCTCCCTCATAATTTTTTCAGCGCTGGCCAATCCCCACGTAAATTGAACCCAACCAGCAGCATCGCTCGATCGCCCTCATCCTGTGCTTCACGGTCCTGCCCGATCCCCCATCTGAGCCCTGCCTTCGCCATGGATCCGCGCCCGTGGAGCCAAGGCGACCAAGCCGCTGTCACCCTGGCCTCATCCTCGTCGCCACCTCGAGCTCGCCTGGGTGTCGCTCCAGCCAGGGCGCCAAGGCCCAGCTCGCCAGGCCTCGCGCGACCCTCTGCTTCGCCCTGTCGCCGCGCCTACTTCTTCCTGTCGCCGTAACCTGCAGGAGCGAGGGCCACCTACTCCTTCAGTTCGTCGTTGAAGATCGCGTCTGGCTCCATTCTGGACCGGATCTCCTCGGCACCGGCAAGAACCAGCCAACCCCAACCTCCCCTAGTCAACTCTGGTCGGCTCCCACAGATCCCGTCGCCGGGGCCCAAGTTCTCCGCCGGTGCCGAGCTGATGCTGCTCTATTTCCTGAAGCTCGCGTCGATCCCGTTAAGCGGGGAGTCGCCCCAACCGCTCCCCTCCGGATCGGCCCGACCTGGTGCAAGCGAGGACGAGCGCAAGGCCCAGCTCGCGTCGCCTCGGGCCCCTCCACCCGCGTTGGCCGCGCCCGTCGCCTGAGTGGGCTGCAGCCGGTGGTGAGGCCCAGCTCCGCTCCACCGACAGGCCAAGAGGCCCGAGGTGAGCAGCCCAGCGCCCTTCTTCTTTTTTTCTTTTCCCTCTCCTATTGTGCAGCCCAGTCCCAGTTTCGGCCCGATCTATTTTTTCCTGCTCTGGACGATTTTCCTAATTATCCAGTGTTTTACAGTTTTGCAGTAAAGTCCCTCTACTTCATGCATTTAGTAACTCACAAACAGTGCATCATATGTAAAAACTTTATAAATGAAAAATGCTTAGAATTTTGTTTAGATTCATAATATGCCACTTTCACCCCTGTTAAAAATGTTTAACTTGCTGTTTTCATTAATTTGTGTAAATAACTTGCTAAAATGGTTTATTTCATAACTAAATAACCATAGCTCGGTTTTTAATAAACTTTATATGTAAATGGGGTGGAAAATGTGTAGAATAACATGGTGCATTTACTTTTGCTGTTTAATAACTTTAAAATATGTTTTAGGCAGAACAGTACCAAATTCATAATATGAACATTGGGTTTTTCCGGAATTGTTATATATTGTTTGCGGCCCCATTTAAATTGCCTAGATAGATAGTTTACTTATGCTTCACCTCTTGCCATGTTAACCAACATTTAATCTTGTCTTGTAAATAAACGAGAGTCAACTAAATATATAAAATGTGGTGTTCGTCAATATGCAACTCGTTGCATATTGAGCTCCACTTAACTTGTAGTTTTGTTTGTGCTTCCTACCTTGCCATGTATTGCTTCCTGTATAGACTTGTCTTGCATCATACCTTGCCATGTATTGCATCTCATGTAGATTTGTGTTGTTGTTGTGTGCTTCCTACCTTGCCATGTATTGCTTCCTGTATAGACTTGTCTTGCATCATACCTTGCCATGTATTGCATCATATGTAGATTTGTGTTGTTCTTGTGTGCTTCCTACCTTGCCATGTATTGCATCATATATAGACTTGTTGTGCATCATATGCAGACTTGTCTTGCATCCTACTTGGTTGAGCATATGGCCATGTTCCTTATGTTGTTTTTCTGTCCTTCCTACCTTGCCATGTTTTGCTTCCTGTATAGACTTGTGGTGCATCCTATATAGAACTGTCTTGCATCATACTTGGATGTGCATCGTATGCCATGTTTATGCTTGCGTGTTTACCGGGTTGCTTGTTTCTTTCCGGTTTGCTTCCCTCGTTATCTTCGGGTTCGTTCCGGAGTTGTGAGTATTGTTCGACTACTTCTGGACCCGTTCTTCTCCCTTGCGGAATCCCAGGCAAGATGACCATACCCTTGGATACCTTTACTATCATTGACTTTGCTTAGTTGTCTCGATGCTATCGTTATATGTCGCGCTACCCATCTTATTGTCAGCCCCTCTCCTTGTTGCCACGAAACCTCTAACCTTTGACACCTTCCCAGCAAAAACCATTGTTTGGCTATGTTACCCGCTTGCTCAGCCCCTCTTATAGCGTTGTTAGTTGCAGGTGAAGATGAAGATCGTTCCAGGTGGGAACTTGTTGTTGGAATATCACAATATCTTTTATTATTATTAACACACCTATATACTGGGCATGGGTGGAAGGCTTGGCCTTTTGCTCGGTGTTTTGTTCCACTCATGCCACCTTAGGCACCAATAAACCAGCATTATGTTCCTTGATTTTGCGTTCCTTACACAGTTGGGTATATGGGGACCCCTTGACACTTCGTCTTTGAATAAAACTCCTTCAGCAAGGCCCAACATTGGTTTTTAATTTGCTCATAATAACAACTTAATTAATTAATTAATTGCATAGGGGGTCATGTCCCCGGGTTCTTAATTCTACATAACAGGGGGGGCCAGTGCTGATGGTGTTGGTCCCAAACGGGCGGACTGCGGGGCCACCACGGGGAAACTCGAGGATTGGCTCCCGTAGGATGTCCCATCCGGTCGTGGCCCGAGACGAGATACGCGCGGCTACTATCAAGGTGTCGGCACGCCGGGAGGTCTTGCTGGACTTGTTTTACCATTGTCGAAATGTCTTGTGCACCGGGATGCCGAGCCTGATCGGATTTCCCTAAGATAAGGGGTGATGATATTATATTTATCACTTCAGCTGATCGTGAGAGCTTGTGATGGGCTAAGTTGGGACACCCCTGCAGGGTTATGATCTTTCGAAAGCCGTGCCCACGGTTATGTGGCAGATTGGAATTTGTTAATGTCCGGTTGTAGAAAACTTGACAGAGGATCCGAGATAAAACACACAACTGTGTGAGTAACCGTGACAGTCTCTTTTCACTTTGAGAAGAGAACACGGTGGGGTTATGTTTGACTCGTAGGTAGTTCAGGATCTTTAGCGATCATTACTAGTTTGCGACCGTTTGCATAGATGCTCATCTTATTCTTGTACTCGTAAGTTAGCCACCATATATATTGCTTAGCCGCTGCTGCAACCTCACCACTTTACCTCTTCCTACCCATTTGAGCTTTGATAGTCTTGTTACCCATGGTTATGGGATTGCTGAGTCCTCGTGGCTCACAGATACTACCACAACAGTTGCAGGTGCAGGTTTCTGATGTCTTGACGTGAGAGCGTTGTTCTTTTGTTGGAGTTCCTCTTCTCCAGTCTTGGGTTAGGTTCCGGGACGGCAGCCTGGGATAGCAGATGGATGTCGTTGTTCTTTTCATGTTTGTATTTGTAGTCGGATACTTTGTATTTGATGTTGTTGTATTCATGTGACAGTTATGTATTATTATTGTATCCCCATGTATGTATGTAATGGTACGATGTAATGATATCCATCTTTCTAAGCGCCCGAAATGCGGTTGTGCCCCAATCACGTAAGTGTCACGTGATCGGGATAGAATCGCATCTTGGGCCTGACAAGTTGGTATTCAGAGCCTTCTCCGACCTAGAAGCCCCCACTGATTGATTGAATCGTTGACGGTTGAGTCTAGGCACACACTTGAAAATGTTTTGAGTCCTATATATATATCGGAGAGTAGTATTTCTTTTGCTCCTCATCCCTTTTCACTCTAGTGAGGACTCCTGACGATTACTTATCTCTTCTACTCTCAAAACTTCACCAAATTTTTTTTTAGGATCACGCGAGTATTGTTTGGATTGTTCCGATGTCTTTGTGACGAGAACATTGTTCTCGATGCCTCCTGTCACTTAGGGGTTGTGGCAGTGTCCCGGGGAGTTGAGCTCCGAGGTGTTGTCGTCACAAATATATCGCAGCAGTTCTGGAATACTTAAGATGGCCGACATCGAAAACTCTCCTATGCGGTTAGTGGCAAGATCACCCCGACGTCACCCAGTACTGGGGAGGTAGTTCGGGAGTATTGCCATAGCTTGTATAGTAGATGCGTTTCGAAGGTCCGAGGTAAACGGTTTCCGGAAATAACTGGTTATGTGTTGAAGGATGGATACAGCTGGATGTAGGATTAGAGTTGAGTGCGTGATGCTTCCCCTGTATCCCCAACACCTGATTGCATAACTGGAAACTTTCGGAAATTAATAGGTGGGTTCATCCAGTAGGTCGTAGGCATTCTTCCAACGAATGCATGATATGGAGTTCGGGGTTCAACATTGAGTGAAGTGGTTTTATGGGCGTTGTTCCAATTGGGAGTTGCATCTTAAAGGGTCCTTGGCTATGTTGATCCGGGGATTGCAAAACCCTTTTGTAACACGTTCCATAAGCTTGCAGCACGAATATGTCGAATGAAGCTTCTGTTTTGCATTTGTTCTATCTGCTCCTTGTTGTTTTTATTTACCTTTTGTTCTCCCAAGTGGCTTCTCGACAAGTTGATGTACCTGCGGAATTCATTCGTTCAATTCTCTGTTCGGATGATATTGTGAAGATTATGTTGCAACATATCTATCCTTTGTTTTGTTTTGATTCTGGTATTCGAGTTGCTTCGATGTCAAATGTTGATTCCATACCTTTCCTAAGCGGTTGTCTCATATTTCTATGAGAGTGCTAGTCCTTCTTAATCATCAAGATGGTCATGTTAAATTCTTTTTCAACCGGTGTCCATTTTGTTCGTCTCAAGTTGTCTTTGTTTTACCCACCCTCCCACCCTTCTTCTTCTCGGAGCCAGAAATTCTTAAATGAAATATCCATTTTATTAATGTGATGTTTCTTCATTCGTTTCGTTCAATTTCATTATCCGGTGATTTCTCAAGAAGACGCTCAAGAAACTTCAAGTTCATCATTCTTTTGTTCTCAAATTCTGCCGGTGGATGTAATTCAAGCTTGGTGTTAATCATATCTGTTCCTCTAGTTTCACATGTTTTCCGTGTTGGAATTTCTTATCCAAGGCTCTCTTATTTCTTCACATCTCTTTTTTCATATCCGAAGTGTTCAAGATATCTCAAAATATTCGCGTTTCCATTCTTAATCCGTTCAAGCTATTTTGAGGATTGTCATCTTATTCAAGACATGTAATTCAACCGGTGCAATACCTCTTAAGCAATCTTTTTCAACGGTGATTTCTTTTGAGAGGGCCCTAACCCACAGGTCTTTCCCAGGGTCTTACCTGACTCTTCTAATTTTCCGGAGACATGTAATTCAACCGGTGCAATACCTCTTAAGCAATCTTTTTCAACGGTGATTTCTTTTGAGAGGGCCCTAACCCACAGGTCTTTCCCAGGGTCTTACCTGACTCTTCTAATTTTCCGGAGTGTTCCAAAATTATTTTTCAAGTGTGACGTAAGTATGGATTCCATCAGTCATATGCCTTCTTCAAGATAACTTTAATTCTTTTCATCATTGGTTCAACCTTTCTTCTTTTCACTCTTCCGGAATATTTCATGAATTAATTCTATTGTGTTCCTCTGAAGGCCATCATTTCATAAGATTTCTTCGTTCTCAGTTTTCAACTTCGTCCTCCAAATACTCTTCATTGATGCCTCTTCGTTCGTCCCCATATATTTCCGGTGCTTCGTTCAATTTTTCTTTAATCCGTCCGCGATCTCTTCATTCTCGTCATGTTAAATCTCCTCAAGTGCTTTATTCTTCCCGGCGATTCATTCTCTTGTGTTCACGCAATTTCAATTTTTACGGTGGCTTCTCCTCTTGCATCGTTCAATTTCATTCCTTACGGTGGTTCATTTTTTCTTCACTCGGCTTAATTCCTTACGGTGGTTCGCTCCTTTCTCTTCATTCGGCTTTAATTTTTATGATGATTCGCTCAAGAGTTATTTTCCGGTGCTATTATATCAATTCATTCTTCTTCCAATTCTATCGGTGTTTCATGAAGATTCTCGCAAGTTCGCGATATATCCCTTTTTATTCAATTTCATCGAGAATAAGTGATATGCAAATCCATTGCTTCTCATCAATTTAATCGGTGGAGGATACGCATAACATAATTCTTATTATTTCTTCAAGTTCATTTAATCCTTCCCTTCGGAGTTTATTCTCGATGAATAAATTCTAGTTCCAAGTGCTTAATCTTTCCTCCCCGGAGTTCAAAGTTTTCTCGATTATCTCGTCGGAACCCCGTCTAATCATCGCAAGGCTTTATTCTTATTCTTGAATCCTTCACTTCTATATCATCATCTTTTCGTTATCGGAGTCCCTCATGGTGGTTCTTCACGATCAAATTCATTCTTCAAATATTCATCTAATTCTTATGGAGCACCTCAAGCATTCTTATTCTTTTGTCTCTCGAGTGCAAAGAATTCTCCGTATTCTCTTGAAGTGGAGTTTTGCAATTCTTCATTCGCGGATAATCCTTCTTTTTGTTGCGGCGGTAATTCACCTTAAGCTTTGAGATGTTTTTCTTAGGTCCACAAAAAGCCTATTCTTTTGTTGTTGATTTCTCAACAACTCCGTTCAAGCATTATTTTCAAGATGCTCTTCGGAATTCAGTCGCGATAGAAGTTGCCATCTTCTTATCCGTTCTTCTCATTCCATTCTTTAATTCTTCCGGAGGTTTTTCTTATTCATCCCGTTATGGACCTTCCATCTTCTCAAGTTCTTGTCCTATTCCATCCATGTATTCAACCGGTGTGCTATTTCTTTCAGTTTGACCCGGAGTGCTGCCCGAATTCCTTCGTTCCAATTTCTTTTCCATCTCTTTTAACCGGAGTGGTTTCGAATTCATTCTTGTTCCTTCAGCTCTTGTTTCGTGCCTTCCAACCTAATTGGTTCTCATGTGTTTCTTGTTCCTCTTTTGTAATGGAGCTTCCCTTTCTCGTTCATCTCCATTATATTCTTTCTTTCGAAGTTGTTCATCCTCTCAAGGTTCTTTTCTTTCACTCTTTTGTCCTCGAAGAACTTTGTTCTTCCTTTTCCCTTCCGCCTCGTTCCTAAGATCTCGGGACGAGATCTCTTGTTAGTAGGGGAGTGTTGTGACACCCCGAGACCGGCGAGCCAGGTGTCAGCCAGTTATTCGTCATCGTTGCCATGTCATTTGCTTGCATGTTGCACTTTGCCTTGTCATCATGTGCATTTCATCAGCATGTTTTCAAAACATGCATTCGTTCGGGTTCCCCAGTTCTCTCTGTTGCCCGTTCTGAGCCCAGACACACTCGCACGCGCCCGCGGCACCTCCGAATATTTTTTTTGATAAGTGGCCCGAAAATGTTCTCGGAATGGGTTGAAACTTGGCGTGCGGTCTTGTTATAGCGTAGGTAGACCGCCTGTCAAATTTCGTCGCATTCGGACTTCGTTTGATAGCCCAACCGTTAACCTTATAGTGGCACTATAGCCGGATAAACGTCGGACGTTTCAGTGCTCTGAGACCTGTTGCCGGGCTGCCATCTCTCTCTCTCTCTCTCTTCTCAGCCTCACATTCTACACAGCCCAGTTTTACCCCCTCGACTGCACGCCCGAAACTTCCCCGGACCCGAACCGGTCTCTCGTTACCGATGGGTCCGGATCATCCCCAAACATCCCTAAAACATCTCCTTTTTTCTTATTTGGATTCCTACCTATTTGTTTCGGACCGTCCGATTACGATCGAAGGGACCAGATGAACCTAAGTCTAACCCACTTGCTATTTAATCAGACAAACCCTAAAACCTAGGTAGTCTGTCCCATCCATTCCGTGCCCACCGCCGCCACTTCTCCTGTCCTCGGGATCTTTCCCCGATCCAGACAGCCAGTCCCCTCCCTCATAATTTTTTCAGCGCTGGCCAATCCACACGGAAATTGAACCCAACCAGCAGCATCGCTCGATCGCCCTCATCATGTGCTTCACGGTCCTGCCCGATACCCCATCTGAGCCCTGCCTTCGCCATGGATCCGCGCCCGTGGAGCCGAGGCGACCAAGCCGCCGTCACCCTGGCCTCCTCCTCGTCGCCACCTCGAGCTCGCCTGGGCTTCGCTCCAGCCAGGGCGCCAAGGCCCAGCTCGCCAGGCCTCGCGCGACCCTCTGCTTCGCCCTGTCGCCGCGCCTGCTTTTTCCTGTCGCCGTAACCTGCAGGAGCGAGGGCCACCGCCTCCTTCAGTTCGTCGTTGAAGATCGCGTCTGGCTCCATTCTGGACTGGATCTCCTCGGCTCCGGCAAGAACCAGCCAACCCCGACCTCCCCTAGTCAACTCTGGTCGGCTCCCGCAGATCCCGTCGGCGGGGCCCAAGTTCTCCGTCGGTGCCGAGCTGATGTTGCTCTATTTCCTGAAGCTCGCGTCGATCGCACCCGTTAAGCGGGCAGCCGCCCGAACCGCTCCCCTCCGGACCGACCCGACCTAGTGCAAGCGAGGACGAGCGCAAGGCCCAGCTCGCGTCGCCTCGGGCCCCTCCACCCGCGTTGGCCGCGCCCGTCGCCTGAGTGGGCTGCAGCCGGCGCTGAGGCCCAGCTCCGCTCCACCGACAGGCCAAGAGGCCCGAGGTGAGCAGCCCAGCGCCCTTCTTCTTTTTTTCTTTTCCCTCTCCTATTGTGCAGCCCAGTCCCAGTTTCGGCCCGATCTATTTTTTTTTCCTGCTCTGGACGATTCTCCTAATTATCCAGTGTTTTACAGTTTTGCAGTAAAGTCCCTCTACTTCATGCATTTAGTAACTCACAAACAGTGCATCATATGTAAAAACTTTATATATGAAAAATGCTTAGAATTTTTTGTAGATTCATAATATGCCACTTTCACCCCTGTTAAAAATGTTTAACTTGCTGTTTTCATTAATTTGTGTAAATAACTTGCTAAAATGGTTAATTTCATAACTAAATAACCGTAGCTTGGTTTTTAATAAACTTTATATGTAAATGGGGTGGAAAAATGTGTAGAATAACATGGTGCATTTACTTTTGCTGTTTAATAACTTTAAAATATGTTTTAGGCAGAACAGTACCAAATTCATAATATGAACATGGGGTTTTTTCCGGAATTGTTATATATTGTTTGCGGCCCCATTTAAATTGCCTAGATAGATAGTTTCCTTATGCTTCACCTCTTTCCATGTTAACCAACATTTAATCTTGTCTTGTAAATAAACGAGAGTCAACTAAATATATAAAATTTGGTGTTTCGTCAATATGCAACTCGTTGCATATTGAGCTCCACTTAACTTGTAGTTTTGTTTGTGCTTCCTACCTTGCCATGTATTGCTTCCTGTATAGACTTGTCTTGCATCATACCTTGCCATGTATTGCATCATATGTAGATTTGTGTTGTTCTTGTGTGCTTCCTACCTTGCCATTTATTGCTTCCTGTATAGACTTGTCTTGCATCATACCTTGCCATGTATTGCATCATATGTAGATTTGTGTTGTTCTTGTGTGCTTCCTACCTTGCCATGTATTGCATCATATATAGACTTGTTGTGCATCATATGTAGACTTGTCTTGCATCCTACTTGGTTGAGCATATTGTCATGTAGCTTGTGTTGTTTTTCTGTGCTTCCTACTTGCCATGTTTTGCTTCCTGTATAGACTTGTGGTGCATCCTATATAGAACTGTCTTGCATCATACTTGGATGTGCATCGTATGCCATGTTTATGCTTGTGTGTTTACCGGGTTGCTTGTTTCTTTCCGGTTTGCTTCCCTCGTTAGCTTCAGGTTCGTTCCAGAGTTGTGAGGATTGTTCGACTACTTCTGGACCCGTTCTTCTCCCGTGCGGAATCCCAGGCAAGATGACCGTACCCTTGGATACCTTTACTATCATTGCCTTTGCTTAGTTGTCTCGATGCTATCGTTATATGTCGCGCTACCCATCTTATTGTCAGCCCCTCTCCTTGTTGCCATGAAACCTCTAACCTTTGACATCTTCCCAGCAAAAACCATTGTTTGGCTATGTTACCCGCTTGCTCAGCCCCTCTTATAGCGTTGTTAGTTGCAGGTGAAGATGAAGATCGTTCCAGGTGAGAACTTGTTGTTGGAATATCACAATATCTATTATTATTATTAACACACCTATATACTGGGCATGGGTGGAAGGCTTGGCCTTTTGCTCGGTGTTTTGTTCCACTCATGCCACCTTAGGCACCGTTAAACCGGCATTATGTTTCTTTTTTTGCGTTCCTTACACGGTTGGGTATATGGGGACCCCTTGACACTTCGTCTTTGAATAAAACTCCTCCAGCAAGGCCCAACATTGGTTTTTAATTTGCTCATAATAACAACTTAATTACTTAATTAATTGCATAGGGGGTCATGTCCCCGGGTTCTTAATTCTACATAACAGGGGGGCCAGTGCTGATGGTGTTGGTCCCAAACGGGCGGACTGCAGGGCCACCACGGGGAAACTCGAGAATTGGCTCCCGTAGGATGTCCCATCCGGTCGTGGCCTGAGACGAGATACAGGCGGCTACTATCAGGGTGTCGGCACGCCGGGAGGTCTTGCTGGACTTGTTTTACCATTGTCGAAATGTCTTGTGCACCGGGATGCCGAGCCTGATCGGATTTCCCTAAGATAAGGGGTGATGATATTATATTTATCACTTCAGCTGATCGTGAGAGCTTGTGATGGGCTAAGTTGGGACACCCCTGCAGGGTTATGATCTTTCGAAAGTCGTGCCCGTGGTTATGTGGCAGATTGGAATTTGTTAATGTCCGGTTGTAAAAAACTTGACAGAGGATCCGAGATAAAACACACAAATGTGTGAGTAACCGTGACTGTCTCTTTTCACTTTGAGAAGAGAACACGGTGGGGTTATGTTTGACTCGTAGGTAGTTCAGGATCTTTAGCGATCATTACTAGTTTGCGACCGTTTGTGTAGATGCTCATCTTATTCTTGTACTCGTAAGTTAGCCACCATATATATTGCTTAGCCGCTGCTGCAACCTCACCACTTTACATCTTCCTACCCATTTGAGCTTTGATAGTCTTGTTACCCATGGTTATGGGATTGCTGAGTCCTCGTGGCTCACAGATACTACCACAACAATTGCAGGTGCAGGTTTCCGATGTCTTGACGTGAGAGCATTGTTCTTTTGTTGGAGTTCCTCTTCTTCAGTCTTGGGTTAGGTTCCGGGTCGGTAGCCTGGGATAGCAGATGGATGTCGTTGTTCTTTTCATGTTTGTATCCGTAGTCGGATACTTTGTATTTGATGTTGTTGTATTCATATGACTTGTATGTATTATTATTATATCCCCATGTATGTATGTAATGGTACGATGTAATGATATCCATCTTGCTAAGCGCCCGAAATGCGGTTGTGCCCCAATCACGTAAGTGTCACGTGATCGGGATAGAATCGCATCTTGGGCCTGACAGCATACTAGCTCGTCGATTCTCGGGGAATCCGACGAATGCCCCCAATCAAGGGAAGGTTCCTAAAAAACTATTTTTCTTAAAATTTTGCCTGTTTTGTTGTCTTTTGGATTTTCATTGGGGAAACTTTTTCTGTGGGCTTTTGATCCACGATGCATTCTCCTTAGCATTTCATGGATATATCTAGTTTTCCGCAATTTTGACGGACTATGTCCAACAAAAAAATGGCTTTCCCCTATCGCACTATGCTATTGATTGAAGTTTCAGCTACCCTAGGACTTGTTGGAGGGCAGCACAATGTGTCGATTTGCAGGTGAATCGGCTTCTACACCCACAATGCACGACACATACCAGGTGTATGCTTCCGGAGGCAGCGGAGATGATTACTTGGGCACTTCTGAGTATTGAGACCCCGCGCTCTTTATGTTTCCCGGCATGCCTCGTGTTCACAGAGGCTCGCACTCCAGGGAAGACTATAGGAAAATATCATGGAGGTCTGCCTGACCCGACACAAGATGGTTTGGTGCATAGTCACATGGCAACCCTGGGGTGCGCCAGCAGAAGCCCCAGATAAAGTGCTAGAGGGTTTTTCCTGGTCCACAGAGGTGAGCAGTTCTCTTCCAAGTTCCTAAGGTGGGTCCCCAAGAAATCCCGGAAGAAGAATCGTCAAGAAGTTCGAGCCGAATATCAAAACAAGTCCATGAAGTCCGCAACAAATCAATCATCTGCGTGAGCAATCAAGATGAAATTCTGAAAGTCCAAGAAGCAAATTCAAGAAAGCAAATTCCAACAGTCCAAGAAGCAATCAAGCGGTCCCAAGCAGTAAGGAACCCACTGGAAGGAAGGCGGGAGGTAGCTGTTCACCACCCCACAATATGCAGGAAGAAAAAATCGCCAAGCCGTTGTCCCAAAACCATTTACACTAAACTTATCACACCCAACTCTCTGGGTTCATGGGGCATGTGCAGGGGGCATGTTGAGCTGTGGGGGTCCTCGGTATGATGATGGGCTAGAGTATGAATTTCCGTTGCCTCTCGAAAGCATCCCGAAACACGGCGTCTTTATACACGTACACCGAAGCTTATTTAAGTTGTTGAGTTACAATCGTCAAGGTCTTTCGACGGTTCCCAATGACAAGTCCTTCGGTAGCCTTCTCGGATATCATGCCTATAGCTGGTGTATAACGGGAAAGCCAACATTTTAAAGCCCACAAACATCTTTTTCCCTCTTTTTGTCGCCTGTTTTCGTTTGGTGTTCCTAGTTGTGCTCCTCCAACATTCTTTGCAGCCATGGAGAGACACTCCCTGTCATCGTCGATGGCATTCAGACGACAACCACTACATCAAACCATGTCATGGGTGTTTGGGTGCAGGAATACCCATGCGTCCATGACAACGCCGACGACACCCCAACAACCAAAGGTCTACACCGACAGGCACAATGGGCGCCAGAAGGCAACACCTGCGCTCATGAAGCTGGTGCCGACATATCTCCGTGGCCTCGTCTCCAACAACAATGAACCATGGGGGCGACATCAACCCCCCGAATCATCTATAAGGTCGATGGCGTCCAGACGTACCACTAGAATTGTCACGCTATGAATGATGTGGCGATTCACTCAAGGAAGGGGAGCTATCGACGGTGTACCAATGCCTCGCCTACATCGACACAAGGGGATCATGGGAGCAGTGCAACACGCCAATGCGACCAACGTGAATCTGTGAAACCCTCCAATCAAGTCGGCTGGCACTGTAGCAGCTAGACAGTCGCGGCGAGATTGGTAAATTTTTGTTTATTTTTGTTTTTGTTGTCAGGACAAGGCATGATGTTTCACCATGTAATGAAGACGGAATTGGGTCGCCTCGTTGGTTGGCATCGTGCTTGTTATACGATTGAACGAGCTCCCTAAAGAACACGAGTGTGGATGGACATGCCTGCACTAGACCGCGTCGTTATCTGGATACAACATTTATCTTCACGAGGGCATTCATAGTCGCCGACCCCCTGGGTGATGCGCCCTTCGGCCGCACACAAGTTGGTGTGCCGAAACAATCCAAGAGCGAGGTGTGTTAACCAAACAAAGCTCGATCAGCTTCGCGCTCCAACTTTATTTGGTGAGGGGGCATTTGTTCGACGAGATTTTGTACAAGAAATAGTATGAAAATAATATATCGTAATTTTCACTTATATCAATAAGTTAAATAAATCAATGGAGCAAGGAGTGCCCATAAGTGTATATGGTTATGTTAGTTATGTCATGCACAAATTAAAAAAAATGCACATACGCATACTGCACACCCTTTGAGTTGATGGATTATTATACATGGATAACTGCACGTGCATGGATTGCACCAGATCACGTATCAATTGCATGCAAGGATAAGTACTCCTATCTACGGCTGGCCGGCAAGCGTGGATATACGTACCCGAATACCCGAAATACTAGCTAACCACATATGCATGTTATGTACTTTTCGTTCGTATATACAGGGACAATCAGCAAACTACAAATTTTGGAAATAAAACTCCAACGCAGGAGCCCAACAGCAGCCTCGTAACCAGCAAACACATTGGATGGTTTTCTTCCTTTTATTATGCAGATCAAGGAAGGAATTACGAGAGGAAATAAAAGGTAACTAAATATGTTTAAGGTATACTACCTCCTTTCCGGTTTATAAGGCTTGCGCGTATCCCTAGGTCTATAATTTGACAAACATAAAATGAGTTGTATAGTCTAAAAATTACACCATTAGAAAGTAGAAGATTTGAAGTTTCTAATGATATATTTTATGTGACAGATAACTTGTATTACGTTGGTTTATTTGTCAACCTAGATATACGCGCAAGCCCTATAAACCGAAAAGGAGGTAGTATTTGTTTTGCAGGCTTGCACGGCAAGAAGAGAACGGAGATATGCATAAAACTTGCACCGGACGGCACCTGCCATCTATAGCCGGCCTCTTGCTGCCTATATATATAGGCACAAGTACAAGATCGCACAGGCCCAACTCACGCAAAAGGAGAACTCACACAAAAGGAGAACTCACTCATGCCCAGAATCCATGTGGCCGCAACATCACCTCACGCATCCATTCGGCCGGCTTGAACAACTGCAAGGAACCCCGGCGGCAGCAACATGAACATGAAGCTCACGTTCCCCTATGGTGAGATGATTGTCTAATTTTTCTTTCTTCTGTTTCACCCTCACATCCAGCATACATGCACTATGCAAGGAGAGTACGTACACGATCCCGCCGTTGCTGCCGGAGACGATTTCATTGGACCAGAACGCTACACAGACTTCATTGGAGTTTGTCTACATTAAGCTCTTCGTCTTCAAGCGTCATGTTCTTGGTTGAAGATGACCCAGGAGCAGCCGGAGCTCACCAGTGACGCAGCCCAACCGCTAGCCCTGGTGCTCTACCAAGGCGGCCTACATGCCCCCCGACGAACAAGTCGCGATGCACAGGTCATGGCGAACATGTCTCCGATGCACAGGTCCATGATGTTCCAATCACGGTGTACAGGTTCCGACGCACAGGTCCTCGGCGAACAGGTCACCGGTGCACAGATCCATGATGCCCCAAATAGGTCTCGCCCCTTGCTTCCCGGAGGAGACGACATGGCGGAGCCGGAGCTCACGACGATGTAGCCCGAGACAAGTCCATGAAGAATAGGTCTCTCCGGTGCACAGGTTCTTGGCGTTCTGATCACGGTGCACAGATCTGGTGTCTTGCTTCCCGGAGGAGATGACATGGCGGAATCGGTCCTCACAACAATGCAGCCCGGGATCAGTCCCACCTATGAAGGCACACCCACCATGGCGAACAGGTTCATGGCGTACAGGTGTCAGCGTGATACTTGTCTCGGCAAACCACCGAATACGGCGTTTAGCCGAGACGAGGCACTCATCGTGACGAACAGGTCTCTCCGGTGCACAGGTCCATGGCGTTTCGATCACGGTGCACAGGTCTGGTGTCTTTCTTCGCAGAGGAGATGATGTGGCGGAACCGGTGCTCACGACGATGCAGCCCGAGACCAGTCCCACCTATGAAGGCACACCTACCATGGCGAACAGGTCCCTGGCGTACGGGTCCCCTTTGGGTGTAGCACCCACCCAAGGCGACGTGAGCTCTACAACATCATCTCCGACGGGCATTCCAGGCAGCATCCTTGACAAAACGGATTGCCATAGACTCGGCGTCCAATCAAGCGAGGAGGACCCATCACGGCGAACAGGTCGTTTGGTGTACAGGCCCATGGCATCGCCGGCGTTCAGGTCACCCTTGGTGTGGCCTCTAAGATGTCACCTTTCTATGTCCATGTGAGGTGGCATCCCTTGTCTTGGCATACCGCCGTAAACTCAGCGTCCAGCCGAGACGAGGTGCCAACCACACCGGCATTGCCAATGCGAGTAGCCGTTGGTTTTACACTGACGCCGGTCTCCATAAAAGCATACTCCCGCGAGGCAACCCCTTGCGTACCCCGAGGAAGCCGCTATATCGTCAAGAAGTACGAGCCAAGCAGGATCCATGCTACTCCAACGCTGACTGCATCAACGCTGTCAAGACCGACGAGGTGCGACGGCGAGAGCGGACATAGCTAGCACAAATCCATGTTTTGAGCGGCACGTGTACCAACGAGGACACGGGCTTTGCCGCCGCCCACACCACACACACACCATCATCATCATGCATGGAGAACGTGAAGCAAAGACGACGAAGACGACCGCACTGCTTAATCAGAGGTATCTCGCGGAGCAACCCGCGGGAGTAATTAACCGGGAGCCTTCCGAGGCCCTGGGAACCAGAGACCGCAATCGCTATAGTCAGGTAGGCCGCGCTAGCAGGCCACGGAGCGCATATCGAGAATTGTATTTTTTATCCTTGTGATTAATAAAATATTGTTCCCGTCTCTTTGTTTTTGATTGTGTACTACGGTACACTGGCACGCCCACATTCTTTTCCCCGGCGCATGAGAGAAATCCACAATCCTTCTCTTCCCTTCTTCCCAAGAGCCTATAAGATTTTTCTCGTGTCAAACAAATTGGCATGCCGGGTGGGACCTGGTTCTCCTCCCATCTTCGCTACGTTGTGGTCGTCTAAATCGTCTTCGCTCGTCTCCCAACCTGCACAGCATGCTGCATAACAAGGTGTCGGCGAGGGTTTCCGCTCATCAAGATCCCTTTCATGCAGGTGGAATCTCCCATGGCAGCAACTCAGTGTCGGTAATGATCCAGTTTGGATCAATGCCGCCCATGGTCATCATCGAGCTTGGCGAGAAGGTCTACATCCACCAAGCCCAGGATCCTGCACAGTTTCAAACTATGCAGTCGAAGAAGGCGCTAAGGCGGGAGGCTGGCAAGATGAAGAAGGAGCGCCGCGAGAAAATGCTTGAGGCGCGCGCCCTGTTGAAGGAATCAACAAGGCAGATATGAAAGGAGATGTGGAGGCAGCTCAACGCCTTCGCACCAAGGCCGCCAACAGGCGTGCTAGTGCGGCGTCCCTCCACACCCCTACCGCGACTACACACTTGGAGCCGCTGAAACCGACTCCGCGGCACACCGAGGTAGAGCTTCTCGAGGGTTTGGAGGCCATGTCCCATAACTTGCGTAGGATCATGGCTAACGCTCGTTTGTCGGATAGCCCTCATCCCCTACGCAACTACATGATCAAGTACCGCAAGGTACAATCACTCTACCAACAGATAGCTTCCCGCATCGCTCAGAGCATGGTGCCGGAGGAGGATTGGTCCCTCCACGCCATGGACCTAGCTGATAAGGTTTTCACTTACCAAAGCACTTTAACCCCTCCGTATAACTTGTTCCTCGATGATTGGGCACACGGGCCATGCAAAGTCAAACAGCTGGTGAGACACGCCATCATGAAGGAGTTCTGGAAGCGGCGCTCACGCAAAGAGCCCGTTCTACCAGGCTCTACTGTCTCCCTCAACATTAGCGACACTCGAAGGGGTGCGTGGGCGTCGTGTCTCCTCAACTCGGCGGTCGACGGAAAGTCCCTCCCCAACAACAACAGGTTTTCCACCCTTCGGCACGAAGCACCCGCACCACGGGACGACGACCTACGGCGAGAATTTTGCCAACTCCAAGAGCAGATGAACAATATCCAGAGGAGGCTTCAAGACCCAACGACGCCAACTACTAGAAAAATGGCTATAGCCAATATGGACATTAATGGCGCACCATACATGTGCTGGGTCACTGCTATATAGTGATGGCGCACCATGTGTTGGTGCGCCATTAGTAACCAAAACAGTAATGGCACACCAGGTGAAAAGTGCGTCATTACTAAGTTTGACCAAGGTTTGACCCAATCATACACATAGTAATGGCGCACTTTGTATAGGTGCACCATTACTAAGTTGACATAGTAATGGCGCACCTTTACAAAGTGCGTTATAACTATGTGTATGACTGGGTCAAACCTTGGTCAAACTTAGTAATGGCGCACTTTGCATAGGTGCGCCATTACTATGTCAAACTTAGTAATGGCGCACCTATACAAAGTGCGCCATTACTAACTTTGACCAAGGTTTGACCAAGTCATACACATAGTAATGGCGCACTTTGTAAAGGTGTACCATTACTATGTCCAAATTTCACCAAATGCACCCTCTAGACCGCCTTTTGAGTTTAAAATTAAATAAAAGAAAATTATGGAAATGTCAAAAATAATAATAAAAGAAAATAAGTTTCCCATGTGATATGTGGCCTAGTTGTTGGGAAAATTTACAAATATAAATTTCGACTTTGTTTGCAAAATCTCTCTGGAATTTAGTAAAATGGGCATAACTTTTGCATACGAACTCAGATTAAAAAGTTTTTTATATGAAAAATCATCTAATCAAAAAATTACATCTGAATTCAACCG
>LR738715.1:391584120-391595713 GCA_902687465.1 Secale cereale | reverse complement strand
GCTAAGCCCCTGAGTGAGAGGGTCGCTCTTCACTCGGAGTAGAATGTTTATAACTTAGGCGATTCCAAGCTACGTTGTACTTGTGGCAGAGTTCGGAGGACCGAACCGCTTTGTACTTGTGGCGTAGCTCGGAGGACCGCAGCTAAGCCCCCGAGTGAGAGGGTTGCTCTTCACTCGGAGCAGATAGTTGTAACTTAGGCGAGTCACGGGGTCGCAGCTAAGCCCCCGAGTGAGAGGGTCGCTCTTTACTCGGTGTAGAATGTTTATAACTTAGGCAAATCCAAGCTACGTTCTACTTGTGGCGGAGTTCGGAGGACCGAACCACTTTGTACTTGTGGCGTAGCTCGGAGGACCGCAACTAAGCCCCCGAGTGAGAGGGTTGCTCTTCACTCGGAGTAGATAGTTGTAACTTAGGCGAGTGACGGGGTCACAGCTAAGCCCCTGAGTGAGAGGGTCTCTCTTCGCAGAGAGTAGAATGTTTATAACTTAGGCGATTCCAAGCTACGTTGTACTTGTGGCGGAGTTCGGAGGACCGAACCGCTTTGTACTTGTGGCGTAGCTCGGAGGACCGCAGCTAAGCCCCCGAGTGAGAGGGTTGCTCTTCACTCAGAGCAGATAGTTGTAACTTAGGCGAGTCACGGGGTCGCAGCTAAGCCCCCGAGTGAGAGGGTCGCTCTTCACTCGGAGTAGAATGATTATAACTTAGGCGATTCCAAGCTACGTTGTACTTGTGGCGGAGTTCGGAGGACCGAACCGCTTTGTACTTGTAGCGTAGCTCGGAGGATCGCAGCTAAGCACCCACTAGGGGATTTGGAGGACACCAATCGTTAGGGGATCATTGCTATCTTGTCTTTGGAACAAATTGGGGAATCTTTATTACAACTCGGCCGTCGAGTGTTTCAAGTGTAAAAACGGCGGAGTAGGTCCGCATTCCACCATTGAGGTTCGTCTTTCTTCTGGCTACATTGTAGAGGTGGTAAGCTCCGTTGCGCAGCACCTTTGTGATGATGAACGGGCCTTCCCAGGCTGGGGCGAGCTTGTGCGGACGTTTCTGATGCACTCGGAGGACCAGGTCTCCTTCCTGGAACGCTCGACTTCTTACGTTGCGAGCATGGAATCGACGCAGGTCCTGTTGGTAGATGGTCGACCGGATCAGGGCCATCTCTCTTTCCTTTTCGAAAAGGTCGACTGCATCTTGACGAGCTTGCTCTGCCTCAGTTTCGGAGAAGAGTTCTACTCTGGGGGCGTTGTGTAATAAGTCGCTCGGCAACACAGCTTCGGCCCCATAGACCAGGAAGAAAGGGGTACGGCCAGTCGACCGATTCGGAGTTGTCCTGAGACCCCATAGGACGGAAGGCAGCTCAGTTACCCAAGCCCCGGCGGCATGCTTGAGGTCGCGCGTGAGCCGTGGCTTTAAGCCTTGGAGAATTAGCCCATTTGCTCTTTCTGCTTGTCCATTCGACTGAGGGTGTGCCACGGAGGCGTAGTCGACTCGCGTCCCTTGGGAAGTACAAAAGCTCTGAATTCATCCGAGTCAAAGTTGGAGCCGTTGTCTGTGATGATGCAGTGAGGGAACCCATATCTGAATATTAGTTCCTTAATGAAGCTGATGGCGGTGCTCGACTCGAGGTTCTTGATGGGTTTTGCCTCAACCACTTGGTGAACTTGTCGATTGCTACCAGAAGGTGGGTGAATCCGCTCCTGCCTGTCCTGAAGGGGCCGGCCATATCTAAGCCCCAAACAGCGAAGGGCCAGACTAGTGGGATGGTTTTGAGGGCGGATGCTGGCTTGTGTGACATGTTGGAGTAGAACTGGCACCCCGCGCATTTATCCACAATATCCTTGGCCATTTCGTTGGCGCGGGGCCAGTAAAATTCGGCTCGGTATGCTTTGGCCATGATAGTCCGAGAGGAAGCGTGGTGGTCGCAAGTCCCCGAGTGGATTTCATCCAAGATCAGTCGACCTTCCTCCGGATCGATGCAGCGCTGGGCGACTGCAGTGACGCTTCCTCTATAGAGCTGACCTTGAACAACTGTGAACGCTTTGGATCGGCGGACGATCTGGCGCGCTTCCTCTTCATCTTCTGGGAGTTCTTGTCTGAGCAGATATGATATATATGGCACAGTCCAATAAGGCGTGATCACTAGGACCTCCATGATCAAGTCGACCACGGCAGGCACTTCGACCTCAGTCGGATCCGTCGCGCTGACTGGCTGCGGGGGCTCTTCCGTGAAGGGGTCTTCCTTGACAGAGAGAGTGTGCAGATGCTCTAGGAACACATTCTTGGGTATGGACCTCCGAGTCGACCCAATTTTTGCGAGATCGTCGGCTAGCTGATTCTTTGCTCTGGGCACATGATGGAGCTCTAAGCCTTCGAACTTCCTTTCAAGCTTTCGCACTGCACTGCAATAACTAGTCATTGCTGGGCTCCTGACGTCCCATTCTTTCATTACTTGGTTCACCACTAGGTCGGAATCACCGTAGACCATCAGGCGACGGACGCCGAGTGAGATGGCCATACGCAACCCATACAAAAGTGCTTCGTATTCAGCCTCGTTGTTTGATGAATCAAAATGGATCTGAAGGACGTAGCTGAGCTTGTCGCCCTTAGAAGAGATCAGGACCACGCCTGCACCTGATCCGTTCAGCATTTTGGACCCATTTAAGAACATAGTCCAATGGTCTGATTGGACTTGAGTCGGAAGCGCTTGTTCTATCCACTCAGCCACAAAATCCGCTATGGCCTGAGACTTGATGGCTTTCTTTGCTTCGAACTTGATATCTAACGGAAGAAGTTCAATCGCCCATTTTGCCACTCGACCGGTTGCATCTCAGTTGTTTAGTATCTCTGATAATGGGGCGTCGCTGACGACTGAGATGGAGTGATCCAAGAAATAATGGGCAACCTTTTTTGCAGTCAAGTAAATCCCGTACACAAGCTTTTGGTAATGTGGATACCTTTTCTTGGAGGGAGTCAAAACTTCGGATATGTAATAGACCGGGCGTTGGACCTTGTATTCCTTGCCCTCTTCTTCCCGCTCGACCGTGAGTACAGTACTGACGACTTGTCCGGTGGCAGCAATGTACAGCAGAAGAGGCTCTCCGCTGACTGGGGCAGCGAGCACCGGCTGGGTGGACAGCAGGGCTTTGAGTTCCTCAAACGCTGCTTCGGCTTCGGGATTCCACTCGAACTTGTCGAATTTCTTCATGAGTCGGTAGAGAGGCAGTGCCTTCTCCCCAAGACGGGAAATGAATCGAATCAATGCGGCCAAGCAACCAGTAAGCTTCTGGACATCGTGTATACGCTCGTGGCATTTCATTCGGAGGATGGCGCCGACCTTCTCTGGGTTGGCGTCGATTCCCCGTTCGGAAACGAGAAAACCGAGCAGCTTGCCACCAGGAACTCCAAATGTACACTTTGACGGGTTGAGCTTGATATCGTAGCTTCTGAGGTTCGTGAATGTCTCAGCGAGGTCAGTCAGTAGTTCGGAACCTTTCCGTGACTTGACCACGATGTCATCCATGTACGCCTCGACGTTCCGACTGATTTGCTTTATTAAGCACTTCTGGATCATGCGCACGAAGGTGGCGCCGGCATTTTTGAGGCCGAAAGGCATGGTGACATAACAAAAACACCCGAAAGGGGTGATGAAAGTTGTCTTTATTTCATCGGGCCCATACAGACGGATCTGATGGTACCCGAAATACGCTTCCAGAAAGGACCAACGCTCACATCCCGCAGTCGAGTCGACTATCTGATCGATGCGAGGAAGAGGAAAATGATCTTCCGGGCATGCCCGATTGATGTGCTTGAAATCGATGCACATGCGGAGAGACTTGTCCTTCTTGGGGACCATGACGACATTGGCAAGCCACTCGGAGTGGTATATCTCGCGGATGAACTCTGCTGCTAGGAGTCGAGCCACTTCTTCGCCAATCGCATTTCGCTTCTCCGCAGCGGATCGACGGAGATGTTCCTTCACAGGTTTCACCTTCGGGTCGACTCGCAAATGGTGCTCTGCCAGCCCCCTGGGCACACCCGGCATGTCCGATGGTTTCCATGCAAAGATGTCCCAGTTCTCACGGAGGAACTGGATGAGCGCTTCTTCCTATTTGCTGTCAAGGGTGGTGGAGATGTGGGTCGGCGCTGCGTTGGGGTCGGTGGGGTGGATGTGCCCGGGTTTTGTGTCCTCGGCCGACTGAAAAGCTGACTCGGAAGCCGGCTTCTTTGCCCTTAGCAGGTCGCCTGGATCCACTTGCTTCTGGTACTCCTCCATCTCTACTGCTGCCATCTGCTCGTCGGCAATCTTCGAGCCTTTCTGGAAGCATTCTTCCGCTTTCTGCCGGTTCCCAGTGATGGTTAGGACGCCGTTGGGTCCCGGCATCTTTAGCTTGAGGTAGACGTAACATGGTCGAGCCATGAACCTGGCGTAGGCTGGCCTACCCAGGATGGCGTGATATGCGCTGTTAAAGTCCACCACTTCGAACGTCAGCTTCTCCTTTCGGTAGTTCTTGGACTCACCAAAGACGACGTCGAGTGAGATCTGGCCAAGTGAGTCGGCTTTCTTCCCGGGGATTACCCCATGGAACCTCATGTTACTTTCCCTTAGCTTGGACATCGGAATGCCCATATCCCGGAGGGTTGCTGCATACAGGATATTCAAGCCACTGCCTCCATCCATCAGAACTCTGGTCAGGCGAGTGCCTTCAACTACTGGGTCGACCACCAACGCCTGCCGCCCAGGGATGGCGATATACACTGGATGGTCGGACTGGTCAAATGTGATGGGGGTCTTCGACCATTTCAGGAACGTGGGGGTCGCCGGAGCAACCATGTTTACTTCTCTGTTGATGATTTTCAGTCGACTCTTGCTCTCGATGTCTACGAAAATCACCAAGGTGGAGTTGATGCGGGGGTATCCTCCGTCCCCTTCCTTGTCTTCGGACTCTTCTGATTCCTTCTCTTTCTCAGTAGACTGGTCCTTCTGGAAACTCTGGATCAAGAGCCGACACTATCGAGTGGTGTGCTTGGGATACACCAAGTTTCCCTCTTTGTCCTTTTTTGTGTGTATGGGACACGACTGGTCGAGCATATCATCTCCAGCCTGACCCTTTCCTTTCTTGGGGGCCCAGGAGGCTTTGGGATTTCCTTTGCCCTTCCCTTGGTTGACCACCGCGGCCTCTCCCCGAGCGGCCGGGTCGGCCTTACGCTTGTTCTTTCGATTGTGATTCTGGTCGTCCTGCCCGACTGGTTTCTTGCCGCTACGGAGCCGATTGGCCTCTTCGCCATTGGCGTACCGACTGGCAATTTCCATCATTCGTGACAGGGACATGTCGCCTGTTCGCACAAATTTCAGATTCAACTCTCGATTGCGCACGCCTTCCTTGAAAGCGCACACCGCCTGGTGCTCGGAAATGTTCCACCGTGTGATGCAGAGTGGTCCACCGCTAAATGTAGTGCCTCAAAGTTTCACTCGGCTTCTGTGTGCAATGCTGAAGCTCCGCGAGTCCAGCAGGTCGCTTGCAGGTGCCTTCGAAGGTCCGAACGAACACCCGAGCGAGCTCTTCCCAACTGTATATGCTCCTGGGGGCTAACTGGTTGAGCCACGCCCGAGCGGAGCCTCCCAGCATCAAGGGGAGGTGTTTCATGGCCACGTCGTCGTTGCCTCCTCCGATCTGCACGGCCACTCGGTAGTCTTCCAGCCACGTGTCCGGCTTTGACTCACCGGTGAATTTGCTTACTCCGGCCGCCAGCCTGAAGTTCGGGGGGATCTCCGCGGCCCTGATTGCGCTGCAGAAGCATTCGGGCCCGGAGGCCGGCGCTCGGCTGCCGGAGGGTTGGTCTCCGCCTCGCTCGTCCCTGGATGCCCGGTTACGATCGACCCGACCCTGCACAAGGATGGACCTCGCATCGAAGCCCGCCGCCGGGGATCCGGGGGAATCCTACGCTCGTCGTCTCGCAGGCGCCTACCCACGTGCCGCGGGGGCGAGCGTGACCCACTCCCCGGAGGAGGGGTAGGTGCTCGACGGCTGTCGTTGCGTCCGTGTCGACGGTCGAGTGGGTCGTCGTTCCGACCCAGGAGCCGGTCATGTCGCGGACCACGTTCCTCACGCCTCAGGGGCGATCTTGGACTGTGGGCCGACCATACGATGTCTGCAGCCACCGATCTGCTGTGAATCCTGTTGCGCGACTGAGAGACAGCAGCGTTTTTCTCTTCAGCCGTTCGGAGCAAAGCTCGGATCTGCTGAAGGCCTCTTCCAGCTTTCGACTGGGAGGGTTAAATCGACTCCGCGATACGAGCCGCGGCTTCGAGGTTTTGGACTGGTGTGCGGAACACCTGAGTCTCACGCTGACGTGATTGCCGCGGTCGTCGACTGGACTCGGGGGCCAGTCGGCGGGCCTGTTTGTCGAGTGAACGTTGGATGTTTTCCAGGCGCGCGCGCTCGGCCAAGGTGGCCACGCGCGTGGCTTCAAGGGCCAAAGCTTCTGGGGAATCTCCCACGATAGGGGTGAAGAGCGCATCTCCGTTGCGGCTACAAAGCTCAGCCCTTTGCTTGGAGGTGAGGGGCTGAGGGATGTAACCGTCGTTGTCAAGCGCCCGATCGCCACCGCTATCGCCGTTCTCCCCACGAGGAAAACCTGGCGGGCGACGGCGCGGTTCGACCATGAGGATTTCCGCCGTGGGGTCGCTGCTTCCGCACTCCGAAACGGAATCTTTGAGCCCGGTCGACTGATCGGCCAGCCCGTAAAGGTAACCGTCGGTCTCAATGGCCGCAACTTGCGGGGTGGCCGTCTGACGGGCCACCGCATGTTTCACCCACCGCTGGAGCCGTGAACGACTGGATCGCTTACGGCGGTGTCCAGCGGGGATGGTGGACGATCAGTACCGGGTCGACGGCTGTAGAAGGAGGACGGCGCTGGCTCCGGCGCGAAAGTGTGTGGCTCCGCGGGCGGGTAGAGCCTCAACGTCGAGAGGGGCTTCTTGGAGCCACGCGGAGTCGTCGGCGACGAAGACCAGTGCGCCAAGCCGGATCTCGTGGCCCGACGCCAAAGCGCCACCTGACACCATGATGAAAGTGGTCGGGGAATAGGTCGCAACTTCGCCAAATGTCGCTAAGACGCCTGGCCCCACGGTGGGCGCCAACTGTCGTGGTTCTAAGTCTGACAGTAAGGGTAGGGGGTACGAATGGAGAGGCAAGGTTCTAGCTATGGCAAGGTTGTACACAGAGTGTTTAGCGAGTTCAGGCCCTTCTCAGAGGAAGTAAAAGCCCTACGTCTCGGTGCCCGGAGGCTTGGTCGGCTGATGTGTGTATGTATGTGTTATAGAGGTGCGAACCCTTGTTCTGGAGGAGGGGGGGTGGCTTATATAGTGTGCCAGGACCCCAGCCATGCTCCGCGTTACCAAGGGCTTAAAGGTACATTAAGGCAGGCGTTACTGATAACGCCTGCAGTAAAGGATAATTAAGGGGTTTACTACAGTGAGTAAATATAGGACCGTTGCTGTTCCAAGAGGCGCTTGATCTTCGGAGGTCGAGTGCCTGATCCAGTCGAGTGGAGTTGAGTCGTCCTGCGTACATGAGTCAGTCGAGTGGAGTGTCTTCTTGGACCGTCTCAGTCGACTGTCTCCACTGTCATGGGTCTTGTCTTTTGATCTCCTAGGATAGTGACCTTGGGTGGGGCACTTTGGTCTGGCCTATGACCCTACCCTAGGTCCGTAACCTCGTTAGTGACCTTCTGGGAAGTTTGACCACCAAATGTGTGCCATTACTAACCATTACTAATGGCGTGATAATAGTGGCGCATCTATAGTGCGCCATTAATAGCCAAAATAGGTGCGCCACTAACAGCCTTTTTTCTAGTAGTGGCTACATCATCCATGCATCCAAGTCGAGCTCTGACCATAGTCCAAGTGGAACTGCGACCACTATCTTCACCTAGCGCTGCACCCATTGAGCACTCACACAGTGAGAACGCCATCTCATTTTTTCTTTGAACATTTTCTCAGCTGCAAGTAATAGTTCAGAGTTTGCTTTTTCACTATGTCTGCACTTCATTATAGTTAACCATTTGTCCATTCCTCAGATGCAAGTAAAGAATAATCTTGCACTTCGTTATAATGCCCTCCTCCTCTGTTTCTCTTCATCTCTAAATCTCCATTGTGTCACTAATTTATTTTCTCTCTGAATGCAGCATGAGGGAGGTTGGAGAGACTTTAGACCGGTGACGAGAACCACTTCAGTTCTGTTGTTCGTGTATTGGAAGTACGTATCCTCTATCCAGGCACGAGATAGAGGTAATTTCTCCCCAAATGCATACCTACAAGTAATATTTCACCTAACTAAATCTGATTTCACTCACTTATGTTACTATGTTCTTTCTAGCACACTAGATGGTCTGTTAATCTCTATGAGAGCATAGGATGTCTAAATGCAGAAGTAGTTCCATAAGATGTCATTGTGTTAAAAAATGCACAAACTACTTTGTTTTTGGGTACCTCACGGTAGTGTGTAGCTCTTGTAATTCTTCTGAATACTGATGCATGATGCTCTTTGGTACATGTTTTCTGTACGAGTTTGGAAGGGCAGGAAGTTCTACTATTGGCAAAACATACACTCTGTACAAAAGAAAAACACACCAGGTCTACCAGTTCATTGTGTATTTATATTATCAGTTCATAAATAAGCACATATAGAAGTTCGATTTGTGTTATTGAACCAGTTCGGTTCATCGGATTTATATTGTATGACCATTTGCTACGTGGGGGATTTTTGCATCAGTTCGACAAAAAAGTATACAATAGTTAAAACTCTGAGAGCTATTTAGTTTTCTTTTTTTAGAATGGGAGTTGTATGTTTACTCTCCGCCTATACAGTGCATTTCGTATTCCTGGTCGTTGTAGGTTTTTTTTTGTTAATAAAAATGAATTTATGTATTTTGTTAATCATTCCTCCACTTCCACTAGAAGAAAAGTGATTTAGACTCTTTATTGCAATCAGTTAGTTGACTATCTTAGTTCAACAAGTTAACCGTCTTGATTCACTTTTCTTGCTTCCTAGGCCAACGACGGTCGCCGCTCCTCGACCCTATTCCCGTTCTTCTCATGGTGCTCTTGTTTTAGGGCCAGGGTAGAAGGCAGAACCTCTGAGTGCATCATGGACAAAATTGCAAGTTCTTGTTTAGATGTTTAGGATGCACTTCTCTCATTTCATTTATGTTCAGGATAGCAGGTGCATGATGGAAAATTGTGTATCATGTAGTTCTTGTTTAGATGTCGTGCAAGTTCAAAAATTGTTGATTTTGAGAACCCGTTGGTTGCATTGTTTTTCCAGTATTGTTATTGTTGTTCGCGAATGAATTAGCTTGTCCTGCTAAGATGTGGATGTTTGTGCTTGAGTCTTGAATTTTAAGAGGTCAGGGGAGATGAATAATTTCTGTCATATGAAAGGACAAAAAGGTTTGAATTAAAAATATTGATCAGTACAAATTAAAAATGGTGATCAGTTCGAAATAAAAAGAAATGCTCAATTTGAATTAAAAAAGGAACACCCATAGAAATTCAAATTGTAAAAGTAAAAAAAAGAAACACCACAGAAATTCAAATGGTAAATGTAGAAGTCGTAAAATGAGAGAAGTACATAACATCATTGCAAAAAAAAAAGTTGAGTTAAAAGAAAACATGCAAAATATTTTCTTTTTAAAAGGAATAGCATTTAGTTCAACAATATAAACTATGCAAGCTCGGGGATTACGATACAGTAAACTGTTATAAAATTATGATAACCATATGAAAAATAGAATAAACTCTAGTTTGTGAAAATATACTCAGTACAAACCTATACAAACATCAGCTCAAGTACTCTTTTGTCGGAACCATTCAAAATCATTCTGTGAAAAATACCTCATTACAAATATGCACATAAAATACCTCCGTTCGGAATTACTTGTCTCGAAAATGAATGTATCTAGAACTAAAATACGTCTAGATACATCTATTTCTGCGACAAGTAATTCCGAACGAAGGGAGTAGCTTGTATATACTGCATGCATGCATGGAGCACGTGTAGTAATAAGGGTGGGTGGTATCCGATCCTTTTTTCTAGGATGAAGAAAAGCATGCCATGTCGAAACAAACTATGGAGCGGGTTTGTTTTTTCTAACAGCCGGTTTACTAGCTATTGGGTATATCCAACCCATTAAGTGGTGGGAGTATGTACTCCTGGGAGTACGGAAAAGGAGTCATAGTTGCTGCGTGTATAAGAGCCGAAATAGGAGTGGGTCCCTCCATAGCATCGGGTAACCATACATGAAGTGGGAATTGTGCGGATTTCGCACCTTCACCAAGGAATAATAAAAAAGCACACAAAGTAGTAAGAAAAGAGTTAATTCCATTATTAGGAATCCAGTTATTAGCTATTTTGAACAAATCCCTAAACTCTAAACTACCTGTTATCCAAAAAAAACCTAAAATTCCTAATAATAGACCAAAATCCCCTGCACGATTAGTTACAAAAGCTTTTTGACAAGCACTCGCTGCGATTTGTCGTGTAAACCAAAAGCCTATCAATAAATAGGAACACATTCTCACGAGTTCTCAAAAAAAAGTTTGTATCATATATATATATATATATATATATATATATATATATATATATATATATATATATATATATATATATATATATATATATATATATACAGCCGGTCTATTCTCATAACATTATGAGAATAATATTCTCATAACACTCCGAACTGCATTGCAAAATTGCATTGGAGAGCTAAACGCACCGCACCACAGAGACCAGCGAACTTCATGTTGAAAAAACTGTACGTGTTGTTTTTTCTGTATCTTTTTTGCTTTAGTTTTTTAACCGTTTATCGGAATTATGCGTGTAATATACCGTTAAAAAGCTATGGAGTAGACGCATCTTCGCCATGTTGAACACTTTTCCAAATTCATCATAGTTTAAGAGCAGTTTCGAAAATCGTGCGGCTCACAACGAATAGCAGCGAGCGTTTTTTGGCGTTTTTTTCTAAACCGCTCGTCGGAACGAAACATATGATACACCGTTGGAAAGGTATCGTCGCCACGCATCTTTTTTGTATCTATTATTTTTTCTAATTCGATACGGTTTAAGAGCAGTTTTGAATTTACTAAATCGCGGAATTGTGTTTTTCGATTTTTTTTCAAATTTTCGGTACTGTTTTCACTCTAGTTTTTTAACCGTTTGTCGGAACAAGGCGTGTAATATACCGTTGGAAAGCTACGAACGAGGCGCAACTTTCATATGTTGAAATGTTTTTGAGATTCCTTACGGTTTTTAGTTAAATTTGAAAGTCGTGCGGCTGGCTACGAACTGCAGCGCGTTGAGAAGTGTTTGAGAAGTGAGCTGCTTTCCGATGTGTGTTTTGTTTTCTGATCACGAAGTGAACCGCATTACTCTTTTTGTGTTGTTTTTTGCGCGAGTTGAGAAGTGTTTTGAGAAGTGAGCTGCTTTTCCGATGTGTGTTTTGTTTTTTGATCACGAAGTGAACCGCATTACTCTTTTTGTGTTGTTTTGGTAACAAATTTTTTTTGAGATTCCGCTATTTTTT
>LR738715.1:391528670-391582020 GCA_902687465.1 Secale cereale | reverse complement strand
CCCACGCGCCCTCCCGGATTCCCCCACCACCGCCCGCCCTCCCGGAGTGTCAAATCCATACGCGAGCCCGCCCTCGGCTCCAAATCCCGGCACGAGCCCCGCAGCAGTCTGCCGACGGCGGCACGGCGCGCCTCCCCTGGTCCAGAATCCCTGCGTGAGCCCCATCTGCCAGTTCCTCCTACATCCTCTCGGCGATGGCCCCCTCTACCGCCGACGCGCTTGTCTCACAGAACCCACTGCAGCATCCCACGGCCCCCAGCTCTGCTGCCTCACTGCCACCACGCCTTGCGCTCCGCTCGACGCGATCTACTCTACGTGGGCCACACAAGCAATCTAGCATGAGCCTATGACACCATGGGCGTCATCGCTGCCTTCACTACCTCGTGCTACAGCCATGACCCCTCTGTGCGTCATCACCGTGGTGACAGAGAGGATCAGAGGATGTGCGGGGAGGTGGTCGTGAAGATCGAAGATGTAGCAGTTCGGGCTGTGAAAAAGTGGCAGGTTGAGAGATTCCTCCTCCGCCCGCGGGGATGCTGGCCACCGCATCGAGGGGCGATGGCCTCCCCGGCCTTCGGCTTTCACCCACCACCACGTGGCCGCGCTGCAGCCACAGTTGTACACTGGTTTGGGAGGATACCCGCCATTAAAGGCTGGCTCAGCTTGTCCCCAAGCTCACAACATCTTCTCTCATGGTCTGCCTCATGTTCCTACAATGCACAAGGTCCATGGCCAAAACGGGGCGAGCTAATGCAGCCGTACTACTACTAATGCGATTCAGTGAAGAAGGGATATTAAGAACAAAGTTCAGAGATCCCTCTGCTGAAAGTTTAGAAAAAACAGAGAGACAAAGTTCAGAGATCCCTTTGCTGAATATTAGCATGCGGTACAAACTTGACATCTATCAGACAACAAAAAACTGTTGGCGTATAGGTGGCAGTGGCTCCATTGCTCACAGAATCTGCAGGGCATCCCTTCCTGCTATGTCGAGCAATTCACTTGCTATAAAAAATTTGCATATCCTATATTTTGGAGCCCCATGGCGCACACAAGTTTACATTCTTCACCGATGCATCGCTTTTCTGTGGAGTTGAAAGACAAGGAAGATCATCCTAGCAGACTATGTGGTTCAGACATTCAGTGTGTATATTAAATGAACGAAAAAGAAATAGCAAGTGTCCAGCAGCATCAGTGTGTGGCTGCCTATAATTCTTCTCTCTGTGCGTGTGCGCACACGCTCCACACAAGCATCAGTACAATGAAAATATGGAGGTGCCCCGGGCCCGGCCGGAGTAGTCGGGCGAGGCCATGGCATCCGACCGCAGACGACGACCAATCCACGAAATTGTAGCTTGCTACCGTTGGGTGCATGCAATCTGTTGGTGTGTCGCGTGAGTGGTGAGTGTGTGCGTCGTGCTAGTAGTATGTGCAGGGTGCATGCATGTACGAGTGCACATGTGTGTATTGTCACAAGAACTCGAAAGAGTTACAGATTTTGTAGCCAACTCGTGTGCACCATAGTTGTTTGTGTTTATGCCCCCAAAAGGAGAATACTACATTTATACTAAGCAAGAAAAAACACATTTTGTTAGGTTTTATTTTTGAGCTAAACACATTTTGTCAAGTATTCTCCTTATTTGATGTTCATTTATTTGTACTTATGCATATACAGAACCAAGCTCATTTAATTTATATTTATCAATTTTTCATTTTTATCATATAAAACCGGAGAGTACATGAAAGAATAGTACTGCATTCAATATGTTTTTAACGCAAAAACAATAAATTACAAAAAGGAAGAAGTTCAACCACTAATAAGAGGGGAGTCCAGGAATAAAAAATTGGGGTTAAAAGAAACGAAAAGGGATTTAACAAAATCATGAGAAATATGCGGTACAAATGTTTGGAAATTTAGATCATAATAGTACAAATTACAAAAATAAAGAAGTTCAATATAAATAAAAACATAGATTTTTCTCGTTACTAAATAATAAACCAAGAAGTTCAATTTCAAAAAATGAAGCAGTGCAATATTTATAATAAAAACTCAAATTTTTCCCGTTACTAACGAATAAACCAAGAAGTTCAGTTCGAAATAACCAAGAAGTTGTACAATGTTTATTACATTTCTAGAAAATACACAATGAAGTTCAAATAAAAAAGGTAGAGCGGTTCAATGCCTATAAAAAACTCAGATATTTTCACGTAACCGAGAGAAGTTCAGATTGATAGCTACTAGAAGTTCACGTACTACACGGTGTGCATTTTGTATTAAAAAAGAACGAAAAAGCAAATGCTAAATTTTTTGTTGCCAGAAGTTCAAGTGCTCTGTCCAAGGAAGTTGAAAAATTCTTGCGAGAGAGGTTCACCTTGTATTTCGATGTTCAAAAACACAAAAAGGGAAATGTTTGTTTGCGTTTTAAAATAATTCTCACAATCCACAAAGAAGGTCAGTTATTATTTGGGAGCAATTTGATTTCAAAAAGAAAATAAAAATTCAAATTATAAAAATGGAAAAAGTTCATGTACTACATGGTGTGTGTTTAATATGAGAAAAATAAATAAAAAGGCAAGGTCCAATTTTTTTTTGCTATAAGTTCAATTCCTTGGCCGGAGAAAGTTCAAAAAAGTGCGAGAGTGGTTTGTACAAAAGAAATATCATTTGTGTAACACCGACGAATGGACGAGAAAATTGTTGGGGAACGTAGCATAATTCAAAAATTTTCTACGTCTTCACCAAGATCCAACTATGGATGCATCTAGCAACGAGCAAGTAAGAGTGCATCTACATACCGTTATGAAGATTGCGTGCGGAAGTTTTCAACGAAGCAAGGATGAAGTAGTCGTACTCTTCACGTTCTTCGTCACCGATGATCTAGCGCCGAACGGACGGCACCTCCGCGTTCAACACACGTACGGTGCAGCAACGTCACCTCCTTCTTGATCCAGCAAGGGGGGAGGAGAAGTCGTCAGAGATCCGGCAGCACGACGGCGTGATGACGGATGGAGTGGATGTCGCAGCAGGGCTTCGCCGGGCTGCCCTGCGTTGGGAGTATGGGGTGTGACGGGAGGGGGAGAGGCGCCAGGGATCAGGTGCGGCTGCCCTCTCCCCCCCCCCCCTCATATATATAGGGGCCAGGGGGGGCGCCTGGACCCCCTGCAGATCCAATCTGCAAGGGGGCGGCGGCCAAGGGGGGTTCCTTGCCCCCCAAGGCAAGTGGAGCCCCCCCTCCCCTTTAGGGTTGGAACCCTAGGCGCAGGGGAGGTGGGCCCCCTATGGTGGTGCGCCAGCCCAGAGGGCTGGTCACATCCCCTCATGGCCTAGGGGCCCCACCGGGATGGGTGGCCCCACCCGGTGGACCCCCGGGGCCCCTCCGGTGGTCCCGGGACGCTCCCGGTGACCCCCGGAGATCACCCGTTGGCCGAAACTGGACTTCCCATATATCAATCTTTACCTCCGGACCATTCCGGAACTCCTCGTGACGTCCGGGATCTCATCCGGGACCCCGAACAACTCTCGGGTTTCCACGTGCATTAATCTCTACGACCCTAGCGTTACCGAACCTTAAGTGTGTAGACCCTACGGGTTCGGGAGACACGTAGACATGACCGAGACCACTCTCCGGTCAATAACCAACAGCGGGATCTGGATACCCATGTTGGTTCCTACGTGTTCCTCGATGATCTTCATCGGATGAACCACTGTGTCAAGGATTCACTCAATCCCGTATGTTATTCCCTTTGTCCATCGGTACGGTACTTGCCCGAGATTCGATCGTCGGTATTCCCAATACCTTGTTCAATCTCGTTATGGCAAGTCTCTTTACTCGATCCGTAATCCATCATCCCGTGACTAACTACTTAGTCACATTGAGCTCATTATGATGATGTATTACCGAGTGGGCCCAGAGGTACCTCTCCGTCACACGGAGTGACAATATCCCAGTCTCGGTTCGTACCAACTCAACAGATACTTTCGGAGATACCCGATGCGTACCTTTATAGCCACCCAGTTACGTTGTGACGGTTGGCATACCCAAAGTACTCCTACGGTATCCGGGAGTTGTACAACCTCATGGTCTAAGGAATAAATACTTGACACCGAAAAGCTTATGCATTACGAACTATACGATCTCGTGTTATGCTCAAGTTTGGGTCTTGTCCATCACATCATTCTCCTAATGATGTGATCCCGTTATCACTGACATCTCATGTCCATGGTCAGGAAACCGTGACCATCTGTTGATCAACGAGCTGGTTACTAGAGGCCTACGAGGGACTCATTGTGGTCTATGTATTCACACATGTATCGCTGTTTCCGTACAATACAATTCAAGCATGAATGACAGACAATTATCATGAATAAGGAGATTTAATAATAATGCTTTTATTATTGCCTCTAGGGCATATCTCCAACAGTCTCCCACTTGCACTAGAGTCAATAATCTAGTTATATTGTGATGAATCGAACACCCATAGAGTTTTGGTGTTGATCATGTTTTGCTCGTGAAAGAGGTTTAGTCAACGGGTCTGCGACATTCAGATCCGTATGCACTTTACAAATATCTATATCTCCATCCTGAACATAATTCCAGATGGAGTTGAAACGGCGCTTGATGTGCTTGGTCTTCTTGTGAAACCTGGGCTCCTTGGTAATAGCAATAGCACCAGTGTTGTCACAGAAGAGAGTCATCGGGCTTGACGCGCTTGGAATGACTCCTAGGTCGGTGATGAACTCCTTCATCCAGACTCCTTCCTGTGCTGCTTCAGAAGCAGCTATGTACTCCGCTTCACATGTAGATGCTGCCACCACGCTTTGCTTGCAACTGCACCAGCTGACTGCCCCTCCATTCAAAATATACACGTATCCGGTTTGTGACTTAGAGTCATCCAGATCTGTGTCGAAGCTAGCATCGACGTAACCCTTTACGACGAGCTCTTCGTCACCTCCATAAACGAGAAACATATCCATAGTCCTTTTCAGGTACTTCAGGATGTTCTTGACCGCTGTCCAGTGTTCCGTACCGGGATCACTTTGGTACCTCCCTACCAAACTTATGGCAAGGTTCACATCAGGTCTGGTACACAGCATGGCATACATGATAGAACCTATTGCCGAGGCATAGGGAATGACACTCATCTTTTCTCTATCTTCTGCCGTGGTCGGCGACTGAGCCTTGCTCAATCTCATACCTTGCAAAACAGGCAAGAATCCTTTCTTTGACTGATCCATATTGAACTTCTTCAATATCTTGTCAAGGTATGTACTTTGTGAAAGACCAATGAGGCGTCTCGATCTCTCTCTATAGATTTTGATGCCTAATATGTAAGCAGCTTCTCCAAGGTCCTTCATTGAAAAACTTTTATTCAAATAGGCCTTTACATTTTCCAAGAATTCTATATCATTTCCCATCAACAATATGTCATCCACATATAATATGAGAAATGCTACAGAGCTCCCACTCACTTTCTTGTAAATACATGCTTCTCCATAAGTCTGTATAAAGCCAAACGCTTTGATCACCTCATCAAAGCGAATGTTCCAACTCCGAGATGCTTGCACCAGCCCGTAAATCGAGCGCTGGAGCTTGCATACTTTGTTAGCGTTCTCTGGATCGACAAAACCTTCCGGTTGCATCATATACAACTCTTCCTTGAGGAAGCCATTAAGGAATGCTGTTTTGACGTCCATTTGCCATATCTCATAATCATAGAATGCGGCAATAGCTAACATGATTCTGACTGACTTTAGCATCGCTACGGGAGAGAAAGTCTCATCGTAGTCAATCCCTTGAACTTGTCGATAACCCTTAGCGACAAGCCGAGCTTTATAGATGGTCACATTACCATCCGCGTCTGTCTTCTTCTTAAATATCCATTTGTTTTCTATGGCGTGCCTATCATCAGGCAAGTCCACCAAAGTCCATACTTTGTTTTCATACATGGATTCTATCTCGGATTTCATGGCTCCAAGCCATTTATTGGAATCTGGGCCCGCCATCGCTTCTTCATAGTTTGAAGGTTCACCGTTGTCTAACAACATGATTTCCAGTACAGGGTTGCCGTACCACACTGGTGCGGAACGTACCCTTGTGGACCTTCGAAGTTCAGTAGTAACTTGATCTGTTTCTTCATGATCATTATCATCAACTTCCTCCCTTGTCGGTGCAGGCACCTCAGGAACAGTTTCCTGTGCTGCGCTACTTTCCGGTACAGGAGTGGTGACTGTCACCTCATCAAGTTCTACTTTCCTCCCACTCACTTCTTTCGAGAGAAACTCTTTCTCCAGAAAGTATCCATTCTTGGCAACAAAGACTTTGCCTTCGGATCTGTGGTAGAAGGTGTACCCAATTGTTTCCTTTGGGTATCCTATGAAGACGCATTTTTCCGATTTGGGTTCGAGCTTTTCAGGTTGAAGTTTCTTGACATAAGCATCGCAACCCCAAACTTTCAGAAACGACAGCTTCGGTTTCTTGCCAAACCAAAGTTCATATGGAGTCGTCTCAACGGATTTTGACGGAGCCCTATTTAAAGTGAATGCGGCAGTCTCTAAAGCATAACCCCAAAAGGATAGCGGTAAATCGGTGAGGGACATCATAGATCGCACCATGTCCAACAGAGTACGATTTCGACGTTCGGACACACCGTTACGTTGAGGTGTTCCGGGCGGTGTCAATTGTGAAACAATTCCACAGCTCCTAAGGTGTGTGCCAAATTCATGACTTAAATATTCACCCCCACGATCCGATCGCAAGAACTTTATTTTTCTGTCACGTTGATTCTCAACCTCATTCTAAAATTCCTTGAACCTTTCAAAGGTCTCAGACTTGTGTTTCATCAAATAGATATACCCATATCTACTCAAGTCATCTGTGAGGGTGAGAACATAACGGTAGCCTCCGCGAGCCTCAACACTCATTGGACCGCACACATCGGTATGTATGATTTCCAACAAGTTGGTTGCTCGCTCCATTGTTCCGGAGAACGGAGTCTTGGTCATCTTGCCCAAGAGGCATGGTTCGCACGTGTCAAATGATTCATAATCAAGAGACTCTAGAAGTCCATCCGAATGGAGCTTCTTCATACGTTTGACACCAATATGACCAAGGCGGCAATGCCACAAGTATGTGGGACTATCATTATCAACTTTACAACTTTTGGCATCTACACTATGAATATGTGTATCACTACGTTCGAGATTCATCAAAAATAAACCATTGACCAGCGGGGCATGACCATAAAACATATCTCTCAAATAAATAGAACAACCATTATTCTCCGATTTGAAAGAATATCCATCTCGCATAAGACGAGATCCAGAAACAATGTTCATGCTCAAAGCTGGTACTAAATAACAATTATTCAGGTTCAAAACTAATCCCGAGGGTAGATGTAGAGGTAGCGTGCCGACGGCGATCACATCGACCTTGGAACCATTCCCGACGTGCATCGTCACCTCATCCTTCGCCAGTCTCCGTTTATTCCGCAGCTCCTGTTTTGAGTTACAAATGTGAGCAACTGCACCGGTATCGAATACCCAGGAGCTACTACGAGTGCTGGTAAGGTACACATCAATAACATGTATATCACATATACCTTTGACGTTGCCGGCCTTCTTGTCTGCTAAGTATTTGGGGCAGTTCCGCTTCCAGTGACCCGTTCCCTTGCAATAAAAGCACTCAGTCTCTGGCTTGGGTCCATACTTTGGCTTCTTCCCGGCAACAGGCTTGCCAGGCGCGGCAACTTGCTTGCCGTCCTTCTTGAAGTTCTTCTTACCCTTGCCTTTCTTGAACTTAGTGGTTTTATTGACCATCAACACTTGATGTTCTTTCTTGATGTCAACCTTCGCTGATTTCAGCATCGAATACACCTCGGGAATGGACTTCTCCATCCCCTGCATATTGAAGTTCAACACGAAGCTCTTGAAGCTTGGTGGGAGCGACTGGAGGATTCTGTCAACGACCGCTTCATCTGGGAGATTCATTCCCAGCTGAGACAAGCGGTTGTGCAATCCTGAAATCTTGAGGATGTGCTCACTGACAGAACTGTTCTCCTCCATCTTACAGCTGTAGAATGCGTCGGAGACATCATATCTCTCGACTCGGGCATGAGCTTGGAAAACCATTTTCAGCTCTTCGAACATCTCATATGCTCGATGGTGCTCAAAACGCTTTTGGAGCCCCGATTCTAAACTGTAAAGCATGCCGCACTGAACCAGGGAGTAATCATCACTACGCGACTGCCAGGCGTTCAAAACGTCTTGGGTCGCCGGGAGAGCGGGTGCATCACCTAGAGGTGCTTCTAGGACATAAGTTCTCTTGGCAGCTATGAGGATAATCCTCAGGTTACGGACCCAATCCGTATAGTTGCTACCATCGTCTTTCAGCTTGGTTTTCTCTAGGAACGCGTTGAAGTTGAGGGAAACCTGAGCGTGGGCCATTTGATCTACAAGAGATATTGTAAAGAATTTAGACTAAGTTCATGATAATTAAGTTCATCTTAATCAAATTTTAATGAACTCCCACTCAGAATGACATCTCTCTAGTCATCTAAGTGATACACGATCCGAATCGAGTAGTCCGTGTCCGATCATCACGTGAGACGGACTAGTCAAAAACGGTGAACATCTTCATGTTGATCGTATCTTCTATACGACTCGTGTTCGACCTTTCGGTCTTCCGTGTTCCGAGGCCATGTCTGTTCATGCTAGGCTCGTCAAGTGAACCCTAAGTGTATCGCGTGTGTAAATCTGTCTTACACCCGTTGTATGTGAACGTTAGAACCTATCACACCCGATCATCACGTGGTGCTTCGGAACAACGAGCTTTAGCAACGGCGCACAGTTAGGGGAAACACATTACTTGAAATTTTAGTGAGAGATCATCTTATTTACTACCGTCGTTCTAAGTAAACAAGATGTAAAAACATGATAAACATCACATGCAATCAATTATAGTGACATGATATGGCCAATATCATCTTGCTCCTTGGATCTCCATCTTCGGGGCACCATGATCATCTTGTCACCGGCTCGACACCATGATCTTCATCATCATGATCTCCATCATCGTGTCTTGAAGAAGTCGTCACGCCAACTATTACTTCTACTACCATAGCTAACATTTAGCAACGAAGTAAAGTAATTACATGGCGTTATTCAGTGACACGCAGGTCATACAATAATTAAGACAACTCCTATGGCTCCTGCTGGTTGTCAAGTTCATCGACATGCAAGTCGTGATTCCCTATTACAAAAACATGATCAATCTCATACATCACATATATCATTCATCACATCTTCGTTCTTGGCCATACCACATCACAAAACACATGCTGCAAAAACAAGTTAGACGTTCTCTAATTGTTGTTGCAAGTTTTACGTGGCTTCTATAGGATTTCTAGCAAGAACGTTTCTTACCTACGTAAAAACCACAACGTGATTTGTCAACTTCTATTTACCCTTCATAAGGACCCTTTTCATCGAATCCGATCCGACTAAAGTAGGAGAGACAGACACCCGCCAGCCACCTTATGCATCTAGTGCATGTCTGTCGGTGGAACCAGTCTCACGTAAGCGTACGTGTAAGGTCGGTCCGGGCCGCTTCATCCCACAATACCGCCGAATCAAGATTGACTAGTAACGGTAAGAAAGTTGAACAAGATCATACGCCCACAACTGCTTTGTGTTCTACTCGTGCCAAGATGCTACGCATAAAACCTAGGCTCAGATGCCACTGTTGGGGAACGTAGCATAATTCAAAAATTTTCTACGTCTTCACCAAGATCCAACTATGGATGCATATAGCAACGAGCAAGTAAGAGTGCATCTACATACCGTTATGAAGATTGCGTGCGGAAGCTTTCAACGAAGCAAGGATGAAGTAGTCGTACTCTTCACGTTCTTCGTCACCGATGATCTAGCGCCGAACGGACGACACCTCCGCGTTCAACACACGTACGGTGCAGCAACGTCACCTCCTTCTTGATCCAGCAAGGGGGGAGGAGAAGTCGTCAGAGATCCGGCAGCACGACGGCGTGATGACGGATGCAGTGGATGTCGCAGCAGGGCTTCGCCGGGCTGCCCTGCGTTGGGAGTATGGGGTGTGACGGGAGGGGGAGAGGCGCCAGGGATCAGGTGCGGCTGCCCTCTCCCCCCCTCATATATATAGGGGCCAGGGGGGGGCCCCTGGACCCCCTGCAGATCCAATCTGCAAGGGGGCGGCGGACAAGGGGGGTTCCTTGCCCCCCAAGGCAAGTGGAGCCCCCCCTCCCCTTTAGGGTTGGAACCCTAGGCACAGGGGAGGTGGGCCCCCTATGGTGGTGCGCCAGCCCAGAGGGCTGGTCACATCCCCTCGTGGCCTAGGGGCCCCACCGGGATGGGTGGCCCCACCCGGTGGACCCCCGGGGCCCCTCCGGTGGTCCCGGGACGCTCCCGGTGACCCCCGGAGATCACCCGTTGGCCGAAACTGGACTTCCCATATATCAATCTTTACCTCCGGACCATTCCGGAACTCCTCGTGACGTCCGGGATCTCATCCGGGACCCCGAACAACTCTCGGGTTTCCACGTGCATTAATCTCTACGACCCTAGCGTTACCGAACCTTAAGTGTGTAGACCCTACGGGTTCGGGAGACACGTAGACATGACCGAGACCACTCTCCGGTCAATAACCAACAGCGGGATCTGGATACCCATGTTGGTTCCTACGTGTTCCTCGATGATCTTCATCGGATGAACCACTGTGTCAAGGATTCACTCAATCCCGTATGTTATTCCCTTTGTCCATCGGTACGGTACTTGCCCGAGATTCGATCGTCGGTATTCCCAATACCTTGTTCAATCTCGTTATGGCAAGTCTCTTTACTCGATCCGTAATCCATCATCCCGTGACTAACTACTTAGTCACATTGAGCTCATTATGATGATGTATTACCGAGTGGGCCCAGAGGTACCTCTCCGTCACACGGAGTGACAATATCCCAGTCTCGGTTCGTACCAACTCAACAGATACTTTCGGAGATACCCGATGCGTACCTTTATAGCCACCCAGTTGCGTTGTGACGGTTGGCACACCGAAAGTACTCCTATGGTATCCGGGAGTTGTACAACCTCAGGGTCTAAGGAATAAATACTTGACACCGAAAAGCTTATGCATTACGAACTATACGATCTCGTGTTATGCTCAAGTTTGGGTCTTGTCCATCACATCATTCTCCTAATGATGTGATCCCGTTATCACTGACATCTCATGTCCATGGTCAGGAAACCGTGACCATCTGTTGATCAACGAGCTGGTTACTAGAGGCCTACCAGGGACTCATTGTGGTCTATGTATTCACACATGTATCGCTGTTTCCGTACAATACAATTCAAGCATGAATGACAGACAATTATCATGAATAAGGAGATATAATAATAATGCTTTTATTATTGCCTCTAGGGCATATCTCCAACAAAAATTATAAACAAAAATACGTCACATAAGTTCAACGTGAAAACAACAGGAAGTTCAACTACTACACTGAACGAATTTCACATGAAAAACTTTTAAAACCATTGCGAGTATGAAAAAATGATCAACATGGGAAAGTTGCGTGTTTACAGCAGCTTTCCAACGGCATATCACTTGCTCAATTCCGGTGAGTGGATGGAGAGCTGAGCCAAAAAAGCACGTGAAAAACAGAGTGAAGTTCAAGTACACGTGCCCGAGAAGTTCAGGTTCTTCAGGTGGTGCATTTTCGAAGAATCTGTTTCGCAATAAAGGCAGAATGAATGATCTCGCACTTTTCACAATTACTTGAAAACGGCTAGGAATCATAGCAAACAATCAACATCAAAAAGTTCCGCATTTTCTGTAGCTTTTCAACGGTATATTATTTGCCCCATTCCGAAAAAGTTTATAGAAAATACAGCAAAAATACGTTTTTCTCCATTTTCAAAATTGACTTAAAATCATAAAGGATTGGGAGAAACAATACATACCAAAAAGTTTCACATTTGTTCAAGCTTTCCAACGCCATATTGTTTGCTGTATTCGGACGCATAGTTAAAAAATAAGCTCGAAAATACGAACTCGGTATGACTTGTCCCGTTTTCTAAATTACTCTTAAACCGTTAAAATTAGAAAAAACTTTGAAAATGAAAAATTAGCGCATTTTCATAAGCTTTCGAACGCCATATCATATGCCTCAATTGAATTAGCCGTTTAGAAATGGCGTCGAAAATACGAACTCGGCTCTTCGGTTTGCAATTTTTTTTACGTTTTTCCAAATTACTCTTTAACCATAGGGAATAAGAGGAAACTTTTAACATGAGGAAGGAGCGGTTTTGCAGCAGCTTTCCAACGCCATATTATATGCCTCATTCCGATAAACGGTTTACAAATGCGATCGAAAATACGATTCACGCTTTTTGTGTGAAGAAAAAACTGTTTTCAAAACTGCTTTTAAACCGTTTACATTATGCCAAAAATTTAAGTTGGGTCATGATACTGGTGTCCATAGCTTTCCAATGGTACATGGCAAGCCCCGTTTGGGCAATGTTGGCGGAAGTTCAACCTAGTTCAGAGAGAAGTTCAACACACTACTAGCGGGCAGGGCAGGTTGTGATCAGAATATTATTCTCATCCCATGATCAGAATACTGTTTATATATATATATATATATATATATATATATATATATATATATATATATATATATATATATATAGGGATTGACTATTCGTCACCCAGGGTGAGGAATAGTTATTCTTCACCCCCCCTCTCTTTTACCATCAATGCACCGTAATTGTACGTTTCGTAAGTTTTGTCTTATTTCCAGCGTAAAAAGAGACCGTAAGAAAATATATAATCGCCGTAAAAAATATTTTATGTTACTAATTACAAACTGGAAAATATACATAAATTAAAACTTTTCTTGTCTTATGACCTATATTTTTATTTTCTTGTGCCAAATTTTACGTATAGACTTAGTAGAATGTAACTATTTGAAATCCAGATGTAATTTAAATATGAAGTGATCGTAAGATTGCCTCGGGTGAAGAATAACATCTAGAATCTTGATTTTAAAATCCAATAAATCCAAAACTAAGTTGAAGTTCATGAAACTTATCGTGGTGTCATATGGACACCAATAAACTGTGATTTTTTTAAAATTTGAGACAAGTTTTGGTATAATCTTCTTACATACAGGAAATTATAAATAACTATCAACCAATATCGCAAACGAACTCTTTATTCGAACCGTGTGCATTAGACCAACAGGGTAAGTGTCGTGCTTCGGTTAAGCAATAAAGCGGAAGAATTAATCATCAAAAAGGAAAAATCAAATATAATACGTGCCGCGCATGCGTCCCGTGTGCCGTACGAGCATGCGTGAGTTGACAAGACACATGCTAGCAGGAAGACCGGGAGGCCAAGGCATGCGCACTCACCGTGGGACATGCTAGTAGGTGTGTGAAATGATGGTAGGCGTGCCAGCAGTCCGCCATGCAGGCTCACCGGGAGGCGAGCCAACCCTTTGACCGCCGCCTGCCTCGCTCCCACTGGTCCATATTAATGGCATGCCCGAGCGGCCGCACCCCCAATCCTCGCCACACACATAATGCTTTCTCTCCGCCCGCATCCTCACCACCGCTCTCAGTCCTCGTCAGTGTATGAGGATGCCACCGAAGCGCCCCATCCCAGGGAGTGGCGACGCCGGGGCTGCTGAAGCACCGGAGCACGACGCGAATATGGAGACAGATGTTTCGGTCGCAACCTACGAGCTGGAGAACGAGCCTGCCAACAAGCGGAGGCTGGTCAAGAAAGAAGCAGAAGCGACTCCAGCAGGCCTAGACTTCATCAGCAACCTCCCCGATGATATGTTGATAGTCAACATATCCCTCCTACCAATCAAATATGGGGCGAGGACAACTGCCCTTTCCCGGCGTTGGCGCCCCCTATGGCTCTCCACCCCTCTCGACCTCCTCGACGCCCACGAGCTCTGCCATGGCTATCGGAAAAGTTTGGATGCATTCACAAAGATCCTCGACAATCACCATGGCCCAATCAGAGGCCTTATCATGGGAAAGTTCCGTTCTAATGGCAAGGACCGAGCCAAGCTGGACGAGTCGTGCCGATCCCCAGCCCTAGATCAGCTTGAGGAGCTTAGTTTTAATGATGGGCATATGCGCTCGTTGCCAACGTCCATGCTCTGCTTCGTGTCCATGCTACGCCTCACCAAGTTCATGAACTACCATCTCCCCCTTAATGACGTGCCCGCTCTTTTTCTACCATGACTGAAGCACCTTGAGCTCATCGTCGTCTGCATTCCGAAGGATGACATGGAGTGCCTGCTTCGCGGCTGTACTACACTCGAGTTCCTTCATCTTCAGGCGATGAATTGGTCGAGTAGCTTCCACATTACCTCCAGGACTCCCCGAACTATTTATGTGTGTTGCTGGTGCTGCAACGAGAGATCATAAAAGGTGGATCACAATATGGTCATTGAGGACACACATTCACTTTAGAGATTACTTGTAGTTGATCAACAAGGTCCAACAAGAACCAATGTCATTTCCGCGTCAAAATTGACAGTGGTGGGCTACTTGTGTGTCAAATACTACTACTTTCAGGTACAACAGTCGCCTTCTACCTCTCCTTCTGGATATCAACCTTATTTCTAGTTTTGAAGATGTATGTTCGTCTGTCATCCAGAAGATCTTCACCCAGATTTTGCGCACAGTGTAGGTCTTGGCACTAGAATCTGTCGGCCCCTACCTGGCCCAAGTTGTCAGTTTCCCGAGATGCTTTCCGTGCCTGAAGAAGCTGTATATCGAGGTGATGTTCCTTTCCTGTTAAATGTTAGCCATAAGGGGGTTCAATTTTTTGCACCTTTTCCCAAGTTTACAATGACAATGTACTACAATTTCTGAAGGAGTTTTGGACAATTCCAGGACATACACCCCCACCCCATATTGGTTGCTTGATTCATATGGTTACAATCTATAAGCATTCTCCTCTGGATTCATTTGTACTAGTTTTCTTAGGGAATTTTTCATCCACTCCAATCTCTTGTGAAGAAGGCTACACTTTTCTAGATTGCAATCAAATGCCCATGTTAATCATGTCAAATCGAAGATGGCAGGTTGGTGCATTTTACAAATCCTGCAAACCAAATAGGCATGTAGTAGTGTTCAAAACTGCATGTAGGAACGAACACATTCTCTTCTTTGCAGATAATAATATGCCCCGAGGTGTATAATGTTTATAACGACAATCACATCGAATACCTGGATTTGCATGTCTCAAAAATTACTTTGAACTCCTACCGAGGGACCTTACCAGAGATTACATTCACCGGGTTCTTTGTTGCCAGAGCAAGGGTGCTGAAGGTAATGAGGTTGAACATGCATTTAAATAGGAAATATGAATAGTTTTTTATCAGAGCTGACAGCTACTACAGAATGTAAGAGGCTCCAAAAAAGCTAAACTTCGTATTGGAAATGCAAATGACAGAGTAATTGGAAGTCATTGTGTCAAACCCATAAATGACTTGTCATTGGCTGATCCCTTTGCAGAAATGATGAGGTTTCAAAAGCGGCCTTACTATTTTTATTTTTAGTTTGAACCTCTCTTATATCCATGTTCAGCTGATCAGCACTGGCGTTTGCAGCTGAATGAGCTGAATTTCATTTCTAATATCAGTTTGAACCTTGTAATCTTTGAGTTTGAGCCATGTAACTCTGGAATTTGAACCTTGTAATATTTTGGGTTTTTGTGGTACAATCTTTGAAATGGCATCATATTAGACTCGTAGATTGGTAGTACTATTTTGACCTTAATATGCAATAGACTTAGATTTTATGAACCATTCATGATCAGGGATCCATCCAGAAGCAGAGCAATGGCAAGCGTCATCGCAACAAGATGAAGATGATTAGATGCTCGCTTCTCCTAGTTTAGTATGCATGTAATTGCTTACTTTGATGTGTGTAAATGTTATGTGTGTAGTCACTTATGTAATTGTATGCTTAATTTGGTCATGCAATGCTGTTCTTATAAGTATACATGTTGATGTTCTGTAGACAAAGCATATCACATCGCACACAGAACATACTAGATAACCCGTCGGTGATGAATTCATCAACCGCAGACAATTGTATACCAGCAAGTGTTTGCCTACAACACACATGGCTTATTCCATCACAAACAGCTCGGATGGATCAACTGTATGCCACGTATCGCACACACAACTCTAATCTAATTTGTGCTTGATGTCTCCGCCATCGCTCGCACAGTTCGTCTTATTTGCCACGTATCACTGTGCTGGCCGCTGCCTGCGTCCCTCGGCACGTTGTGCTCGCCGTTAGGCGCCACGGCACGCTCTGCTCATGTACCTCCAAGCGCTCGGCTTGTGGACAACTTTTCCTTGCATGTTCAACTGCTATATGCATATATATGGTTGCTCGCCGTTGAGGCGACCGCAGAGCGCTCTGCTCACGTCCCTCCATGCCTGCTCTGCCAGCGGTTTGGCGTATGCACGATCACGTCGGGGCCCCATATGCATGCGGTTGGGCCACGTGCATCGCCACGATGCATTTACGTGGGGCACGATGGAGTTACGCGCTGCAAATTAGAACTGACATCCGGGCATGCTGATATTCTAGGCCATATGGCTTCCCCTTTAATTCCCGCGGCCATGTTAACCTTACTCTCATCAACGTTTCGATCACGCCCGACAACACAACAAGAACACCCACGATGACACAAAGAGATGGGATGTCTAGCGGAGCTCCAATGGAGTTCGACGAGCATAAAATGGAGACCCACACGAGGGAGACGGATCTCTCGGTGCTGTATACAATCGACCCGACCATGGTGGATGACTACATCAACACCGTTCATCAGTTGCTTGCTCGAGACAAGTACAAGGTGGTCGGCATCGACCTCTAATACACCGGCGGTCGTCCCAACATAGATCAGAAGGTTGTCGTCGCCCAGTTGTGTGTGCGCCATCATGTCCTTATCTACCTCTATTGCATGGCCACAGAGCCTTGCGACCGTTTCGCCAGGTTTGTCAATAGCACCGACTACACGTTCGCTACAATGGAAACCACTGATGATGTAAAAGTGCTTAGGGTTACGGGCTTGGCCTGCAAGAATCTTGTCGAAATCCATGAGCACTACAGGGTCTGGGGCAGCACGAAGGACTCGCTAGTTGAACTCGCCTCGGCCATCATCGACCCATACTATGAAAAAATGAAGCAGGATGCCAACAGAACACGTCCCGTGTCCTGAAACTGGACCTGGATGCGGCAACTGGATGAACCTCACCTCAGGTTCATGGCCAAGAGCGTGTACACATGCTACGAGATGCACAGGCGGATCATTGACATGAGGAAGTGCCTCATTACCAAAATCGACGAGGCCGGATCGAGCCACAAGCAGAGCAATAGTGGTAAGCATCACAAGAAGTAGATGATGATCAGATGAGCGTTTATCCTAGTTAATTATGCATGTAATACATAGTTTACTTTGGTGTGTGCAAATGTCATGTGTGTAGTAACCACCTATGTAGTTGGATGTTTAATTTGGTTATGCAACCACGTCCTTATAAGTGTGTGTGTGTGTTGTGTGTGTGTGTGTGTGTGTGTGTGTGTGTGTGTGTGTGTGTGTGTGTGTCAAATTGAACCATTTCTGTTATCTTAGCTCAACGCAAATAGTTCATCCGAGTGAACTGTTTGCTCTCTATCACACACGCCTTGGTCTGGCCGACCGTTTCTTTTGTTTCGCCTAATCACAAATAGTTGATCTGAGTGAACTGTATGTCATATATCGCACACACCTTCATCTGGCTACCCATTTCTGTTCTTCCGCCTCATCGCAAACTGTTCATTGAATTGAACCGTATGCCCGTCATCGCACACACAACTAAATTCTGAACTGTATGTGATGCATCTTTCATCGCAAACGTTTTTCATCTTTTTTGACGATTTTTTACATCTCAATTTGCGATTATTGCAATGCACACAATTTCGTCAATGGGTCTCTAATCGTAGTGTCGCGTTAGCAGCATCCTGGATACACTTTGAGTCAAACAGTTATTTCACCCAGATTTTGCGCACAGTGTAGGTCTTGGCACTAGAATCTGTCGGCCCCTACCTGGCCCAAGTTGTCAGTTTCCCGAGATGCTTTCCGTGCCTGAAGAAGCTGTATATCGAGGTGATGTTCCTTTCCTGTTAAATGTTAGCCATAAGGGGGTTCAATTTTTTGCACCTTTTCCCAAGTTTACAATGACAATGTACTACAATTTCTGAAGGAGTTTTGGACAATTCCAGGACATACACCCCCACCCCATATTGGTTGCTTGATTCATATGGTTACAATCTATAAGCATTCTCCTCTGGATTCATTTGTACTAGTTTTCTTAGGGAATTTTTCATCCACTCCAACCTCTTGTGAAGAAGGCTACACTTTTCTAGATTGCAATCAAATGCCCATGTTAATCATGTCAAATCGAAGATGGCAGGTTGGTGCATTTTACAAATCCTGCAAACCAAATAGGCATGTAGTAGTGTTCAAAACTGCATGTAGGAACGAACACATTCTCTTCTTTGCAGATAATAATATGCCCCGAGGTGTATAATGTTTATAACGACAATCACATCGAATACCTGGATTTGCATGTCTCAAAAATTACTTTGAACTCCTACCGAGGGACCTTACCAGAGATTACATTCACCGGGTTCTTTGTTGCCAGAGCAAGGGTGCTGAAGGTAATGAGGTTGAACATGCATTCAAATAGGAAATATGAATAGTTTTTTATCAGAGCTGACAGCTACTACAGAATGGAAGAGGCTCCAAAAAAGCTAAACTTCGTATTGGAAATGCAAATGACAGAGTAATTGGAAGTCATTGTGTCAAACCCATAAATGACTTGTCATTGGCTGATCCCTTTGCAGAAATGATGAGGTTTCAAAAGCGGCCTCACTATTTTTATTTTTAGTTTGAACCTCTCTTATATCCATGTTCAGCTGATCAGCACTGGCGTTTGCAGCTGAATGAGCTGAATTTCATTTCTAATATCAGTTTGAACCTTGTAATCTTTGAGTTTGAGCCATGTAACTCTGGAATTTGAACCTTGTAATATTTTGGGTTTTTGTGGTACAATCTTTGAAATGGCATCATATGAGACTCGTAGATTGGTAGTACTATTTTGACCTTAATATGCAATAGACTTAGATTTTATGAACCATTCATGATCAGGGATCCATCCAGAAGCAGAGCAATGGCAAGCGTCATCGCAACAAGATGAAGATGATTAGATGCTCGCTTCTCCTAGTTTAGTATGCATGTAATTGCTTACTTTGGTGTGTGGAAATGTTATGTGTGTAGTCACTTATGTAATTTTATGCTTAATTTGGTCATGCAATGCTGTTCTTATAAGTATACATGTTGATGTTCTGTAGACAAAGCATATCACATCGCACACAGAACATACTAGATAACCCGTCGGTGATGAATTCATCAACCGCAGACAATTGTATACCAGCAAGTGTTTGCCTACAACACACATGGCTTATTCCATCACAAACAGCTCGGATGGATCAACTGTATGCCACGTATCGCACACACAACTCTAATCTAATTTGTGCTTGATGTCTCCGCCATCGCTCGCATAGTTCATCTTATTTGCCACGTATCACTGTGCTGGCCGCTGCCTGCGTCCCTCGGCACGTTGTGCTCGCCGTTAGGCGCCACGGCACGCTCTGCTCATGTACCTCCAAGCGCTCGGCTTGTGGACAACTTTTCCTTGCATGTTCAACTGCTATATGCATATATATGGTTGCTTGCCGTTGAGGCGACCGCAGAGCGCTCTGCTCACGTCCCTCCATGCCTGCTCTGCCAGCGGTTTGGCGTATGCACGATCACGTCGGGGCCCCATATGCATGCGGTTGGGCCACACGCATCGCCACGATGCATTTACGTGGGGCACGATGGAGTTACGCGCTGCAAATTAGAACTGACATCCGGGCATGCTGATATTCCAGGCCGTATGGCTTCCCCTTTAATTCCCGCGGCCATGTTAACCTTACTCTCATGAACGTTTCGATCACGCCCGACAACACAACAAGAACACCCACGATGACACAAAGAGAGGGGATGTCTAGCGGAGCTCCAATGGAGTTCGACGAGCATAAAATGGAGACCCACACGAGGGAGACGGATCTCTCGGTGCTGTATACAATCGACCCGACCATGGTGGATGACTACATCAACACCGTTCATCAGTTGCTTGCTCGAGACAAGTACAAGGTGGTCGGCATCGACCTCTAATACACCGGCGGTCGTCCCAACATAGATCAGAAGATTGTCGTCGCCCAGTTGTGTGTGCGCCATCATGTCCTTATCTACCACTATTGCATGGCCACAGAGCCTTGCGACCGTTTCGCCAGGTTTGTCAATAGCACCGACTACACGTTCGCTACAATGGAAACCACTGATGATGTAAAAGTGCTTAGGGTTACGGGCTTGGCCTGCAAGAATCTTGTCGAAATCCATGAGCACTACAGGGTCTGGGGCAGCACGAAGGACTCCCTAGTTGAACTCGCCTCGGCCATCATCGACCCATACTATGAAAAGATGAAGCAGGATGCCAACAGAACACGTCCCGTGTCCTGAAACTGGACCTGGATGCGGCAATTGGATGAACCTCACCTCAGGTTCATGGCCAAGAGCGTGTACACATGCTACGAGATGCACAGGCGGATCATTGACATGAGGAAGTGCCTCGTTACCAAAATTGACGAGGCCGGATCGAGCCACAAGCAGAGCAATAGCGGTAAGCATCACAAGAAGTAGATGATGATCAGATGAGCGTTTATCCTAGTTAATTATGCATGTAATACATAGTTTACTTTGGTGTGTGCAAATGTCATGTGTGTAGTAACCACCTATGTAGTTGGATGTTTAATTTGGTTATGCAACCACGTCCTTATAAGTGTGGGTGTGTGTTGTGTGTGTGTGTGTGTGTGTGTGTGTGTGTGTGTGTGTGTGTGTGTGTGTGTGTGTGTCAAATTGAACCATTTCTGTTATCTTGGCTCAACGCAAACAGTTCATCCGAGTGAACTGTTTGCTCTCTATCACACACGCCTTGGTCTGGCCGACCGTTTCTTTTGTTTCGCCTAATCACAAATAGTTCATCTAAGTGAACCGTATGTCATATATCGCACACACCTCCATCTGGCTACCCATTTCTGTTCTTTCGCCTCATCGCAAACTGTTCATTGAATTGAACCGTATGCCCGTCATCGCACACACAACTAAATTCTGAACTGTATGTGATGCATCTTTCATCGCAAACGTTTTTCATCCTTTTTTGACGATTTTTTACATCTCAATTTGCGATTATTGCAATGCACACAATTTCGTCAATGGGTCTCTAATCGTAGTGTCGCGTTAGCAGCATCCTGGATACACTTTGAGTCAAACAGTTATTTCATCCAATACAATCTGCTCACACGAAAAAAGTTCACCTTATGTCCATCGTACAAGTAGTGAGTATTACCTCGCCTAATTTTTTTAGATCATTACAACACATGCACAACACAAAGGGGACTTACAACATAATCCATTCAGAGACATGACACAAGATGCAAGTATACTAATCTAATGACAATTTCAACTGGTATGTAATGAAGATCTAGGATTACCCTAGGCTTTAGATAGCAGAAGCAGCAGGATCTCCTCCGTCTTCAAATGCAACATTCTTACTTCCTCCAATTTTTGGCTTTCTTGCATAATGCATGCAGCTAATTGCATAATTCCCAGCCTAAAGGTCAAGATTACCTCATTCATGGAAGCCACACCATATCTTTCTGCCTCTACTAGAGCCTCAAGAACGACAATATATGTGCTCAGACTGCTCTCCAACGGTGTTGCCTCTGAACTGCTACCATATGGTAACATGGATGGCTCACTGCTTCCACAAATAAATTCTAGGGTTGTACATTTTGTCCTAGTGTGAACTGCATCCTGAAAGGTTTCTGCTCGACATAAGTAAGTGATTTTTATCGTATGATCCCGACAGTAAGCTTACATGGTTAAAGACATACGAATTATTGTCGAGCATGGCAAGCGATATTTAAATGGTTCGAAGCAGCATCAATCGAACAAATTAAAATGGTAAGATGAAAGGCAATGTACCACCGCTATATTTAAGTTGCCCATGCATATAAGCATTTGAAATAATCTGGGAAATCACTTAAGAAGTATGGCTTCGTGTAAACTATGAAGATAGTCTTGTGATGAAGTTCAGAGGAAAAGTTAAGGATTCAAATGAATTAGGCATACATTTCTTTACGATAGTACATCAGGCACTGCTGACATATTGGCCAACTTAGGTATAGCCTCACAAGTAACAAACAAGCATTCGAATCAAGAAGTACATGAAAGCAGACAACTGAACTATTTGTAATACTGTAGGATTACAGGTTGAGGGCACAAGCCAAGAAAGAATCCCACATGCATTACATTTCTCATGTACTAAAACACACTAGCTACCATATGTTGATGTGAACCCTCGCTGTTGTTGCTATGTTCTTTGAATATATCGCCAGCATCCCATGCTTGCAAATATAGTCATTGTAGTTTATTCATCCCCCTCTATTTAGGTAAAACTAATTTTAATCGTATGCACTAGTTCGAATTGATCATCAATGGTTAATCTAAACTAATGAAAGAAAGTTGTGTTCTTACACGACAATATATGTGCTTCACTCTATTTTTATGCTTGTTCGAGGTGCCATCCCCAAAAGGAAAAATATTTTTCTTGATGGGGTTGGCAGCTCCATAATGAATAGAAGCATCAAATTAGTCATGCAACTTGGGAAGATAAAGAACGCACAAAAAAGTAATGAACAGAGGCTCAGAGCACTGATGTAATAGCTAGCATCACAAAATGTAGGTTAAAATGAACAAAAAGCAGCGGAACCACCAGCTAGTTTGTTGATGTGTAATTAAGCATAGAGAACATAGAAGCAGTCCAGTACAATAATTGTAACCAACAGGTTCCATCAGAACAACACCATTATCATAATATAGCATGAAAGAAGCAAAACAGTAGGCAATGATATCTAGGAAGCACAGTAATACTTAGGATAAAACAAAGGAATTTAACTATATGTGCACTGGTTTGTAATTTAGCACATGTAACCTTTTCACTGCCACACGTATGGACCTACAGGTGGAAACAAAACAACCCGTCTAATGGAAAATTGAATCCCTGGAGAAATTCGAAGGTGCGGTGCTTATGCTAAGAAAGTGAACGTAGGCGCCGGCCGTTGGATAATAGTACCTGATTCTCGGCGTCGTATGGGCATCGTTGTCATAGGTGAAAGCTAAGGATCGTTGATGGTGCTCGTGTTGCGATTGAGTTTGGGCCGGCTATCGCCGTTGCTGAAGCGCCTCCGGTGCTTCGGCTGCGGTGCCTGTCGACGTACAAGAAATCTGATCTGTGGTAAGTGAACAATTCCATGATAAAGAAGAGAAAAACCGAAGGAGTACAAATTGAAATAACATGATGAGGCTGCAGCGTCAGTAAAGCAAGGCCGGTGGAGTTGAATATGGTGTCCGTGGAATGGGTCCGGTGTAGTGGACGAAGGCATCGGCGAAGCACATCCAGCGTGGTGTACAGTGCTTTCGTTGAGGTGGATCTCTTGCGGCAGACGAGGGCTTGTATGAAGGGCCAGCGATGTGGCGGACGAGGGAGTCGGTGAAGAGCCTACACTTTGGTGGGAGAGCACGCCGGTGAAGCCAATCCGATGCGGTGGACCATGATGGCGGTCAAGGAGAACTGGAGAAGTGGACAAGCCAGTCGCCGAACCGGCTCCGGTGAAGTGGTGAGTTGGCAGTTGGGGGTTCCAAGGTGCGGAAGTTAGATCCGGTGGGGTGTGAGGTCCATCGTTGCAGCGGAGGACTATATTCAGCGGCTTGGGGGGAGGAGGCGGGGAAGGCAAGGGGAGGGGCTCTGGGAAGAATGATGGGGGCCAAAGAGGGGAAAACAATGGAGTTACCAAAGTAGTTCTTTTCCGTTCATGTGGTAGGGGTAAAACAGGAATATCATCGTGCTAAACTTTCGAGCGTGAGATATTTCTATGTGAGTGGGAAGTTTAAAAGCTTTTGGTGGCTGAAATTAAGTGTTCTGCTCTTGTACGGCCGACTTTGATATCATGGCTAAGAATTTATTTGTTGTGCATGCAAAAGAATAGTGCAAGTTTTGAAAATCAATGTCTCCAACTCGAAATTTAGATTGTCCATTCAATTCAAATATGGATCATTGAGCTAGTGGAAGCAAATACCATCATATGCTCCAATTCAAATGAAATTCCAAATGTGTTTATCGTAAATATGATGAATAAAAAAATGTGTTTGTGTATGAATAAAGTGGATGATTATAAGGTTTGAACATGATCGTATGTGTATATCTCTAAGTTTGATATATCACCGGTACAATACGGTGATATACAAATGGTTTTAACCCCTTTCCACGACGCTGTTTCTTATCGATGCCAAGTGAGTGACTGTGATAGGGGGGGGGGGTCCTTGGCACATGACGCAGAAACCATTGGGGATAGCGTGCCTTGACGCATACAGTTGTCCCTTTACAACCGTTTCTGATATCTCAAATATGCCAAACGCTTCAGTCTTGCTACTCGTTTGTGCTCGCATTTCCATCACTATCGGTATTCTGTGGTGCTACGTTTACGGTGCGCGACCCATCACAAATAGTTCATGTTTATAGAATGTGTACGATAAGCAGCCAATCACACACATTTACTTTTCCTCGACTGTATGATATTCGATGTAAGAGCGCATACAAATGTCCCTATAAAATTGTATGTGAAGCTTGAATACATCCCACACGATTCATCTATCGTACCCGCGTCGGATGAAGACCTATCGCACGCATTCTTCTGTGATCAAATGTTTGCGATGCGCACAACATCATAAACAGTCCATAATTGCGAAGCGTGTCTGATAAGGTGACTTTCACAAATATTTAATAAGAAGTAACTGTGTGCGGTCCTGTTGTTAATCGCACACGTTTTTTCTTGGCTGATTGTGTGGGCAGTAGAGATTGATCGCATACGTAGTGGACCAGAGAAACGTGTCTAATCTCCACGTCTATCGTAGATGATAAATGTCTATAATGACCGTACCATAGCATCTAAATGAAGCTTGAGATATGCAACTTCCCACCGGGTCACCCATGTGAGGATTGGTGGGAAACAGTAGCATGTTTGGATATATAACAACATTAATATGGAAAACTTAGTATAGAAGGAAGCATGAGCTAGCACGACGCATGCGCACAATGCTTACCCATATAAATAAATTCACAACCGGAGCTGCATGTGTTGTCGAAAGGGATGACAATTGCCGTTCGATCTGGGAACATCCAACAATGAAGACGTACGATCCGCGGGGTTTGGGGTCTGGCCAATATAAACGAACGACCCAAATCATGCGCGAAGCGCGGGGGCATTGGCCAAGGTTTGGTAGGCACACGACTTTCGTGAGTGAACCGTGTGCTATTTGAAAATATTTCATGAGAATCTCGGTTTTTAAATCCTTGTAAATCCAAAACTCATGCGAAAATCATGAAACATGGCATGGTGTCATGACATGGCACATTTATGTTGAGGAAAAAGATTGTCCATTTTGGGGCAAGTTTGATTACAAGCCTTTTAGAAGCCGGAGCTTCTCTCAAGAAGCCTCATGGTTCCGATAGGGAAACTTGTTCCCCTTGCGGGCGAAACGATAATCACTATCTCTTTTCACCTTGTATTTTCTTCTACAGGTAACATGGAACAACATGATATCCATGCTGAAATTTAAAATTATTCAGGATACTTTTGGCCTTTTTATACATTAATTGAGTTTCCTATGCATTTAATGTCCATAATACATGCTCCAGTTCACCAAAATGTCTAGAAAAATTACACACGTGTCCTTGGGTGCATGTTTAGGTCCCATGCAAGGAATGAGAATGAATTACAACCATACTGGCGTCCTGCCTCATCCTCTAACATTTGGAATCTCATTTGTTAAATCTATCTAAATCCAAAACTCACCAAAAAGTCATGAAAGCTGGCATGGTGTCACTTCATGGCACATATATGTCATAGTAAAAACATTGTCCAATTTGGGCCAAGCTTTATTACAAACCTCTTACAAACCGGAGCCTGTCGCAAAAACCCTCGTGCTTTGGAAAGGGGAACGTGTCCCCTTGTGTGTGAAATGATAATCGCTCCCTCTTCTAGCTTTGTATTTTCTTCTGCACACAACATAAAATAGTGGGAGATTCGCGCTGAACTTTGAAATTATTCAGGGTTCGTTTTTATTCATTAATTGTGTTTTATAGGCATTTAATGTCCAAAATTCAAGTCCGAACTACAAATACATGCTCAAGTGCACCAAAATGGTAAGAAAAAATCCTACATGTGTCCTTGGGGTTCATGTTTGGGTCCCATGGAAGGAATGGGAATGAATTCAACCATCTCGGCGTCGTGGCTCGGCCTCAAACATTGCGAATCTCGGTTTTTTAAATCTCCATCAATCCATAACTCACCATAAAATCATGAAACTTGGCATGGTGTCACTACATGGCACATATATGTCCTAGTAAAAAAATTGTCCATTTTGGGCCAAGCTATATTAGAAGCCTCTTGTCTGAATCAGGGCTTCGCAAAACCCTTGTTACATTCGAACACTTGGGTGCCTGCGAAGAACTCAAATTCCCATATCTGCCTACTCGCTGTCTCCTTGAACTAGCTCAATGAACAATAATGAAATGACACAAAGCAGTTTACCCAGGTTCGGGGCACCTCGCGGTGTAACACCCTACTCCTGCTTTGTGGTGGATTGCCTAGACGTGGGCTGAGGAAGAACTAGTACAGTGGTTGAACAAACTCAGGAGGTGTCTTCTTGGGTGTGAGGGTGCTGGTTGATCCAATTGATCCATCCTCCTCTGTGGCGGTGGCTAAGCTGTATATATAGTGGCCTTGGTCCTCTTCCCCTAAAATGTAGGTGGCAAGGGATCCCACAACGGCCAAATTTGAAGGGAGACAACTAGTACATCTTATCGTGACGAAAGTTGGTCTTCGCCTATAAAGCTTCCGATCCCAACGCCACGGTGGGCTCTGTGATGACCTCCATCCCGCCGTCCTGGCAATCCTGGTCCTGTTGCATGTAAATGGAAACCATTGGCTGATTCCTCGGGACTCCGCACCTGCGCTCGCCTCTTTAGCACCAAAGAGGAAACCTGATGTCCTGCGCCCACTGGTGCTGGCCTGGCCTTGGTCGTCATGGCTTGCGTCATTTGAACCTCATGAGGTGGGGCCTTGCATAGAGATCTATGCTCCACAGGAGCCATCCTAGTGAGACTGCTCCTTCCAGAGGTCTTTGTGTTGCCCGCCTCGCGAGGGTTGGCCCCTCGCGAAGATCTTCTATGTTGATGCTGAAGATGGGCCATACCAGGCCGGTGAAGAAGCCACGTCATGGGCCGCAGGCAGGCATGTTTAGGTACCCTGGTTCCTAGAACACTGATAGTAGCCCCCGGGCCCAAGGCGCGCTCGAACTTGGCTTCGAGGCGAAGCCAAAGGGCAAGGGCGAAGCGCCATGGGCCCCAACCGCCTGCGGACCTGATTGACGCGTGGCGCCTAGATGGGATGTGGGCGTCTCCGCTTCCTCACGCTGCCTTAGCAACCGTTCGACTTGACTGCAGCCTACCGCATGCAAAAAAGGTCATCATTACCTACGATCAAGGAGGCTCGCGGTTTGTCTTCCTCTTTCTATAAATGAGGAGGGGTGGAGCCCCCTCTACTGATCTCCATCTCCTTGCTGCTCATTCCTCCTTCCTCCTTCTTGCTTTGCCATCTTGCCGAAGCATCCATGGCGCCGATACGGAGGTTCTCTACGGCGGAGAAGGGCAAGGATCCCCGAGAGGAGCCTGGGCCACTCCAGCTGAAGAAGAGGCTTGGTCGCCCCCGTGACGCTGACGGGGGTCCAGAGGCGACGCGGCCTTGGACCGAGCGGCCTCCACTTTGCTTCCCGATCCCTCTTTACGCCCATGAGGAGGGCGCATGGTAGGGGCCAATGCCCAACCCCTTGCCGGCAGGGATCATAGAGGACATGCTGCAATTGCGCGACCGGCCGGTGCACGGACGCATGCCAAAAGCTCGCCCCACGATTTTGTCTTGTGGGCGGCAATGCCGACGCTTTCATGGATTCGGCTCCCGAGGTTCTTCGCCGAGTTGATGGCGCCGAGGGGCCCGGCCAAGCTGTGGCTGCAACATGCCCGGTGCTGCAACCAAGCTGCCGAGGCGGAGGTAGAGGTCATTGAAGAAAATATGTCCTAGAGGCAATAATAAAGTTGTTATTTATATTTCCTTATATATCATGATAAAATGTCTTTTATTCATGCTAGAATTGTATTAACCAGAAACTTGATAAATGTGTGAATACATAGACAAAACAGAGTGTCCCTAGTATGCCTCTACTAGACTAGCTCGTTAATAAAAGATGGTCAAGTTTCCTAACCATAGACATGTGTTGTCATTTGATGAATGGGAGACCCATCCGTTAGTTTAGCACTATGATCGATTAGTTTTTAAGCTATTGCTTTCTTCATGACTTATACATGTTCCTCTTACTATGAGATTATGCAACTCCCGAATACTAGAGGAACACCTTGTGTGCTATCAAACATCACAACATAACTGGGTGATTATAAATACGCTCTACAGGTGTTTCCGAAAGTGTTTGTGGTGTTGGCATAGATCAAGATTAGGATTTGTCACTCCGAGTGTCGGAGAGGTATCTCTGGGCCCTCTCGGTAATGGACATCACTATAAGCCTTGCAAGCAATGTGACTAATGAGTTAGTTGCGGGATGATGCATTACAGAACGAGTAAAGAGACTTGCCGGTAACAAGATTGAACTAGGTATTGAGATACCAATGATCGAATCTCGGGCAAGAAACATACCGATGACAAAGGGAACAACGTATGTTGTTATGCGGTTTGATCGATAAAGATCTTCGTAGAATATGTGGGAGCCAATATGAGCATCTAGGTTCCGCTATTGGTTATTGACTGGAGATGAGTCTCGGTCATGTGTACATAGTTCTCGAACCCGTAGGGTCCGCACGTTTAACGTTCGATGACGATCGATATTATGAGTTTATGTGTTTTGATGTATCGAAGGTAGTTCGGAGTCCCGGATGAGATCACGGACATGACGAGAAGTCTCGAAATGTCAAAGATATAATGATTCATATATAGGACGATAGTATTTGGACACTGGAAGTGTTCAGGGGGTACTGGGTATGTATCGGGTCACCAGAAAGGGGTTCCGCGCAACGCCGCCCAAGATATGGGCCTTATTGGGCGTAGGGTGGGACAAACCAGCCCCTAGTGGGCTGGTGCACCCTATATATGGCCGAATAGGGTGGGGAAAAGGAAAGGGAGAGGAGAGAAAGGAAGGGGGGCAATTCGGCCTCCCCTTTCCTTCTCCCCCCTCCTCTTTCCTTCTCCCTCCGGAAAACATGGAAAGGGGGGAGGCCGAATAGGATTAAGCCTCAAGTAGGATTCCTCCTAATTAGGGTGCGCCTCCTGCTGCTCCTTCACCCTCCCACCTATATATATATATGTGGGGAGGGCACCGCTGCAATACACAACAGACAATCTCTTAGCCGTATGCGGTGCCCCCCTCCATAGTTACACACCTCGGTCATATCGTTGAAGTGCTTAGGCGAAGCCCTGCTCCGGTAACTTCATCATCACCGTCACCACGCCATTGTGCTGATGAAACTCTCTCGCGACACTCAATTGGATAAATAGTTTGTGGGACGTCATCGAGCTGAACGTGTGCTGAACGCAGAGGTGCCGTACATTCGGTACTTGGATCGATTGGATCATGAAGACGTTCGACTACATCAACCACATCACTAGATGCTTTCGCTTTCGGTCTATGAGGGTACGTAGACACACTCTCCCCGCTCATTTCTATGCTTCTCCTAGATAGATCTTGTGTGATCGTAGGAATTTTTTGAAATACTACGTTCCCTAACAGTGGTATCAGAGCCAGGTCTATGCATAGATGATATGCATGAGTAGAACACAATGAGTTGTGGGCGATAGTAGTCATACTGCTTACCAGCATGTCATACTTTGATTCGGAGGTATTGTGAGATGAAGCAGCCCAGACCGACATTACGCGTATGCTTACGCGAGACTGGTTTCACCGTTACGAGCACTCGTTGCTTAAAGGTGACCGGCAGGTGTCTGTCTCTCTCACTTTAGTTGAATTGAGTGTGGCTATGCTCGGTCCTTGTGAAGGTTAAAACATCACAGTTGACGAAAAATCTTTGTGGTTTTTATATGCGTAGGTAAGAACGGTTCTTGCTAAGCCTGTAGCAACAACGTAAAACTTGCAATAACAAAGTAGAGGACGTCTAACTTGTTTTTGTAGGGCATGTTGTGACGTGATATGGTCAAGACATGATGAGTTATACGCTATCGTCTGAGATGATCATGTTTTGTAAAATTGTCGGCAACCGGCAGGAGCCTTATGGTTGTCTCTTTATTGTATGAATGGCGAAGGCCATGTAATTGCTTTACTTTATCACTATGAGTTAGCGATAGTAGTAGTAGCCATAGTTGGCGAGACGACCACGACACTACGATGAAGATTATGGTGTCTAGCCGGTGACGATGGAGATCATGACGATGCTTTGGAGATGGAGATCAAAAGCATAAGACGATGATGGCCATACCATGTCACATATTTTGATTGCATGTGATGTTTATCTTATTATGCTTAGTACGACCGTAGCATTATAAGATGACCCCTTACAAAATTTCAAGGTACAAGTGTTCTCCCTGAGTATGCATCGTTGCGAAAGTTCGTCGTGCCGAGACACCACGTGGTGATCGGGTGTGATAAGCTATACGTTCAAATACAATGGGTGTAAGACAATTTTGCACATGCAGAATACTCGGGGTAAACTTGACGAGCCTAGCATGTACTGACATGGCCTCGGAACACTGGAGACCGAAAGGTTGAGCGTGAATCATATAGTAGATATGATCAACATAAGATGTTCACCATTGAAAACTACTCCATCTCACGTGATGATCAAACATGTTTTAGTTGATTTGGATCACGTGGTCATTTAGATGACTAGAGGATGTCTATCTAAGTGGGAGTTCTTTAGTAATATGATTAATTGAACTTTAGTTTATCATGAACTTAGTGCTGATAGTATTTGCAAATTATGATGTAGATCAATAGCTCGCGTTATAGCTCCCCTATGTTTTTGATATGTTCCTAGAGAAAACTAAGTTGAAAAATGTTAGCAGCAATGATGCGTACTAGGTCCATGATCTGCGGATTATCCTTATTGCTGCACATAAGTATTATGTCCTTGATGCACCGCTAGGTGACAAACCTATTGCAGGAGCAGATGCAGACATTATGAACGTTTGACAAGCTCGGTATGATGACTACTTGATAGTTTAGTGCGCCGTGCTTTACGGCTTATAACCGGGACTTCAAAAATGTTTTGAACGCCACTGAGCATATGAGATGTTCCAAGAGTTGAAATAGTATTTCAGACTAATGCCCGTGTCAAGAGGTATGAGACCTCTGACAAGTGCTTAGAATGTCTGAGTACTACAATCGCTTGAATCAAGTGGGTGTTAATCTTCTAGATAAAATAGTGATTGACAGAGTTCTCTAGTCACTATCACCAAGTAACTAGAACTTCATGATGAACTATAATATGCAAGGGATGACAAAAACGATTCCCGAGCTCTTCGTGATGCTGAAATCAACGAAGGTAGAAATCAAGAAAGTGCATCAATTGTTGATGGTTAATAAGACCACTAGTTTTAAGAAAATGGCAAGTGGAAGAAAGGGAACTTCAAGAAGAATGGCGGCAAGTTGTCACTCTCGTGAAGAAGCCCAAAGTTGGTCCTAAGCCTAAAACTGAGTGCTTCTAAATGCAAAGGAAATGGTCACTGGAAGCGGATGTTCCCCGAATATTTGGCGGCTAAGAAGGATGGCAAAGTGAACAAAGTTATTTGATATACATGTTATTGATGTATAACTTACTAGTATTCATAGTAGCCCCTGGGTATTTGATACTAGTTCAGTTGCTAAGATTAGTAACTCGAAACAGGAGTTGCAGAATAAACAAAGACTAGTTGAGGGTGAGGTGACGATGTGTGTTCGAAGTAGTTCCAAAACTGATATGATCATCATCGCACACTCCCAATACTTTCGGGATTAGTGTTAAACCTAAATAAATGATATTTGGTGTTTGCGTTGAGCATGAACAAAATTGGATTGTGTTTATTGCAATACGGTTATTCATTTAAGTGAGAGAATAATTGTTATTCTATTTACATGAATAAAACCTTCTATGGTCATACACCGAATGAAAATGGTTTGCTGGATCTCGATCGTAGTGACACACATATTCATAATATTGAAGCCAAAAGATGCAAAGTTAATAATGATAGTGCAACTTATTCGTGGCACTTCCGTTTAGGTCATATTGGTGTAAAGTGCATGAAGAAACTCCATGCTAATGGTCTTTTGGAATCACTTGATGCTTGCGAAACAAGGGCAAGGTGACTAAGACTCCGTTCTCCGGAACAATGGAGCGAGCAACTGACTTATTGGAAATCATGCATACTGATGTATGTGGTTCGATGAGTGTTGAGGCTCACGGCGGGTATCATTATTTTCTTACCTTCACTGACGATTTGAGCAGATATGGGTATATCTACTTGATGATGCACAAGTCTGAAACATTTGAAAAGTTCAAAGAATTTCAGGGTGAAGTAGAGAATCATCGTAACAATAAAAATAAAGTTTCTACGATCAGATCGTGGAGGAAAATATTTGAGTTACGAGTTTGGTCTTCATTTGAAACAATGCAGAATAGTTTCGCAACTCACGCCACCTGGAACACCACAACGTAATCGTAACCACACTTTATTCGATATGGTGCGATCTATGATGTCTCTTACCGATTTACCACTATTGTTTTGGGTTTATGCATTAGAGACAGCTGCATTCACGTTAAATAGGGCACCATCTAAATCCGTTGAGACGACGCCATATGAACTGTGGTTTGACAAGAAACCAAAGTTGTCATTTCTTAAATTTTGGGTCTGCGATGCTTATGTTTAAAAGGTTCAACCTGATAAGATCGAACCCAAGTCGAATAAATGTGTCTTCATAGGATACCCAAAGGAAACTGTTTGGTACACCTTTTATCACAGATCTGAAGGCAAGATATTCGTTGCTAAGAATGGATCCTTTCTAGAGAAGGAGTTTCTCTCAAAAGAAGTGAGCGGGAGGAAAGTGGAACTTGATGAGATAATTGTACCTTCTCCTGAATTGGAAATTAGTACATCACAGAAACTAGTTCCAGGGATTCCTACACCAATCGGCGAGGAAGCAAATGATGTTGATCACGAAACTTCAGATCAAGTTACTACTGAACCTCGTAGGTCAACCAGAGTACGTTCCGCGCAAGAGTGGTTCGGTAACACGGTTCTGGAAGTCATGTTACTAGACCATGATGAACCTACGAACTATGAGGAAGCGACGATGAGCCCAGATTCCGCAAAATGGCTTAAGGCCATGAAATCTAAGATGGGATCCATGTATGAGAATAAGGTGTGGACTTTGGTTGACTTGCCCGATGATCGGCAAGCCATTGAAAATACATGGATCTTTAAGAGGAACACTGACGCCGGTGGTAATGTTACTGTCTACAAAGCTCGACTTGTTGCGAAAGGTTTTTGACAAGTTCAAGGACTTGACTACGATGAGACTTTCTCACCCGTAGCGATGCTTAAGTCTGTCCGAATCATGTTAGCAATTGCCGCATTTTATGAAATTTGGCAAATGGATTTCAAAACTGCATTCCTTAATAGATTTCTTAAAGAAGAGTTGTATGTGATGCAACTAGAAGGTTTTGTCGATCCTAAAGGTGCTAACAAAGTGTGCAAAGCTCCAGCGATCCATCTATGGACTGGTGCAAGCATCTCGGAGTTGGAATATACGCTTTGATGAGTTGATCAAAGAATATAGTTTTATACAGACTTGCGGTGAAGCCTATATTTACAAGAAAGTGAGTGGGAGCACTACAACATTTCAGATAAGTATATGTGAATGATGTATTGTAGATCAGAAATAATGTAGAATTTTCTGGAATGCATAAAGGAGTGTTTGAAAGGAGTTTTTCAAAGAAATACCTCGGTGAAGCTCCTTACATATTAAGCATCAAGATCTATAGAGATAGATCAAGACGCTTGATAAATTCAATGAGTACATACCTTGACATGTTTTTGAAGTAGTTCAAAAATGGAACAGCCAAAGAAGGAGTTCTTGCCTGTGTTGCAAGGTGTGAAGTTGAGTAAAGACTGAAAACCCGACCATGGCAGAAAATAGAAAGAGAATGAAAAGTCATTTCCTATGCCTCAGTCATAGGTTCTATAAAGTATGCCATGCTATGTAGCAAACCTGTTGTGTACCTTGCCATGAGTTTGGCAAGGAGGTACAATAATGATCCACGAGTAGATAGCTGGACAGCGGTCAAAATTATCATTAGTTACTGGATGACTAAGGAAATGTTTTGCGATTATGGAGGTGATAAAGACTTCGTCGTAAAGAGTTACACCGATGCAAGCTTTGACACTAATCGAGATAACTCTGAGTATCAATCTGGATGCGTATTGAAAGTGGGAGAAATTAGCTAGAGTAGCTCCATGCAAAGCATTGTAGACATCGAAACTTGCGAAATACATACGGATCTGAATGTAACAGACCCACTGACTAAACTTCTCTCACGAAGCAAAACATGATCACACCTTAGTACTCTTTGGGTGTTAATCACATGGCGATGTGAACTAGATTATTGACTCTAGTAAACCCTTTGGGTGTTGGTCATATGGCGATGTGAACTATGGGTGTTATTCACATAACGATATGAACTATCAGTATTAAATCACATGGCGATGTGAACTAGATTATTGACTCTAGTGCAAGTGGGAGACTGAAGGAAATATGCCCTAGAGGCAATAATAAAGTTGTTATTTATATTTCCTTATATATCATGATAAAATGTCTTTTATTCATGCTAGAATTGTATTAACCGGAAACTTGATACATGTGTGAATACATAGACAAAACATACTGCCCCTAGTATGCCTCTACTAGACTAGCTCATTAATCAAAGATGGTTAAGTTTCCTAACCATAGACATGAGTTGTCATTTGATGAATGGGATCACAACATTAGGAGAATGATGTGATGGACAAGACCCATCCGTTAGCTTAGCACTATGATCGATTTGTTTCACTGCTATTGCTTTCTTCATGACTTATACATGTTCCTCTGACTATGAGATTATGCACCTCCAGAATACTATAGGAACACCTTGTGTGCTATCAAACGTCACAACATAACTGGGTGATTATAAAGATGCTCTACAGGTATTTCCGAAAGTGTTTGTGGTGTTGGATAGATCAATATTAGGATTTGTCGCTCCGAGTGTCGGAGAGGTATCTCTGGGCCCTCACGGTAATGCACATCTCCATAAGCCTTGCAAGGAATGTGACTAATGAGTTAGTTGCGCGATGATGCATTACGGAAAGAGTAAAGAGACTTGCCGGTAATGAGATTGAACTAGGTATTGAGATACCGACGATCGAATCTCGGGCAAGAAACATACAATTGACAAAGGGAACAAAGTATGTTGTTATGCGGTTTGACCGATAAAGATCTTCGTAGAATATGTGGTAGCCAATATGAGTATCCAGGTTCCTCTATTGGTTATTGACCGGAGATGGGTCTCGGCCATGTATACATAGTTCTCGAACCCGTAGGGTCCGCACGCTTAACGTTCGATGACGATCGGTATTATGAGTTTATCTGTTTTGATGTATCGAAGATTGGTCGGAGTCCCGGATGAGATCAAAGACATGACGAGGAGTCTCGGAATGTCCGATACATAAAGATTCATATATAGGACGATAGTATTTGGACACCGGAAGTGTTCTGGGGGTACCGGGTACGTATCGGGTCACCGGAAAGGGGTTCCGGGCAACCCCGACCAAGATATGGGCCTTATTGGGCCTACGGCGGGACAGACCAGCCCCTAGTGGGCTGGTGCACCCCATATATGGCCGAATAGGGTGGGGAAATGGAAAGGTAGATGAGAGAAAGGAAGGGGGCAATTCGGCCTCCCCTTTCCTTCTCCACCCTCCTCTTTCCTTCTCCCTCCGGAAAACATGGAAAGGGGGGAGGTCGAATAGAATTTGGCCCCAAGTAGGATTCCTCCTACTTGGGGCGCGCCTCCTGCTGCTTCCTGCCCCTCCCACCTATATATATGTGGGGAGGGCACCGCTAGAATACACAACAGACAATCTCTTAGTCGTGTGTGGTTTCCCCCTCCATAGTTACACACCTCGGTCATATCGTTGTAGTGCTTAGGCGAAGCCTTGCGCCGGCAACTTCATCATCACCGTCACCACGCCGTCGTGCTGGCAAAACTCTCCCATGACACTCAACTGGATCAAGAGTTCGTGGGACGTCATCGAGCTGAATGTGTGCTAAACACGGAGGTGCCCTACGTTTGGTACTTGAATCGGTTGGATCACGAAGACGTTGGACTACATCAACCGCGTCACTAGACGCTTCCGCTTTCGGTCTACAAGTGTACGTAGACACACTCTCCCCGCTCGTTGCTATGCTTCTCCTAGATAGATCTTGCGTGATCATAGGAATTTTTTTGAAATACTATGTTCCCCAACAGGCGTCCCCCAGGCGACGTTTTCATGACTCGTGGATGGGGTGAGATTGCCCGGGCTTGTCGTCCATGAGGGGCCTGCGCCATCCACTTTGAGTATGACGGAGCCTCCATGGTTTTCAAGGTTTTTGGTGACGATGGTCAGGGCCTGGAATGCTGCCCCGGGAGGGACGGTCTATGCAGCACGGCTGCGGGCACTGTACTTGCCCTTGGCCTTGTCGGCAGCTCCTCTAGCAGTAGCAGCGAGTCCTCGGAGTCCAGCGATTCTCCGGAAACCAGTGACGACAACAACTACGAGCCACCAAGCTCCTACTGTGCCCGGAGCGGGGCGTCCGTGTCCGGCCGGCGTCGTCGGTGATGTCCCTAGCCGGGGTTCTCCTAGCTTTCTTATTTTGTTTCCCTGTGTGGAATCAAGTTAAGCCCCGTGGGGGTATGTAAAAGGTTGTAATGCTTTTTCCTTAATGTCATTGCCCCTCGCTTAGTACTGAGATTACATGTCTCGCTTGGGCACTGTGCTGTTTTTGATTCTCGCGGTAGCTTGGTGATCTACGCCGACATGACCCAGTCCCTAGGCAGGCTTCAACCGTCGCTGGTATGCCAGGTCGCGATGCCATGGTGAAGGCCAGGAGGTGAGCGGCCCGAGGTCCGGTAAGAGCCCTTGAGACGCGATGCTCAGGAGGTCCCCTTTAGCGCGCAAGCAGCTTCCTGGAGGTCGAAAAGGAAAGCGACGTTGCCCGAGCGAGATCGCGAAGGTAAAAACACCGGGTCATGCAGTTCTGGTTAACATGCGGGGGTGAGTTATCTTGGAATGAATTCATTGCGAGACACCTGGCTGTTCCCTGACGATTGCACTCCTAGGCGAGGCTCGTGCTGGTTTCCCCCCTAGCTCAAGTAGGTGCTCTACATCCTCGGGTCCCGGCCCTCAAGCGAAGCACAGCCGCCGCTGGTATGCCAGGTCGTGATGCCGTGGTCAAGGACAGGGGGTGAGGGTTCGAGAGACAGTAGGAGCCCCTGAGGTGCGATGCTTAGGAGCTCCCCCTTTTACGTGCAAGCGGGTCGCATCGAGGGGAGTGGTTGGCGAGGACACCCTAGTCCGGCTCCGGAGGTTCCTGCAAATCAATCGGAGAAAGAGGTCATAGCATGCGGCAGCGCTTGACTTGCCGTCGTTGATCTTTCCACAAGAATGTGAAGGCACCGAGGACCTAGTGAGGTGATGTGCATGGGGCTGGCCACGAGTTAGAGCTCGGTCTCTCAGGTTTTTTGGTGCTGTAGGGACGGAACCGAGCATAGGCACCATGCCAGTAGTTCCTTGAATGAGCAACCGGTGAGCCAGTAACGCGCGGGAGCCGCGAAGGATGTCGGGGCACCAGGTGAACAGGTAATAATCATAAAGGAGGTCAACGTAGGGAAAACTCTGATAGATGCATAAACGATACATGCCGTAGGGCCGGACCCACACGGCTTGGGGATGATGCAGCCGAGGGGCGCCCCACAACTGATCAAAACGAAAAATGTTACCTCGCACCGTCGCGGGAGAAGTGTTGGGGTAGCTAAAGACGCGCGCCGCTGAAGTCGCTCCTCATGAGTCGCCTGGCTCCTGGGTCTCACAAGGCTCCCGTGGTCCAGGAGTCTCATGAACGGCTAATGTCTCCTCCGCCAGGATCTCATGGTGCTTGGCCTCGTGAGCTGCCAGGATGCTCTGCATGTGGCACTGGCGTAGGGCAGTGCTGTTCGGCAAGTCAAAAGGAACACGAACGTAGCTGTGAGGGGGACCCTCGCACCGGCCCGCATGGGACGGCCAGAAGAGCTCCTGAGACGCGACTCTGTTGAGCCCTGGGATGTTGACGCAGACACGCAGCCCCCTTGAAAGTGCAACTATCTCTAGCTGATTTTGGTAATTACTAACAACATATATCTCATTGAACTAATGCTATTTCAAGATAAATATTTCAGGAAAGTTCAACGATTGGCATGGCATGGATTAGGAATGTGAACCCCTCAAAATGCTAAGGACACATATTGGCTCAAGCCCAAGACTATACATTTTCTATTTTAGTGATCCAAGATCACATTGAGTCCATAGGAAAGCCAATACTATTAAAACGGGATGAGGTGTTGCTTAATGGATTTCTTTCACAAAATGCTTAGTGATATGATCCAAACCCTCAACCACTTTCTCACACCCACATATGCTCCAAACCAAAAATCCAACTCAGCCCCACCGAAAAGGTCTATCCGGCGCCACCGAGTTCATTTCACATAGCCACTGCCACTAAACCCTAATCATTTCGGTCTCACCGAAAGGGATCTCGGTCTCACCAAGATGGGATTGCAAACTCTCTGTTTCCCTTCGTAACATTTCCGTATCACCGAGATGAGCGATCGGTCCCACCGAGTTCGCAATGCAATCTCTCTGTTTCCTCTTCATAACGTTTCGGTCCAACCAAAATGAGCGAATCGGTCCAACCGAGTTTGGCTGACCAACTCTCTATAAGCTTATTACGAAAATCGGTCCCACCGAGTTTGTGTAATCGGTCTCACCGAGATTACGTTATGCCCCAACCCTAATGAAACCGGTCCTACCGAGTTGATCATATCGGTCCCACCAAAATGCCTAACGGTCACATTATGAACTAAATCGGTCTGACCAAGTTCTCTGAATCGGTCCCACCGAGTTTGGTAAATTGTGTGTAACGGTTAGATTTTGTGTGGAGGCTATATATAGCCCTCCGCCCACTCTTCATTCGTGAAGAGAGAGCCATCAGAATATACCTACACTTCCAACATACATGTTCTAAGAGAGAACCACCTACTCAAGTGTTGAGAGCAAGATACTCCATTCCTACCATATGAATCTTGTTCTCTAGCCTTCCCCAATTTGCTTTCCACTCAAATCATTCTTCCACCATATCCAAATCTGTGAGGAACTGTTTGAGTGTTGGGGAGACTATCATTTGAAGCATTTGAGCAAGGAGTTCATCATCAACACACCGTCTATTACCTTTTGGAGAGTGGTGTCTCCTAGATTGGTTAGGTGTCACTTGGGAGCCTCCGGCAAGATTGTGGAGTTGAACCAAGGAGTTTGTACGGGCAAGGAGAACGCCTACTTCGTGAAGATCTACCGGCAAGTCCTTTGTGGGCGATGGCCATGGTGGGATAGACAAGGTTGCTTCTTCGTGGAACCTTCGTGGGTGGAGCCCTCCATGGACTCGCGCAGTCGTTACCCTTCGTGGGTTGAAGTCTCCATTAGTGTGGATGTACGATAGCACCACCTATTGGAACCATGACAAAAACATCCGTGTCTACACTTGCATTTTCTCCTCGAAACTCCTCCCTTTACCTTCATATGCAATTGTTTTACATTCCGCTGCTATACTGTTAGAATTGCATGTGTAGGTTGATTGCTTGACTTGTGCTAAGTTGCTAAAATCTGCCAAGAATTAAAATTGGGAAAAGGCTAGATTTTTATTTAGTCAAGTAGTCTAATCACCCCCACTCTAGACATACTTTCGATCCTACACCCCTGCCATCGTCGGTGGAGGGAGCGACGCTTGGTGGCGCGGGGCGACGTTCACCTCGCATCGCCCTTGCCTCCTGAATATCCTTGATCGCCTTGGTGATGAACTTCCGTGCACCTTGGCGCCTCGCGTCCTGTGCTCTTCTCGTGGAAGCGCGCGCTAAAACATGCCTCCACATGATGCCCGAGCACCTCCCTTGTGAAATTGGCCAGGTCAGAGGCCCTCCAGAGGAGAGCCCCCAAGTCCAGCCTGAGAGGGGCGCCGGGCACGCCTTCCATTGCGAGATGGGATGGTGCCCCATCCGTGGGCACAAGTCCCGAGGCATGACCATCGGGCGTCCCACCCTCCTGAGGCCCCAGGGTAAGCAGCTGCTTCTTCCACAACCTTAGGTGGGTAGGCAAAGCCCTCAGCATCTCAGTAATCAAACGCCACAGCTTGGTAGGCGCGCTCGAGGGAGCACACCGCATCCTTCTTATTGCAGGCGATTGTGATGATGCCGCTGCTTCCTGGCATCTTGAGGACGTTGTATCCATGGTGGGTTTCCGCCATGAACTTGGCCAAGGCCAAAATCCCGAGGATGGCATTGTATGGGAGACAGATGTGGGCGACGTCGAAGTCGATGAGCTCGGTGTGGTAGTTCTTGCGGTCGCCAAAGGTGACAGGAAGGCGAATCTGCCCTATCGGGGTGGTGGAGCCATCAGTCACTCCTGAGAAGGGCCTGGTAGGTAGAAGCTGGTCATATGGCACTTGGAGCGTGTCGAAGGTCTCGATGGAGAGGACGTTGAGTCTTGCTCTGCCATCGATGAGTGTCTTGGTGACGAGTACGTTGCTGAAGGTAGGCGAGCAGAGCAGCGGGAGGGCGCTGGCCGCAGCCGCACACTTGAGCTGGTCGGTTGAGTCCAAGGTGACATCATACTTGGACCACTTGAGCGAACGCGTTGCCTCGAGCTTGGGGAGGACCGCGTTCACCTCACAAGCGAACTGCTTGAAGATGTGATGAGATGCCGATGCCTGAGCACCACCCAGGATGCAAGCGATGGCACGAGGATATTTAAAGCCCCCAGCCCCATCATCTTGGTGGCGGTCATCGTTCCTTCTTAGTGGTGGTGGCAGCAGAGGAAGGCCGGCGTTGCCCTGAGGGCGGTCCTCACGAGGCTGGTCCCTCCAGGGACCCTCAGTAGGCTAGTCCGTCCAAGTGCCCTCACGAGGCTGGCCCTACTAGTGGTCCTCACTAGGCTGATCGTGCCAGCCTTGGCGAGAGTCAAGCTTATCTAGCATCCTCCACCACGACCTACTCCGGGTTTGATCCACCTCACAGTGTAACACCCTACTTCTGCTTTGTGGTGGATTGCCTCGAGGTGGGCCGAGGAAGAACAAGTACAACGGTGGAACAACCTCAGGAGGTGTGTTCTTGGGTGTGAGGGTGCTGGTTGATCCGATTGATCCATTCCCCCTCTTTGGCGGTGGCTAAGCTGTATATATAGTGGCCTTGGTCCTCTTCCCCCCAAAATGTAGGTACCAAGGGATCCCACAACGACGAAATTTGAAGGGAGACAACTAGTACATCATATCCTGATGAAAGGTGGTCTTCGCCTGCAGAGCTTCTGATCCCGACGCCACGATGGGCTCGGTGATGACCTCCGTCCTGCCGTCCTAGCGATCCCGGTTTTGTTGCATGGAAATGGAAACCTTTGGATAATTCATCGGGACTCCGCGCCTGTGCTCGCCTTTTTAGCGCCAAAGAGAAAACCTGCTGTCTAGCGCATGCTAGTACCCGCCTAGCCATGGTCGTCATGGCTTGCGTCATTTGAACCTCATGAGGTGGGGGCTTGCATAGAGATCTCCGCTCCACAGGAGCCAGCCTAGTGAGATTGCTCCTTCCAGAGGTCTTGGTGTCATCCACCTCACGAGGCTTGGCCCCTCGCGAAGGTCTTGTGTGTTGATGCTGAAGATGGGCCGTATCAGGCCGGTGAAGGAGCCACGTCACGGGCCGTAGGCAGGCAAGTCTGGGTACCCTAGTTCCCAGAACGCCAACACCTCTTACAAACTGAAGCTTCTCACAACCCTCGTGGTTCCAGTAGGGAAACATGCCCCTCTTATGGGCGAAACGATAAACGTTGCCTCTTCTCGCCTTGAATTTTGTACGATTTTAGGTCTCATTGAAGGAGCGGGGATGAACTACAAACATCTTATCATCCTCAAACAATGAGAATCTCGGTTTTAAAATCCTAGTAAATCGAAAACTCACCCAAAACACATGAAATTTGGCATGGTTCCATGACATGGCACATATATGCCATGGTAAAAAAATCGTTCAGTTTGAGACAAGGTGCACACATTAATAGCCAATGAAGTCCTTTTGAAACAAATAGCTGACACATTAATATTGCAAACGATTGTACTATATGAACCGTGTGTTCTCGTAACCATTTAGGTGCGGCCACGCGTCCCTCGTTTCTTATGGGATAGTACTACCTCCGTCCTCGTTCACTAGTCATCTTTGTATTTTGTACCAAAATTTAAGCATGCTCGATGGCGTGGGTGCAGCTGTTTGATTAGATGGGACGAGCGCAAGATGTCCATCGTGCAGGCTTGACGGGAAGCATGTGAGTAGTCCACCGCGCAGGCTCGACGGGACCCGTGCGAGCCGCAAGGCTGCCCATGCTCATCGGGAAGCGAGCTCATTGACCTCCATCTACCAGCCGCCCGCTCCACTCACAACTTCTCCATTAATGGTGGCTGAGCCGCTGTTTAACATGCGGCCAATTAAAGCACCTGGACGGAGGGTGTTTGTTGTGTTCCCATGGCCCCGCTCAAGGTTAGCATTTGCTTTGTTTGTGTTTTCAAATTGTATTCCAGATAATTTAAAATGCCACATAGGGCAATGGATAATATGACGACAAATAAAATGGCAACGGATAATACGACAACAAATTTACAATGGTGCGGATAATAATTTTCTTACGTATTCCGGATAATTCAAAATGACACATGGGGCAAAGACCGGAAGACATGTGGGCAAGAGAAGATGGAAATCGCAGACAACGATCTGGGTCGCTGCTGTCTCTACCCTTCGATGGATCATGGGGCGATGACATCCTCCAGCTCCTTCAATTCCAAGAGACTTTGCTTGACAACAGCGACGGATTCCTCCACCTCATGCTCGCGCTCGATTCAGAGCTTCCTCAAGTCACCCATCAGTTCCTCGATGACCTCTTTCAGTGTCATCCCGAGGCACTGCTATGCTCATGCAACATCTTCCAGCCAACGGCCTCCTCCTCCGGCTCGGCGAGAGCCTTGAGAAGCTTCGCATAGTCACCCATGAGTTGCTCGACGAGGCCGGTCGCCTTATCAACCGAGGCATCGCTGATCTCGAGCAGCTTCATCAATCCGTCAACCAGCTCCTGCTGCTTAATGAGGGCAGCGAGAATATCATCGTAGGTGGCGAAGGACTTCAGCAACACCAGCTCGTGCGACCGCTGACGCGGCAAGCGCGGTTATGAGATAGCAGCGAGACCTCTCCAGTGCTTCCGCGGCCTTGGTCTTTGCTCACTGGTTATATGTCCACCCAAAACTCCTCCCACCAGTCATGGCAGAACAACTTGATAGGAATGACCAGTTTTGTGGGTGATGAGGAGAGGAACCGTGAAGTAATTTTCGAGTGGGTTGTTTTTATATCACGGTTCTAAGTGTGAACACATATTGGTTTGATCGGTTTGAATAGATTTGCAATTACTTCTTGTGTTGTAATCTGCAATGTGACGAGAAACAAGGTCAAAATTTATTGATGGCGGGAAGACTAAGTGGAGCACACAACCCGAACACCGTATGCGGTGCCACGTGTTTTCTATCACACACGTGTTAATATAAAGAAATGTATGTGTAACTTACTAATCATCGCACACGAGTACACACAGGCGCGTCGTGTATGATACTCCTAGCCATTGCGAGCATCTAGTTTGCATTTTCAAAGTTTTTTGTACACACAAAATCGCACACAAATTAACTGTAGTAATCATCTGTGTTATAATTTCTCATCGCAAACAGTTCATCTGAGTAGGCAATTTGCCGTGTATCACACACATCTTGTTTGCATGAATTGTTTGTGTTCTTTTCTCTCGTCGCAAATAGTTCATCTATGTGAACTGTATGCCGCATATCACACACATCTTGTTAAGTTGAACCATTTCTGTTGTGTTACCTAATCAAAAACAGTTTGTCCGAGTGAACCGTATGCCGTATATCACACACACCTTGATCATGCTAACCCGTTCTGTTGCATTCCCTAACAGAAAATAGTTCATCCGAGTGAACTGTATGCCGTATATTGCACACACCTTGATATGGCTGCCCGTTTCTGTTGTTCTGTCTCATCGCAAAAAGTTCATATGGATGAATCCTATGCCCCGCATCGCACACACAACTGAAATATGAACTGTGTTTGATGTATCCACCATCACAAATGATTTGCATCTTTTTTTGAGGTTTTTTACATCACCGTTTGCGATTAATGCATCGCACACAGTAGTGTGGCGTTAGCAGCATCTTGTAGTAGTGTATGAATTTGAAATCATGAAATCCCGTCTTAGAAATAGTATCCCCATTTAAATGCATTACAAAAGGTAATAATGGAGTCAAATTCTAAAATTCCAATATTAGGTTTGTAATTCTGATTCTTAAAAGTATACCACGCATGTTCAAAAGTATCATTATCTCATAGTCAAATTAGTGTAACAAATTGGTCAACTTTGGAAGTACGTCGCATCAACCATTCGACCAAGTACAATGGCTTCAGGGTACCACCAGTGTCTGATGCACGGCCCTCTAGCTCGCGGTTTAAACCCAGGATTGTTCCCTCTGTTGGATCATCATCGTCAGTGAATGCATCAGCTCCACAGCCCGAGGTTATCCACCCAATGCCGATCAACACTCTCCAAGATATTGCTATCAACAGATGCGCTGTCCCTGCTGAAGAAGTGACTGAAGCCATCCTGCTCACTGCACTGGCTCAAGCTGCTATTGCGTCCACCTCAAATGCAGGTACTCCACCACTCGATGACCGTGTGGGCTCACCCGCGTCTCCTACTGCTTAAATCTCCTAGCTCCACATTCCTCTTTTGCGTAGTTGGAATGTTCTGTGCTGGAACATCAGTGGGTAAAACTCTGATGACAAACAACTAGCCCTTAATAATGCCATTCGCTCTAGTGGTTGCTCCATTGTCTATTTGCAGGAGACCAAAAGGACATCTTTTGATTTGGCTTGTATTAAGTCTTGCTATCCTAGACAATTCGATTAGTTTGATTTTATTCCTTCACAAGGAGCATCTAGAGGATTAATTACCATATGGAAAAGTTCAGTCCTTACTGGTTCTATCTACCTTGTACGCTCTGGTCATTGATTACATTAGCATGCAATCCTTGCAAAAATGGATGTTAGCCAATATTTATGGCCCTTGCTCTGGTAATGCACACGATGAGTTCACTAATTGGCTTTAGGATCTTCACATCCGAAGCACACAGAACTGGCTCTTAGTTGGGGACTCTAACTACATTCGTGCTCGAGACAACCGTAATAAACCAGGGGGTTGCCCTAATGACATGTTCACCTTCAATGATATTATCCGCACGCAATGTTTAATTGAACTACCTATAAAAGGCCGATCATACATGTGGAGCAATATGCAACAAGAACCCCTCTTGGAATAGCTCGATTGGTTTTCCACTTCGCTGCATTGGACTAATATCTACCCTAACACGTTGGTTAAACCCCTAGGCAAGCCTATCTCGGATCATGTGCCATGTTCTGTCTCCATTCAAACCTCTATTCCTCACAGCAAGATTTTCAGATTGGAACCCTACTGGATTTTACACCTCGGCTTTATGGACCTTGTTCAAGAGGTTTGGAATCGACTCGTTCACTCCGCAAATGCTGCCACCATTCTTTGTCGCGAATTCAAAGCACTATGACATGCTTTAAAGACCTGGAATAAGCACATCTCTCGGCTTTCTATGGCCATTGCCAACTACAACAAAGCTTTAGCAGATCTGGATGAGCTAGAAAATAACAGGTTCTTATCCACCCCGGAAATGGATCTCAGGAATATTCTCAAAAATCACGTGCTTAGACTAGTGAGCTATCTGAAACAATACTGGAAAAAATGATGCACCATTCGTCAGATAAAATTTGGGGATGAAAACACCAAATTCTTCCAGGCGATGGCCACTGAACGCTACAAAAAAAATAACATTGCCAATTTCAGAATGAAGATGGAATGATTGTGGATGATCATCCTAGCAAAGAAGCCTTGTTGTTTCAAACTTACAAAGATGTCATTCCACACAATGTCAACCTTGATCATTTGACGGAGCCTTTCACTCATGCTGAGATTGATGCTATAGTCAAAGACATGCCAACAGATCGAGCCCCTGGTCCCGACGGCTTTAGTGGTGCATTCTTAAAACCTTGCTGGCCCATCATCAAGAACGACATCTACTCCCCTTGCGCCCAGTTTCATGAGGGGGATCTTGATCTCACAAGCATAAATGATGGCCTAATAACCCTAATCCCCAAGAACAACTCTCCGGAGACCGTCAATGACTACCGGCCAATCACTTTGCTTAACTGTTGTCTCAAGCTTCTCACTAAGCTCCCCGCAAACCGTTTGCAGTGCGTCATTCTTCAGCTAATACACATGAATCAATATGGGTTCATCAAAGGTCTCACGATACAGGACTGCCTAGCGTGGGCCTTCCAATACATTCACCAGTGCCAGATGTCTAAACAAGCGATGATTCTGTTAAAACTCAACTTCGCAAAAGCATTTGATACAATTGAGCATACTCCAATGATCAACATCATGAAGCACATGGGGTTTAACGATAAGTGGCTCTCTTGGATTAAGTGCCTTTTCTCCACTGGCCGTTCCTCGTTCTACTTAATGGCGTACCAGGTCGCCAATTTCACTTTCGTAGTGGTGTCCGACAGGGTGACCCCGTGTCGCCCCTACTCTTTGTGCTCGCCATAGATCTTATTTAGGCTATCATCAATGAGGCCTTCAGACAAGGAAGGATCCAACTCCCATTCACGTGCGCAGGTCAAATAGAATACCCAGTATTCCTGTATGTTGACGACATGATTTTGGCCATGCCAACCTGCCCTCAACAAGCAACCATAATAAAAGGGATTCTTACGAACTACGCGATATCCATCAGCCTCAAAATCAATTTTCACAAGTCAACACTGATCCCGATCAACGCCTCTTCTAACGTGGCAGCTGACTTGGCGCAAATCTTCGGTTTCTCAGTGGGCACGATGCCATTCACATACCTCGGCTTACCACTTGGCATTTCTAAACCAATTATGCCGCTCATCTACTCTGCTGAATGCCGCCTCACCTCGACGATTGCCATGATGTCATATGGGGGCAAGCTCTCTTGGCTTAATGCCATGGTCACATCTCTCCTTATATACGCCATGTGTACCCTAAAATTCCCTCCTAAATTGATCGAGATGCTTGCCAAGATTGGAAGAAGGTGTCTATGGACCAAGAAAACAGAACAATGAGACACATGTAACTCATTGGCTGCATGGGAGATGGTATGCAAGCCTAAGAAACATGGTGGTCTTGGGGTCATCAACGTTAAGCTCCAAAATGAAGCTGTCCTCTTGAAATTCATTCACAAGTTCTATAAAAAGTTGGACATACCGTGGGTGACCTACTATGGGACAATTACTATACGGATAAAATTCCACATGCGTCAGATTCAGTTGGATCCTTTTGGTGGCGTGATATCCTCAAACTCACACCCATCTTTCAAGGGATCTCGCATGTCCGTGTCGTCTCGGGCACGACGGCCTTATTCTGGAAAGATCTATGGTGGAATGATGTGCTCAAGATCACCCACCCTCGTGCTTTCTCCTTCACCACACGTGAAGACATGTCTGTTAAGGATTTCTTGGACAACACGACACTCGCAGAAACCTTCCACCTCCCCATGTCACCCCAAGCACTGGATGAGCTCCGAGCTCTCCACGCAATTTCCAAGCGACTGCACCCATCCACCTCGATGAGTGATGTCTGGTCGTACACTTGGGGGAAAACTGAATTCAGGGCAGCTGATTACTACAAATTCTGCTTCAGAGATGTGGCTACCCACCCCGCATTTACAAATCTTTGGAAGTCACACTGCATTATGAGGATCAAGGTTTTTGGATGGCTGCTCCTTCATGATCATCTCAAAACATGGAACATGCTGAAATGCAGACACTTTAACATCGGAGATGATCACAACTGCGTGCTCTGTGGGACCGAAATTGAGGAAACGGTGGACCACATGATTTTTACGTGCTCCTTTAGTCAAACATGCTGGAACAAAATTGGCATCATATGGCCCTCATACACTTACATGCTCCAACTCCTTTGTGGGACACATCAAACTTGGAGGGGGGCACTATTCTTTGACATATTTTTAGTAGCAGCCTGGAGCCTGTGGAAAGAAAGGAACAATAAACATTTCAGAGGCATAAACCCCAACATTGACTCCTGCCTTCGAAGATTTATAGAGGACTTCAACTTGTTGCAACATAGAACTAAAGAGGCCCTAAGTGCCTCCATTGCCTCATTTGTCAATTCTTTACATTAGCTCTTGTAACATATATACCTTGCTGCCACACCTTCTTTCCCACCCTTGAGTGGGCTTGTAAAAGTGTGAAACCATATACATACGATGTAACTATGTAACACCCTTTTATATATGAAAACAAAGTAGGAGCCTATCCTACTGTCTATTCCTAAAAAAGTATTGCACATCGCATTGCATAATTGAACCAAATAGTTAACTAAACACCACAACAAATGAACCAAACGTTAACTAGGTACCACATTGCACAATATAACATACTCCTAATAGAATATCAGACAGTTAACCAAACCAAGCATGCTTAACAACTTGGAAATATAGCAATTGTATTTGTTTCTCATGTATTTAGTACAACCAAATTCGATTTACTTCTCACATGGTACACAATAACATAATGCATGCACAACTATTGAACATTGTATTGCAGAATTGAATCAAACAGTTAACGAAACACCACAACACGAATGAACCAAATGGTAACTAAGCACCACATTGCACAATGTATAACCAAACCAAGCATGCTTGACAACTTGGAAATATAGCAATTGTATTCGTTTCTCGTGTCTTTTGTAAAGATAAATTCGATTTATTTCTCACATGGAAGACAATACAAAATTGCAGCCAGAAGAATTGAACATCACATTTGCAAAATTGAACCAAATAGTTAACTGAAGACGACAACTAATTAACCAGACAATTAATAAGTGAGCACCACACTGCCCGACATATAGAACATATACACTAGAGCAACAGATTGCATGGTAAAATTAGATAGCACAATTCACTAGAATTTGTTAAGGATAGGCAGGAGCAGCACACACAATGGGTAAACCGAACATGCTTGACTGGCGTAGCTAGCAAATGGCAAGGTGCTCCTCCAAGATCTGGGGGTCGGCACGAATGGCATCCATCACGACCTCATCCGCGCGTGCGGCCGTGATTTGCTTCTTCGCTGCCAAATGCTCCTTGAGATCTTAGCTATACTGTGTGCACCATGGCTTTGGGCGTCGCTTATTTGGTGGAGGGGTCAGGGATTTGGGTGGAAGATGTCGCACCGGCGGTTGGGGCATGTGGGATGTGGAAGGAGGAGGAGGATGGTGGTCTTGTTGATTACCTGCCTCGATAGACGAGGCCGAGCAGCGTGAAGGAGGGTCGCCGGCGAGGAGGCAAAGCTGCAAGCAAGGAGTGAAGGTTTCAGCTTGGAAAGGAAGGCGGAAAATAGGGGAAATGTGGCTTTTGGTAAGGGGGAGGGGGCGGGGAGGTAGATATTTCCGCAGAAGCCGAAAGTTTGGAATTGCGTCAGCAAAACAACTGGCGGGCAAAGCGTCATCAGACACGGTCCCTTATTCAGAACTGTGTACGATATGTGAACATCACAAATGATTCAGATAGCTTAACCTGTGTGTGATGAGTTCGAACGTCAAAAATATAGATCCACGTCCCCCTCTTTCACCGGCGGTGATTGAACAGTGAAATGATATTTGAGGAGCAGGCTAGTGTGCTTGACACTCCGACGGTGCTCCAAGATATTTTGTGCTACTTGATTTTTCGTCTTGATTTGAATTACATAATGAGGTCACAACTGCAAAGGATGGTGTTTGAATAGCTAGAACTTTTATCTGCAGTGAACATGAAACTATTGGTGCGTCGTAAAAAATTTAGAATTATTCTGGGTTAGTTTGGACGCTTTTATACTTTAACTTGGTTTTGTAGGCATTTCAGGTGCATAATTCAAATTTGAACTACATGCACATGCTCCAGTGCATATAAACTGGTCGAAAAATCAAAGTTGTGTCCTTGGTTGCATTCTTAGGTCCCATACAAAAAATGGGAATGAAAGCCAAACTCCCTGCCACCGTCACTTGGCCGCAAACATTGAGATACCTTGTTTTTAAATTCTAGTAATTCCAAAACTGGTCTGAAATTCATGGAACTTGGCATGCTATCATGGAGCGGCATCAACATGACGTGGTAATTTTTTTATCCCGTTTGGGGCAGGTTTGGGTATAAGCAGAAAGCAGAGCTTCTCACAACAAGCGTGATGGTTTCGGCACGGAACATGCCACCTTTGGGGACGAAACGATATCCGTTGCCTCTTATTGCTTTCAAAATTTTTCCAGTGTCAACATAGAACAACATGTGTGTTATGTTTAATTTTGGAATTTTTCTGGGTTCGTATGGACATTTTTATACATTAACTAGGTTTTCTAAGCATTTTATGTGCATAATACAAATTTGAACAACATGCGCGTGCTCTAGTGCATATAAACGGGTTGAAAAATCATATATGTGTCCTTTGGTGCATGCTTAGGTCCCATGCAAGAAAGAGGAATAAATTTCAAACACCCTGCCACCGTCACTCGGCCGGAAACATTGATATACCTGGTTTTTAAATTCAAGTAAATCCAAAACTCGTGTGAAATTCATGAAACTTGGCATGCTATCATGGAGCGGCATCAACATGTCGTGGTAAATTTTGTGTCCCATTTGCGGCAGGTTTGGGTATAAACTTCTCACAAACCAGAGCTTCTCACAACAAGCGTGATGGTTTTGGTAGGGAACGTGCCACCTTTGGGGACGAAACGATATCCATTGCCTCTTATTGCTTTCAAAAAAATTCTAGTGTCAACATAGAACAACAGGAGTGTTGTGTCTAATTTTTGATTTATCGGGGTTCATTTGGAAATTTTTATACATTAACTGGGTTTTCTAAGCATTTTATGTGCACAATTAAAATTTGAACTACATGCACATGCTCCAGTGCATGCAAACGGGTTGAAATATCAAATATGTGTCATTCGGTGCATGCTTAGGTCCCATGCAAGAAATGGAAATGAATTTCAAACACACTGCCACCGTCACTCGGGCGGAAACATTGAGATACCTGGTTTTTAAATTCTAGTATATCCAAAAGTAGTATGAAATTCATGAAAGTTGGCATGCAATCTTGGAGAGGCATCAACATGCCGTGGTAATTTTTTGTCCCATTTGGGGGAAGGTTTGGGTATAAGCTTCTCACAAACCAGAGCTTCTGACAACAAGCGTGATGGTTTCGGTAGGGAACGTGTCACCTTTGGGGACGAAACGATATCCGTAGCCTCTTATTGCTTTCAAAACATTTCTAGTGTCATCATAGAACAACATGAGTGTTGTGTCTAATTTTGGAATTTTTCGGGCTTCATTTGGACATTTTAACACATTAACTGGGTTATCTAGGCATTTTATGTGCATAATTCAAATTTGAACTACATGCACATGCTCTAGTGCATATAAATGGGTTGAAAAATCAAATATGTGTCCTTTGGTGCATGCTTAGGTCCCATGCAAGAACTGGGAATAAATTTCAAACACCCTGCCACCATCACTCGGCCGGAAACATTTAGATACCTGGTTTTAAAATTCTAGTAAATCCAAAACTCGTCTGAAATTCATGAAACTTGGCATGCTATCATGAAGCGACATCAACATGACGTGGTAATTTTTTTGTCCCATTTGGGGTAGGTTTGGCTATAAGCTTCTCACAAACGAGAGCTTCTCACAACAAGCGTGATTTTTTCGATAGGGAACATGCCACCTTTTGGGATGAAACGATATCTGTTGCCTCTTACTGCTTTCAAAAAATTTCTAGTGTCAACTTAGAACAACGGGAGTGTTGGGGTCTAATTTTGGAACTTTTCGGGGTTCGTTTGGACATTTTTATACATTAACTGGGTTTTCTAGGCATTTTATGTGCATACTTCAAATTTGAACTACATGCACATGGTCAGGTGCATATAAACGGGTTGAAAAATCAAATCTGTGTCCATTGGTGCATGCTTAGGTCCCATGGACGAAATGGGAATGAATTTCAAACACCCTGCCACCGTCACTCGGCCGGAAACATTGAGATACCTGGTTTTTAAATTCTAATAAATCCAAAACTCATCTAAAATTCATGAAACTTGGCACGCAATCATGGAGCGGCATCAACATGCCGTGGTAAATTTTTTATCCCATTTGGGGCAGGTTGGGGTATAAGCTTCTCACAAAACAGAGCTTCTCACAACAAGCGTGATGGTTTTGATAGGGAACGTGCCACCTTTGGGGACGAAACGATATCCGTTGCCTCTTATTGCTTTAAAAAATTTTCTAGTGTCAACATAGAACAACAGGAGTGTTGTGTCTAATTTTGGAATTTTTCGTGCTTTGTTTGGAAATTTTTATACATTAACTGGGTTATCTGGGCATTTTATGTGCATAATTCAAATTAGAACTACATGCACATGCTCTAGTGCATATAAACGGGTTGAAAACTTAAATATGTGTCCTTTGGTGCA
>LR738715.1:391512029-391528660 GCA_902687465.1 Secale cereale | reverse complement strand
CATGAAACTTGGCACGCAATCATGGAGCGGCATCAACATGCCGTGGTAAATTTTTTATCCCATTTGGGGCAGGTTGGGGTATAAGCTTCTCACAAAACAGAGCTTCTCACAACAAGCGTGATGGTTTTGATAGGGAACGTGCCACCTTTGGGGACGAAACGATATCCGTTGCCTCTTATTGCTTTAAAAAAATTTCTAGTGTCAACATAGAACAACAGGAGTGTTGTGTCTAATTTTGGAATTTTTCGTGCTTTGTTTGGAAATTTTTATACATTAACTGGGTTATCTGGGCATTTTATGTGCATAATTCAAATTAGAACTACATGCACATGCTCTAGTGCATATAAACGGGTTGAAAACTTAAATATGTGTCCTTTGGTGCATGGTTAGGTCTCATGTAAGAAATGGGATTGAATTTCAAACACCTTGCCACCATCACTTGGCCGGAAACATTGTGATACCTGGTTTTTAAATTCTAGTAAATCCAAAACTCGTCTGAAATTCATGAAATTTGGCATGCAATCATGCAGCAGCATCAACATGCCATGGTAAATTTTTTGTCCCATTTGGGGCACGTTTGGGTATAAGCTTTTCACAAACCAGAGCTTCTCACAACAAGCGTCATGGTTTCGGTAGAGAACATGCCACTTTTGGGGATAAAACGATATCCATTGCCTCTGATTGCTTTCAAAAAAATTCTAGTGTCATCATAGAACAACATGAGTGTTGTGTCTAATTTTGGAATTTTTCGGGCTTTGTTTGGACATTTTCATACATTAACTGGGTTATCTAGGCATTTTATGTGCATAATTCAAATTATAACTACATGCACATGCTCTAGTGTATATAAACGGTTTGAAAAATCAAATATGTGTCCTTTGGTGCATGCTTAGGTCCCATGCAAGAAATAAGAATAGTTTCAAACACCCTGCCACCGTCACTCGACCGAAAACATTAAGATACCTGATTTTTAAATTCTAGTAAATCCAAAACTCGTCTGAAATTCATGAAACTTGGCATGCTATCATGGAGCGGCATCAACATGACGTGGTAAAGTTTTTGACCCATTTGGGGTTGGTTTGGGTATAAGCTCTCACACAACAGAGCTTCTCACAACAAGCGTGATGGTTTCGGTAGGGAACGTGCCACCTTTGGGGATGAAACGATATCTGTTGCCTCTTATTGCTGTCAAAAAATTTCTAGTGTCAACATAGAACAACGGGAGTGTTGTGTCTAATTTTGCAACTTTTTGGGGTTCGTTTCGACATATTCATACATTAACTGGGTTATCTAGACATTTTATATGCATAATTCAAATTTGAACTACATGCACATGCTCTAGTGCATATAAACGGGTTGAAACATCAAATGTGTGTCCTTTGGTGCAGGCTCAGGACTCATGCAAGAAATGGGATTGAATTTCAAACACCCTGCAACCGTCACTCGGCCAGAAATATTGAGATACCTGGTTTTTAAATTCTAGTGAATCCAAAACTCGTCTGAAATTCGTGAAACTTGGCATGCTATCATGGAGCAGCATCCACATGTCGTGGTAAATTTTTTGTCCCATTTGGGGAAGGTTTGGGTATAAGATTCTCACAAACCAAAGCTTCTCACAACAAGCGTGATGGTTTCAGTAGGGATCGTGCCACCTTTGGGGATTAAATGATATCCATTGAATCTTATTGCTTTCAAAAAAAATCTAGTGTCAACATCAAACAAAAGGAGTGTTGTGTCTAATTTTGGAATTTTTCAGGGTTTGTTTGGACATTTTTATACATTAACCGGGTTTTCTTGGCATTTTATGTGCATCATTCAAATTTTAACTACATGCACATGCTCCAGTGCATATAAACGGGTTGAAAAATCAAATATGTGCCCATTGGTGCATGCTTAGGTCCCATAGAAGAAATGGGAATGAATTTCAAACACCCTACCACCGTCACTCGGCCGGAAACATTGAGATACCTGGTTTTTAAATTCTAGTGAATCCAAAACTCGTCTGAAATTCATGAAACTTGGCATGCTATCATGGAGCGGCATCGACATGTCGTGGTAATTTTTTTGTCCCATTTGGGGCAGGTTTGGGTATAAGATTCTCACAAACCAGAGCTTCTCACAACAAGCGTGATGGTTTCGGTAGGGAACGTGGCACCTTTGGGGATTAAACGATATCCATTGCCTCTTATTACTTTCAAAAAATTTCTAGTGTCAACATCAAATGACAGGAGTGTTGTGTCTAATTTTGGAATTTTTCAGGGTTCGTTTAGACATCTTTATACATTAGCTGGGTTTTCTTGGCATTTTATGTGCATCATTCAAATTTGAACTACATGCACATGCTCCAGTGCATATAAACGGGTTGAAAAATCAAATATGTGTCCATTGGTGCATGCTTAGGTCCCATGCAAGAAATGGGAATGAATTTTAAACACCCTGCCATCGTCACTCTGCCGGAAACATTGAGATACCTGATTTTTAAATTCTAGTGAATCCAAAACTTGTCTGAAATTCATGAAACTTGGCATGCTATCATGGAGCGGCATCAACATGACGTGGTAAAATTTTTGTCCCATTTGGGGCAGGTTTGGTTATAAGATTCTCACAAAGCAGAGCTTCTCACAACAAGTGTGATGGTTTCGGTAGGGAACGTGCCACCTTTGGGGATTAAATGATATCCATTTCCTGTTATTGCTTTCAAAAAATTTCTAGTGTCAACATCAAACAACAGGAGTGTTGTGTCTAATTTTTGAATTTCTCAGTGTTCGTTTGGACATTTTTATACATTAACTGGGTTTTCTAGGCATTTTATGTGCATAATTCAAATTTGAACTACATGCACATGCTCCAGTGCATATAAACGGGTTTAAAATAAAATATGTGTCCATTGGTGCATGCTTAGGTCCCATGCTAGAAATGGAAATGAATTTCAAACACGCTGCTACCGTCACTCGGCCGGAAACATTGAGATACCTGGTTTTTAAATTCTATTAAATCCAAAACTCGTCTAAAATTCATGAAACTTGGCATGCTATCATGGAGCGGCATCAACATGACGTGGTAATTTTTTTTGTCCCACTTGGGGTAGGTTTGGGTATAAGCTTCTCACAAACCAGAGCTTCTCACAACAAGCCTGATGGCTTCGGTAGGGAACGTGCCACCTTTGGGATGAAACAATATCCGTTGCCTCTTATTTCTAGTGTCAACGTAGAACAACATGAGTGGTGTGTCTAACTAAAGACGACAACTAATTGACCAAACAGTTAATAAGTGAGCACCACACTGCCCGACAGATAGAGCATATACACTAGAGCAATAGATTGCATGGTAAAATTAGATAACACAATTCACTAGAATTTGTTAAGGACATGAAGTAGCAGCACACGCAACGGGTAAACCGAACATGCTTGACTGGCGTAGCTAGGAAATGGCAAGGTGCTCCTCCAAGATCTGAGGTCGGCACGAATGGCAGCCATCGCGACCTCATCCGCGCGTGCGGCCGTGATTTGCTTTTTCGCTGCCAAATGCTCCTTGAGATCTTGGCTATACTGCGTGGACCATGGCTTTGGGCGGCGCTTATTTGGTGGAGGAGTCGGTGATTTGGGTGGAAGGTGTTGCGCCGACGGTCGGGGCATGTGGGATGTGGAAGGAGGAGGAGGATGGGGGTCTTGTGGATTACCTGCCTCGATAGACAAGGCCGAGCAGCGTGAAGGAGGGTCACCGGCGAGGAGGCGACGCTGCAAGCAAGGTGTGAAGGTTTCAACCTGGAAAGGAAGGAGGAAACAGGGGAAATGTGGCTTTTGGTAAGGGGGAGGGGGCGGGGAGGTAGATATTTCTACGGAAGCCGAAAATTTGGAATCGCGCTAGCGAAAAAACTGGTGGGCAAAAGTGTCATCAGACACGGTCCCTTATTCAGAACTGTGTACGATATGTGAACATCACAAACGATTCAGATAGCTTAACCTGTGTGTGACGAGTTTGAACATCAAAAATATTGGTCCACGTCCCCCTCTTTCACCGGCGACGATTGAATAGTGAAATGATATTTGAGGAGCGGGCTAGTGTGCTTGACACTCTGACGGTGCTCCAAGATATTTTGTGCTACTTAATTTTTCGTCTTGATTTGAATTACATAATGAGGTCACAGTTGCAAAGGATGGTGTTTGAATTGCTCGAACTTTTATCTGCAGTGAACATGAAACTATAGGTGCATCGTCAAAAAAATTAGAATTATTCAGGGTTAGTTTGGACACTTTTATACATTAACTTGGTTTTGTAGGCATTTCAAGTGCATAATTCAAATTTGAACTACATGCACATGCTCCAGTGCATATAAACGGGTTGAAAAATCAAAGTTGTGTTCTTGGTTGCATACTTAGGTCCCATGCAAGAAATGGGAATGAAAGCCAAACTCCCTGCTACCGTCACTTGGTCGCAAACATTGAGATACCTGGTTTTTAATTCTAGTAAATCCAAAACTGGTCTGAAATTCATGGAACTTGGCATCCTATCATGGAGCGGCATCAACATGCCGTGGTAAATTTTTGTCCCATTTGGGGCAGGTTTGGGTATAAGCTTCTCACAAAGCAGAGCTTCTCACAACAAGCGTGATGGTTTCGGCAAGGAACGTGTCACCTTTGGGGAAGAAACGATATCTGTTGGCTCTTATTGTTTCAAATTTTTTCTAGTGTCAACATAGAACAACAGGAGTGTTGTGTTTAATTTTGGAATTTTTCTGGGTTCGTTTGAACATTTTTATACATTAACTGGGTTTTCTAAGCATTTATGTGCATAATTCAAATTTGAACAACCTGCGCGTGCTCTAGTGCATATAAACGGGTTGAAAAATCATATATGTGTCCTTTGGTGCATGCTTAGGTCCCATGCAAGAAACGGGAATAAATTTCAAACACCATGCCTCCGTCACTCGGCCGGAAACATTGAGATACCTGGTTTTTAAATTCTAGTAAATCCAAAACTCGTCTGAAATTCGTGAAACTTGGCATGCTATAATGGAGCGGCATCAACATGTCATGGTAAATTTTTTGTCCCATTTGGGGCAGGTTTGGGTATAAACTTCTCACAAACCAGAGCTTCTCACAACAAGCGTGATGGTTTTCGTAGGGAACGTGCCACCTGTGTCGGGACCCCGATCCTAAGTCACACAGGTCTAGCATGTAACACACCATATCACTTTGCGGCCTCACGCACGGTATCCCCACGGGTGCCACCTTACCTGGCCCGGGACCGTTTGCGCATTTTGGCACACGTATATGATAGTGTCGCTAGCATCCATATGACAGAGAACCCGGGCCGACATGACTAGTTATAAACCAAAAGTGGCGCTAAATTACAGAGACAGGCATACATGACCCAGCAACGAACGTGTTGGTCATCAACGTATGAACCCAAGTCGTAGCAAGCTACAAGGACTTAAAGGAACAACGCGTGACATTTCCCCTAAGGGACAGACATAGGAACGAAGAAGGACACATGCCGGCCAGCCTAAGTGTTCTGGAGCAATAGCAAGCTACCAAGGCTCAGTGGAAGCACTAGGAGACATTTCCCTGTAAGATAGGCTACCAAGGGTAAACAACTAGGGTGTCGGAACCCACACATAGCAATACATATTACACGTACGCATAACATGCAAGTATGTGAGGTACAACATGGCATCACAACATAACTCAACGACTCATATAGATAAAGGCCCAGAAGAGCCATCATAGCATTTATTACAAATAGGGGTCACATGACCCAACACACAGAGCATACAGGCAACGGAAGCATAACATGTCTGAGTACAGACAACTACAAATGAAAAAGGCTGAGAAACCTGACTATCTACAAGACCCTCCCAAGGGTACAAGATCGTAGCTGAGGTAACAAGCTAAACGTCGAAGTCCACGCGGAACCACTAGTGAGACTGAAGTCTCTCTGCAAAAACATAAATTAAGCAAACGTGAGTACAAAGGTACTCAGCAAGACTTACATCAGAACTAGTTACAAATGCAACAATATCAACAAAGGGGGTGGTGGAGTTTGACTGCAGCAAGCCAGCTTTGACTCGGTGGCTATCCTGAACTACAACTGCAAGTAACTCTTTTGAGGTGGCACACACGAGTCCACGTATTCACCAATCAATACACCACTATGTATCCGCTCCCGTTTCCCTACGAGAAGGCCATCCATAGCACTCACGCTTATCTTGCGTGTTTTAGAGTATCCACTTCCACTTGTCTATGTACCAGGTAAGCATCCAAGAAGTCCATCACCGCGGTCCCGGCTATTCGAATAGATCATGTTAACCCTGCAGGGGTGTACTTCTTCACACACGCTCTCGCCACTTACCGCCATGTACACGTCGTGTATCTCGGCAACCTTCAAGCGGAAGCCTGGCGAGGGTGTCGGCCACGACCTGACTAACCACACAAGACTCTAGTCCAGGTTTATCGCCTATTCAGGTTCCATCCGTGGGGAGATCCGGCCGGGGTGTCGCTCATGGCCCCAAACGATGTGCGCAGGGTTCCCAAGCCCACCTCGACGGATGGATCTACGCTTGGTACACCGTGCCACGGTGCCTAGTCTGTCCCAAGCCCACATGTACCGTGTGCCACTTGGTAGACTACTAACACTACCTACAAACACCAGAAACTAGTTGCAATTCCTGGACAGAGATCTAGTTGATTAATAAGTCGAGAGGGGTCGAGTTACCGATGTGTGGTAGTAGCTAGTCATTGGACAACTTACACAGAACTCAGTTCTTAAAGACGGTTCCAGTGAGACAACCCACCATGTACTCCTACATGGCCTCTCACCGCTACCTTTACCAAATTGTGTTCAACACTTAGCTCACACACAGTAGGACATGTTCACCACATTCCAATTCATCCCCGATGAATCAGACCTGACACAACTCTAAGCAATAGCGGGCATAACCAGAAAGCATGAATGAGTAGGCACAACATGGCTCAAACAACTCCTACTCATGCTAGTGGGTTTCAACTATTTACTGTGGCAATGACAGGTCATGCAGAGAAAAGGGGTTCAACTACCGCAGCAGGTAACAGTTGAAACGTTGTTGTCCTAATGCAGTAAAGAGAGCAGGGGAGAGAGAGTGGGATTGTATCGGAATGAACAAGGAGGTTCTGCTTGCCTGGCACTTCTGAAGATAGTTATAGTTCTTCGTTGGTGTCATCGAACTCATCGTCGGAACATCCTCTACTGAGAGGGAACAAACACCAGCAACATAGAAAGAACACAATCAATGCAATGCGACAATATGATGCATGATCATGACATGGCAATATGCTATTAATTGAGCTAATGTAACTAACATCAATTTAAATGAAGTTGGTTTGAACCCAAGGTTCAAATTCAAACTCCACATGTGGTTATTTAAATGCCATTCATTTGATTTGTCCTAAACAGTGGCTGTAAGTCATTCAAACATGCATGAAAATGCCATAAACAGATTCCTTGGATTTTTCTGATCAATTATCATATATAAATTATTTTCATCTGAGTTATAGATTATTTTCTGTGATTTTTAGAAGTTTTAGCTATTTTCTGAAATAATAAATCATTTCTGATTTATTTAAAATCCAGAAAAGCATTACTACGTCAGCCTGACGTTAGAATGACGTCATTAGGTCAACAGCGTCAGCCCAGGTCAAACCTGACGCTGGGACCCACTGGTCAATTACTAGGCTAATTAACAGAGACTGTTAGTGCTAATTAAATCCTAACTAAAAAGTCAGGGGGTGGCCCACATGTCAGTCTCTTAGGGCCTAATTAAGTTTAGTTTTAAACTAAACTAATTTAGCAGGGTCCGGCCCCACCTGTCATTGACCCACATGGTCAAAACTGGTCAACGAGGGAGGTCAAACCCGCCGGCGACTCGCCGACGGCGAGGCCCGAGATGCTGGAGGTGCTCGAAAAACCTCCACGGGGCTCGGACCGATGCGCTGAGGGCATAAATGGGACGCTGGCGATGTGCCGCGTCGGATGGTGGTGGTCTCCTGGCCTGGGGTGGCCGGAAACAGCGCGGGCGGCGGGATTTGCGGCGGCCGGAGCTCGGGTCTGTGTGGGTTTGGGGTTGTGGTGCACTAGGGGAGGAGATGGTGCGTGCGTTCGGCTCCTGTGAGCATGGTGAGCACGTTGGGATGCACATCTGCGGGCTGTAGCAACTATGGCCACGGCGGCGCCATGGCCGGCGGGGCGAAGTTCTCGGGCGCGGTGGCTAGGCTAGCTAGGGGAGGTAAACAAGCTTGGGGAGAGAGGGGAAAGACGGCGAGGCTCACTGGGAGGTCGGACCGCAGCTCAGTGGCCTTGGGGTCGACCTGGGAGCGGCGAATTCGTCGATGGCGTCTAGCGGCTCTGCGGAGAAGACGAGCTCGAGGACGAGGCTTCAGGGCATCCGGGGTCTTGTGGTTCAGCGTATAGGTGCGCGGCAGCGAGGCGGAGCTCGTGGGCGAGTCGGAGAGGCTCGGAGATGGCTGTGGCCGTGGGGGAGCTCGTTGGCGGCGACGGCTTCGTTCGGTCGCGTTCGAGGGAAGCGGGGGAGAGAGACAGAGGAGGGGGAAGAAGCACGGGGAGGGGTCGAGGGGGTTTCAGGGGTGTCATGGCGCTCGGGGCCGTCTCTAGCTAGCCCCCAGCGTCGGCGGAAGCAGGAGGTGGCTTAGGCGTGTGCCGGCGCGCGGCGGCCACGCGCCTGCCTGTCCTCCTGGCAAAGGAAGAAGACCACACAGCCCCTGGTGGGTTGGGCCTCTTCTGCCAGGTATGGCCCAGGTGAGGTTCCACACTCTCTCTCTCTTTCTAATTTAGTTTCTGTTTTCTATTTTCTGCTTTTGTTTTGCTTTAATAAAAATGCCAGAACATTTTCATAAATCTTGGAAATATTTGTGGGCACTGTCTGTTTTAATTCCAACAAACCTCATTTACTTCCAAGATTATTTGGACATTTAAAATTATCTATAGGATTTAAATGTCCAAATGCAAATATCTATGATTTAATTCAAGGATCCAAAATGGCTCCCAAAATTATGAAACTATTTTTGGCTGAGGTTTTAGCCAAGACCAAAAATGATGAACATTTCGTGAAGGGGACTTTGGATACATTGAAAAGTATTTATTTGAACCTAGTTGAGATCACTTGGTGCTAGGGCTTGAACAACCCCAATTCAAGTTTAACAAAAATTTAAACATGATGCACATGCAAGACCAACCCAAGTGCAAGACAAAACTAGGGATGTGACAACTCACCCCCACTAAACAAAAATCTCGTCCCGAGATTCAAGACGAGAGGTAAGAAAACAGAGGGAACTCAAAGCCAACACAATCTTAATGATCCAACTGTCCTCCTCGAAGTTGCTGATTCATTGCATCATGTTGATCTTGGCATCCTTGCTTTCGAGGTCTTTGTCCAACACGGTGACGACGAAAGAAACTCTGCAGGAATCGATCTTGCCAAGGATCGAGCAACTCAGATCAACTCATGGAGTGAGACGTTGAAACATCTCTTGAGCTGAGACACATAACACACATCTAGAGGGATGGAGTGAAACAAACGATGAAAATTCACTCGGTATGCAATAATTCCATACCTAAGAGGATGGTGATCGATGTCACCAGACGGGGCACCTTAACGAAGGTGACTCGTAGAGTTATTCCCTTAAGTGGCAAAATGAATTACTTTTGATATAGAGATCATTGAAATTCCCTATACCAGCCTAAGGCAAATCACAATCGATCATTTGACAGAGTCCGTAAGAATGACATTCTCGGGCCAGAATGGATGATGTGGACTACCTTGTTGAAGACAACACCAGGGATGATTTTGCTTATCATCGGAAATGAAAGGGACCCATGGCAAGTCCACTACTGGAGATAATCCTGAACAACAGTGGCTGAGAACGGTAATCCATGGAAAATTGGCACATTGGCGGTGCAAGCTGGGAACAAAAAGCAAATGCTGGGAATGAATCTGGTAACTGGGAAGAAACCCAACAGTAGAGAGTGAATCTACTCTTGGAGAGGTTATAGCATAACCAAGAACACTGGGAGCAATCCCGGTTTGTGTCGAGGATAACACCAAGTGCTTGTGCGTGCTCTCAAGAACTTGAGCATTCCCATGTTCATCAAGGTTTTACAAATATCCGTGTCAAGGACCCTGGCAACACCACATACTACCATGATGAATAGTGATGGACGATGCGGATGCATAGGAAGAAATCACTTTCTAAGATTTCACCTTAGCGGAGTCAAGGGGCAAAATCTGGATGATCGACCGAGAGACATTTAGCACTCCGCTCCTAATGTTATCCTTGATGTGTTAGCGTAAGCCGTTCATAGATATGTTTGGTATCTCGAACATCAAATAAAGGTCGGACTTCGGGAGCACAAGAATCCATAAGGAACAACTAGGGAGTAATTCCTACGAAATCCTTATGGGGAGGTGGCCAACTTCTTCAATCAAGATACTACAACAATAGGTCTTCCGGCTGGGTGTGTTGGCCATGACATCCACCTTACCGGTTATCTGGAGACCAATATTATAGTTCTTGGAAAATTCTCCAACCATCATATCTGCCTAAGATTCAGTTTTGGTTGGTGTCAGGATATTCCAGACTCATCAAGTCTAGGAAGAAAAATGAAAGTTTGCAACACAAATCGTCAAAACGGCGTTGCGAGATTCTCGGGAGATGAACTGCGATAGAAAGCTCCAAAACATGAGCTGGTTCTGCTACATACATGTGAACGCGTTGTCCAAGACAAGCATGACCACGTCGAAGACTTACGATAAAACAATGTCGGGTTCAGGTGGGAAACCATCATCGAGGATATCTAAGTCCTTGCATAAGTCTTGCTCTTAAGAAGGAACTTCTTCTCCTTGAACGAATCAATCAGTGGCTTGGTGTGCTAGGAAATACCGATAGGATGGAGGTAGCTAATCTCTCAAGCCATAGCATACTTCACACGTGCACGACTGACTTGGGATGATTCCGGAGGAAGCAAAACTAACTTTCTCGAATTCATGGCGGCAACTTGCACCTAATGCACGTGAACTGGGAGAAAGTCACTTCTTGCACCAACATATACCTCATGAACGGGACACGAAGGCAATGCTTACAAAGTTTCCAACACTAGCTTAATGTCCAACAAAATCATGGAGAAGAATAACATGTTGCCGATGGGCTCGACAACAATTCATCGAGGCTTCCAAAAAATGGAATTCCATAACTATGTGAACAAGGCGATAGAATTGGTCAGACCAAAAGATGTAACGGTGTATGCTCGAGGGATCAACCACGGGTAAGACAACGTTACGAATATCGTTGGTTCTAATTTGACATGGCGATAACCCATACTCAAATCAAAGTCTGGACAAGACAATAGATCCACAAATGATCATGGAGATCAATTGAAGAAGATATCATCTATCTTCAATACACACACAAGATATCCCTTTGGAGTGAGCTATGTGGATTAAGCTTTTATCTTCCAACTCCCCAAGTTGTTGTTTAGGTTAACCAACCAGTTCAGGGTATCCAACATAGATTCTTGGAGAAAGGGTGGTTTATTAGAAAACCAACTTGATCACGAGCTCAAGATAGCGGTCAGGGATCAACCTGGTAATACTTCCGAGAAGATATTTGGAAAATCACAAACCACCATATGTTACTAAGCTCGAGAACAGCCTTGCTTTTTCAGGGCAAGATGATATGATCAAAAGAGTGAGGGATTGGCACAATCCTAACTCATTGATCGGAGAGTGCACCAGAAATAAGGACTAGGTAGCACGATCAACCTTAGGGTGATGATTCGATAATCAACTCGCTAACGATGAGGTTATTATCCATTTAACTACCAAGCAACTGAGTTGCTAGGAGTATTGATTTCACACACCAAGATTCACCTGTCGATATTCCGGTTACGATAACACGGAGACCGAAGAATGAACGATGATGGCAAGAAGTATCACTGTACCAAGAGTTCATAAGAGATTGTGCAATTCCCATGACATTCTCGACATAAGGATGGTAATATTCCAAGATAGAACAGATTAGAAGCTGGATTAGCATTCTTCATCTGCGAAGTACAACTTCTTTGACCCAATCCTGGATATGGATAAGGTACTGGAGTTTGTTTCTCCTAGTCATTCCAGAATAGAATGGCTTGGCAGACCATAAGAGTAATAGGCATCGATGAACGAATGCACGCATACTCTTGACTATCAATTGATAGACTAAGGTCAAAATACAACTAAAAAGGGGCAACTCAAAGGAACATATGACTTTCTGAGTTGTGGGTGCATAGATTAGTATGTCGAACTAGTTCAACATATTTCTTCCAGATAACCCATGCAGAAAGGTAGAATTGACAGAGTCACAACATGAATGGATTACTACTCAAGAGCACTCTGGTTGTGATCTTTTGGTTTAGAAGAACTTCTGCCAAGGATGGTTCATGGTATTGGAAGAACGATAACCACGGACCTCGAGGACTATCACAAAGTTACTAATATTGTCGTGGAATTAGCACGACAGATGTCCTGTTTAACGGACTTAGTGATGGAACCATCGCACGGGTTAGCTTGAAGGGGTTAAAAGCACACAAAGGACACAGAGGGTTTATACTAGTTCGGCCCCTTCGAGGAAGGTAAAAGCCAACGTCTAGTTTGGTTTAGTATTGCTTGGGCGTCGATGAACAGGGAGCGGATTGCTTGCCTGTGTCTCGACGGGTTGTTTTCCTCTCCTTGAATCGTCGCCGGGTCGTCCCTTTATATAGAGGTGACGCCCAGTCCGGTTTACAGAGTCCCGAGGACGGCTCATATTTGTGTCCGCCTCGGTCTCTGCTCTTTCTTCCTTGTATCTCAAGTTTACATAATAGGACGGTTTATAAACCGTGAACTTTACATATGGGCCCTAAGCCTTCATGGGCCGTAACCTCTACTGAGCTTACAATTATATAGCTATATTATCATAATCCGGTTTACTCTAGCCGGTTTACACCTGCTAGTAATATCCTTGACATTAGGCCCCAGAATTATTTGAACTTGTTCATGTCAGTCCTCTCAATCTTGCATAACCTTCTTTCTTGTATCTTCTTAGTTTTTGTAAACCGGCGATGACGTCATCCCTGGAAATCACTTGATTCGATCGTGACATCCCTTCCACATTTATCGCGCACAACTGTTTATTATCTTTGCCTTAAAGGCCATCCCGAGAATCGAGGCGACAGGGAATCTTCATCCAATCTCTTTCTTCCTCAAATCCCGTGCTTACCGTTTTGTCTCTCCTCGACCTATAAATACCGCTGAGACCCATCTCTTTCCCCTTCCGCTTCTTCTTCCTCCGTCTCCGCACCCGAGCTTCCGCCGTCGTCCGTCGAGCTCACCGTCGCCAGCAAGTCCGGCCGCTGCATCAACCTGAACGCGACCAGATAACTCGCCGCCTGTCATTTCCTTCTGCTTGAGGTATCTCTTTTTCCCTCGCTGTAGATCTGTAGCTTAGGGTTCTTCCATGCTTCCGCCATTAGACCTCAAAAGCTTCGGCTGTTCATCCTATACGCCATGCTCGTAGTAGTTTTAACCTTAGATTTATCTTCGAAACTTGCTCCTGCTCCGCAACTTTATGCTTAGATCTATACTTCTCAGTTCACCCTTAGATCCATTTGCTATGTATAATACTCCCGCAGTTCTTCTGTAATAGACCTGCATAAATTTCCTCTTTTCCTTACCGCTTAGATCTTTTTTACCTTAGCTTTCTGTAGAAACCTGTTTCTTCATCCTTATAGATCTGTATGATGCTCGCCGGTTTAGTCAATCATGCATTGTTTCTGCAACGCATCAACCATGAACCCAACGGTTTAGCTGCTTTCTTTTTTGTTGTCATAAACCGGTAGCAGCCCCTTTCCCGCTTGCTTCCGGGTTGTCAATGCCATTAGTCCCTTGTCAAAACCGTCGTTGTGATTTTTCATATGTGATCCGGTTTATGCCTTTGTACTCGAATAATCCGGAATTTATACTTCACCTTTTCAGCACTTTCCTTCTGCTACTATGTCTGCCAAGCAGTTTGTTTCTTGCGACTGGGTCCCTTTCGTTATTATGGAAGAAGATTTAGCTAATGCTGCTGCAATTGGCACTCTGGGCCCTCAAGCAGTTCTGAAATGGCGGGCCCCAGGAAATGAATGCCCCCTACTCCCAAAGAAGGAGAAGTTATTGTTTTCTATGATCATATAGCCCGGGGTTTCAGTCCTCCCGGTTCAAAATTCTTCCGGGACGTACTGGCCGCTTTTCAGCTTCATCCTCAAGACATAGGCCCAAACTCCATATCAAACATCTCCAAAGTGTATCTTCAAGAGGAGCCATCAGTCGACTTGTTCCAGGATTTTTTCCACTTGAACCGGCGAACTGAGTTTACTGGCGGACCTCATCAAGAACTGGGTGGGGTTAGCATTCAAAAGAGAAGAGATGCAGTCTTTCCTCACGCTGCTCTCCATACACACCCCAAGGATTGGAACAAATCTTGGTTCTACTGCCACGATACTTCACCGGAAGGAGAGAACCCACTGCCGGGTTATCGCGAACATCGTATTGCTGAAGATCATCCACTGCCACAGCGTCTCAGCTCTTCAGAACGGCCCCAGTTCGCCTCTCAACTCGCCAAACTCAAAGCATTTATGGCCAACGGATTGACTGGAGTTGATTTCATGCGTTGCTGGCTTGCCTGGAGTATCCTCCATCTGAGCCGGCGCTCCGGTTTGATGTATCAATATACCGAAAAGCCGGATGATCCTCAACGGTTTTCCGATGTAACACTTTCTGAAACGGAAGTTACTGAATCTGCCAAGAAAATGCTCAACATCTCCCTGGAGGAATGTAGCCAAACCGGATTGGCTCCATACTATAAGAAGAACAAACTGCCTGCGGTAAGCCTTAATCTTTTCTGTTTGTTCTAATCCGTTCCTTTAAATTATCTTCAGTTTATCTCTCATCTTTTGCACAGGCCGACGATCCTTTCTGGAAAAGAAAACCTCAGGATAAGTCAGGCAAACAGCCGCGCCGGAAAACCTTTGTTGTTAAGAAGAGAAAGGCGGCTGCTGGCTCCGCTTCACATGTTGAAGAAGATGATCCGGACTCTGAGGTATGAATCAATCCTGATATGATGTGTTGTTCTTTTATCCCGATTTATGTTAACAGTGTCTTTTCACAGGACTTGGCTGAAGCTGATAAAGCGGCCGAAATTGAGGTAATCACTCTTTCTTCAGATTCTGAACCGTCGGTGCCCAAGATTCGTAAGGCATCTCGGAAGTATCCTTTTTCTCACCCTTACGCTCAACTGGACCCCAATTTTCTTTTGAAGAAGCAGAAACATGAAGCCCGCCGGACTACACGCCATAGTGGCCACGTAGTCGAGTCTTCCGGAATATCTCTCACTCCGGCTCGGAGGCGCCGCTCTGAGGTTTTACTTTCTCCAACTCTCCTTCATCCCAAGGCCGAACTTATACGCAAACCACTTAAATCGTCTGATCCTAACTATCAGGAGGCTCCTTTATCATCTTCTGGCGAATCAACTGCCACACAGGTCCCAACTCTGAAGAGCGTCCCTGGGTAAGTCCTTTACCTCATCCGGTTTACTTTTGTATTTGCTTTTGTGATTCTGATTTCTTTTCCAATTCCTTTCAGCAAGCCTAAACCTAGCAAAAGGGCAAAGGCCAGCAAAACGGCTGCTGAGACTGCCACTGATGATCCGGCGACTGATCCGGATACAGTCATCCCTCCGGAAAATGAGCCTACAATTTAGCTGGAAGATCCTGCTCCCATGGATCATAATTATGCCACTGCTCCTGAGAATCCCAACGCTAAAGATGTCCATGAACCGGCGAGTCCTGCCCGGGCCAACCCTCCTCGGACTAGCCCGGCTCCCGCTAGTCCGGTTCATACTGCCACTCCACAACCGGCCGCTGCTTCTTCTCCGGATATTCAAATAACCGGTACAGGTTATACCGCTCCTGTTGAGCCCGTTGTTTTAGCCAAGCATACTGCTAAAGCGGAGAAACTCCAGCAAGAGAAGGGTAAGTGGAGTACAGACTTGTCTAGTTACGCCGAGCTGAGTGCCCAGGAGCTTTATTCCGGGTATTTGAACCTGCTGCATACCAGTCAGGACTACGAAGCAGGCTTGGTCAACATGATGAAGGACAAGTACGAGGTATCTTACTTGTCTTTTGCTTTTGCCTTGTTGTATTTCTGTCTATATCATGGTAGCCCCCAAGTTTCGGTTTAGCTATGTTAGAAGGTGAACCGGTACTTTCAAATGTGAGCAAATAATCTTACATTAGCCCCCAAGTGCCAGGGGCATAACTCAGTTTATGTGCCTGGGACTTGTTTGAATCTTTCTTTCGATGTTTCAACTACCCATTAGCCCCCAAGTGTCAAGTAGACAACTTGTTTGTGTGCTTGAGACTTGTCTTTAATTGTCACTCTTTGATACTTCAATTGCCCATTAGCGCCCAAGTGTCAAGTGGATAACTTGGTTATGTGCTTGAGACTTGTCTGAATTTTGTCCCTTATTCCACTTGATTTCCCTTGCAGGCTGATTTGAACCGGAGTGCTGAAGAAATAATTGAAC
>LR738715.1:391501014-391512019 GCA_902687465.1 Secale cereale | reverse complement strand
TCTGTCTATATCATGGTAGCCCCCAAGTTTCGGTTTAGCTATGTTAGAAGGTGAACCGGTACTTTCAAATGTGAGCAAATAATCTTACATTAGCCCCCAAGTGCCAGGGGCATAACTCAGTTTATGTGCCTGGGACTTGTTTGAATCTTTCTTTCGATGTTTCAACTACCCATTAGCCCCCAAGTGTCAAGCAGACAACTTGTTTGTGTGCTTGAGACTTGTCTTTAATTGTCACTCTTTGATACTTCAATTGCCCATTAGCGCCCAAGTGTCAAGTGGATAACTTGGTTATGTGCTTGAGACTTGTCTGAATTTTGTCCCTTATTCCACTTGATTTCCCTTGCAGGCTGATTTGAACCGGAGTGCTGAAGAAATAATTGAACTCCGGAATAGACTTGCTGAAACTGAATCTGCTGCTGCCAAGGCCAAAAAAGATCTGGCGCTGAGCTTAACCACTGATGAACAGTTGAAGAAATATTTTGAATCAGAACGGTCTACCTGGGAGGTGCAGAAGAACGCTCTTGAAAAGAGAGCAAAGGATGCTAAGGAAGCTCTTAATCCGGTGACAGAAGAGCTGACCGGTTTAAAGCGGCAAATAGAACTTATGACTTATGCTGTCTTTGGTAAATACTTAAGTTGTATGTGCTTTTCGTCACTGCAACTTTTAATTCGTTCCAGCTTAATTGTGATATCCATATGCAGGGCGACGCGTCACCCATCTTGGGGATGATCTCCGGAAGAAACTCAAGGCCTCTTATACTCTGGTTGAGCAGCTGTATTCCGGCGCTCAAAGGATTATAAGTGCGATGTCTTTTAATAAACCGATCCCCACCACTATCCAAGGTACTCTGGAGAAGTTGTCTATCTTGCCTGCACGCTTGGAAGAGGTGAAGAAGTCTGCTGCCCGAGCCAGTTCACTTGTAGCGCTGACTAGAGCTAAAGCGTGGGTTCCGGATTTCGATCAGGAAGAAGCCATGAATGGGTACCCCAGCACCAAGGAAAATGGATCGGCCTTCACTGGCAAAGACCTTCATGCTTTGACTAAGGAGATGCGTCCTCTCTCTAGCAAGCTTGCTATCGAATCAGACTTGACCAGGTATCATCCGGCGTATGATTTAAAGAATGAGCGGGTGGATCGGCCGGTTTATGATACCGAAAATCTAATCCCACCAGTGCGCCCCCACACTTTCGCCCCACATGTTGATCTGTCTGATCTCATTAATGAAGAGATGTACTTCCGTGCTTTATCAAAGATCGATTGGCGCGTTCCTGAATTTCAGCCGCTTCAGGAAGATGAAGAAGCTCCGGAACGAGTTGATCCTCAGCCGTCGCAGCAGGAGGAAGCATAGGCCACACAATTTAACTTTATAGCTGATGTATTCTGTTTGTCGAGAAAAAACTTTAATCCGTTCAGGCTTGTGATGCCTTGTAATAGGATAGCTCGAAACATTGCTGTTTTGATCCGGATGTTCCAACTTTTGCTTTGGCGTCTGCCAATTTAAATTCTTTGCCTGCTATGGTTTATCTTTCATATTGTCTGTATATGCATAGACAACATTAAAAAGATGTCCTAGCGGTTTTACCGCCGGACCGATTAAATCGTTCTCATATATATCAAATGAACGTCTGCGTTATACCGAAAAGAATTTCATACCTTGGATTAAGTATGCTTGATATCCTAATCCGGCAAACTTTGCAGTTTTCTGAGGGAGCTCTTGGCTCTGTTGGGATAAACCCAGTGATAATTCCGGGTTTACAGAAGCTACCGATTTAAATAATGCTGGAACTCTGTGTCCAAATTTTTGAAGATATGTGGTCAACTTTGAAGTTGTCCCACTCCGGATCAAAAAATCATAGAAACACATGAGAACACAAACACAAAAACACAGGTTTGCAAATAAAACCATGTAGTCGAGGCTTTTTGTGAGCTGCCAGGCTCCATATCGAGACTTCTGATTCGAATACGATCAGTAAACCGGATCACCAGGGGCTAAGCTAGGATTCGAATACGATCCGTAGCCCCCTAGTGACCGCGAAATTTTAGCCAAGCAATGGATTCGAATACGATCCATGGAGCTTATGATTCGAATACGATCATATAAACTGGACCATAGGGGCTAAGCTAGGATTCGAATACGATCCGTAGCCCCCTAGTGGCCTTAAAACCTTTAGCCAATCAATGGATTCGAATACGATCCAAGGAACTTATGATTCGAATACGATCTTATAAACCGGACCATAGGGGCTAAGCTAGGATTCGAATACGATCCGTAGCCCCCTAGTGGCCTTTGCTATGTTCTCTTTGGTTCGAATACGACCTATGTTTGAACAGGAATGGCTATGTTCTCTTTGATTCGAATACGACCTATGTTTGAACAGGAAGCCCTTTAGTGATTATAGAGGCAGAGTACCTATACGGGAGTTGTCCTGCATAACCAGATAGACTGACCAAAGCATCTTATTTTCTTAATGAAAGTGATATATAGTAAGAGAAATAAACTTTAGATGGATATCACCATAAGATATTTATATTGGAAAAAGGCTGATCCCCCGGTTTATCGAGGGTGCCAGTTTATTCATTAATCATAATATATACATAGGATACATCAGAGCTCATGGCTCAGGTATAGTAGGGCCGCAAGAGGGCGATGTTCCACGGCCTCTTTGTCTCTTCCTCCGATGTCCGTGAGTCCTTGTGTTCTCGAATGTCCACTAGGTAATATGAACCGTTCTGTAGATTCTTGCTGACCATGAAGGGCCCTTCCCAAGGCGGGGATAGTTTGTGCATGTCTGTTTGGTCTTGGATGAGCCGGAGTACCAATTCTCCCTCCTGGAACGTCCTGGTCTTGATCCGGCGGCTGTGATATCTGCGCAAGTCCTGCTGATAAATCGCGGATCGTGCTGCTGCTATGTCACGCTCTTCATCTAGCCGGTCCAAGCTGTCTTGTCTTGCCCGCTCATTGGCCGCTTCAACATAAGCCGTCACCCGTGGTGAATCATGACGGATATCACTTGGAAGGACCGCTTCAGCACCATACACCATGAAGAAAGGTGTATAACCTGTGGACCGGTTCGGCGTAGTATTGATGCTCCAGAGGACAGAAGGTAACTCCTCAACCCAGCACCCTAGTGTTCTTTGCAGGGGAGTCATAAGCCGGGGCTTGATACCTCGCAAAATCTCCTGATTTGTTCTTTCAGCTTGACCATTGGATTGAGGGTGAGCTACAGAAGATACATCTAGACGAATATGCTCTCGTTGACAAAACTCTTCCATCTCTCCTTTAGATAAATTGGTGCCATTGTCTGTGATGATGCTATGTGGAAAGCCAAACCGGAAAATTACCTTTTTGATGAATTTAACCGCTGTTGCCGCATCACACTTGCTCACAGGCTCTGCCTCAATCCACTTTGTAAACTTATCCACAACAACCAGCAGATGAGTTTTTTGATCCTGGGATCGTTTGAAAGGCCCAACCATATCGAGCCCCCAAGTCGCAAACAACCAAGTAATCGGTATCATCCGGAGCTCCTGTGCCGGAACAAGAGCACGTCGTGAAAATTTCTGACAAGTATCGCACCTCCGGACTAGATCCTCCGCATCAGCATGGGCTGTCAGCCAATAGAACCCATGTCGAAAAGCTTTGGCCACCAAGGATTTTGAACCGACATGATGACCACCATCTCCTTCATGGATCTCATGAAGGATATCACAACCTTCCTCAGACGGCACACACCGCTGAAATGCCCCAGAAACACTGCGATGGTGAAGTTCTCCGTTTACGATTGTCATGGATTTGGAGCGTCGGATTATCTGTCTTGCTTCAATCTCATCACCTGGCAACTCTCCACGGCTTAGATATGCCATGTACGGGAGCGTCCAATCCGTAATAACATGAAGTGCCGCAACTAACTGTGCCTCCGGATCAGGAACAGCCAAATCCTCTTCCGACGGGACCTGAATTGATGGACTGCATAGCTCATCCAAAAAAGTATTTGGTGGCACCGGTTTACGTTGAGAACCCAGCCGGCTTAGAGCATCGGCCGCTTCATTTTTTCGCCGGTCTATGTGATTGTCGGTGTACTAAGGTAGGGGTACCTCAGTACCCCAACTTGTGCACGGGCAGTAGCAGCTTCCCGTGGCAGGGCTTACCACGCGCTCGCCAAGGCCCGCTCTGGTCCCCATGAAGCCATTCAAGAACAAAGTATTCAAGTTAAGAGACAAGACCCCGGCAAGAGGAGCTTGCCGGGAAGGCCGCTCCAGGCTCAAAGTTATCATTCCAGCACAAGACCCTGGCAAGAGGAGCTTGCCAGGAAGGCCAAAAGAACGGCACTTCAAGGAAGAATATCGTGGCGCATCGCGCGCCCCGGCAGGACCCGGAGCGCGACAAGCTTCCGGGCCCGGCAAGGTTGCGACCCCGGCAAGGTGCTTGCCGGGGAAGCCTATGCTGTGTCTCTCCGCTCCAGCTCATCTGGCCACGCGTCGCCCTGGGGCCCTTCCAGGGGCACGTGGCAGATGGCTGTGCAGCCTGGGGTACACGGTGGCAAGCCGCGGCGACGAGGATATCGCCGTGGCGAACGGAGACGCATGGACGGACACTTTTTGGGACGACGGCGACGGGCATTCAATGCCTTTGTCCCCCACCGTCAAGATTAGGTGAATACCACTGTTCATCCACTATTTACACACTGTTCATGCACTGTTGCAACTACCACCGGTTTTACATTTTTACCCTCCTCTACGTTGACACCTGTCGGTGACCCCTTTGAGCTATAAAAGGAGGCCCATGCACAACGTAGAGGGGGTTCGATCCCAGAAACTCGCTCACTCCCACACTCGGTGTAGCTATTACTGTAGATCTTCAAGCTCCCGAGCCCAAGAACTCAATATAACCAAAGCAGGAGTAGGGTTTTACGCGTCATCGCGGCCCGAACCTGGGTAAACTGCCCGCGTGTGCTCCTCGATCTGCTCTCCGTGCTCCCTCCGCTCCCTTACCGCAACATAGAAAGGGGCTCCGGTCCCATAGGTGTTCGTGGGCGTCCAGTTTCCCCGACATCTTTGGCGTCGTCGGATCCGCAGGCTCGCCGCGATCAGCGCCAAGTCCTCGACGAGAGGCGACAAGAGGACGCTCGAACCCGCATCGAGCGTCGAAGAGAAGCTCGAAGACAGTCCGATCAGCGTGCTGGGACCGCCGTCGACATGCACGCGCCCGGTGAACCAGGCGACTTGACGTACGCGGCAGGTTGCCCTGCGTTCACCCGAGAGCTGCGGCAAGTCCAGTGGCCCAGCATGAAGAATTTTAAGCCCGACGTACCCGAGAAGTACGACGGCAAGACACACCCCTCGGAGTTCCTCAGCATCTACACCATTGCGGTGCAGGCTGCCGGGGGACGCGATGAGAAGATCCTAGCCAACTACTTCCCGCTCGTGCTTAAGCCAAACGTCAGGTCTTGGCTTATGCACTTGCCGGAGAACTCCATCTCTTCATGGGCAGATTTGTGCCACCAGTTTGTCGGCGCCTTCACGGGCGGCCACAAACCCCACGGCCAGGAGAGCGATCTTCATATCCTTGCCCAGAAGGAGGGAGAGTCCCTGCGCAAATACATCCAAAGGTTCAGCCGCGTTCAGCACAATATTCCCGATGTCCACCCTGCCGCGGTTATCAGCGCGTTCCACCAGAACGTGCGTAACCGCCGGATGAGGGAGGAGATGGCCATGACCAAGATCCGGGACGTCAGCGAGCTTTACGCTCTGGCTGACAAGTGTGCCCGTGCTGAAGAGGGGAGAAGACTCCCCGGAGAGGATACCAGCGCAGGAGGAAGTGACAGCGAGGATGCCGCCCCGGCAAGGAAAGGCCGGCGGCGGAACAACAGGAAAAAGAAGAGCAAGGAGGTACTGGTTGTCGAGCAGTCCGGCAAGGAGGCTCCCGCCAAGAAGACACAGGCTGGTGGCTCCGGCAAGGAGCCCGCCCCTGTAGCGGCAGCCGACAAGCAGGACGGCTCCGACAAGCAGTACTGCAAGATCCACCGCACCAAGGGCCATGATCTCCAGAACTGCAAGAGGGTAGAGTACCTCGTAGAACAGCAGAAGGCTGAATACGAGCGTCGCGACAAGGAGAAGGCCCAAGGAGGCGGAGGAGAGCCCAGCAAGAAGCGGCCGTTCAATGGCCGGGGAGGACGCCGCGGCAAGGCCAAGCAGCGGCAAGGAGACAGACCTCCCCGGGGCCGCGACAAGGACGAAGACGAAGACGATGATGAGGATATGGATGAAGGAGACAACAGCGAGCAGGAGTTCCAGAAGGCCACAGAATTTCTGTTCGTCGATGGAGGTGCCTCTCTGCACACTTCCCACCGCCAACTCAAGCAATGGGTGCGGGAAGTGAATGCAGCTGAGCCACCCATCGAGTCGCGCAGGCTCCTGAAATGGTCCGGCACGCCCATCATCTTCGACCTTGAGGACCACCCTGACCGCACAACCGCGGTCGGGTGCTTGCCGATGTTGGTTTCACCAACTATCCGCAACCTCAAGGTCACCAAGATGTTGGTTGACGGCGGGGCCGGCCTCAACTTGATCTCCTCCGCTGTGATCAAGAAACTACAGATCCCCGACAGCGAGCTCGAGGAAACCGGGACGTTCCAACGAATCAACCCGGGGAGGAGCAAGCCGAAGGGGAAGGTTACACTGCCAGTGACCTTTGGTGGGGAGCTCAACTTTAGGACGGAGAGGATCACGTTCGACGTAGCCGATATCCCGTTGCCGTACAATGGGATACTTGGCCGTCCTGCGCTCTCCAAGTTCATGGCAGCTTCCCACTACGCATACAACATGCTCAAGATGCGAGGGCCGATAAGCGTCATCTCTGTCCCCGGTGACAAGAAGGATGCGCTTATTTGCGCCGACAAGATCTACCGGGATGCAGCAGCCGCGGCAGACAGCAAAACACTTGCCGCTGAAGCTCCCGGGGGGAAGACCAAGACCAAGTCCGGCAAGAGCTCTGGAGCCCACTCCGACAAACGCACCTCTTCGGAGTGCTGCGCTGCCGTCGAGGACGCACCATCGAGCTCCACCAGCAAGTGCAAGAAAGGAATGGCAGCTCCACCGGCAACCAAGAAGGTGTCCGCCAGGGAGGACGGCACTGGTGGTACCTTCACCATCAGTGCTACACTCGACCCCAAATAGGAAAGCGTGCTCGTTGCCTTCCTGCGGGCGAATGTGGACGTCTTTGCGTGGCAACCGTCTGACATCCCCGGCGTTCCCAGGAAGGTAATTGAGCACAAGCTTGCTGTTTGTCCTCATGCGCGGCCCGTCAAGCAGAAGGTCAGGAAGCAAGCCGTGGAGCGCCAAGAGTTCATAGCTGAAGAGATAAAGAAGTTGGAAGCAGCAGGCCTGGTTAGAGGCGTACTCCATCCTACGTGGTTGGCCAATCCAGTTGTTGTGCGCAAGGCTAATGGGAAGTGGAGACTTTGCATAGACTTCACTGATGTGAATAAAGCTTGTCCTAAGGATCCATTTCCCTTGCCGCGCATCGACCAGATTGTGGACTCCACGGCTGGATGTGAGTTGCTTTCATTTCTCTATGCATACTCAGGTTACCACCAGATATTCATGGCCGAGGAAGATGAGGAAAAGACTGCATTCATTACTCCATGTGGCACATATTGCTTCATACGCATGCCCTTTGGATTGAAGAATGCAGGCTCAACAATTGCAAGGGTGGTACACACTGCTTTTGAGCCACAGATACACAAGAATGTAGAAGCCTACATGGATGATATAGTGGTCAAGAGCAAGAGCAAGGATACCCTGATTCAAGACTTGGGAGAAACCTTTGAGAATCTGTGCAAGATACAACTCAAGTTAAACCCCGAGAAGTGCATCTTCGGAGTCCCCTCCGGCAAGCTTCTCGGGTTCTTCGTGTCCCAGAGGGGGATTGAAGCCAATCCCGACAAGATTAAAGCCATCGAGCAGATTGAAGCCCCGAAGCGCGTCAAGGACGTAAGAAGACTTGCTGGTTGTGTGGCTGCCCTCAGCAGGTTCATTTCAAAGTCTGCAGAACGCGCCTTGCCTTTCTTCAAAATCTTGAAAAAGGCAGGTCCTATGAAATGGACTCCGGAAGCGGAGGCTGCGCTGCAAGACTTGAAAGGATACCTATCCTCCACTCCAATACTTGTCGCACCTAAGCCACAAGAGAAGTTGCTGCTGTACTTAGCGGCGACCAATCAAGTGGTTAGTGCTGCGTTAGTAGCGGAGAGGGAGGCAGATGAGGAACCCACATCCCCGGCAAGCGCATCCAGCGGCAAGCAGGGGGCTTCCCCGACAAGCTCTGACCCTGACAAGGACAAGTGTGCGCAGGAACAAGGAGAAGTGCGAAGGAAGATGGTGCAGCGCCCAGTTTATTTTGTAAGTTCCCTCTTGCAGGGGGCTAGGTCAAGATACTCTGGAGTGCAGAAGTTACTTTTCGGCCTCCTCATGGCCTCAAGAAAGCTGCGCCATTACTTTCAAGCACATGAGATAACAGTGGTCACTCGCTTTCCGTTGAAGAGGATATTGCAAAATCCAGAAGCAACAGGCAGGATCGTCGAGTGGGCACTGGAGCTGTCAAGCTTTGGTCTCAAGTTTGAGAGTACTTCAACCATACAGATCAGAGCTTTGGCAGAGTTCATAGCGGAATGGACCCCAACACCGGATGAAGAAGTTCCAGAGACAAGCACCCCCGTCCAAGAAGCAAGCAAGGAGTGGATAATGTACTTCGATGGTGCCTTCTCGCTGCAAGGCGCCGGCGCTGGCGTGTTACTCATAGCGCCCACCGGAGAGCACCTCAAGTATGTTGTTCAAATGCACTTTCCCAAGGAGCAAGCAACAAACAATACTGCCGAGTATGAAGGTTTGCTTGCCGGTCTCAGAATTGCGGCCGAACTTGGGATCAAGAGACTGATTGTGCGGGGAGACTCACAGTTGGTGGTCCGACAAGTAAACAAGAGTTACCAGAGCCCTCTGATGGAAGCTTATATCGATGAAGTGAGGAAGCTTGAAGAACACTTTGAAGGCCTACAGATGGAGCACGTTCCAAGAGCTCAGAATGACATCGCAGATGGCCTTTCAAAGTGTGCTGCAACGAAGTTACCTGTGGAACCAGGGATCTTCGTGCTCAAGCTAACTCAGCCATCCGTTACACCATCAGTTGGGCAGAGCAAGAAGAGGAAGTTGGTCTCCGGCGACTACTTGCCGACGGATCTTCCCGAAGCCGCTGCCAAGGTCCCCAAGATCAGCAACCAAAATGCCGAGGAACAGTCTGCTCCTGCGGACCCAAGGGTCTGTATAGTTGAAGCAGGCGTTCCCGCCAAGCCTTGCCCCGGCAGGCTTGCCGGGGAACCCTCAGCTCCGGCAGAGCCGCAGTTTCTTGCCGTAGAAGCTGAGGTTCCCGCAGCAGCCCTGATGCCTTTAGTCCTTGTTGTTGAGCCCCAAGCTCCAGCATGGGCACAACAAATCGTCCGTTTTCTTCAGACTGGAGAACTTCCCGAAGAACCAGAAGAGATAGAGAGGATAACCAGGCAGTCAAGTATGTACCAGTTCGTTGGCAACGAACTATACAGAAGAAGACTCAATGGTGTCAGATTGAAGTGCATTTCCCGGGAAGATGGACAGAAGCTGTTGGCAGAGATACACGGAGGCATATGTGGTCACCACATTAGCGCAAGAGCACTTGCCGAGAAGGCGTTCCGGCAAGGTTTCTTTTGGCCATAAGCCCTCCAAGATGCAACTGCACAAGTAACCAAGTGTGAAGCGTGCCAGTTCCATGCCAAGCAAATTCACCAGCCAGCCCAAGCTCTCCAGACGATCCCTTTGTCCTGGCCCTTCTCGGTCTGGGGGCTCGACATCCTCGGCCCCTCTCCCCGCGCTGTCGGGGGCTTTGAGTACTTGTACGTTGCAATCGACAAGTTCACAAAGTGGCCAGAAGTGGAACCAGTGAGAAAGGTGACATCACAGTCAGCACTCAGGTTCTTCAGATCAATAGTTTGTCGTTTCGGGATCCCTAACAGGATCATCACTGACAACGGCACACAGTTCACAAGCCGCACCTTCATGCAATACGTCCAAGACCTTGGCGCCAAGGTCTGCTTCGCTTCTGTTGCTCACCCAAGGAGCAATGGTCAAGCGGAGAGGGCAAACGCTGAAGTGCTGTGCGGACTGAAGACAAGAACCTTTGACAGGCTGCACAAGTGTGGAAGAAACTGGATAGAGGAGTTGCCGGCGGCTCTTTGGTCAATCAGGACGACACCGAATCGAGCCACCGGACAGACACCCTTTGCTCTTGTCTATGGAGCAGAGGCAGTTCTCCCCACGGAACTCGTATACGGATCTCCTCGAGTGCTCGCTTACGACGAGCTCGAGCAAGAGCAACTGCGACAAGATGATGCATTGCTCCTTGAGGAGGAACGTCTCCAGGCTGCTGTACGAGCTGCTCGATACCAGCAAGCCTTGCGTTGCTATCATAGCCGCAAGGTCAAGGCCATGAGTCTCGAGGAAGGCGACCTTGTTCTTCGGCGCGTTCAGTCCGCCAAGGGCTCCAACAAGTTGACGCCGAAGTGGGAAGGCCCTTATCGGGTGAGACAAGTCACAAGGCCTGGTGCTGTCCGCCTTGAGACCGAAGAAGGCTTACCGGTGAGCAACTCCTGGAACATAGAGCATCTTCGCAAGTTTCACCCATAAGGCGCGGTTGCCGTGATCCGCTCCGGCAACCACCTTTTGTACAAGTCTTGCCGCTGTCGCATGTAAACCTTTGTACAAAGCCGGGCGCAGACCCCGTGCATCAGTAAAACTTTTGTGCTTCGCACCATTTGTCATTTCGTGCTCTTTATTTTACTTGCATGTGTCATCTGACATTTTGTGCAGCACACACTCCCGGTAAGCAATAACAAGCCGCAAGGCTCCGTACTTGTATTTCCTTCTCTTTTGTCTTTCTCTCTGAAACAGAAGGAGTGTTCCTCGCGCACAAGTTTGCCGGGG
>LR738715.1:391483663-391500942 GCA_902687465.1 Secale cereale | reverse complement strand
ATGGACCAAGTGTTGTTCAAGAAAGAAAAGTCTTGCCGGGAAGTAAACAACCCAATGAAAGCTAAGTTACCAAAGTTTGAGCATTCAAAATTTTAAATTTTAGTTATCTTCCTTGAACAACCACACTTTGTATGGAAAACCTGTGCGTGGAGGAACCTACCCGTGGCTAGCCGCACCCTTACTTTGTTTCGAGCACGCTCAACGGCTTAAGTGAGCTGCGAAAAGTGTCGCGCCCTTACTTCGTTTTCGAGTTCGCTCAGCAATCTAAGTGTGCTGCGACTAGCTGCGGCAAGGTTTCTTGCCAACAAGGTCTTTGCTAGCAGGCTGCTAAGAGTCCCGCACTCAGCGCTCGCAGCAAGGGCCCCTTGCCGGCAAGTTCCCCTAAAAGCGTAGGGTGAAAAGCATACAAAGTGAAGGACCAAAAGCAAGGGAGATAACACTGCATTGATTACCCAAAATAAAAGTATATATTACAGAGATAACTTGCCGCTGTTCTAAACAACTACTGCCTATGACTTAATTGACAGCGGCGAGGGAAGCAAGGTGCCTAGTCTCTTCGGTCCCCGTCGATCCTCTGGATCTTGCCCACCTTGGCTACGATGTGGGCCACTTGGGCTTTCAACGCCTCCTGGTCAGCTTCGGGCGGCAGAGTCCGGAGGACGTTGACGAGGTTGATCCCGGGGTTGCGGTAGACAATCTTCGATAGCACCCGCTCCATGGTGCCCATGCAGAGCCGGCGCGCCTCGTCGGCCAGCTGCACGGGGATCTTTTCCCACAGCCGCGCAAGCGCCGACGCCACTCCCCTGAAGAACAGACTCAGTTTGGCGCTGTGAGGGAGGTTCTCGTCGGGGGAGTACACGAGATGTTCCGCCTTCAACGCCATCATCTCCATGTCGATGTTGGCGGCGGAGGTGACGAGCTCCTCAGTCCATCGCTCCACCGTCTGCTGGAAGTGGTTTTGCGAGACGGCGGTGCTTTCCAGCAGGGCCCTCTTAGTGCGGAGATCGTCCTTCAGCTTCGTCTCGCGGTCCCGGGCAGCATCAAGCGAGTCAGTAAGGGTGGAGACCTTCAGCTCTAAATCAGCAATGGAGTCCCTAGCATCAGTAAGCTCTTTGCCCCTCTCGGAGAGGCGGATTTGCAGCTCCGAGTTGGTGTGAGCGTCTTTCTCCCGCGCCACGTTGAGCGCGGTGACCCTGTCTTCACTCGCCTTCAAGAACAGCTCCATCTGCGCCACCCTGGCCTCCAGATCCTTCTTGGCAGTCTCCGCGGCAGCAGCGGCGTCCCTCGCCTCCTGCAGAGCCCCGCCAATGGCTTGCTCCCGGGCGGTGAGGTCGTCCTCGTGGTTGTCGAGGTCGACCTTCCGCTGGTTGAGTTCTCCTTCCCGCCGAGACAGCTCCTCGGCGGCCAGTCGCTGCTGCTCCTCGACCTCGGCCTTTTCGAGGACGAATGCTTGCTGCACCCCGGCAAGCTCTTCGCACTCCTCCGCCAAGTTCCGGAGGGCCGCCTGGTTGGCGGCACGGAGCTCCGCGGCGCGCTTCTCCAGGTCAGCACTAGCCTTGGCAGCCAGAGCCTCCCGAGACTCCAACTTCGCCTGCCTGGCCCGGTACAAGGACAGGAGCCGGCGAACGAGTCGCTCCTCTTCGGGCTTGTCGCTGCTGCCGGGCACATCGACAACCTTCAACCCGGCGGAGGCGAGGACTTCTCCGTCAAACGTCTCTCCCTCCGCGGGTGCCCTTGATGAGGACGCCCACGGGACTTGAATGAACACCCCGTTGGCGGCCTCCAGATAAACGCCCGACCCAGCCGCTAAAGCGGAAGGATCAGCGGCCGGTGCAGCGTCCGGCGCTCCTGTGGCCTCCGGGCCAGCAGTGCGGTCGCCGGTCCCTTCCCCAGCCGCGACGTCGGCGGTCGGGGCGCTCTCCTCGGCGGCTGGCTCGTCGGCGTCAACCGTTCCCTCTGCGGCAGTGGCATCGCTAGCGTCGCCACGCACCTCCTCCTCGGCGATGGTCTCAGTCTCCATCGACTCCGGGGCGGGCAGATCTAGCAGAAGAAAAAGAAAAGAAAGATTTGTCAAGCAAATATCCAAAAAGAAGAATCCAAGAAGAAGAAAGTACAAGGGTTTACCTGCGCGGGCCTCTTCGATGACGGGGTCCCTCGCCGGGGAGCTCTCCCTTGGCGGCGTAGAAGTGGCCCCTGCTGGCGGAGGGCCGCTTGCGCCCTCCCTTGGCGGGGTGCTCACCCTTATCGGGATACTTGCCCTTGGCGGGGTGCTCGCCCTTGGCGGAGTACCCGTCCTTGGCGGGGTGCCATCCCTTGCCGGGGAGCTCGTCCTTGGCGGGGAGGGTGGAGCAAGCGGCTCGTCGGGGGCGACCTCCTGGTGCTCCTGCGGCTGCGGCTCCACTTCTGCACAAGAAAACAAGGCATCAGTACGGACAATAACCTCAAGCGCGCCCGTCAAGCAGAAAAATGAGTACCAGACTTACGCTGGGGGCTGCGCTGGGGGCTGCTCCCCGGGGCAGCAGGCTGATCCGGCAAGTCTGTCGCTGGCGCATCTCCTGCCGCTGCGACGGGCTCGTCGTCCTCGATATTGACCACAGGGATCTTGGCCCTCTTCGCCATCCGCTAGGTCAAGGTCCTGGAAGCCAAAACAAGATCAGAACCAAGCAAGAGAAATCAAGACAAAATCAAAGGAAATGAAAATTGCAAGTACTTACTCTTCCTCCTCTTCGTCGGAGCTGAGAGCGGAGAAGTCAAATCCCGCCTCGTGTGCTCCAGCGCGAGGAGCTGGAGGAGAGGGCTCCCTCGGGCGCTTGGCGGGCTCCGGAGCTGCGGGCTGTGAAGACCCATCACCGGTCGCCGCTGAGGACCGAGGAGCAGAAGGAACCCCAGAGTCACTCCGGGAAGACCCCCCTCCGCTTGTCGCTCGGGCACGGGGCGCCTCCTTGATGACCTTGCTCGTCGTGGTGGCGCGCGTCGCCCGGCGCTTCGGTCATTGTTGGGGCGCCTGCGGCCTCACCGTCTCGACGGCCTTGCGGAGGCGCTTCTTCGGTTGCGGCGGAGGGCTTGGGCTTGGTGGTGGCGGAGAGTTCTCCGAGGATGATGAGGCGTCATCGTCGAGATTCAGAGACCCGCCAGAGTCTTCGTCAGAATCTCCGGACTCGGCGTCCTCCTCCTCCTCGGCGGGCCCGCTGGACTCGGTACCCTGCCCGGCGGCCTCGCTCGCCCCGGCAACCTCGCTCGCCCCGACAAGCTTCTCGGAAGGCTCCCCGGCGAACTCCTCGGGCGCAATCTTCAGCATCTTGAGGATTTCCGCCTCCTCGGCTTGGCTCACCCCGTCCGCTGCCTCTGCTTCGTCCATAGTGTATCCAAATTCGCCTGCCGCTGCAGCCGCAGCAGCCTCCTCCATCCTGGAGGCAATGTATGCCACGTCCCGCTCGGTGGTCTCCCGGGTGAGGCCCTTCTTCTCTTCGGCGTTGCGGGGCTTTTCGACCAAGTTGTCGAAGAAGGCTTGCATGGTCTCCGTTGAAGGCACCAGCCAAGTGGGGACGACCCCGTGGGAGTCGCACTCGGGCATCGCCGCGCGTATGGCACTAAGGGCGGTGTTATTGCACAGCGGCACCACTCCTCGGGATGGTCTGAACCACTCCGGGTGGTTGGGGTCATGCTTAAACAGCTCCCGGACCATCCCCTTCAGCTCCAAGACAGTGAAATTATAGTTCAGCCCGGGGCGCAGCCTCATACGATCTGCCGCATTGCCGAACTCCCAGGCAGGCCTCTTCCTTTCCTGCAGGGGAGCTATGCGGCGGCGGAAAAAATCGGCCCCAACTTCACCTACAGTCAGGTTGGCGGCCCGGAGGCGAAGAATCCTAGTCAAGGCAATCTCAAGCTTGTCGTCCTCCGGGGCCAACTCGCTCCAATCCTTGCCGCGCACTATGGCAGTCTGGCGCGGCGAGGTAAACTGCTGGGGCTCCTCTTCCAAGACCCAGCACCAGTCAGCTCTCCACTCCTCCCACTTGCCGCGAAGCTCCCCTTTCAAGTACGCCTCCTTCTTGTTCAGCCTGAAGATCCAGGAGATGCCGCCGGAGAGTGGGGATCCGGACTCTACTCTAGGCATGAAGAAGTGGCGGAAAAGAGCTACATTTGGGTGGACCCCGACAAAGTTTTCGCACAGATGTGCGAAAACAGCCATGGTAAGGACGGCGTTGGGGGTGAAATCTAGGAGGTGGAGGCCGTACGTGTTCATCACATCACAGAAGAACTCCGAGTACGGAGGGCAGAGACCGCAGTGAAAAAATGCAGCAAAGTAGTAGTAACCTCCCGGGAACATGTCGACGGCGACGGCAGGGAAGACTCTGGTGCGGGGATGAGCTTTCGTCTCCCTCGCCCAGAACAAGTAATACTTGTCCCGCGGCTCCCTCACGTCGAGCCTCGGCGGGAAGACCACCCTCCTTCTTCGCATGGCTGCTAGCTTCGCCGCTTGCTCGGACTTCTCCTTCTTCGCCTTGTCGCTCTTGGCCTTGTCGCTTTTCGGAGCCATGGCGGGGGCGACGAGGGAGGAGGCGAGGAGGTCGACGACGCCGCGGATGCTGGGGACGGCGGAGGAAGGAGGAGCTCGGCTCTCTGTCGACCTGAGGGGAGGCAGAGAGCGGCGGGGGTTTCTGGAGATTCAAGACAGAATGAAGGCGATGGGGGAAACTGCCCCTGCTTCCTCTGCTTTTAAGGGGGAAGTGGGGGACGTTCCGCATTTCCCATTAAAGAACAGGCCACGATCTCTCCCACGACGCCGCAATCGACGCGTGCCGTTAGGGAGGGATGCGGCGGATACGGAGAGGGATACAGCTTGCCGTGGGCCGCGTGTGCCCGTGCACTGTCTTGGGCCTGGCCCAACAGCGCTCGGCACCGTGTGTGGCCCAGGCCCGGGGGCTCCTGTCGGTGTACTAAGGTAGGGGTACCTCAGTACCCCAACTTGTGCACGGGCAGTAGCAGCTTCCCGTGGCAGGGCTTACCACGCGCTCGCCAAGGCTCGCTCTGGTCCCTATGAAGCCATTCAAGAACAAAGTATTCAAGTTAAGAGACAAGACCCCGGCAAGAGGAGCTTGCCGGGAAGGCCGCTCCAGGCTCAAAGTTATCATTCCAGCACAAGACCCTGACAAGAGGAGCTTTCTAGGAAGGCCAAAAGAATGACACTTCAAGGAAGAATATCGTGGCGCATCGCGCGCCCCGGCAGGACCCGGAGCGCGACAAGCTTCCGGGCCCGGCAAGGTTGCGACCCCGGCAAGGTGCTTGCCGGGGAAGCCTATGCTGTGTCCCTCCGCTCCAGCTTATCTGGCCACGCGTCGCCCTGGGGCCCTTCCAGGGGCACGTGGCAGATGGCTGTGCAGCCTGGGGTACACGGTGGCAAGCCGCGGTGACGAGGATATCGTCGTGGCGAACGGAGACGCATGGACCGACACTTTTTGGGATGACGGCTTCGGGCATTCAATGCCTTTGTCCCCCACCGTCAAGATTAGGTGAAGACCACTGTTCATCCACTATTTACACACTGTTCATGCACTGTTGCAACTACCACCGATTTTACATTTTTACCCTCCTCTACGTTGACACCTGTCGGTGACCCCTTTGAGCTATAAAAGGAGGCCCATGCACAACGTAGAGGGGGTTCGATCCCAGAAACTCGCTCACTCCCACGCTCGGTGTAGCTATTACTGTAGATCTTCAAGCTCCCGAGCCCAAGAACTCAATATAACCAAAGCAGGAGTAGGGTTTTACGCGTCATCGCGGCCCGAACCTGGGTAAACTGCCCGCGTGTGCTCCTCGATCTGCTCTCCGTGCTCCCTCCGCTCCCTTACCGCAACATAGAAAGGGGCTCCGGTCCCATAGGTGTTCGTGGGCGTCCAGTTTCCCCGACAGTGATCCACCTGATATCCTTTGAAATATCCCGCGACTGCTTCAACTTCTCGTCTGTAAGCTTCCATGAGGGGGTCTCTTGAATCCCACTTGCCGGATACTTGTTGTGCCACTAAATCTGAATCACCAAAACACTTGACCCGGCTCAAATTCATCTCCTTAGCCATCCGCAGCCCATGAAGTAATGCCTCATATTCTGCTGTATTGTTAGTACAAGGAAACATTAGATGGAGGACATAACAAAACTTGTCTCCTCGCGGGGAAGTTAACACCACTCCAGCCCCCGAGCCTTCTAATTTCTTTGAACCATTAAAGTGAATCGTCCAGTATGTAAGATCCGGCTTCTCCTCCGGTGCTTGCAGTTCTGTCCAATCATTGATGAAATCCACCAATGCTCGGGATTTGATAGCGGTGCGTGGCACATAATTAAATCCGTGTGGGCTAAGCTCAATGGCCCACTTCGCCACTCTGCCAGTAGCTTCCCTGTTCTGGATTATATCCCCCAATGGTGCTGAACTGACAACAGTTATTGGGTGGCCATGGAAATAATGCTTCAACTCTTGGTTTACCATAAACACGCCATATACCAGCTTCTGCCAATGCGGGTACCTTTGTTTGGATTTAATGAGAACTTCACTGACATAATAGACTGGACGTTGAACCGGATATTCCTTTCCTGCTTCCTTGCGCTCAACCACAATTGCCACGCTGACTGCCCGTGCATTGGCGGCGATGTATAACATCAATGGCTCATTATCAACAGGGGCAACGAGGACCGGCGGCTCTGCCAGTTGCCGCTTCAAATCCTCAAACGCAGCGTTTGCCTCATCACTCCATATAAACCGGTCTATCTTTTTCAGCATCTGATAAAGCGGAATTGCCTTCTCTCCCAGACGGCTGATGAACCGACTCAATGCTGTGATCCGGCCAGCGATACGCTGAACATCATTGATACAAGCCGGTTTAGTCAAGGACGTGATTGCCTTGATCTTCTCCGGATTGGCTTCTATTCCTCTGTTTGACACCAAGAACCCAAGGAGTTTGCCCGCCGGAACACCGAAAGCACACTTCTCCGGATTAAGCATCATTTTATAGGCTCGAAGGTTGTCAAAGTTCTCCTTGAGGTCCTCTATCAACGTCTCCTCCTTCCTTGATTTCACCACAATATCATCCACATAAGCATGAACGTTTCTCCCTATCTTCCCCTTAAGACAATTCTGTACGCGACGCTGGTAAGTTGCTTGGGCACTCTTGAGCCCAAAAGGCATAGACACATAGCAAAAAGCACCAAAAGGGGTTATGAAGGCTATCTTCTCCAAGTCCTTAACTGCCATCTTGATATGATGATATCCTGAATATGCATCCAAAAAACTTAGCCGCTCACATCCTGCCGTAGCATCAATAATATGATCAATACGGGGGAGAGCAAAAGGATCGGTTGGACAAGCTTTGTTTAGGTCTGTGTAATCCACACACACCCTCCACTTTCCATTTTTCTTTAACACCAGCACCAGATTAGCCAACCACTCCGGATGAAAAACTTCAACTATGAACCCTGCGGCCAAAAGTCTGGCCACTTCTTCTCCTATAGCCTTGCGCCTTTCTTCATTGAAGCGGCGTAGATATTGCTTGACTGGTTTAAACTTCGGATCAATATTAAGACTGTGCTCAGCGAGTTCCCTCGGTATACCTGGCATGTCAGAAGGTTTCCATGCAAAGATATCCCGATTCTCACGGATGAACTCGATGAGCGCGCCTTCCTATTTAGGATCAAGGTTAGCGCTGATAGTGAACTGCTTGGATGAATCACCTGGCACAAAGTAAACTTGCTTGGTTTCCTCTGCAGACTTGAATTTCAATGCCGGATCATGCTCTGTAGTTGGCTTCTTCAACGGGGACATATCTGCCGGATCAACATTGTCTTTGTAAAACTTCAACTCCTCCGTAGCACATACTGCCTCCGCATAGGCAGCGTCTCCTTCTTCGCACTCCAATGCAATCTTGCGACTCCCATGAACCATGATGGTTCCTTTGCGACCCGGCATTTTGAGCTGTAGATAAACATAGCACGACCTAGCCATAAACTTGGCGTAAACCGGTCGTCCGAACAAGGCATGATACGGGCTCTGGATCTTGACAACTTCAAAGGTTATCATCTCCGACCTGGAATCCTGTTCATCTCCAAAGGTAACTTCTAGGTCCATTTTCCCAACCGGGTAAGCTGATTTACCTGGCACCACTCCATGAAACACCGTGTTTGACTGCCTTAGCTTCTTATCTGTCAGCCCCATGGGACGGAAAGTCTCATAGTACAATATATTGATGCTGCTGCCGCCGTCCATGAGAACTTTGGTGAATTTGTAGCCCCCCACCTGTGGTGCTACCACTAAGGCCAATTGGCCCGGATTATCAACTCACGGCGGGTGATCCTCTCTGCTCCACACAATAGGTTGCTCCGACTAGCGCAGGAATCGCGGTGTCGCCGGTTCAAACGCATGGACCGCCCGCTTCAAGATTTTTTGATCCCGTTTGCACAAAATCGTAGTGAACACATGATACTGTCCACTGCTCAGCTCCTTTGGATTACTCTGATATCCGGATTGCGGCTGCTGTTGACGCTGCTGATTGCCTTGATTGTTGCTATTACCCTGGCCTTGCTGTTGGTTGTTTTGGTTATTGTGACCGCCCTGACCATACTGATGGTTGCCTTGGTTATTGTAACCGCCCTAACCATACTGATGGTTGCCTTGGTTATTGTAACCATTGTTGTTGCCACGATATCCTGATCCGGAGCCGTTCCCCTGATGACCCGGACCATAAAACCCGGGGCCTGATCCACCGCCTGGTGGCCTGTTGTTAGATCTGACCCGGTTCATGGCCTCCATCATGGCCTTGCATTCTCCCCAGGTATGTTTAGCTGGATATTCCTTTGATCCGTGTTTCGGGCAAGGCTCATTCAACTCTTGCTCCCAACTAACGAACCCCCCGCCGGTTTGTGGGGGCGGTTTACCCTTGTTGCGTTGAAAACTCCCTTGGACTTGGGTGTTGGCCACAAAGTCATAACCACCCTCTGCCTTTCGCTTGCCTAAGAAGCTTGTTCCGACCGGATTAGCCTGCGTCGGTTTACCGGGTTTATTTGCCTTTCCAGATTTATCTCCATCCGCTTCTGGGTACTTGGTGTTGTCAGAGTCCCCATACTTTACCAAAGCACTCATGAGAGTTCCCATTTCATTACAATCCTGTTTGAGCCATCCCAGTTTCAACTTCAGGGATTCAAACCGGCAATTGTTTTCCAGTGTCACTATCGCCGTACTGGGATTGATACCATTCGAAGAGTGCAAGATTTCTGACACTCGCCGGACCCATGCACTCGTGGGCTCCTGCTCTCCTTGTATACATGCCGCTAGGTCCACCACTGACATCAGCTGCTTGCACGTGTCCTTGAAATTTTTGATAAACTGGCGGCGTAACTCTCCCCATGTTCCGATGGAATTAGGTGGTAAGCCCTTTAACCAGGTCCGGGCTGTACCCTCAAGCATCATGGTAAAGTACTTCGCGCAAGCCGCTTCATCCACGTCCAGCATCTCCATAGCCATCTCGTAAATCTCAACCCAAGCCTCTGGAGCCAAATCTGTTGTGTAATTAGGCACTTTACGTGGACCCTTGAAATCCTTGGGTAACTTCACGCTCCGTAGAGCGAGGACAAGACACTGCACCCCAAAGGAACTCGTCGTGACTCGTGTCTCTACTGTGGTTGTGTGAACTGGCATCGTTTGGCAGATCTCCTCGCGAGACGCAGATCTAACCCGGTTTGCTGCCTCCTGAGCTTGCGCATCTGCGCCCGCCGGATTATCCTGTCTGTGACGGTGCCGCCTCCATTCACTACTGGACACCTCCGGTTCATCCCAATGCCTAGTATAACTCCGGCTGTGGCGGGGTGTTGAATGAAGCCTCTCCCTGCTATAGGAATACGCTTTCTGCTGTGTCAACGCTGTGTTAAGCAGATCCTTGACCCTACGTGCCTCCATTGCCACGAGGGATGTCCCCTCAATGGGTAAAGCGGCCAGGCGTGAAGCGGCAGCAACAATGTTATCCAAAGGGTTTGAGTAATGACCCGGAGGAGTGGGGATGTGAGGCGTGGATATAATCCGTCGATCTTGCTCCGCAGTGGGCTGTTGAACCGGCTCACCCCTCACTGGAGCTGTCCTCCGGTTTACCCCCGGATCATTGCTGGCTCCTGCTCCTGGCGTCCCGAAGAGATTCATCGCCTCATAGACCGGCGGTAGACGAGACTGATACCTCCGACTTCTTACCCCCTGTGCCGAGGCCTGATCCATCCTCAGCTGGAAGGCCTGAGAATCCAGCTCTGCCTGCCTTGTTGCTATCATAGCTTTCTCGGCCTTCAGATCCTCTCTTGCTTGCTCGATCCGGCCCCTCAGCAGAAGGAGTTCTGCATCGTGTTGCGCCTTGTCTGCTGGAGCCACCTCTGCTACTGCCCGAATTGTGAACTCCTCGACCAAGGCGGATAGAGCGTCAGAGGGCGAGAGGGCCTGGCCGCTCCCCCCTACACCAGCTTCTGCTGTGATCGCCCCGTTCACGGTGGACTGCGGCGTAGGTTGTGATCCGGCCATAAAGACAGCCACCCGGTTTGGCAGATCAAGGGGGTCCAGAATACTGTCTCCGTCGGACACACCCTCAGATCGGCCGTCCCGCAACAGATACAAGGATTCAGTCTCTCCGGATGAGGATTCATCGTCGGAATAGATAACTGTCTCGCCACCCGAATCCGATCCGTCCTCGGCTTGGACTCCGTGAATTGCTCCGACGAAGACGCGCTTCATGGCAGGCTGAATCCGGGCCGATCTCGCACGCTGAGCCGGCTCGACGACGTTGGGGAAGACGTCCGGCTCAGGTCCCGGTTCACCAATCTTGCCGATGAAGACATGGATGCCGCCGAAGGGAACCCTATACCCATATTCGATTGAATCGGCCTCCGGGCCCCAACCTGCGTCGTCGATGTAGATCCGGCCGCGGTGACTCTTGGTCATCCGGCCAACCGCATAGCCCTTGAGTCCTTCAAAGCTGCCCTTCAAGAACTCGAAACCATTGTGCGGAGGCCCCACGGTGGGCGCCAACTGTCATGGTATTAGCATGGCAGATGTCCGGTTTAACAGACTTAGTGATGGAACCATCGCACGGGTTAGCTTGAAGGGGTTACAAGCACACAAAGGACACAGAGGGTTTATGCTAGTTCGGCCCCTTCGAGGAAGGTAAAAGCCTATGTCTAGTTTGGTTTAGTATTGCTTGGGCGTCGATGAACAGGGAGCGAATTGCTTGCCTGTATCTCGACGGGTTGTTTTCCTCTCCTTGAGCCGTCGCCAGGTCGTCCCTTTATATAGAGGCGACGCCCGGTCCGGTTTATAGAGTCCCAAGGCCGGCTCATATTTGTGTCTGCCTCGGTCTCTGCTCTTTCTTCCTTGTATCTCAGGTTTACATAATAGGACGGTTTACAAACCATGAACTTTACATATGGGCCCTAAGCCTTCATGGGCCGTAACCTCTACTGAGCTTACAATTATACAACTATATTATCATAATCCGGTTTACTCTAGCCGGTTTACACCTGCTAGTAATATCCCTGACAAATATCCTAAAGGAACTAGCAAACACTATCAACATGAAGCAAGTAGGGTGAATCTCGGGTTCAAGAACCCAGAAATGGAATTCCTACTAACTAAATGGCATCACGGGATGCTTTCGAGAATAATGGCCAGAATCATCACACTGAGAATATAAAGCGTTGCTAGATTACTGGGTGATACTCTAGACACCTAGGGTCATAATGATAACTCCAACATATATGTCGAGGTAACAGAGTACCTCAACACACTAGTTCGTGTGGGTAATCGGAAACAGGAAGAAGGGATTTGCAAATGCATCAGACCATTTAGAAACCTGGGATGACTCGGACAGCATAACGGCTGTAAATGCTCGAAAATACTTTTGAGACTCATGCACAAAGATAGCATAACCACTCAACATCATAATGTCAAGGTTCTGAGATCAACAGTTTAACAACAGAAGTAGTAGAAACTGAGCTGAGGGTTGAATCCACAATTAACGTGATCCTGATAATTAGAATGAGATGCCTAGTTCTTAATCCCCGTAGAATAGAAGAAGGTGACTCAGATCAGAAGGTCATAAGGTAAAGGAGTAAAAAGATCCTTACGTTCCCTTCCACAATCAATTCCCTTATATAACTAACGAATTTCTAGACACGACTTCGACCAGTTTGGCTTACTAATCCTACACGCAGTCAGGCTCTGATACCAAAGCTGTCGGGGCCCCGATCCTAAGTCACGCAGGTCTAGCATGTAACACATCATATCACTTTGCGGCCTCACGCACGGTATCCCCACGGGTGCCACCTTACCTGGCCCGGGACCGTTTGCGCATTTTGGCACATGTATAAGATAGTGTCGCTAGCATCCATATGACAGAGAACCCGGGCCGACATGACTAGTTATAAACCAAAAGTGGCGCTAAATTACAGAGACATTCATACATGACCCAGCAACGAACATGTCGGTCATCAACGTATGAACCCAAGTCGTAGCAAGCTACAAGGACTTAAAGGAACAACGCGTGACATTTCCCCTAAGGGACAGACACAGAAACGAAGAAGGACACATGCCGGCCAGCCTAAGTGTTCCGGAGCAGTAGCAAGCTACCAAGGCTCAGTGGAAGCGCTAGGAGACATTTCCCTGTAAGATAGGCTACCATGGGTAAAAAACTAGGGTGTCGGATCCCACACATAGCAATACACATTACACGTACGCATAACATGCAAGTATGTGAGGTACAACATGGCATCACAACATAACTCAATGACTCATATAGATAAAGGCCCAGAACAGCCATCATATCATTTATTACAAACAGGGGTCACATGACCCAACACATAGAGCATACAGGCAACAGAAGCATAACATGTATGAGTACAGACAACTACAAATGAAAAAGGCTGAGAAACCTGACTATCTACAAGACCCTCCCAAGGGTACAAGATCGTAGCTGAGGTAACAAGCTAAACGTCGAAGTCCACGCGGAACCACTAGTGAGACTGAAGTCTCTCTGCAAAAACATAAGTTAAGCAAACGTGAGTACAAAGGTACTCAGCAAGACTTACATCAAAACTAGTTACAAATGCAACAGTATCAACAAAGGGGGTGGTGGAGTTTGACTGCAGCAAGCCATCTTTGACTCGGTGGCTATCCTGAACTACAACTGCAAGTAACTCTTTTGAGGTGGCGCACACGAGTCCACATATTCACCAATCAATACACCACTATGGATCCGCTCCCATTTCCCTACGAGAAGGCCATCCATAGCACTCATGCTTATCTTGCGTGTTTTAGAGTATCCACTTCCACTTGTCTATGTACCAAGTAAGCATCCAAGAAGTCCATAACCGCGGACCCGGCTATTCGAATAGATCATGTTAACCCTGCAGGGGTGTACTTCTTCACACACGCTCTCGCCACTTACCGCCATGTACACGTCGTGTATCTCGGCAACCTTCAAGCGGAAGCCTGGCGAGGGTGTCGGCCACGACCTGAATAACCACACAAGACTCTAGTCCAGGTTTATCGCCTATTCGGGTTCCATTCGTGGGGAGATCCGGCCGGGGTGTCGCTCACGGCCCCAAACGATGTGCGTAGGGTTCCCAAGCCCACCTCGACGGATGGATATACGCTTGGTACACCGTGCCACGGTGCCTAGTCTGTCCCAAGCCCACATGTACCGTGTGCCACTTGGTAGACTACTAACACTACCTACAAACACCAGAAACTAGTTGCAACTCCTGGACAGAGATCTAGTTGATTAATACTTCGAGAGGGGTCGAGTTACCGAAACCCAATGTGTGGTAGTGTCTAGTCATTGGACAACTTACACAGAACTCAGTTCTTAAAGACGGTTCCAGTGAGACAACCCACCATGTACTCCTACATGGCCTCTCACCGCTACCTTTACCAAATCGTGTTCAAAACTTAGCTCACACACAGTAGGACATGTTCACCACATTCCAATTCATCCCCGATGAATCAGACCTGACACAACTCTAAGCAATAGCGGGCATAACCAGAAAGCATGAATGAGTAGGAACAACATGGCTCAAACAACTCCTACTCATGCTAGTGGGTTTCAACTATTTACTGTGGCAATGACATGTCATGCAGAGGAAAGGGGTTCAACTACCGCAGCAGGTAACAGTTGAAACGTTGTTGTCCTAATGCAGTAAAGAGAGCAGGAGTGAGAGAGTGGGATTGTATCCAAATGAACAAGGGGGTTCTGCTTGCCTGGCACTTCTGAAGATAGTAATAGTTCTTCATCGGTGTCATCGAACTCATCGTCGGAACATCGTCTACTGAGAGGGAACAAACACCGGCAACATAGAAAGAACACAATCAATGCAATGCGACAATATGATGCATGATCATGACATGGCAATATGCTGTTAATTGAGCTAATGTAACTAACATCAATTTAAATGAAGTTGGTTTGAACCCAAGGTTCAAATTCAAACTCCACATGTGGTTATTTAAATGCCATTCATTTGATTTGTCCTAAACAGTGGTGGTAAGTTATTCAAACATGCATGAAAATGCCATAAACAGATTCCTAGGATTTTTCGGATCAATTTTCATATATAAACTATTTTCATCTGAGTTATAGATTATTTTCTGTGATTTTTAGAAGTTTTAGCTATTTTCTGAAATAATAAATCATTTCTGATTTATTTAAAATCCAGAAAAGCATTACTGCGTCAGCCTGACGTCAGAATGACGTCATCAGGTCAACAGCGTCAGCCCAGGTCAAACCTGACGCTGGGACCCACTGGTCAGTTACTAGGCTAATTAACAGAGACTGTTAGTGCTAATTAAATCCTAACTAAAAAGTCAGGGGGGTGGCCCACATGTGAGTCTCTCAGGGCCTAATTAAGTTTAGTTTTAAACTAAACTAATTTAGCAGGGGCTGGCCCCACCTGTCATTGACCCACATGGTCAAAACTGGTCAACGAGGGAGGTCAAACCCGCCGGCGACTCGCCGGCGGCGAGGCCCGAGATGCTGGAGGTGCTTGGAAAACCTCCACGAGGCTCGGATTGATGCGCTAAGGGCATAAATGGGACGCTGGCGATATGCCGCGTCGGATGGTGGTGGTCTCCTGGCCTGGGGTGGCCGGAAACAGCGCCGGTGGCGGGATTTGCGGCGGCCGGAGCTCGGGTCTGTACGGGTTTGGGGTTGTGGTGCACTAGGGGAGGATATGGTGCGTGCGTTCGGCTCCTGGGAGCACGGTGAGCACGTTGGGATGCACATCTGCGGGCTGTAGCAACTATGGCCACGACGGCGCCATGGCCGGCGGGGCGAAGTTCTCGGGCGCGGTGGCTAGGCTAGCTAGGGGAGGTAAACAAGCTTGGGGAGAGAGGGGAAAGACGGCGAGGCTCATTGGGAGGTCGGAGCGCAGCTCAGTGGGCTCGGGGTCGACTTGGGAGCGGCGAATTCGTCCATGGTGTCCGGCGGCTGTGCGGAGAAGACGAGCTCGAGGACGAGGCTTCAGGGCATCCGGGGTCCTGTGGTTCGGCGTATAGGTGCGCGGCAGCGAGGCGGAGCTCGTGGGCGAGTCGGAGAGGCCCGGAGATGGCTGTGGCCCTGTGGGAGCTCGTCGGCGGCGACGGCTTCGTTCGGTCGCGTTCGAGGGAAGCGGGGGAGAGAGACAGAGGAGGGGGAAGAAGCACGGGGAGGGGTCGAGGGGGTTCTAGGGGTGTCGTGGTGCTCGGGGCTGTCTCCAGCCAGCCCCCAGCGTCGGCGGAAGCAGGAGGTGGCTCGGGCGTGTGCCGGCGCGCGGCGGCCACGCGCCTACCTGTCCTCCTGGCAAAGGAAGAAGACCACACAGCCCCTGGTGGGCTGGGCCTCTTCTGCCAGGTAAGGCCCAGGTGAGGTTCCACTCTCTCTCTCTCTCTTTCAAATTTAGTTTCTGTTTTCTATTTTCTGCTTTTGTTTTGCTTTAATAAAAATGCCAGAACATTTTCATAAATCTTGGAAATATTTGTGGGCACTATCTGGATTAATTCCAACAACCCTCATTTACTTCCAAGATTATTTGGACATTTAAAATTATCTATAGGATTTAAATGTCCAAATGCAAATATCTATGATTTAATTCAAGGATCCAAAATGGCTCCCAAAATTATGAAACCATTTTTGGCAGAGGTTTTAGCCAAGACAAAAAATGATGAACATTTTTTGAAGGGCACTGTGGATACATTGAAAAGTATTTATTTGAACCTAGTTGAGATCACTTGGTGCTAGGGCTTGAACAACCCCAATTCAAGTTTAACAAAAATTTAAACATGATGCACATGCAATACTAACCCAAGTGCAAGACAAAAATAGGGATGTGACAACCTGTGGGGACGAAACGATATCCGTTGCCTCTTATTGCTTTCAAAAAATTTATAGTGTCAACATAGAACTACAAGAGTGTTGTGTCTAATTTCGGAATTTTTTGGGTTCGTTTGGACATTTTTATACATTAACTGGGTTTTCTTTGCATTTTATGTGCATAATTCAAATTTGAAGTACATGCACATGCTCCAGTGCATGTAAACGGGTTGAAAAATCAAATATGTGTCGTTTCGTGCATGCTTGGGTCCCATGCAAGAAATGGGAATTAATTCCGAACACCCTGCCACCGTCACTCGACCGGAAACATTGAGATACCTTGTTTTGAAATTCTAGTAAATTCAAAAGTCGTATGAAATTCATGAAACTTGGCATGCAATCATGGAGCGGCATCAACATGCCGTGGTAATTTTTTTGTCCCATTTGGGGGTAGGGTTGGGTATAAGCTTCTCACTAACCAGAGCTTCTCACAACAACACTACTAGGAAAAGGGCTATAGATGGAATTGATACTAATGGCGCACCGGACAAGCAGTGCGCCATTAGAATATAGTAATGGCCCACCATCAACAGATACGCCATTAGAGCTCGAACTACTAATGGCACACGATGTCCAGAGTGCGCCATTACAATCAAAAAGTTTTTTTTGAACTAGCGCGCCTGTCCATTCATACTAATGGCGCACCTAGTGAACGTGCGCCATAAGAATCTACATACTTATGGCGCACAGTGGGGCAGTGCGCCATTAGTATTCCCCATCCCCCACCGGCCGCACCCTTCTTTCTCTCCCCTCGCCAGATCCCCCTCTCCCCGACGCCTCTCTCTCCCTCCAGCGCCGCGCCGCCGCCCCCGCACCACCCCCCTCCCCCGACGCCCCGGACGCCCGGAGCTACGCCGCCGCCGCCCGCG
>LR738715.1:391382754-391483567 GCA_902687465.1 Secale cereale | reverse complement strand
CACCCGCCTCCCCCGACGCCCCGGACGCCCGGAGCTACGCTGCCGCCGCCCGCGCCCCCGACGCCCCGGCCTCGACGCCCGCGCCCCCGACGCCCCGGCATTCCCCAGGTACGACCCCTAGCGATTGATCTCCATGTATCGCTGCTGCTAGTTGAATGTTGAGTGTTGATTGCTGCTAGTTGATCTGTGTGTAAATATGGTTGCTGCTAGTTGATTGCTGCTAGTTGATTGCTGCTAGTTGATTGCTGCTAGTTGCAGTTGATCTGTGTGTAAATATGGTTGCAGGCTGCAAGATGGGGGGTTTGGGGATGGGAGCATGCTTGCTAATTGAATTCAGATATATGCTTCCTGATTGTGTTTTTTGTTGTTAAACTATGCTTTGAGGCATCTTCAAATTCCTTGATACGGATGCCGTTTTGTCGTGCAATTGCCCAGATGCTGCTGATTGATGTTGGTGTTGCCATTTTGCCAATTATGTTGCTAATATGAAATTTGAATCCTTTTTGCTCCAATTATCACTAGTACTGATCATGCTTTGATCTAGTTCTTCCTTCAATCATGGGTTGAGTTAAATGAAATTGAGATACTTTGATATGAATTTGCATAGTGGTACTGTTTGGTTTCTGAATGCAAAAACATGGGCATCTATCTGCAATGCTCTGCTTCAGGAGCAGGACCTAAGATTTCCCGCTGCTTGCACACATTGGGAACACCTGCAGGTTTACTGAGATCATCTTTGTCAAGTAAAGCAGTTTTTTTCTCTTCGTGCGATTTTCAGCAAGAGAGTACACATTGTTACTTGCGCAAGAGCTTTTTCTTCAACTCATTAGCCTGCCCAAAAGAAAAGAAAAACATCATCGTAAGGGATAATGCAGGCAACAACCGCAACATGTTGCACATCTGTTAGTATGTACCTTCGTTTAGGCCACCGAACAACCTGAGTCCCTTAGTGGTGCCACAGCTAGCTTGTCTAGGTACATATTTTTAATTTATAAAGTTTAATCTCTTTGAAACATAGGAAATGTCGTCTTCCGACGACGATAGGATCCCGGAGTGCTCCTGGTGCGGTGACGACCGGGGTCTGTGCGACAGGCCTCACCTGGTAGACGATCGTTACTTCAGTATTAAGCTCGACGAGACCTTCGATGTCGAAACGGTACGCAACGACAAGTCTTGTTTCGTAATTAATTAAGCACGATTTCTAGCTACTTCAATGTGTAAGTAATTAATTTTCTTCTTTTACATGCAACTAGTTTATCCCGTGTCATGCAAGACGCTATGTCTTGGAGAGGATGGGATTTGAAGATCATGAAACTTCGGAGACAAAGCAAATTCAACTAAGGACCATGCATAATGTTGATTTAAAAGTGGATTTGTACAATTCAGATAACGTAACCACTTTTGGTTGCAAGAATTGGGAATCATTTTGTAAGATATATGGTTTTTATGAGGGTATGCTTCTCACCATGGATCTTGGTAATCCGGATTCCATCGCCGAAGATGATTTGGACATTTGGGTCCTTGTTGACGATATGATTCCAATTCTACCGAGAAGTGAGTTTATCAAACATAGTTATTTAGTAATTTATATTGTTTATTTCAAAATAGTTGACAACTTATTTCCATTGATAGGTTATTTTGATTATTCAAATAATGTGAGGATGATGCTAGACAGAACCTACTACACCCCTGGCTCAGAATGTACTTATAAGGACAAAGAGCAGATCATCTTCTTTTATTCCTTTATTCTGGATTACATTCAACATCACAATATTGATCCACAATATAGTCAATACGTCCCACTAGTGCACGTCTTGAACTACGTTAATATCAATGGAGATACCATGGTAAGATTTTTTTACTATTACGACATTCGTGCATGTTTTGCATTAGTTCTTCTCGAACTTAACTACAATGCTAACTACGAAGTCTCACTATATGTTTTGCAACAGATTCTCCCTAGTGACTGTGTGCCTCCTGTCATGTTTGAATCTGGTCAACTACAAGTTTTAAACATTCTGCCAGGTGAACCTACAAATCACACGTGTCCATATCGGATTTCTTCTAAAAATGAAGGAATGAGAATCAAAGAATGGCGAAAAATAACAAAAACTCGTAAGGAGGTACTTGGAAGCAATAGAGTGAGAAGGGCAAGAAATGGAGACAAGATAATTTGCGTTCTCCATAATGGCCCTTTAAATCTAATTTATTTAGAGACAAACGCCATCTTGTTTTATGCCATTTTATCTTAGAAAATTGCTACGTAGTAGAAGTTGTATGGTCGATAATGATGTGTAAGACTTATTATTTAATACCTATGTTGAGTTTTTATTATTATTATGATCGATGATGCATGATGCTAAGTTGTTCTATGAGCTATTATATACTCCCTCCGTTCCGATTTACTCGTCGTGGTTTTAGTTCAAATTTGAACTAAAACCACGACGAGTAAATCGGAACGGAGGGAGTAGATTCTAATAGTTTCGATGTGCGTACCATATATGTTGGCTCCACGAGAAATTATATTTATATATATGCATAACCTGTGCAAAAAACAGAAAAAAAACCCTAATATTCATACTAATGGCGCATCACAGCAGAGTGCACCATTAGTATGCCAAAGCACCTGGCTACACATGGCCCCTGGGAGGCATACTAATGGCGCACCACTGTGCATACTGATGGCGCATCTGTGGTGCACCATTAGTAAAGTATACTAATGGCGTGCTAGTAATGGCGCACCCCTAATGCGCCATTAATGGCCAAACTAGGTGCGCCATTAATAGGCCTTTTCCTAGTAGTGCAAGCGTGATGGTTTCGGTAGGGAACGTGCCACCTTTGGGGACGAAACGATATCCATAGCCTCTTATTGCTTTCAAAAAATTTCTAGTGTCATCATAGAACAACAGGAGTGTTGTGTCTAATTTTGGATTTTTTCGGGCTTCGTTTGGACATTTTTATACATTAACTGGGTGATCTAGGAATTTTATGTGCATAATTCAAATTAGAACTACATGCACATGCTCTAGTGCATATAAACGGGTTGAAAAATCAAATATGTGTCCTTTGGCGCATGCTTAGGTCCCATGCTAGAAATGGGAATGAATTTCAAACACCCTGCCATCGTCACTCGGCCAGAAACATTGAGATACCTGGTTTTTCAATTCTAGTAAATCCTAAACTCGTCTGAAATTCATGAAACTTGGCATGCTATCATAGAGAGGAATCAACATGACGTGGTAAATTTTTTGTCCCATTTAGGGTAGGTTTTGGGTACAAGCTTCTCACAAAGCAGAGCTTCTGACAACAAGCGTGATGGTTTCGGCAGGGAATGTGCCACCTTTGAAGACGAAACGATATCCGTTGCCTCTTATTGCTTTCAAAATTTTCCTAGTGTCAACATAGAACAACAGGAGTGTTGTGTTTAATTTTGAAATTTTTCTGGGTTCGTTTGGACATTTTTATACATTATCTGGGTTTTCTAAGCATTTTATGTGCATAATTCAAATTTGAATAACATGCGCGTGCTCTAGTGCATATAAACGGGTTGAAAAATCATATATGTGTCCTTTGGTGCATGCATAGGTCCCATGGAAGAAATGGGAATAAATTTCAAACACCCTGCCACCGTCACTCGACCGGAAACAATGAGATACCTGGTTTTTAAATTCTAGTAAATCTAAAACTCGTATGAAATTCATGAAACTTGGGATGCAATAATGCAGCGGCATCAACATGCCGTGGTAATTTTTTGTCCCATTTGGGGGCAGGTTTGGGTATAAGCTTCTCGCACACCAGAGCTTCTCACAACAAGCGTGATGGTTTCGGTAGGGAACGTGCCACCTTTGGGGACGAAACGATATCCGTAGCCTCTTATTGCTTTCAAAAAATTTCTAGTGTCATCATAGAACAACAGAAGTGTTGTGTCTAATTTTGGAATTTTTCGGGCTTCGTATGGACATTTTTATACATTAACTGGGTGATCTAGGCATTTTATGTGCATAATTCAAATTAGAACTACATGCACATGCTCTAGTGCATAAAAATGGGTTGAAATATCAAATATGTGTCCTTTGGTGCATGCTTACGTCCCATGCAAGAAATGGGAATAAATTTCGAACACCCTGCCACCGTCACTCGGCCGAAACATTGAGATACCTGGTTTTGAAATTCTAGTAAATCCAAAACTCATCTGAAATTCATGAAACTTGGCATGCTATCATGAAGCGGCATCAACATGACGTGGTAAATGTTTTGTCCCATTTGGGGTAGGTTTGGGTATAAGCTTCTCACAAACCAGAGCTTCTCACAACAAGCGTGATGGGTTCGGTGGGGAACGTGCCACCTTTGGGGATGAAACGATATAAGTTGCCTCTTACTGGTTTAAAAAAATTTCTAGTGTCAACTTAGAACAACGGGACTGTTGTGTCTAATTTTGGAAATTTCGGGGTTCGTTTGGACATTTTTATACATTAACTAGGTTTTCTAGGCATTTTATGTGCATAATTCAAATTTGAACTACATGCACATGCTCAAGTGCATATAAACGGGTTGAAAAATCAAATCTGTGTCCTTCGGTGCATACTTAGGTCCCATGCAAGAAATGGGAATGAATTTCAAACACCCTGCCACCGTCACTCGGCCGGAAACATTGAGATACCTGGTTTTTAAATTCTAATACATCCTAAACTCATCTGAAATTCTTGAAACTTGGCATGCAGTCATGGAGCGGCATCAACATGCCATGGTAATTTTTTGGTCCTATTTGGGGCAGGTTGGGGTATAAGCTTCTCACAAACTAGAGCTTCCCACAACAAGCGTGATGGTTTCGATAGGGAACATGCCACCTTTGGGGACGAAACGATATCCGTTGCCTCTTATTGCTTTCAAAAATTTTCTAGTGTCAACATAGAACAACAGGAGTGTTGTGTCTAATTTTGGAATTTTTCGGGCTTTGTTTGGACATTTTTAAACATTAACTAGGTTATCTAGGCATTTTATGTGCATAATTAAAATTTGAACTACATGCACATGCTCCAGTGCATATAAATGGGTTGAAAAATTAAATATGTGTCCATTGGTGCATGCTTAGGTCCCATGCAAGAAATGGGAATGAATATCAAACACCCCGCAATCGTCACTCGACCAGAAACATTGAGATACCTGGTTTTTAAATTCTAGAAAATCCAGAACTCGTCTGAAATTCATGAAACTTGCCATGCTATCATGGAGCGGCATCAACATGTCATGGTAAATTTTTTATCCCATTTGGGATAGGTTTGGGTATAGGCTTCTCACAAACAACAGCTTCTCACAACAAGCGTGACTGTTTCGGTAGGGAACGTGCCACCTTTCGGGACGAAACGATATCCATTGCCTCTTATTGCTTTAAAAAAATTTCTAGTGTCAACATCAAATAGAAGGAGTGTTGTGTCTAATTTCGGAATTTTTCAGGGTTTGTTTGGACATTTTTATACATTAACTAGGTTTTCTAGGTATTTTATGTGCATAATTCAAATTTGAACTACATGCACATGCTCCAGTGCATATAAATGGGTTGAAGAATCAAATATGTGTCCATTGGTGCATGCTTATGTCCCATCCAAGAAATGGGAATGAATTTCAAACACCCTGCCACCGTCACTCGACCGGAAACATTGAGATACCTGGTTTTTAAATTCTAGTAAATCCAAAACTCTTCTGAAATTCATGAAACTTGGCATGCTATCATGGAGCGGAATCAACATGACGTGGTAATTTTTTTGTCCCATTTGGGTAGGTTTGGGTACAAGCTTCTCACGAACCAGAGCTTCTCACAACAACCGTGATGGTTTTGGTAGGGAACGTGTCACCTTTGGGGATGAAACGATATCCGTTTCCTCTTATTTCTTTCAAAAATTTCTAGTGTCAACATAGAACAACAGGAGTGGTGTGTCTAATTTTGGAATTTTTCGGCATTCGTGTGGACATTCTTATACATTAACTAGGGTTTCTAGTCATTTTATGTGCATAATTCAAATTTGAAGTACATGCACATGCTCAAGTGCATATTAACGGGTTGAAAAATAAAATCTGTGTCCTTCGGTGCATGCGTAGGTCCCATGCAAGAAATAGGAATGAATTTCAAACACGCTGCCACCGCACTCGGCCGGAAACATTAAGATACCTGGTTTTTAAATTCTGGTAAATCCAAAACTCGTCTGAAATTTATGAAGCTTGGCATGCAATCATGGAGCGGCATCAACATGCTGTGGTAAATTTTTATTCCATTTGGGGCAGGTTGGGGTATCAGCTTCTCACAAAGCAGAGCTTCTGACAACAAGCGTGATGGTTTCGGCAGGGAACGTGCTACCTTTGGGGACGAAACGATATCCGTTGCCTCTTATTGCTTTTAAAAAATTTCTAGTGTCAACATAGAACAACAGGAGTGTTGTGTTTAATTTTGGAATTTTTCTGGGTTCGTTTGGACATTTGTATACATTATCTGGGTTTTCTAAGCATTTTATGTGCATAATTCAAATTTGAACAACATGCGCGTGCTCTAGTGCATATAAACGGGTTGAAAAATCATATATGTGTCCTTTGGTGCATGCATAGGTCCCATGCAAGAAATGGGAATAAATTTCAAACACCCTGCCATCATCACACGGCCGAAAACAATGAGATACCTGGTTTTTAAATTCTAGTAAATCCAAAACTCATATGAAATTCATGAAACTTGGGATGCAATAATGCAGCGGCATCAACATGCCATGGTATTTTTTCCCATTTGGGGGCAGGTTTGGGTATAACCTTCTCACAAACCAGAGCTTCTCACAACAAGCGTGATGGTTTCGGTAGGGAACGTGCCACCTTTGGGGACGAAACGATATCCGTAGCCTCTTATTGCTTTCAAAAAATTTCTAGTGTCATCATAGAACAACAAGAGTGTTGTGTCTAATTTTGGAATTTTTTGGGCTTCGTTTGGACATTTTTATACATTAAGTGGGTGATCTAGGCATTTTATGAGCATAAGTCAAATTAGAACTACATGCACATGCTCTAGTGCATATAAACGGGTTGAAATATCAAATATGTGTCCTTTGGTGCATGCTTAGGTCCCATGCAAGAAATGGGAATAAATTTCGAACATCCTGCCACCTTCGCTCGGCCGAAAACATTGAGATACCTGGTTTTTAAATTCTAGTAAATCAAAAACTCATCTGAAATTCATGAAACTTGGCATGCTATCATGAAGTGGCATCAATATGACATGGTAATTTTTTTGTCCCATTTGGGGTAGGTTTGGGTATAAGCTTCTCACAAACCAGAGCTTCTCACAACAAGCGTGATGGGTTCGGTAGGGAACGTGCCACCTTTGGGGATGAAACGATATCTGTTGCCTCTTATTGGTTTCTAAAAATTTCTAGTGTCAACTTAGAACAACGGGAGTCTTGTGTCTAATTTTGGAAATTTCGGGGTTCGTTTGGACATTTTTATACATTAACTGGGTTTTCTAGGCATTTTATGTGCATAATACAAATTTGAACTACATGCACATGCTCAAGTGCACATAAACGGGTTGAAAAAACAAATCAGTGTCCTTCGGTGCATGCTTAGGTCCCATGCAAGAAATGGGAATTAATTTCAAACACCCTGCCACCGTCACTCGGCCGGAAACATTGAGATACCTGGTTTTTAAATTCTAATACATCCTAAAATCACCTGAATTCGTGAAACTTGGCATGCAATCATGGAGTGGCATCAACATGCCATGGAAATTTTTTGGTCCCATTTGGGGCAGGTTGGGGTATAAGCTTCTCACAAACCATAGTTTCTCACAACAAGCGTGATCGTTTTGATAGGAACATGCCACCTTTGGGGACGAAACGATATCTGTTGCCTCTTATTGCTTTCAAAAGTTTTCTAGTGTCAACATAGAACAACATGAGTGTTGTGTCTAATTCTGGAATTTTTCAGGCTTTGTTTGTACATTTTTATACATTAACTAGGTTATCTAGGCATTTTATGTGCATAATTCAAATTTGAACAACATGCGCGTGCTCTAGTGCATATAAATGGGTTGAAAAATAAAATATGTGTCCTTTGGTGCATGCTTAGGTCCCATGCAAGAAATGGGAATAAATTTCAAACACCCTGCCACCGTCACTCGACCGGAAAAATTGAGATACCTAGTTTTTAAATTCTAGTAAATACAAAATTAGTCTGAAATTCATGAAACTTGGCATGCTATCATGGAGCGGCATCAACATGACATGGTAAATTTTTTCTCCCATTTGGGGTAGGTTTGGGTATAAGCTTCTCACACAACAGAGCTTCTCACAACAAGCGTGATGATTTCGGTAGGGAACGTGCCACCTTTGGGGATGAAATGATATCTGTTGCCTCTTATTGCTTTCAAAACATTTCTAGTGTCAACATAGAACAACGGGAGTGTTGTGTTTAATTTTGGAACTTTTTGTGGTTCGTTTGGACATTTTTATACATTAACTTGGGTTTCCAGCCATTTTATGTGCATAATTCAAATTTGAACTGAATGCACATGCTCAAGTGCATATAAACGGGTTAAAAAAAATCAAATATGTTTCCTTCAGTGCATGCTTAGGTCCCACGCAAGAAATGGGAATGAATTACAAACACCCTGCCACCGTCACTCGGCCCGAAACATTGAGATACCTGGTTTTTAAATTCTAGTAAATACAAAACTTGTCTGAAATTCATAAAACTTGGCAATCAATGATGGAGCGGCATCAACATCCCGTGGTAAATTTTTGTCCCATTTGGGGCAGGTTGGGGTATAAGCTTCTCGCAAAGCAGAGCTTCTCACGACAAGCATGATGATTTCGGCAAGAACGTGCCACCTTTGTGGACGAAACGATATCCGTTGCCTCTGATTGCTTTCAAAAAATTTCTAGTGTCAACATAGAACAACAGGAGTGTTGTGTTTAATTTTGGAATTTTTCGGGCTTCGTTTGGACATTTTTATACATTAACTGGGTAGTCTAGGCAGTTTGTGCGCATAACTCAAATTAGAACTACACTCACATGCTCTAGTGCATATAAACGGGTCGAAAAATCAAATATTTGTCCTTTGGTGCATGCTTAGGTCCCATGCAAGATATGGGAATAAGTTTCAAACACCCTACCACAGTCACTCGACCGGAAACATTGAGATACCTGGTTTTTAAATTCTAGTAAATACAAAATTCATTTGAAATTCATGAAACTTGGCATGCTATCATGGAGCGGCGTCAACATGACATGGTAAATTTTTTGTCCCATTTGGGGTAGGTTTTGGTATAAGCTTCTCACACAACAGAGCTTCTCTCAACAAGCGTGATGGTTTCAGTAGAGAACGTGCCACCTTTGGGGACGAAATGATATCCATTGCCTCTTATTGCTTTCAAAAGATTTCTAGTGTCAACATCAAACTACAGGAGTGTTGTGTCTAATTTTGGAAATTTTCCGTGTTCTTTTGGACATTTTTATACATTAACTGGGTTTTCTAGGCATTTTATATGCATAATTCAAATTTGAACTACATGCACATGCTCCAGTGCATATAAACGGGTTGAAAAATCAAATATGTGTGCATTGGTGCACGCTTAGGACCCATGCAACAAATGGGACTGAATTTCAAACACCCTGCCACCGTCACTCGGACGGAAACATTGAGATACCTAGTTTTTAAATTCTATTAAATCCGAAACTCGTCTGAAATTCATGAAACTTGGCATGCTATTATGGAGCGGCATCACCATGACGTGGTAATTTTTGTCCCGTTACGGGTAGGTTTGGGTATAAGCTTTTCACAACAAGTGTGATGGCTTCGGTAGGGAACGTGCCACCTTTGGGGATGAAACAATATCCGTCGCCTCTTATTGCTTTCTAAAAATTTCTATTGTCAACATAGAACAACATGAGTGGTGTGTCTAACTGAAGATGACAACTAATTAACCAAATAGTTAATAAGTGAGCACCACACTGCCGACATATAGAACATACACACTAGAGCAACAGATTGCATGGTAAAATTAGATATCACAATTCACTAGATTTTTTTTAAGGACAGGCATGAGAAGCACACGTAACGGATAAACCGAACATGCTTGAATGGTGTAGCTAGCAAATGGCAAGGTGCTCCTCAAAGATGTGAGGTAGGCACAAATGGCAGCCATCGCGACCTCATCCGCGCGTGCGGTCGTGATTTGCTTCTTCGCTGCAAAATGCTCCTTGAGATCTTGGCTATACTACGTGCACCATGGCTTTGGGCGGCGCTTATTTGGTGGAGTGGTCGGTGATTTGGGTGGAAGGAATCGCGCCGACAGTCGGGGGTATGTGGGATGTGGAAGGAGGAGGAGGATGGGGGTCTTGTGGATTACCTGCCTCGATAGACAAGGTCGAGCAGCGTGAAGGAGGGTCATCGGCGAGGAGGCGGTGTTGCAAGCAAGGAGTGAAGGTTTCAACTTGGAAAGGAAGGCGGAAATAGGGGAAATGTGGCTTTTGGTAAGGGGGAGGGGGCGGGGAGGTAGATATTTCCGCGGAAGCTGAAAATTTGGTATGGCGTCAGCGAAAAAACTAGCGCGCAAAGTGTCATCAGACACGGTCCCTTATTCAGAACTATGTACGATATGTGAACATCACAAACAATTCAGATAGCTTAACCTGTGTGTGATGAGTTTGAACGTCAAAAATATTGGTCCACGTCCGCCTCTTTCATCGGTGACGATTGAACAGTGAAATGATATTTGAGGAGCGGGCTACTGTGCTTGACACACTAACGGTGCTCTAAGATATTTTTGTGCTACTTGATTTTTCGTCTTGATTTGAATTACATAATGATGTCGCAGCTGCAAAGGATGGTGTTTGCTAGAAATTTTATCTGCAGTGAACATGAAACAATAGGTGCATTGTCAAAAAATTAGAATTATTCAAGGTTAGTTTGGACGCTTTTATACATTAACTTGGTTTTGTAGGCATTTCAGGTGCATAATTTAAATTTGAACTACATGCACATTCTCCAGTGCATATAAACGGGTTGAAATATCAAAGCTGTGTCCTTGGTTGCATGCTTATGTCCAATGCAGGAAATGGGAATGAAAGCCAAACTCCCTGCCACCATCACATGGCCGCAAACATCGAGATACATGGTTTTTAAATTCTAGTAAATCCAAAACTGGTCTAATATTCATGGAACTTGGCATGCTATCAAGGAGCGGCATCAACATGTCGTGGTAATTTATTTGTACCATTTGGGGCAGGTTTGGGTATAAGCTTCACACAAAGCAGAGCTTCTCACAACAAGCATGATGGTTTCAGTAGGGAATGTGCCACCTTTGGGGATGAAACGATATCCGTTTCCTCTTATTGCTTTCAAAAAATTTCTAGTGTCAACATAGAACAACAGGACTAGTGTGTCTAGTTTTGGAATTTTTGGGGTTCATGTGGACATTTTTATACATTAAGTAGGTTTTCTAGGCATTTTATGTGCATAATTCAAATTTGAACTACATGCACATGCTCAAGTGAATATAAATTGGTTGACAAATCAAATCTGTGTCCTTCGGTGCATGCTTAGGTCCCATGCAAGAAATTGGAATGAATTTCAAACACCCTGCCACCGTCACTCGGCCGGAAACATTCAGATACCTGGTTTTTTTATTCTAGTAAATCCAAAACTCGTCTGAAATTCATGAAGCTTGGCATGCAATCATGGAGCGGGATCAGCAAGACGTGGTAAATTTTTTGTCCCATTTGGGGCAGGTTGTGGTATAAGCTTCTGACAAAGCAGAGCTTCTCACAACAAGCGTGATGGTTTCGACAAGGAACGTGCCACCGTTTGGACAATTTTATACATTAACTGGGGTTTCCAGGCATTTTATGTGCATAATTCAAATTTGAAATGCATGCACATGCTCAAGTGCATATAAACGGGTTAATAAATCAAATGTGTGTCCTTCAGTGCATGCTTAGGTCCCATGCAAGAAATGAGAATGAATTACAAACACCCTGCCACCGTCACTCGGCCGGAAACATTGAGATACCTGGTTTTTAAATTCTAGTAAATCCAAAATTCGTCTAAAATTCATGAAACTTGGCATGCAATCATGGAGCGGCATCAACATGCCGTGGTAATTTTTTTGCCCCATTTGGGCACTAGTAGATAAAGGGACATCTGCCCCGGTTGGTAAGGGCCTTTAGCTCCGGTTCTGGAACCGGGACAAAAGGGTCGGTACTAATGCCCTAGCCCTTTAGTCCTGGTTCAATCTAGAACCGGGGCAGATGGGTCTGCACGTGGCCTTTGCGCGGAGCCCAGGCAGGAGGGCGTTTGGTCCCGGTTGGAGGCACCAATCGGGACCAAAAGGCATCCACGCGTCAGCATTTCTGTGGCTGTGGTTTTTGTTTTTTTTTGAAAGGGGAGGAGGTTGTTGGAGGTTTTGGGGGGTTAATTTAGGTGTTTCATATATTGTGTTAGCTATCTAATTAATAGAGAGTAGTTTCCTCTCTTATGTCCGTGCTTGGTCGACGCTACGTACTACACATATGTATAGAGAGGACTAGACACGCTAGCTAGCTAGCTAGTAAGCAAACGAAGGAAACAGAAGATCATAATCAACATATATATGCATATAGAGAGAAGTAATATCGACCACCTCTCCTTCTCCGAGAGATTGGTCGAACAACAAGTTCTCGTATATCTATCCGACACTACCGGGTACATATATACAATAATTATCTCTTACAAATATAATCTCCTATACGATGGACGCATGGTCCACATAGTATTCTCCGTCTCGCGATCACGTGGTCAAGGAAGAATGCCGCCAATTCCTCTTGAATTGCTCGCAGACGATCTGGATCTAGGAGTTCATTCCGCATCCGAAATATCTAATTTGAAGAAGGGTGTCAATATATATATATATATATATATATATATATATATATATATATATATATATATATATATATATATATATATATATATATATGAATAAATGAAACTCAACACAAATGATGGTAATGAAATAAAATTGTGAATATTATTAATTGCTTACGCACTTCAAATTGTGCTTCAGAGTAGCCCCGCTCACAGGTCGTGTGGCGGATGGACTCGCAAATGTAGTATCCACAGAAATCATTCCCTTGTTCCTGCCACAACCACTTTACAAGAAATAGAGGTCAATCAAACTGATAAGCAAGAATGCCAAATGGTATTGATGAAACTAGCGTTTGAATCAGTATATAGGAGATGCGCGGAATATGCTACTATATAGTACTTACTTTCGGGTGTCTAAATTCCAGCTTCTTCGGCAGTCCCGGAGCTTTTTTGGTGAATTTTCTCCAAACACTGCCAGACAAAGAAAACAATTACTTGATATCAGAAATGAACAAAGTTGCTGATATGCATGGTGGATAATGATCGATTTAACTTACTTCTCGAGCATTTGAGTCATGTTCGCATACTCCTTGGGATCTTTTCGTTTAGAGTCCAAGACAGTTAATACTCCCTGCTGAAGCTTAATCTCTAGGAGAATATAGTGGAACCTGCGCACGCATGCATGAACTCATCAATTACATTACTATAACCTTGACTAATATATAAGGGAAACCGAATATGGACAAGATAGTAACACTCACTTGAAGTTGTAAGGAAAGAGTATTATATCTTTGTTTTCATTTACCACCAACGATCGTAGCAAGTTGGCCTCGGTATCTGAGGCACGAAATTCAACCTCGGTTGCATCTATGAGATATGTGTTAATGAACCCTATATCACCGACTTGTCTTTTCTTCAATTTGACGATCTTCAATCTGCATAATATAGTGAGGATAATTATAAATACATGCAATGAAAGAGTTGAGCTATATAGAGAGACTTAATGACAGAAGTAGTACTACTTACAGACAGTAGCAGGTGACCGTTGCTTTATCGAGGGCCAATTGATTGAAAAATTGATAGAACTCCTCAAATGGAATAGGCAACAGTTCAATTCCAATGAGGTCATGCTCCGGTTTAACTCTCACATACAAACAATCCCTCCCCCCAGACTCTCTGCAGATTTTCAAGTACCAATCATGCAATCTTTGCATCATCGTTGATAGATATCTTTCATCTTTGACGAGAGGCTTTGCGTACTCGTATCTTTGTATCTGCACCTCCAAGAAATCATAATGTACAACGTCGGGCAGGTAATCTCCAAGATTGTTATAACCGGGCACCATCCTCGGATCATTAGGGACCATGTCGCTAGACACGTTGAGCGGGGGGCACGATTGGTCCGCTTGTTTGCCGAGCTGGGCAATTTGTTTCCCAGCTCGTCCTTCTACTAACCTCTGATCACTTTTAGTACTTCCCGACCGCTTCGCTTCGTGAAATGACTTTTCAATAATGCGGTCATAGTTGTCTTTCGGCTGACTTTTCACTGGTTTCTTCAGGGTAGCAAGAGTGCGCTTTGCTTTCACCGGATCTATGTTCTCCTCCGGAGGTGGATGTCTCTGTGCTTTCAACCCTTCAAGCCAATCCTTCACTTCGCCTTCATCGATCTTCGTGTTTTTCACGTCGGACCTCTCGTATGGTAACTTCTCTAGAGGCGTGAGAGAAGGACCGAATCTGTATTGCCTCCCGCCTCTGGCTGTACTGCTAAACGCCGGCAGACCAGACGAAGCGGCTGTCTTCTTTCCTCGCTTACGCGCCGGAGAAGGAGCAGCCGGAGTGGCGGCAGGTCTCTTCCACCCTTGCTGACTAGGTGAAGAAGGAGGAGGCTGGCTGCTCGGGCGCGCCGACGCAGGCGGAGAAGGAGGCGGAGTGCCGCCATGCGCCAGAGAAGGAGCCGGAGTGCCCTGATTGTCACTCGCCGGAGGAGGAGGCGGTGGAGGAGGCGGAGTGCCCTGACTCGCCGGAGGAGGAGGAGGAGGCGGAGGCGTCTAGTTGAGAATGTTGATGAGGTCCTTCCGCCATAGGCATGGAGTCTTCAGTGAAGAACCTAGCCGAGTCTCCCCTTCACCGGTAGGGTGGTCAAGCTGGAGGTCCTCAAATCCCTCCGTTATTTCATCCACCATCACCCTAGCATATCCTTCTGGAATCGGCCGGCAGTGAAAAGTTGCGCCGGGTCCAGTAGGATAAACAGAGCCAGCAGCTGCCTTGACCTTCAATTTTATCCATTGCGTCATAAGGTGGCAATTTTGTACCTCCGTGATAGCATCCACGGGATAGCTGGCAGGAGCCGTCAAGACATGCTCCGGCTGAAGCAGCTCGGTGGAAGCCACGCTGCTTCTCCGCTGAGATGGCGGGGTAGCTTCGGGGGAAGCTTCGATAGTTCTTTTGTCCCAATTTGCTTCTCGTTCCTCTATCGCTTGTATTCTGGCACGCAGCGCCTGCATTTCGGTCTGCTGCACTTTCTTCCTCCTCTCGTGGCATTTGTAACTGCCTGCGTCCGGAAACCCAGCACTCCACGGAACGGAGCCTAGCGTGCCTCGTGTCCGTCCAGGGTGCTCAGGATTCCCGAGGGCCATTGTGAGCTCGTCGTTCTCTCTGTCGGGAAAGAACGTCCCTTGCTGCGCTGCTTTGATATAGAAACGTAGCTTCTTGAGTGGTATTTCCAATTGCTTGTCCGTCCAAATGCACCTCCCTGATACAGGGTCCAAGGTTCCGCCAGCCCCGAAGAACCAAGTCCGGCAACGGTCTGGCCAGTTCATTGTCTCTGGTTTGATCCCTTTCTGAAGCAGATCATTCTCAGCCTTGGTGATGCATCTTCTTCGCAGCATTTTTCTGGTTTGTCGCCGACATCTTCTTACTCTTTTCCGATGTCTTATAGGACACAAATGCGGGCCAGTCATCTCTGATGTTCTCATATATGCCCTGGAATTCTGGAGTCTCTTTTTTGCGGACAAACTTATTCAGGTGTTTCTTCCACCCCCTGAATAGTTCTGCCATCTTCGTAAGAGCAAAAGACTTGATTAAATCCTCTGTAACTGGCTTCGCCGGATCAGCCTCTGGTGGTAGGGTGAAATTTGACTTCAGCTCAGTCCAAAGATCTTCTTTCTGCATATCAGTGACATAAGACACCTGAGCGTCTTCTGCAGCCAGCTTTTACCATTAATGGATGTTGATCGGGATCTTGTCCCTAACCAGAACCCCGCACTGATTAACAAATGCGTTCTTTGTCCGGATGGGTTCAATCGGTTCGCCGGTGCACGCGATTTCTGTGATCTGAAACTTTTCATCCGACCTCAACTTTTTCTTCACGCCTCGTCTCTTTACCGAAGATTTGCTCGATCCGGAGGGCTAGAAAAAAGAACAAAGATGAGAGTTAATGAATGCATCAATTAACTAGTCAGCACAGGCTTAACGAATATATATACCTGCTGGCCGGACTAGGTTCGGTCACCGGAGCCATCATCACAGTATCCTTCTTGCACCGGCATTGGCTCACCGGAGCCGTCCTCACGGTCTACTTGTTGCATGTGCATTGGGTAACCGGAGCCATCAGTATCATAGCCTAGATCTTCCTCTCTTTCCAACAGCTCATTGGTGTCGTTGAGAAACGACAAGACGACATCTTGTCCGTCTGCGATTATGTCCAGCAACATCGCTTCTTGTGCTTCATCTCAGGGGTTTTCGTCCATAGTTTCTACAAATATTTACAACATGCCAATTATTATTCAAACATGACAGATGGATATATTAATGGCAAACATAGAACTAGCTAGCTAATCATAGCAAGGAATCATATATATTAATTTGTGGCCTCGACACTGCTTCTCTAGGGTTTCGGGTGGCCTCAACAACGCTTCAAGGGTTAGGGGTGGCCTCGAGAACGCTTCAAGGAGGGGGTAATATCGAAGATTTCAAGAAAACCATGAATTCATCATTAGCCGGAAATGACAAGCGCATAATGGTACAAGAAGCTCTTCAAAGTTGTTTTGGATGGAGTTCCCGATAGAATAATTTTCATTTTAGTACCCTCGACCCCTGGACGACCCTCGACCCTCGACTGCTCGGCGATCCACAACCCTAGACCCCATCATGTCACATTTTGTCTAGTGTCGAAGGATTCAACAAAACCATGTCTTCATCATTAGGCGAAAGTAACAGGCGCATGATGGTACGAAGCTCTCCAAAGTTATTTTGGAACGGAGTCCCAGGTAGGATAATTCGTAACAAAAGACGGTTTATCCTATCAGGAACTCCATTCCAAAATAACTTTCCAGAACTTCATACCAACATGCGCCGGTTACTTCTGGCAAATGATGAAGGCATGGATTTCTTCAATACTTTGACACTAGCTAGGCAACCTCTCGACCCCTCGACCCTCGACTGCTCGGCGATCCACAACCCTAGACCCCCTCATGTCACATTTTGTCTAGTGTCAAAGGATTCAACAAAACCATGTCTTCATCATTAGGCGAAAGTAACAGGCGCATGATGGTACGAAGCTCTCCAAAGTTATTTTGGAACGGAGTCCCAGATAGGATAATTTGTAACAAAAGACGGATTATCCTATCAGGAACTCCGTTCCAAAATAACTTTCCAGAACTTCGTACCAACATGCCCCGGTTACTTCTGGCAAATGATGAAGGCATGTATTTCTTCAATACTTTGACACTAGGCAACCTCTCGACCCCTCGGCGATCCTCGACCCTTGACAACCCTCGGTCCCTCGACGACCCGCGACCCCCCCCTCATGTTGAAGTTATCGGGGAGGGGGTATATCGACAACGACATACCCGATAAAAAAGAAGAAGATGAAGAAGAAGAAAAAAAAGAGGAGAAGAAGAAAGGAACAGCTAGAGGAGAAGATCGAAGAAAAAAAAAAGGAGAAGAAGAAAGGAATAGAGGAGAAGAAGAGAAAATTTCTCTTCTTCTACTCTATTCCTTTCTTATTCTCCTCTTATTTATCTTCCTTTTTCTTCTTCTTATTTATTTCTCCTCTTCTTCCTCTCCTCTTCTTCTTTCTTTCCTCTTCTTATTTTCTTCTTTCCTATCCTTCTTTTTCTAAATTTGTAACTTTTGCATATATAAAACTTTTCTACAATTGTAACTTTCTATATATGAACAAAAAACTTTCTATGAACAAAAAAACATTTTTAACATATATATTTAGCAAATTCCTAAGAAAAATAAAAAAATTATAGCCACATACAGATATACATTATAGCCACATACAACAACTACATACACATATACATATACACATAAGCAACTATATATATACACATACACACATATATATATATACATATCATATCACATATGAAAAAAAACATATATATTGCATATAACAGAGCCGGGCAGGGACGCGGCGGCTCACAGCGCAGGGGCAGGTAGAGGGCGCCGGCGACGAGGAGCGCGGGGGCAGAGGGCGCCGGCGACGAGGAGCGACGGGGCGACGGCGCGGGACGACGGCGCGGGGCGACGGCGAGCTCGAGCTTGGCGGCGTCGGGGGCGGGGAATAAGAACTGAACGAAAATTTTCACAAGTGTTCATTATATAGACGGAGCATTGGTCACGGTTCTTGGCACCAACCGGGACCAATGCCCCCCTTTAGTCCCGGTTGGTGCCACCAACCGGGGCCAAAGGTCTCTTTTCAGCAGCCCAAAGGGCGGGAAGGAGAGACATATGGTCCCGGTTGGTGCCACCAACCGGGACTAAAGGGGGGCATTGTTCCCGGTTGGTGCCACGAACCGGGACCAATGCCCCCCCCTTTATCCCCGGTTAGTGCCACAATCGGGACCAAAGCCCTTGTCCTGCCCCGCGGCGAAAATCTTTAGTCCCACCTCACTAGTTGATAGGGGCTGGGAGTGGTTTATAAGCCCCACTGCGGTGGCTGTATTGAACTCCTCTCATTGCAAGCTTCTGGGCCTAACTCTGCGCGCAGCCCTGTGAGTCGGCTGGGCCTTATAGTCCAGGTGCATCCTGGGCCGTAGGCCTTGCAGGCTCACTGGGCAGCGCCCATTTTTTTAATTTTTTTCCTTTTCTGCTTTATTTATTTCTAAGTTGTTTTTTGCTGTATTTAGAGTTTCTTTGTGAATATTATTGCTTTAGGTAAAACCAATTACAAACTTTCTGTTAGTGCCAGTAGTATTCAAATTTGAATAGTTTAAATTTGAAATTATTTGTTTTCTTTGTTGCTTTATTTATTTTATTTTGTTTCTACTTACAACAAAATACTTATTGTTGCTATTTTTATTTTTTTGCAAGTTTTTTTGTTTTGTTTTCTGCATTATTTATTTTCTTTTGTTTTTTGCTTTATTTTTTAATTCTTTTTGTTAGTGCCATTAGTTTTAGAAAAATTATAAACTTTCTGTTAGTGTCATTAGTTTTCAAATTTGAATAATTAAAATTTGAATTCTTTGAAATTTGTGTGAATCACAAGTTTGTGGTTAACTTTACTAAAAAAATGAACATATATGCACCTATAGAGAAAATTCGACCTAAATTCATAGTTTCAAATGAACTCTGAAAAAGTTGACATAGCATGTGCATGTACAAAACGGACAATGGTATCATACTCGTCTGTTACAAAGTTGGCATGGTATCATCATAATAGTTGCGGAAAAAAGTTTTCACTTTTTCTTCGCTTGTGTCATTTGCTTATTGCGCCGTAACCATGGATAATCTTCATTGTTTATCAGGATGCTTGGGTCAGCCTTGACTTTGAAGGGAGGAATTTCATGAAACTTTTCATAATCTTCAGATATGTCTGTCTTGCCCTCCACTCCCAGGATGTCCCTTTCTCCTGAAAGAACTATGTGGCGCTTTGGCTCATTGTATGATGTATTCGCTTCCTTATCTTTTCTTTTTCTCGGTCTGGTAGACATGTCCTTCACATAGATAAGCTGTGCCACATCATTGGCTAGGACGAACGGTTTGTCAGTGTACCCAAGATTTTTCAGATCCACTGTTGTCATTCTGTACTGTGAGTCTACCTCTACCCCGCCTCCTGACAGATTGACCCATTTGCACTTAAACAAAGGGACCTTAAAATCATGTCCGTACTCAAGTTCCCATATGTACACTATGTAACCATAATATGTGTCCTTTTCCCTCTCGATTCTTGCATCAAAGTGGACACCGCTGTTTTGGTTGGTGCTCTTTTGATCTTGGACAATCGTGTAAAATGTATTCCCATTTATCTCGTATCCTTTGTAAATCAATACAGTCAAAGATGGTCCCCTGGACAACAAGTACAACTCATCACAAACAGTGTTGTCACCTCTGAGACATGTTTCCAACCAACTGCTGAAAGTCCTGATGTGTTCACATGTAATCCAGTCGTCGCACTGCTCCTGGTGTTTGGAGCGCAGACTGTTCTTGTGTTCATCGACATACGGGGTCACCAAGGTAGTGTTCTGTAGAACTGTGTAGTGTGCTTGAGACCAAGAATTTCCGTCCCTGCATATTATTGAGTCCCTTCCAAGCATGCCTTTTCCAGTCAGTCTCCCCACGTACCGCGATTTAGGGAGACCTATCTTATTGAGGCCAGGAATGAAGTCAACACAAAACCCGATGACATCCTCTGTTTGATGGCCCATGGAGATGCTTCCTTCTGGCCTAGCGCGGTTACGGATATATTTATTTAGGACTCCCATGAACCTCTCAAAGGGGAACATATTGTGTAGAAATACGGGCCCCAGAATGACAATAATACGGGCCCCAGAATGACAATCTCGTCGACTAGATGAACTAGGACGTGTGTCGTGATATTGAAGAAGGATGGTGGGAACACCAGCTCGAAACTGACAAGACATTGCGCCACATCACTCCTTAGCCTTGGTACGATTTCTGGATCGATCACCTTCTGAGAGATTGCATTAAGGAATGCACATAGCTTCACAGTGGCTAATCGGACGTTTTCCGGTAGAAGCCCCCTCAATGCAACCGGAAGCAGTTGTGTCATAATCACGTGGCAGTCATGAGACTTTAGGTTCTGGAACTTTTTCTCTGGAATATTCATTATTCCCTTTATATTCGACGAGAAGCCAGTCGGGACCTTCATACTGAGCAGGCATTCAAAGAAGATATCTTTCTCTTCTTTCGTAAGAGCATAGCTGGCAGGACATTCATACTGCTTCGGAGGCATGCTGTCTTTTTCGTGCAAACGTTGTAGGTCCTCCCGTGCCTCAGCAGTATCTTTTGTCTTTCCATACACGCCCAAGAAGCCTAGCAGGTTCACGCAAAGGTTCTTCGTCACGTGCACCACGTCGATTGAAGACCGGACCTCTAGGTCTTTCTAGTAGGGTAGGTCCTAAATTATAGATTTCTTCTTCCACATGGGTGCGTGTCCCTCAGCGTCATTCGGAACAGCTAGTGCGCCGGGGCCCTTTCCAAAGATTACGTGTAAATCATTGACCATAGCAAGTACGTGATCACCGGTACGCATGGCGGGCTTCTTCTGGTGATCTGCATCACCTTTGAAATTCTTGCCTTTCTTTCGACATTGATGGTTGGTCGGAAGAAATCGACGATGGCCCAGGTACACATTCTTCCTGCATTTGTCCAGGTATATACTTTCAGTGTCATCTAAACAGTGCGTGCATGTGTGGTATCCTTTGTTTGTCTGTCCTGAAAGGTTACTGAGAGTGGGCGAATCGTTGATGGTCACAAATAGCAATGCCTTTAAGTCAAATTCCTCCTGTCTGTGCTCATCCCACGCACGTACACCGTTTCCATTCCATAGTTGTAAAAGTTCTTCAAATAATAGCCTTAGGTACACATCAATGTCATTGCTGGGTTGCTTAGGGCCTTGGATGAGAACTGGCATCATAATGAACTTCCGCTTCATGCACATCCAAGGAGGAAGGTTATACATACATAGAGTCACGGGCCAGGTGCTGTGATTGCTGCTCTGCTCCCCGAAAGGATTAATGCCATCCGCGCTTAAATCAAACCATACGTTCCTTGGGTCCTTCGCAAACTCCTTCCAGTACTTTCTCTTAATTTTTCTCCACTGTGACCCGTCAGCGGGTGCTCTCAACTTCCCGTCTTTCTTACGGTCCTCACTGTGCCATCGCATCAACTTGGCATGCTCTCCATTTCTGAACAAACGTTTTAACCGTGGTATTATAGGAGCATACCACATCACCTTCGCAGGAACCCTCTTCCTGGCGGGCTCGCCCTCAACATCACCAGGGTCATCTTGTCTCATCTTATACCGCAATGCACCGCATACCGGGCATGCGTTCATATCCTTGTATGCACCGCGGTAGAGGATGCAGCCATTAGGGCATGCATGTATCTTCTGCACCTCCAATCCTAGAGGGCATACGACCTTCTTTGCTGCGTATGTACTGTCGGGCAATTCGTTATCCTTCGGAAGCTTCTTCTTCAATATTTTCAGTAGCTTCTCAAATCCATTGTCAGCCACAACATTCTCTGCCTTCCACTGCAGCAATTCCAGTATAGTACCGAGCTTTGTGTTGCCATCTTCGCAATTGGGGTACAACCCTTTTTTGTGATCCTTTAACATGCGATCGAACTTCAGCTTCTCCTTTTGACTTTCGCATTGCGTCCTTGCATCGACAATGACCTGGCGGAGATCATTATCTGGTTCCTCTTGATCTTCAGCATCTTCACCTGTTGCAGCATCATTGGGCACATCATCTGGTTCCTCTTGATCTTCACCAGCTCCCCCCATTGCAGCATCACCGTATTCAGGGGGCACATAGTTGTCATCGTACTCTTCTTCTTCGCCGTCTTCCATCATAACCCCTATTTGTCCGTGCCTCATCCAAACATTATAGTGCGGCATGAAACCCTTGTAAAGCAGGTGGGAGTGAAGGATTTTCCGGTTAGAGTAAGACATCGTATTCCCACATTTAGTGCATGGACAACACATAAAACCATTCCGCTTGTTTGCCTCAGCCGCATTTAGAAACTCATGCACGCCCTTAATGTACTCGGAGGTGTGTCTGTCACCGTACATCCATTGCCGATTCATCTGCGTGCATTATATATAATTAAGGGCATCAAAAACCATTACAGAACAACATAAATAGATAATTAAGTGACCAAATTAATAGAAGTTCATCATCACATTAAAACCAAAGTACATACATAGTTCTCATCTAACAACATATAGCTCTCCATACACATCGAAACTATGTAAAACATTTTAATGCGAAAACAAATGCGATCATAATCGCAACCAAGGTAACAATTGATCCAATGGCATAATGATACCAAGCCTCGGTATGAATGGCATATTTTCTAATCTTTCTAATCTTCAACCACATTGCATCCATCTTGATCTTGTGATCATCGATGACATCCGCAACATGCAACTCCAATATCATCTTCTCGTCCTCAATTTTTTTTATTTTTTCCTTCAAGAATTTGTTTTCTTCTTCAACTAAATTTAACCTCTCGACAATAGGGTCCATCCTGATCTTGTGATCATCAACGAGTTCCGCAACATGCAACTCCAATTCCATCTTCTCCTCCTCCTCCATTTTTTCCAATTTTTTCTTTAAGGAAATGTTTTCCTCTTCAACTAAATTTAACCTCTTCACAAAAGGGTCGGTTGGAATTTCAGGTTCAACTACCTCCTAGACATATAAAAACATCTATGCGTGTCAGGTTGGTCGGCATAATTGTCATAAACACTAAAACAAATAGTTATAAATTAAAGATAATATACCACATCTGAATCATAGACAGGACGAGGGCCCACATGGGCGGATATCAAAACCATCGCACTATATAATAACAAGCAATAATAAACGTAAGAAAATTAGACAAATATCTATCTAAAGCAATAATAACAAGCAATAATAAAACTAAGAAAAACATGGACATAACAAGAGGCTCACCACAGTGGTGCCGGTGACGAGATCGGCGGGGGCGATCGACGGCGGCGAAGACGGGGACGGGACGTGACGGACCGCTAAACCTAGACAAATCTCGGAGAAAATAGAGCTTCGAGAGGACAAAAGCTTAACTAGTGTGGCTCGGGCATACCATCGAACACATTGTGTGCATAGGAGGTGAGCTAGAGCACCACCGAGCCCTCTCCCCCTCGGCCAGAAAAAACAGAGCAGTGTGCTCCGCTCTTGCGCGAGGGGGTATATATAGGCACCTCATTGGTCCCGGTAGGTGATACGAACCGGGGCTAAAGGGGAGCCTTTGGTCCCGGTTTATCGCACCAACCGGGACCAATGGTGGTGGGCCAGGAGCAAGACCCATTGGTGCCGGTTCGTCAAACCAACTGGGACCAAAAGGTCCAGACGAACCGGGACCAATGGCCCTCGTGGCCCGGCCGGCCCCCCTGGGCTGACGAACCGGGTCCAATGCCCCCATTGGTCCCGGTTCTTGATTGAACCGGGGCTAATGGGCTGGACAAGCCTGGACCAAAGCCCTGTTTTCTACTAGTGGGGGCAGGTTGGGGTATAAGCTTCTCACAAAGCAGAGCTTCTCACAACAAGCGTGATGATTTCGGCAGGGAACGTACCTCCTTTGTGGACGGAACGATATCCGTTGCCTCTTATTGCTTTCAAAAATTTCTAGTGTCAACAAAGAACAACAGGAGTGTTGTGTCTAATTTTTGAATTTTTCAGGGTTCGTCTGGACATTTTTATACATTAACTGGGTTATCTAGGCATTTTATTTGCATAATTCAAATTTGAACTACATGCACATGCTCTAGTGCATCTAAACGGGTTGAAAAATCTAATCGGTGTCCTTTGGTGCATGCTTAGGTCTCATGCAAGAAATGGGATTGAATTTCAAACACCCTGCCACCGCCACTCGGCCGGAAACATTGAGATACCTGGTTTTTAAATTCTAGTGAATCCAAAACTCGTCTGAAATTCATGAAACTTGGCATGCTATCATGGAGAGGCATCAACATGTCGTGGTAAATGTTTTGTCACATTTGGGGGCAGGTTTGGGTATAAGCTTCTCACAAACCAGAGCTTCTCACAACAAGCGTGATGGTTTCAGTAGAGAACGTGCCACCTTTGGGGACGAAACGATATCCATTGCCTCTTATTGCTTTCAAAAAATTTCTAGTGTCAACATCAAACTACAGGAGTGGTGTGTCTAATTTTGGAAATTTTCAGGGTTCATTTGGACATTTTTATACATTAACTAGGTTTCTAGGCATTTTATGTGCATAATTCAAATATGAACTACAAGCACATGCTCCAGTTCATATAAACGGGTTGAAAAATCAAATATGTGTGCATTGGTGCATGCTTAGGTCCCATGCAAGAAATGGGAATGAATTTCAAACACCCTGCCACCGTCACTCGAGCGGAAACATTGAGATACCTAGTTTTTAAATTCTATTAATTCCAAAACTCGTTTTAAATTCATGAAACTTGGCATGCTATCATGGAGCGGCATCATCATGACGTGGTAAATTTTTTGTCCCATGTTGGTTAGGTTTGGGTATAAGCTTCTCACAAACCAGAGCTTCTCACAACAAGCGTGATGGCTTCGGTAGGGAACGTGCCACCTTTGGGGATGACACAATATCCGTTGCCTCTTATTGCTTTCTAAAAATTTCTAGTGTCAACATAGAACAACATGAGTGGTGTGTCTAACTGAAGATGACAACTAATTAACCAAACAGTTAATAAGTGAGCACCACACTGCCCGACATATAGAACATACACACTAGAGCAACAGATTGCATGGTAAAATTAGATAGCACAATTCACTAGAATTTGTCAAGGACAGGCATGAGCAGCACATGTAACGGGTAAACTGAACATGCTTGACTGGCGTAGCTAGCAAATGGTAAGGTGCTCCTCTAAGATCTGAGGTAGGCACAAATGGCAGTCATCGCGACCTCATCCACGCGTGCGGTCGTGATTAGCTTCTTCGCTGCAAAATGCTCCTTGAGATCTTGGCTATACAGCATGCAGCATGGCTTTGGGCGGCGCTTATTTGGTGGAGGGGTCGGTGATTTGGGTGGAAGGAGTCGCGCCGACAGTCGGGGGCATGTGGGATGTGGAAGGAGGAGGAGGAGGATGGGGGTCTTGTGAATTACCTGCCTCGATAGACGATGCCGAGCAGCGTGTAGGAGGGTCGCCGGCGAGGAGGCGGCGCTGCATGCAAGGAGTGAAGGTTTCAACTTGGAAAGGAAGGCGGAAACAGGGGAAATGTGGCTTTTGGGAAGGGGGAGGGGGCGGGGAGGTAGTGTTTCCGTGGAAGCCGAAAATTTGGAATCGCGTCAGCGAAAAAAGTAGCGCGCAAAGTGTCATCAGACACGGTCCCTTATTCAGAACTATGTACGATATGTGAACATCACAAACAATTCAGATAGCTTAACCTGTGTGTGATGAGTTTGAACGTCAAAAATATTGGTCCACATCCGCCTCTTTCACTGGTGACGATTGAACAGTGAAATGATATTTGAGGAGCGGGCTACTGTACTTGACACACTGACGGCGCTCTAAAATATTTTTGTGCTACTTGATTTTTTTTGTCTTGATTTGAATTACATAATGATGTCATAGCTGCAAAGGATGTTGTTTGCTAGAACTTTTATCTGCAGTGAACATGAAACTATAGGTGTGTCGCCAAAAAAAATAGAATTATTCAGGGTTAGTTTGGACGCTTTTATACATTAACTTGGTTCTGTAGGCATTTCAGGTGCATAATTCAAATTTGAACTACATGCACATGCTCCAGTGCATATAAACGGGTTGAAAAATAAAAGCTGTGTCCTTGGTTGCATTCTTAGGTGCAATGCAAGAAATGGGAATGAAAGCCAAACTCCGTGCCACCGTCACATGGCCGCAAACATTGAGATACCTGGTTTTTAAATTCTAGTAAATCCAAAACTGGTCAAAAATTCATGGAACTTGGCATGCTATCATGGAGCGTCATCAACATGCCATGGTAATTTTTTTGTCCCATTTGGGGTAGGTTTGGGTATAATCTTCTCACAAAGCACAACTTCTCACAACAAGCATGATGGTTTCGGTAGGGAATGTGCCACCTTTGGGGATGAAACAGTATCCGTTGCCTCTTATTGCTTTCAAAAAATTTCTAGTGTCAACATAGAACAACAGGACTGGTGTGTCTAGTTTTGGAATTTTTGGGGTTCATGTGGACATTTTTATACATTAAGTAGGTTTTCTAGGCATTTTATGTGCATAATTCAAATTTGAACTACATGCACATGCTCAAGTGAATATAAACGGGTTGAAAAATCAAGTCTGTGTCCTTCGGTGCATGATTAGGTCCCATGCAAGAAATGGGAATGAAATTCAAACACCCTGCCGCCGTCACTCGGCCGGAAACATTCAGATACCTGGTTTTTAAATTCTAGTAAATCCAAAACTCGTTTGAAATTCATGAAGCTTGGCATGCAATCATGGAGCGGGATCAACATGACGTGGTAATTTTTTTGTCCCATTTGGGGCAGGTTGTGGTATAAGCTTCTAACAAGGCAGAGCTTCTCACAACAAGCGTGATGGTTTTGGCAGGGAACGTGCCACCTTTGGGGACGAAACGATATCCTTTGCCTCTTATTGCTTTCAAAAAATTTCTAGTGTCAACATAGAAAAACAGGAGTGTTGTGTTTAATTTTGGAATTTTTCTGGGTTCGTTTGGAATTTTTTATACATTAACTGTGTTTTCTAAGCATTTTATGTGCATAATTAAAATTTGAACAACATGAGCGTGCCCTAGTGCATATAAACGGGTTGAAAAATCATATATGTGTCCTTTGGAGCATGCTTAGGTCCCATGCAAGAAATGGGAATAAATTTCAAACACGCTGCCACCGTCACTCTCCCGGAAACATTGAGATACCTGGTTTCTAAATTCTAGTAAATCTAAAAGTCGTATGAAATTCATGAAACTTTTCATGCAATCATGGAGCGGCATCACATGCCGTGGTAAATTTTTTGTCCCATTCGGGGGCAGGTTTGTGTATAAGCTTCTCACAAACCAAAGCTTCTCACAACAAGGGTGATGGTTTCGGTAGGGAACGTGCCACCTTTGGGGACGAAAAAATATCCGTAGCCTCTTATTGCTTTCAAAAAATTTATAGTCTCATCATAGAATAACAGGAGTGTTGTGTCTAATTTTGGAAATTTTTCGGGCTTCTTTTGTACATTTTTATACATTAACTAGGTTTTCTAAGCATTTTATGTGCATAATTAAAATTTGAACAACATGCGCGTGCCCTAGTGCATATAAACGGGTTGAAAAATCATATATGTGTCCTTTGGAGCATGCTTAGTTCCCATGCAAGAAATGGGAATAAATTTCAAACACGCTGCCATCGTCACTCGCCCAGAAACATTGAGATACCTGGTTTCTAAATTCTAGTAAATCCCAAAGTCCTAAGAAATTCATGAAATTTTCATGCAATCATGGAGCGGCATCTACATGCAGTGGTAAAATTTCTGTCCCATTCGGGGTCAGGTTTGTGTATAAGCTTGTCACAAACCAGAGCTTCTCACAACAAGGGTGATGGTTTCTGTAGGGAACGTGCCACCTTTGGGGACGAAATGATATCCGTAGCCTCTTATTGCATTCAAAAAATTTCTAGTGTCATCATAGAACAACATGAGTGTTGTGTCTAATTTAGGAAAATTTTCGGGCTTTGTTTGGACATTTTTATACTTTAACTCGGTTATCTATGCATTTTATGTGCATAATTTAAATTAGAAATACATGCACATGCTCTAGTGCATATAAACGGGTTGAAAATGAAATGTGTCCTTTGGTGCATGCTTAGGTCCCATGCAAGAAATGGGAATAAATTTCAAACACCCTGCCACCGTCACTCGACCGGAAACATTGAGATACCTGGTTTTTAAATTCTAGTAAATCCAAAACTCGTCTGAAATTCATGAAACTTGGCATGCAATCATGGAGCGACATCAACATGACGTGCTAATTTTTTTTGTCTCATTTGGGGTAGGTTTGGGTATAACCTTCTTACAAACCAGACCTTCTCACAACAAGCGTGATGGTTTCGGTAGGGAACGTGCCACCTTTGGGGACGAAACTATATCTGTTGCCTCTTAATGCTTTCAAAACATTTCTAGTGTCAACTTAGAACAACGGGAGTGTTGTGTTTAATTTTGGAACTTTTCGGGGTTCGTTTGGACATTTTGATACATTAACTAGGGTTTCGAGGCATTTTATGTGCATAATTCAAATTTGAACAACATGCGCATGCTCTAGTGCATAAAAGCGGGTTGAAAAATAAAATAAGTGTCCTTTGGTGCATGGTTAGGTCTCATTCAAGAAATGGGATTGAATTTCAAACACCCTACCACCGTCACTCAGCCGGAAACATTGAGATACCTAGTTATTAAATTCTAGTAAATCCAAAACTCGTCTGAAATTCATGAATCTTGGCATGCTATCATGGAGCGGCATCAACATGTCGTGGTAATTTTTTGTCCCATTTGGGGCAGGTTTGGGTATAGTGTTCTCACAAACCAGAGCTTCTCACAACAAGCGTGATGGTTTCGGTAGGGAACATGCCACCTTTGGGGACGAAATGATATCCATTGCCTCTTATTGCTTTCAAAAAATTTCTACTGTCAACATCAAACAACATGGGTATTGAGTCTAAATTTGGAATTTTTCAGGGTTCGTTTGGACATTTTTATACATTAACTGGGTTTTCTTGGCATTTTATGTGCATAATTCAAATTTGAACTACATGCACATGCTCCAGTGCATATAAATGGGTTGAAAATTCAAATATGTGTCCATTGGTGCATGCTTAGGTCCCATCCAAGAAATGGGAACGAATTTCAAACACCCTCCCACCGTCACTCGGCCGAAAACATTGAGATACCTAGTTTTTAAATTCTAGTAAATCCAAAACTCGTCTGAAATTCATGAAACTTGGCATGCTATCATGGAGCGGCATCAACATGATGTGGTATTTTTTTTGTCCCATTTAGGGTAGGTTTGGGTATAAGCTTCTCACAAACCAGAGCTTCTCACAACAAGCGTGATGGTTTCGGTAGGGAACGTGCCACCTTTGGGGATGAAACGATGTCCATTGCCTCTTATTGCATTCAAAAAATTTCTAGTGTCAACATAGAACAGCAGGAGTGGTGTGTCTAATTTTGGAATTTTTCGGGGTTCATGTGGACATTTTTATACATTAAGTAGGGTTTCTAGGCATTTTATGTGCATAATTCAAATTTTAACTACATGCACATGCTCAAGTGTATATAAACGGGTTGAAAAATTGAATCTGTGTCCTTCGGTGCATGCTTAGGTCCCAGGCAAGAAATGGGAATGAATTTCAACTACCCTACAACCGTTACTCGGCCGGAAACATTGAGATACCTGGTTTTTAAATTCTAGTAAACCCAAAACTCGTCTGAAATTCATGAAGCTTGGCATGCAATCATGGAGCGGCATCAACATACCGTGGTAAATTATTTGTCTCATTTGGGGCAGGTTGGGGTATAAGCTTCTCACAAAGCAGAGCTTCTCACAACAAGCGTGATGGTTTCGGTAGGGAACGTGCCACCTTTGGAGACGAAACGATATCCGTTGCCTCTTATCGCTTTCAAAAAATTTCTAGTGTCAACATAGAACAACAAGAGTGTTGTGTTTAATTTTAGAATTTTTCTGGGTTCGTTTGGACATTTTTATACATTAACTAGGTTTTATAAGCATTTTATGTGCATAATTAAAATTTGAACAACATGTGCGTGCTCTAGTGCATACAAACGGGTTGAAAAATCATATATGTGTCCTTTGGTGCATGCTTAGGTCCCAAGCAAGAAGTGGGAATAGATTTCAAACACCCTGCCACCGTCACTTGGCCGGAAACATTGAGATACCTGGTTTTTAAACTCTAGTAAATACAAAACTCGTATGAAATTCATGAAACTTGGCATGAAATCATGGAGCGGTATGAACATGCCATGATAAATTTTTTGTCCCATTTGTGGGCAGGTTTGGGTATAAGCTTCTCACAAACCAAAGCATCTCACAACAAGCGTGATGGTTTTGGTAAGGAACGTGCCACCTTTGGGGATGAAACGATATCCATTGCCTCTTATTGCTTTCAAAAAATTTCTAGTGTCAACATCAAACAACATGAGTGTTGAGTCTAATTTTGGAATTTTTTAGGGTTCATTTGGACATTTTTATACATTAACTGGGTTTTCTAGGCATTTTATCTGCATAATTCAAATTCAAACTACATACACATGCTCCGGTGCATATAAACGGGTTGAAAAATCAAATATGTGTGCATTGGTGCATGCTTGGGTCCCATGCAAGAAATGGGAATGAATTTCAAACACCCCGCAACCGTCACTCGGCCGGAAACATTGAGATACCTGGGTTTTAAATTCTAGTAAATCCAGAACTCGTCTGAAATTGATGAAACTTGGCATGCTATCATGGAGCGGCATCAACATGATGTGGTAATTTTTTGGTCCCATTTAGGGTAGGTTTGGGTATAAGCTTCTCACAAACCAGATCTTCTCACAACAAGCGTGATGGTTTCGGTAGGGAACGTGTCACCTTTGGGGATGAAACAATATCCGTTGCCTCTTATTGCTTTCTAAAAAGTTCTAGTGTCAACATAGAACAACAGGAGTGGTGTGTCTAATTTTGGAATTTTTCAGGGTTCATGTGGACATTTGTATACATTAAGTAGGGTTTTTAGGCATTTTATGCGCATAATTCAAATTTGAACTACATGCACATGATCAAGTGCATATAAACGGGTTGCAAAATCAAATATGTGTCCTTCAGTGCATGCTTAGGTCCCATGCAAGAAATGGGAATGAATTTTAAACACCCCGCCACCGTCACTCGGCCGGAAACATTTAGATACCTGGTTTTTAAATTCTAGTAAATCCAAAACTCGTCTGCAATTCTTGAAACTTGGCATGCTATCATGGAGTGGCATCAACATGCGGTGGTAAATGTTTTGTCCCATTTGGCCAGGTTTGGGTATAGGCTTCTCACAAACCAGAGCTTCTCACCTTGAGCTTAATGGTTTCGGTAGGGAACGTGCGACCTTTGGGGACGAAATGATATCTATTGCCTCTTATTGCTTTCGAAAAATTTCTAGTGTCAACATAGAACAACAGGAGTGTTGTGTGCTATTTTGGAATTTTTCAGGGTTCGTTTGGACATTTTTATACATTAACTGGGTTTTCTAGGCATTTTATATGCATAATTCAAATATGAACTATATGCACATGCTCCAGTGCATATAAACGGGTTGAAAAATTAAATATTTGTCCTTCGGTGCATGCTTAGGTCCCATATAAGAAATGGGAATGAATTTCAAACACCATGCCACCGTCACTCGGCCGGAAACATTGAGCTACCTGGTTTTTAAATTCTAGTAAATCCAAAACTCGTCTGATATTCATGAAACTTGGCATGCTCTCATGGAGCTGTATCAACCTGCCATTTGATACATCCAAAACGTATCTATAATTTCTACTTGCTCCATGCCACTTTTGGGTGATATTGCTATGACATTCATACACTTCCATACACTTTTGATCATATTTGGACTAACCTACTAATCCAGTGCACCCCGGTGCCAGTTTCTGTTTTCGGCTGTTTTTGTATTTCAGGTTTTCACGTTACGAGAAATGTCAGGAAAAATCCAGAAAAATTATATAAAAAATCAGCGTTCCAGAACCTACCTTGCGCCTGAAGGACAGCCGGGGGGGGGGGCACCAGGGCTCCAGGCGCCCTAGCGGCGCGCCCCTGGGCCGCACCGGGGGGGCGCCTGGGCCCCCCGAGCCCCGTCTGGTGCCCCCCTTCGGCATATATTTAGAGCGTCCTTCGAAACCCTCGGGACGGGAACTCTTTTTCGCGATCTCATCTCTGTTCTGCCGCCGCCGCCGCTTCCAAGATCGGGAGCACCAGGAGAACTCTTCCCGACACCCTGCCGGAGGGGAGGATCACCATCGGGAGCCTCTCCACCACCATGGATGCCTCCCGGATGAGTTGTGAGTAGTCTCCCTTGGACCATGAGTCCATGACCAGTAGCTATGTGATGTTCTCCTCCCGTTCTTGTGCTTCACTAATTAGTCCTCGTGAGCTGCACTACATGATCGAGGCACATATGTAATCCTTATGTTGTTGCTATGATGAGTTTGCTGGGATCCGATGGATTATGAGATTATGTTCAGATTGTGATTGAGTAATATATTTGATCTACCTCTTTTGTATTTATGTTCATAAGTAATTCTTGCATGTTCTGCGTTGTTATTTATTGCTTTGGCCAAGTAATACGTAGTGACTCCAAGAGGGAACGTTATGCTCGATTGTGGGTTCATGCCCCTCGATGACTAGCTTGAGTGACAGAAACATGAGTCTAGGGGATGTGTTGTTGCCACAAGGGGGAAAACAACGGTGCTTGTGCCTGCGGGTGCAAGGATTGTTTACTTTACGCAAAGTTCTTTTAATGCAGTTGTCTGTTGCTTTGAGTTTACACTATGGGTGGGGCTCGCAACTTAATACCAGCGAGATGTTCTGGATAGATATCTCAAGGTGGATGATTAGTAGTAGATATTGATGGATTTCGGTCTACTTACTTTGGCGTACCGCCCATGCTTTGAACCTCAACCTTTCTTGCAATGTAGTCAGCATTGGTTTGCGTTCGTGGTCCTGTCAATTGCCCAGCTGTAATTCGTTTACCTCACATAGCTGTTTTATCGTCTTTTGGGAGAGAGACATCACTAGTGAACATCATGAGACTCCAGTCTATATTACCATCATTGATCACATCCGCTATTTACTTTTCGCTTTTACTTACTATTGCAAACATTATCTATCACTACTATCATTTGCGTTTAATCCTTTGTGAACTACAAGGCCGGAGGGATTGACAACCTCTCTATACTCGTTGGGAGCAAAGTTATTTGTATCTGTGTGTTGGTCCACGTTGATTGCTAATCCGGCGCCGTTAGTAGTTGACACCTACTTTTTGAACCTAGGAGTCTCTGGGGATTCGATCCTTGGCATGTTTGCTAAGGGAAAAACATCCACAACACTGCATCTTACACCTTCCACTTGGGGTAACCAACGAGGGGTTAGAGGCCCATCAAGGAGTTTTTCTGGCGCCGTTGCTGGGGACTCCACTCTTCAGGATAGGGGAGTTGCATGCTATCTTTTACCTTTGCTTTTTAGTCTTGTTAGTTTACCTTTCAGTTTTTGCTTTAGTACCTTATTATCGAAAATCACAAAAATAGTTATCTTGCTTGCTTGCTACTATGGGTTCCACCGAGAACACCAAGTTGTGTGACTTCACTAGTCACAACAACGATGACTTTATCAGCACACCTATCACTACACCTTCCACTTCAGCACCTTCATATGAAATTAAACCTGCTTTACTGAACTTAGTCATGAAAGATCAATTCTCCGGTGCTGGAGATGATGCTGCTTTACACTTAAACAACTTTGTTGAACGTTGTGATATGCAAAAGTACTAAGAAATAGATGGTAATATTGTTAAGCTTAAGCTTTTTCCTTTCTCCTTGAGAGGAGGAGCTAAAATTTGGTTTCAGTCTTTGCCTAGAAATAGCATAGATTCTTGGGACAAGTGCAAAGATGCTTTTATCGGAAAATACTATCCACCTGCTAAAATTATCCAACTTAGAAGTAACATAATGAATTTTAAACAATTGGATAATGAACACGCTGCACAAGCTTGGGAACGTATGAAATCTCTTATCAAGAACTGCCCTACTCATGGTTTGACTACTTGGATGGTTATCCAAACTTTTTATGCAGGCTTGAACTTTACCTCGCGGAACTTGTTAGATTCGGCCGCGGGAGGAACTTTTATGTCAACTACACTTGGTGCTACCACAAAGCTTCTCGATGAGATGATGACCAACTATTCCCAATGGCACACCGAACGCGCTCCAACAGGTAGGAAGGTAAACTCTGTCGAGGAGATTTCCTCCTTAAATGAAAAACTTGACTTGATCATGTCTATACTTTCGAAGCAATCTACTGTTGATCCTCGTGATGTCCCTTTAAATTCTTTGATTGCTCAAGAACAAGTAGATGTGAACTTTATCTCTAGAAACAATTTTAACAACAATGCTTACAGGAGTAACTTTGGTAACAATCCTAGACCGTTCCCCTCTAATTCTTATGGGAACAACAATGCTTATCCTAGTACCAAGAACATCACTACTGAACTAGAGACTATGCTTAAAGATTTCATCACTACCCAAAAAGCCTTTAATAAGAGTGTAGAAGAAAAACTACATAAACTAGATGATCTTTCTTTTAAGGTAGACCATTTAGCCAATGAGGTAAAATTGCTAAAAATTAAAACTTCTCCTCTTGAGGAGAGGGAAGTCACTCCTATAAATGCTATTCAAGTACAAATTAATGAAAACATTAGGATGATGGCTAAAGTTAAAGAGAGATGGGCTAGAGAAAGGGAGGAAGATGATAGAATTAAGAGCCTTCCTACCCACCACACTGTTGCTACTATCCAAGTTGTTGAGGATATCCAAACTCTTAGCACCCAATGTACTCCTGGTCCCAATGGACCTATTAATGGTGATGCTATGACTATAGAAACTACCAAACAAGTGAACCGAAAGGACACTACTACCACTTTACTTGATGCTAATGACCTTGATTTTGATAATTGCACTCTTGCCGAAGTTATTGATTTCCTTCACAAGATGTCTAGAGATCCCCGCACTAGCACGCTTAACCTTGCCTTCACGGAGCATATCACTAATGCTCTCATCAAAGCTAGGGAGGAGAAACTTAGAGTAGAAGCCTCCATACCTAGAAAGCTAGAAGATGGTTGGGATCCTATGATACAAATTAAATTGAATGACTTCTCTTGCTATGCATTATGTGATGTTGGAGCTAATACCTCTGTGATGCCCAAAAGAATATATGATATGCTTAAATTGAAACCTTATGATTCTTGTTCTTTTGGTTTTCGTCTCGTTGATTCTTCCATAAAGAAACCTTTGGGGAGGATCGACGATAGTCTTGTCGTTGTTAATGATAATTATGTTCCCGTTGATTTTACTATTATGGATATTGAATGTGATCCTTCATGTCCAATTATTTTGGGACGTCCCTTTTTACGCACCGTTGGTGCTATCATTGACATGAAAGAGGGTAATATAAAATTTCAGTTTCCTCTCAAGAAAGGGATGGAACACTTCCCTCGTAAGAAGATCAAGTTACCTTTTGAGTCTGTTGTACGGGCTAGCTATTCTTTTACTATTGATAAAACTTGATCTATATGCATTATGCCTAGCTTAAAGGCATAAAAGAAAGCGCTTTTGGGAGGCAGCCCACATGAATAAATTTTTATATTTTGCTTTTGTTGTGTCTTGATGTTGTTTACTACAGTAGCATCATCATTGTATCTTTGCTTTTCATATTTGTGCCAAGTATAGCCTCTGATTGCTAGAAAGTTCAAAAGTTGTGAGGTGCTGTCCAGGAAACAGATTCTGTCCTTGGATAGAAAAATTCGTATAAAATCACCAGATCATCTTTTTGGTCTGAATTTTTTCGACAGAATTCTATATATAATTGTCTTTCGTGCGTCTGTTCTGAGTTTTTTGATTTGAGTTGCAGAAGTTCCCCGAACAAATCAATTACTACCTGCCGTTCTGTTTTTCACAGATTCTGTCCTGTTTTGCCTTTCCTTCATTTTGCAAATCAAGAGCTTGCTTTTTCTTTGCAAAAACCTTTTGGAAATCTTGAGAAACAATAGAAATTCAAGAATATCTTTATTTCCAGCAAGGTATAATTATTTTATTAAGGGTACTAACCTCGCTAATCAGATTATGATGAGTTATGTATGAAGGGAGTTTTCAAGTGTGCGAGGGAAGATGATAAAAAGATTCAGGAGTGTCAAGCGCTCAAGCTTGGGGATGCCCCCATGCACCCCCAAGAAATATTCAAGGAGACTCAAGCGTCTAAGCTTGGGGATGCCCCCGTACATCCCCTTCTCCATCAACATTATCAGTTCGTCTTTCGTTCCGCTATATTTTTATCACTTCATGTGTTAAGTGCTATGCTTGGAGCGTCTTGCTTTTAGTTTTTTTTTAGTTTTTCATAACGAGTCGGAATTCAGCTTTCTTTATGTGGGAGAGAAACACGCTCCACTTCTACCTAGAACATAACATAGAATTTTCATGTCTATCTTTGCTGTGTGTGTTCTTTGTCTTTTAATAGCTACTATCATGTTCAGCTCTTAGTATTCATGCTTATCTTTTCAAAGAGCTTTGGTTTAGTTGGTTGCTTGAACTCTCTTTAATTATCATGCTTATCTTAATAAGAGAGTTTTCTTCCGTTGCATTGGTTAATATGTCTATGATAAAGATGCTACGTGCATAATGGCACTTAGTAGTTCAGGTTTTCTTATGGTTAGTCTCAAATAGCTGGGGGATTCCCAATTTGTTATTGGAGTGCCAACTTGATTTGTTTGCCGATGATGTGGTATGGTTTAGTAATATCTTCCTTCGAGAATTTATTTTGATTGACTTGGCGTATGCTCACGCATATTTAAGACTGTAAAGAAAGTCTGTCAAGCCTTGATGATCTTTTATTTCTGAGTAGCGATATAACTACCATGCCTGATTCAATGTTGCTTTGTCGCACTGCATGATTATGACCGTCATTGCTCTCTTAGTTGGTCGCTCCCAGTCTTTTGCTAACCTCCACCTGTACTAAGCAGACTAACTTTGCAATACATAGCTCATGGGAAAGTAGCTTAAAAACTATTGTGGTAAAGAATATGTTGCCTATGTATCTTATTTCTTATAAGTTGCTTGCTGAGCGGTAACCATGTTTCTGGGGACGCCATCAACTGTCACACTTTTGTTGAATATCATGTGAGTTGCTATGCATGTTCGTCTTGTCTGAAGTAAGGGTGATTTGCCATGGGTTGATTGAGTATGCATATTGTTAGAGAAGAACATTGGGCCGCCAACCAAAGCCATGCATCATGGTGGAAGTTTTAGCTTGGACATTAATCCTCAATCTCTTATGAGAATATGCTTATGCATTAAAGAGGAGTCCATCATCTATTTTCTATGTTGTCCCGGTATGGATGTCCTCAAGTTGAGATCTATCAAAAATGAGAAATCAAATGCGATTTATCTCCTTGGACCTTTGTACAGGTGGCATAGAGGTACCCCTTTGTGACACTTGGTTGAAACATATGTAATGCAATGATAACCCATGGAAATCCGAGCTAATTAGGACAAGGTGCGAGCACTATTGGTATTCGATGCATGAGGCTTGCAACTTATAGGATGTCTTATGCATGACACATATTAAGTACTACTACGGTTGTCAAAATTGCTTCTATGTTTTCAAAATAAAAAGCTCTAGGACATAACCATTCTTTTACTTTTATGTTGAGTCTCCACCTTCTTTTAAAAGCACCAACTACTGAGAGCATGATTGTCATTCTGAGTGTAATGTGCATTGTCCCAAAGTAGCATTGTCTTTTGCATGATTGTGATATCGTTTGTTTTGAAATCATTGTATCTAGTCATCACTCAAACCTTGAAGGTGCCCCTGCATTTATGTTTTGCTTCACTAAAGGGGGCAAACTAGATATCACTTTATCATATTTGCACACCATGTTCATTGCCAATCTTTTTGATGTTTCAGTTTCATGTTGTAAAACTTTCAGTCCTTTGTGATTTTCTCATGAGGCAACTTAATTACTATAGAATCATTGTCTCAGTAAGGTTTTGTCATATGACTGTAAAAAGTCCTATATGGTTAATAGCATGTCACCACAGAAATTATGCTTCTAATCATTTACCTACTCGAGGACGAGCAAGAATTAAGCTTGGGGATGTTGATACGTCCAAAACGTATCTACAATTTCTGCTTGCTCCATGCCACTTTTGGGTGATATTGCTATGATATTCATACACTTCCATACACTTTTGATCATATTTGGACTAACCTACTAATCCAGTGCACCCCGGTGCCAGTTTCTGTTTTCGGCTATTTTTGTATTTCAGGTTTTCACGTTACGAGAACTGTCAGGAAAAATCCAGAAAAATTATATAAAAAATCAGCGTTCCAGAACCTACCTTGCGCCCGAAGGACAGCCGGGGGGGGGGGGGACCAGGGCTCCAGGTGCCCTGGCGGCGCGCCCCCCTGGGCCGCGCCGGGGGTGCGCCTGGGCCCCCCGAGCCCCGTCTGGTGCCCCCCTTCGGCATATATTTAGAGCGTCCTTCGAAACCGTCGGGACGGGAACTCTTTTTCGCGATCTCATCTCTGTTCCGCCGCCGCCGCCGCTTCCAAGATCGGGAGCACCAGGAGAACTCTTCCCGGCACCCTACCGGAGGGGAGGATCACCATCAGGAGCCTCTCCACCACCATGGACGCCTCCTGGATGAGTTGTGAGTAGTCTCCCTTGGACCATGAGTCCATGACCAGTAGCTATGTGATGTTCTCCTCCCGTTCTTGTGCTTCACTAATTAGTCCTCGTGAGCTGCCCTACATGATCGAGGCACATATGTAATCCTTATGCTGTTGCTATGATGAGTTTGCTGTGATCCGATGGATTATGAGATTATGTTCAGATTGTGATTGAGTAATATATTTGATCTACCTCTTTTATATTTATGTTCATAAGTAATTCTTTCATGTTCTCCGTTGTTATTTATTGCTTTGGCCAAGTAATACATAGTGACTCCAAGAGGGAACGTTATGCTCGATTGTGGGTTCATGCCCCTCGATGACTAGCTTGAGTGACCGAAACATGAGTCTAGGGGATGTGCTGTTGCCACAAGGGGGAAAACAACGGTGCTTGTGCCTACGGGTGCAAGGATTGTTTACTTTACGCAAAGTTCTTTTAATGCAGTTGTCTGTTGCTTTGAGTTTACACTATGGGTGGGGCTCGCAACTTAATACCAGCGAGATGTTCTGGATAGATATCTCAAGGTGGATGATTAGTAGTAGATATTGATGGATTTCGGTCTACTTACTTTGGCGTACCGCCCATGCTTTGAACCTCAACCTTTCTTGCAATGTAGTCAGCATTGGTTTGTGTTCGTGGTCCTGTCAATTGCCCAGCTGTAATTCGTTTACCTCACATAGCTGTTTTATCGTCTTTTGGGAGAGAGACATCACTAGTGAACATCATGAGACTCCGGTCTATATTACAATCATTGATCACATCCGCTATTTACTTTTCGCTTTTACTTACTATTGCAAACATTATCTATCACTACTATCATTTGCGTTTAATCCTTTGTGAACTACAAGGCCGGAGGGATTGACAACCTCTCTGTACTCGTTGGGAGTAAAGTTATTTGTATCTTTGTTCAGGTCCACGTTGATTGCTAATCCGGCGCCGTTAGCAGTTGACACCTACTTGCTGAACCTAGGAGACTCTGGGGATTCGATCCTTGGCATCTTTGCTAAGGGAAAATCTTCCACAACACTGCATCTTACACCTTCCACTTGGGGTAACCAACGAGGGGTTAGAGGCCCATCACCATGGTAAAAATTTTGTCCCATTTGGGGCAGGTTTGGGTATAAGATTCTCACAAACCAGAACTTCTCACAACAAGCGTGATGGTTTCGGTAGGGAACGTGCCACCTTTGGGGAAGAAACAATATCCATTGCCTCCTATTGCTTTAAAAATATTTCTAGTGTCAACATTAAACAACAGGAATATTGTGTGCTATTTTGGAAAATTTCGAGGTTCGTTTGGACATCTTTATACATTAACTAGGTTTCCTGGGCATTGTATATGCATAATTCAAATATGAACTATATGCACATGCTCCTGTGAATATAAATGGGTTGAAAACTCAAATATGTGTCCTTCGGTGCATGGTTAGGTCCCATACAAGAAATGGGAATGAATTTCAAATACCCTGCCACTATCACTCGGCTGAAAACATTGAGATACCTTGTTTTTAAATTCTAGTAAATCCAAAACTCATCTAAAATTCATGAAACTTGGCATGCTATCATGGAGTGGCATCAACTTGCCGTGGTAAATTTTTTGTCCCATTTGGGGCAGGTTTGGGTATAAGCTTCTCACAAACCAAAGCTTCTCACAATAAGCGTGATGGTTTTGGTAAGGAACGTGCCACCTTTGGGGACGAAACAGTATCTGTTGCCTCTTATTGCTTTCAAAAAAATTCTAGTGTCAACATAGAACAACAGGAGTGTTGTGTCTAATTTTGGAATTGTTTGGGGTTCGTTTTGACATTTTTATACATTAACTGGGTTTTTCTAGGCATTTTGTGTGCATAATTCAAATATGAACTACATGCACATGTTCTAGTGCATATTAACGGTTGAAAAATTAAATGTGTCCTTTCGTGCATGCCTATGTCCCATGTAGGAAATGGGAATGAATTTCAAACACCGTACCACTGTCACTTGGCCGAAAACATTGAGATACCTGGTTTTTCAATTCTAGTAAATCCAAAACTCGTTTGAAATTCACGAAACTGGACATGTTGTCATGGAGCGGCATCAACATGCCGTGGTAATTTTTTTGTCCCATTTGGGGCATGTTTGGGTATAAGATTCTCACAAACCAGAGCTTCTCACAATAAGCGTGATGGTTTTATTATGAAACATGCCACCTTTGGGGAGGAAACGATATCCATTGCCTCTTATTGCTTTCAAAAAAATTCTAGTGTCAACAAAGAACAACATGAGTGTCGTGTTTAATTTTGGATTTTTAGGGTTTGTTTGGACATTTTTATACATTAAGTGGGTTTTCTAGGCATTTTATGTGCATAATTCAAATTTGAACTAGCTGCACATTCTCCAGTGCATATAAATTTTAGTAAATCCAAAACTCGTCTCCAATGCAGGGTTTGTGCAGCTCTTGATTACAAACGTTTTAGTTAGAACACATGTATTCAAACTGACAGCTTCCCTAAGAAGGGAAGAGAAAATGTGCCGAGCAGGATTTATGCAGCTCTTGATCTCAAATGTTTTAGGTAGAACACCCGTATGCAGAGTGAGAGCTAAGGTCTTCCCCCTTAAGTCAAGGGAAAATTAGCAGCGCATGATTTGTGCATCCCTTCAACGCAAACGGTTGTTTTGGATGACCCGTGTGCAACCACGTACAAGCAATTTGGTAAGATTTGCATCTGTCATGTTTGGTATGTTGCCATTTGTTAAACTGGAAAGATTGACATTTGTTGATCTAGTAACATTGCCATTTGTCAATCCTTGTAACACTGCGATTTGCCAAACTATGCAGCTAAAAATCACTAGAACTATCTAATTTTTGCAACTAAAATTCAGTAACTAAGCATAGACTTGATTCATAGATTAAGCAGTCGTTCTTAATTTATACAAACAGTTCAACTCGGCAGCTGAACCGACGAAACTTTTCCCCAATTGTTGCCAACCATGTACAAAAATAGCTAGTTGAACTATATATACTAGCTAATTTTAAGTACGTTGTACAGTTCCACCACATCTATAGTTAGATGAACTAAACAAAATATCCCCTAAATACTACTAATACTACAGAGGGGCTTTGTGCTACTTCTGACAGCCTCTGCTCTACCGAGCGCGCTCAGTAAGAGGTATAGGAGGAGGAGGAGCCTACCAACGAGTTGGACAACTGCAATACGGTGCCTGCCGCTGTTGCACGTTCAACGACGCTCGCGAGCTCGAACGCCCACTACCGCTCCAAACGACCCCTCTCGAAGCGGTCGGACTGCTCGTAGATCTCCTGATTCCTCACCTCTTCATCGGCGTGTGCTGTGGTAAGGCTCTTTGCATGATCGACGTGGCGCTCCTCCTCCCACGGGAACTCGATGTAGCGCACAAGGTCGCTGTGGCATGTGCAGGCCTCCACCTCCGCCTCCCTCCTTCGGGCGATGGTGGCTGAGCGGGTGATGATCCCGGCGATCGACGATGGGCTGCCGGCCATGGCGGCTGACGATGTAGTGGCGGCCACAACGGCCACATCCCGCCTTCGACCCACGGTGGCGGAGCGTGTGATGGCCGGCAGTGGGGTGGCGGCCACGACGGCCACCTCCGCCTTCGGGTCGCGACGGCAGAGCGGGCGATATCCCTGGCTTTTGACGGTGGTGTGGCGGAAACGGCGGCTGACAACAGCTGCCGACGTGCAACGGCAGTGGAGCATGTGGTGGGTGTTCCGCCCACACCCAACAGGAATGCCATGCGCACTACACTACACCAGGAACTGCACCGCCGCCGCAGTTTAGCCTCCTAGCTGGAGCTGTCCTCTGATGACGGCAGAGTGGCTGAGCAACGATGATGGACCGGTGCCATTGGCGATTGTGGGAGAAGCAGACAAGATAAGCTACAGGGAGGGAGGGGAAATGCGACGCTGGACTCGCCGGCCATGAGGGTTTATATAGCAGGCCGATAAACGTTGGGATTTTGGGAGATTTCACCGATTCGGGCAGGAAGCTTGCGCGGGAACCTGCGAGGTTGCGTGGGAACAGGCTCACCAATGATTCATTGGCGCCACCGTTTGGCCAAAAGAACGCCCCCGCGCGCTGCGCAAACTTTCGTTATAAGCCGTCTGCGGTAGATGGGTGACAAGCCGTGCGAAAGAAGGACGAAAGGACACGTAAACATACGGTTAATAAAAAAACATTTGTGATTTAATGACCTACTATACCCCCGTCCTGGTTTATAAGTAGGATTTAACTAATAAAATATGAATGCACATCGCTCCCACAGTTCGTCTTATTTGCCACGTATCACTGTGCCGACCTCTGCTCACGTCCCTCGGCAACTCTGCTCACCGTTAGGAGCCGCAGCGCGCTGTGCTCCCCATTAGGCACCGGAGCACGCTCTGCTCGCGTCCCTCCATGCGTGCTCTGCCAGTGGTTGGGCGTGCGCACGATCACATCGGGGCCCCATATGCATGCGGTTGCACCGCGCGCGTTGCCACGCGATGCAGTTATGTGCGGTACGATGGTGTTACGCGCTGCAAATTAGAACTACCATCAGGGCCTGTCAATATTCCTGGCCATCCGGCTTCCCCTTTACTTTCGCGACCATTATAACCTTAGTCTCTCCAACCTTTCGACCGCGCCCCACAACACAACAAGCACACCCATGACGAGACATAGAGAGGCGATGTCAAGCGGCGCTCCAATGGAGTTCCGCGAGCACAAAGTGGAGACCCACGCGAGGGAGGCAGATCTCTCGGTGGTGTAGACAATCCGCCCGGCCGTGGTGGACAACTACATTAACAGTGTTGAGCAGTTGCTTGCTCGAGACAAGTACAAGGTGGTCGACATCGACCTCCAGTACACCGCCGGTCGTCCCGACATAGATCAGATGGTTGCCGTCGCCCAGTTGTGCGTGGGCCATCATGTCCTCATCTACCACTACTACATGGCCATAGATCCTTGCGACCGTTTAATAGGTTTGTCAACAACACCGACTACAAGTTCGCCACGATGGAAACCACCGACGATGTAAAAGCGCTCAGGGTTACTGGCTTGGCTTGCCAGAACCTTGTCGAAATCCGTGAGCACTACATGGTCTGGGGCCGCACAAAGGACTCACTAGTTGAACTCGCCTCGGCCATCATCGACCCCTACTACAAAACGATGAAGCAGGATGCCCAGAGAACAAGTACCATCTCCTGGCACATGGCTTGGATGTGGCAACTGGATGAACCTCACCTCAGGTTCGCGGCCAAGAGTGTGTACCAATGCTACGAGATGCACATGCGGATCGTTGACATGAGGAATTGCCTAGTTACCCAAATCGACGATCCCAGATCGAGCCACAAGCAGATCAAGCGTCACAAGAAGTAGATGATGACCAGATGATCATTTATGCTAGTTAATCATGCATGTAATACATAGTTTACTTTATTGGTGTGTGGAAATGTCATGTGTGTAGTAGCCATCTATGTAATTATGCATATAATAGTTTACTTTGGTGTGTGCAAATGCCATGGTTGTAGTAGCCACCTATGTAAGTGCATGTTTAATTTGGTTATGCAACCATGTCCTTATAAGTGTGTGTGTGTGTGTGTGTGTGTGTGTGTGTGTGTGTGTGTGTGTGTGTGTGTGTGTGTGTGTGTGTGTGTGTGTGTGTGCAATCCCATCTCACAACACACACATCTTATTAGCAGCAACCATATGTGTTATTATCGGTCTTCGCACACATTTGTGATGACAGACATGTTTGTCACGTATCACACACATCTTATTATATTGAACCATTTCTGCTCTCTTGTCTCAACACAAACGCTTCATCCGAGTGAACCGCATGCTGTATATCGCACACACCTTGATCTGGCTCACCGTTTATTTTGTGTTGCCTAATCACAAACAGTTCCTCCGAGTGAACCGTATGTTTTACATCGCACACGCCTTCATCTGGCAGCCCGTTTCTTTTGTTCCTCCTCATGGCAAACAGTAAATTGAACTGAACCATATGCCCATCAATGCAAACGCAACCAAAATCTGAACTGTGTTTGATGCATCAGTCATCGCAAACGTTTTGCACCTTTTTGACGGTTTTTTACACCACCGTTTGCGATCATTGCATCACACACAGTTTCGTTGAAGGGTCTCTAATCATAGTGTCGCGATAGCAGCATCCTGCTGTAGTGCTTGTTTACTTGTCTCACCACAAGCTGCGAATCTCCGCGAATGATCAGCTTCTTGGTTCCCATTTCTGTGGCAGTCCTGAGCCCGGCAAGGAGCCCTTCGTACTCTGTAGTGTTATTTGCGGCCTCCTCTTAGGGGAAATGCATTTGGACAACATACTTGAGGTGCCCCCAGTGGGAGCAACGAGAAGCACGCCAGCCCCTGCACCCTGTAGGGAGTACCGTCAAAGTACATGATCCATTCTTGGGGCGCTTCCTTGCCAAAGATGACTGTCTCCAATACTTCTTCACCAGGGGTAGGTGTGCATTATGCAATGAATTCAACCAGTGCACCGGGCGTTGCACCACTTTCTTCCTTGCCGCTACCATGGAGGTGTCTCAACTGCCCTGCTCTGCCTTGTCTTGGACTGCCTCTAACCTTGCCGGGATAGGTTCAGTTTCCTTTCCAAAGTGGACTGCGGCGGCGGCAGAAGTGTCATCTATCTCCCGCTGCGCCACCAGTGCTGCACTAACCACTTAATTGGTTGCTGCTAAGTATAGCAGTAATGGGTCTTGTGGTTTGGGAGTGACCAAGGTGGGGACTAAGGAAAGGTAGGTCTCCAAATCTTGTAGTGCAGCATCTGCATCTGGGATCCACTCCACAGGCCCTACTTTCTAACATATTTTAAAGAACGACAAGGCGCGTTCAACGGACTTGGAAATGAACCTGCATAGTGCGGCAACACATCCAGTCAAACGCCTCACGTCTTTAACTATCTTGGGTGCTTGAATCTGGTCGATAGATTTGATCTTGTCGGCATTGGCCTCTATCCCTCGATGGGACACAAAGAAGACAATTAGCTTGCCGGAAGGGACGCCAAACACACACTTGTCCCGTTTTAACTTCAAGTTGAGCTTGCGTAGATTTGCATAGGTCTCTTCCAAGTCCAGAATAAGAGTCAATTTGTCCTTGGTCTTGACCAATATATCATCCATGTAAGCCTCAACATTTATGTGCAACCATGACTCAAATCCAATCTGTACAACTCTAGAAAAAGTGGATTCAATGCTCTTGAACCCGAAGGGCATCCGCACAAAGTAGTACGCGCTACATGGGGTGATGAATGCGGTCTTCTCTTTGTCTTCTCTGGACATGAAGATTTGGTGATATCCGGAGAAGGCATCCAGGAAATAAAGTAGGTCACACCCGGAGGTGGAATCCACAATTTGGTCGATGCGCGGCAAGGAGAACGGATCCTTCGGGCAGGCTTTGTTGAGATCTGTGAAATCTATGCAAAGTCTCCATTTCCCATTAGCCTTGCACACCACCACTAGATTTGCTAACCACATTGGATGCAACACTCCTCTGACCAAACCAGCTGCCTCAAGTCTCTTGATCTCCTCGGCAATGAACTGTTGTCGTTCCAATGATTGCTTTCGAACTTCTGCTAGACGGTCCGGGCATGTGGGCTGACAGCAAGGTGGTGTTCGATTACGTCCCTGGTAACTATGGGGATGTCGTATGGTTGCCATGAAAACATATCAATATTCGCCCACAGAATGGCAATGACCGCGCTTTCCTATTTGTTGTCGAGGGTGGCGTTGATGGTAAATGTACCATCAACGCCAGCTAAGGCACTCCTGGATTTTGGGGGTCTATGAGTGTCCGGTCTACCAAAGCTGGGCCAGACAGATGGGCCGTGAAGACGGAGATAAACAGGCATCCCCCGTGTCCGATCAGGACTCTTGTGTATGTAGAAAGGCAGGGTAGATGTTCGGCTGTAATGATTCCTTTCTTCCCAAGTAACCTTTGTAACCCTAAGCCTCTTCCGATGGATATCTAAACCGTAGGGTCTAGTCTGTAAAGGAGAGAATCACAACATCCTAGGCTAGACTTCTAGGGTTTGGCTATCACGATCTCGAGGTAGATCAACTCTTGTAACCCTATATTCATCAAGATCAATCAAGTAGGAAGTAGGGTATTACCTCGATCGATAGGGCCTGAACCTGGGTAAACATCGTGTCCCCTGTCTCTTGTTACCATCGATCCTCAGACACACAGCTTGGGCACCCCTACATGAGATCTACCGGTTTTGACACTGACAATGGTGCTTTCATTGAGAGCTCCGCTATGCACTCGCGAGAAGCGATCGGCGGCTGGACTCGTCATCAACGACGACATCACCCTCGGAAACAACCTGGCTTTGGGCCAGGTCCTCTAGATCGGCAGGTTCGCTGTATGCGTCTCCATGGTCGCTAGGCCGACCACACCCCCCGCGATCATCGAGCATGTTACTTCTCGAGCTTGTGTTGTATTCCCTCGAAGACGAAAGGGTGATGCAGCACAGTAGCGTAAGTATTTCCCTCAGTTTTTGAGAACCAAGGTATCAATCCAGTAGGAGACCACGTGCGAGTCCATCGCACCTGCACAAACAAATAAAAACCTTGCAACCAACGCGATAAGGGGTTGTCAATCCCTTCACTGTCACTTACGAGAGTGAGATCTGATAGATATGATAAGTTAATATTTTTGGTATTTTTGGTATAGAAACAGAAAGTAAATAAAGCAAATAAACAACGGCAACAGAAATTGGCTAGTTGAAGGGAAACTAATATGATAAAGATAGACCCGGGGGCCATAGGTTTCACTAGTGGCTTCTCTCATGATAGCAGAATTCTACGGTGGGTGAACAAATTACTGTCAAGCAATTGATAGAAAAGCGTATAGTTATGAGAATATCTAGGCATGATCATTATATATAGGCATCACGTCCGTGACAAGGAGAAAGAAACGATTTTGCATCTACTACTATAACTCCACACATCGACCACTATCCAGCATGCATCTAGAGTATTAAGTTCATAAGAACAGAGTAACGCCTTAAGCAAGATGACATGATGTAGAGGGATAAACTCAAGCAATATGATATAAACCCCGTCTTTTTATACTCGATGGCAACAATACTATACGTGCCTTGCTACCCCTGCTGTCACTGGGAAAGGACACCGGAAGATTGAACCCAAAGCCAAGCACTTCTCCCATTGCAAGAACTATAGATCTAGTAGGACAAACCAAACCAATAATTCGAAGAGACTTGCAAGGATATTATAATCATACACAAAAGATTTCAGAAAAGAATCCAATATTGTTCATAGACAATCTTGATCATAAACTCACAATTCATTGGATCTCGACAAACACACCGCAAAAAGATTACATCGAATAGATCTCCTCGAAAATCAAGGAGAACTTTGTATTGAGATCCAAAGAGAGAGAATAAGCCATCTAGCTAGTAACAATGGAACCAAAGGACTGCGGTAAACTACTCACAACTCATCGGAGGAGCTATGGTGTTGATGTAGAATCCTATAATGCCCAGTATGTGACTATGCCTCCCACGTGTCGAGGCACGACTTAAAGGCATAAGCACATACTAGAATGATCTCAAGTATGGTATCTTTGTACAACTCATGTAAAAGAGGGGATGAAAATGTAAAAGATTAGTTGGCTTACACTCGCCACGTCACACAATGTAATACATAAACATACATCATCCAAATAACATCAGAGTCCGACTACGGACGAAGATCCGAATGAAAGATACCATAAATAAAGCAACACAAGGTCCCGATCATCCTAGTAAGAGCCCTACTGATCCTCGGGGGAAGACACGTAGTATCGCCCACGCTCTTCATCGAACTCCCAATACAACTATGAACCACCACCTTGTAGTTCTCAACAGTACCTGCATCTGGTGTTGTGTAGAATCTGTGAGCCACGTAGGACTCAGCAATCCCGTTCCCGGGTAGTAATACTATCAAAGCCTTAGGTGTGGAAAAAGGCTTAAAACAAGGTTGCAGCCGCACTAGCACTAACTTACGGGTGTAGAGCGAGAAAAGAAGTGCCAACGATCGTCAAAGTGATCACGAAGTGATCCTAACTACTCACTTCAAACATAACCCCACCGTGTTCACTTCCCGAACCCCTTCGGAAAGAGACCATCACGGTTACTCACACTGGTAGTGTATTCAGAACATGGTGTCAAGTTATCTACCACCGGATATTACCAAATTCCCATCTGCCTCATAACCGCGGGCACGGCTAACGAAAGATCAAACCTTGCAGGGGTGTCCCAACTTAGCACATCACAAGCTCATGATCTGCGGAGTCGCAACTCCAAGGTGGAAAGACCCGAGTATTCTCGGAATCCCGTGCTCAAGATATTCCACAAAGGTAAAACTAATCTAGCAAGACCTCCCGGCATGCCGACACCCTGATAGTAGCCACGCGTATCTCGTCTCATGCCACGACCGTATGGGACATCCTACAGGTGTATACCAGCCCTTGAGTTTCCTCGAGGTGTCCCCACAGGCTTCCTAGTTTGGACCAACACTCATGAGGAGCACTGGCCCAGGGTTGTTAATTAAGAACTCGGGTTTGCAATGCCCTATGCAAGTTTTAGTTATTAGGCAAATATCAAACCAATGTTGGGCCTTGCTGGAAAAGCTTTAGCGCTAAGCGGGTTATCGAGGGGGGCCCATAAACCCCAACCGTGTTAGGGACGCAAAATCAAGGAACATAACACCGGTTTAACGGTTCCTAGGGTGGCATGAGTGGAACAAAACACCAAGCAAGAGGCTTAGCCTTCCACCCATTACCAATATATAGATGATTTGGTTGAACAGTTTATATATTGTGATATCCAACAATAACTTCATCCTGAAGCAAGAATCTTCAAATCTTCACCTGCAACTAGCAACGCTATAAGAGGGGCTGAGCGATGCTTACGTAGCCAAACAATGGTTTGCTAGGTGGGTGGTTAGAGAGTTTCATGGCAACAATAGGACGCTGACAAACAGACATAGGCATCGAGGCAATATCTAAAGAGCGAGACATCTAGCATAGGCAATGATAGTAGTGATATCTGGGTAAGGTCATCTTGCCTGTTGATTCCACGGAGGGATCGTAACGTTGCTCCTCAAACTCAACCTCGGTAGGAACCTCGTACTCCGTATCGTCACCGAGCTCTAACCAAACACACCAATGCAACAATGGAACACAATCAATCATAATGCAATGCTCGGACACATGATGCATCACCATGAAGCATATGGACATGGAAAGAAATGATGCATGCCCTAGGGGTCACAAGAGTGCAACACATCATAATCAAACAAGAGCACTCACAAGAAAGAAAAACAAATAAAAGAACAACTACCAAGTTTATGTTGATTATTCAAACAAGCATCCAACAAGTGTAAAGGGGTTGGTTAACATGGCAAGGGTGCAACTAACATTACAGCAACATGCTAGCACATTTAAATGGGCTGGAAGTAATAAAAAACAATTTCCAGAAACTCCCATATTAATTTAAAAGCATTTGGAACAGATCTGAAAACTTTTGTTATAAAGTTGTCAAACGTGCTAAACAACAGTACCAAAATATTGTACACATTTTTTCACCCCAAATGCATATAAAGTTTGTTAAATTTGGAGTTGTAGATATTTAGTTATGATTTTCCCAAGTTTAAGCATATTTAAAACAAGAATAAATTCAAACAACATTTTAAATGTTTTTAAACATGGCAACAAACATCATATTCATAATGTACATAAAATTCTTAGCACTTTGCATATATGACTTATTTTCATCAGAAGCATATTTCAGCAGATATTAAATTAACAAGAAAAAGGCAGCAAAAAGAAAAGAAAAAGAAAACAGAAAAAGAAAAACACAGGCACGGGGGTCAGAGTGACCCAGGCCTGCACTAGCCCAAGCCACTGACGAGGGGACCGGCTACGCTGAGCTGGCACCAGCCGGTGCGCGCGGGGGCTGGAGAAGCATAGTGAGGTTGGCAGGTGGGGCCTGCCTGTCAGCCTCTCGCGAAAATTAAAAAAGGGGGCGAATAGCCACTGCCCCGCAACGGATTCGAACACACACCCTACTGATAACTAATGGAGACACAAACCACTGCGCTATCGATCGGATCTTGACAGAGAATAGGAGCGAACTTTGAAAAAGTAATTGCAGATGCAGAAATAGGGGAAAACACAGGGCTCGTCGGAGCTGCTCCGGCGACCAAAAGGCACGGCGGAGTGGTCCGGTGCGCTCCTGGGGGAGAGACACATCCACTCGAAGCAGACGCAACACCTAGCAAGCACTACATCGCCGGCGGCGAGCACATGATGGAGCGGCGGCGGCGAGCAATGGTGAGACGATGCAGCGGCCTTGGCAGAGCGGCGACTGCACAGGCAGCTCCTACACGACGCACTGAAGCGAATGGGCAATGAAACGCGGCGTACGGTGGTCGGGGCACTCGCCGGAGACGAGGCCCGACGGTGACGAGCTCGGGTACTCGACGAACTTGGAACTAGAGGGCGCTAAAGAGGGGGAAAAGGGCACGAGGAGGTGGAGGCGCTCACCACGAACACGGAGGTGTGTTCGGCTGGTCCAGACGTGGACGGAGTCGACGGCAGCGAGTCTCGAATAGCTACGGGCACCGGAGACGAAGAAGAGGAAGAAGACATCGGTGGCGAGGCGATCGTCTCCACGTAGAGGAAGTAGTCGACATAGTCGACGTCGGGGAAGCAGCTGGACCCGGTCGGCGAGGCTGAGGTTGACGGGAGGCACGCCGGCGACGAGCTGGCGCTCTCAGATGCGTGCAGGTATTCACTGGAGCGGCGGATCTAGTGGAGCTTGGCTCTCCGGACGGCGAGAGGAGGAAGAGGAACGCTAGGGAGAGGGGTTGGACACGGTGCGGGTTTAAATGGAGGGCTCAGATCACGAGACCTCAACGTCCGTGATCATGACGCGACGGCGAGCGCACGCTCTACACATCAGCGCTTGACGGAGGTAGATGGAGACGCGGGAGGTGTGAGGCTGACAAGTGGGGTCAGGGGGAGAAAAGGCATGGCGCGACTGCGAGCTCTCGGCTGGCTCGACCGCTGTGGGAGAGAAGAGATGGGTCGCGCTGCTGTGGAGAAAAGACTGGGCCTGGGGTAGGAGAAGAAGGAGGAGGCCCAGGACACTGCTGGAGCTCCTGTTTCATTTCTTTTCATTTAACTTCAGACAGAAAAGAAAAAGAAAAGCACAGGCTTAAAGGAAAAGAGTTAGGGGAAAACAAAAATATCCCCATGCTCAGTGATTTAAGCCCTATTTAATAAAATTGGTTTGGACATTTGTAGAGGCAGAAAAATAAAAGGAGTTTGAATATGGTTCAAACTCTTGTCATTTTAAAACCCAACCAAATCAATTCTAAATGGGGTTATATTTGGCAGAGAGGGTGTAGACATGGAGCTAGATATTTAGGAAAAGAAAGAACAATAATGGGCCTGGCTAGGTGACTTGCACAATGGAGTAAAGAAGGGCTGAAAGAAAAAGAAAGAAGAAGAAGAGGGAAACAAAGGAGGGGGGGGTCTAGGGTTTAGCAAGCCATGCCTAGGCACCACACTCAAACACCTCACAAGGCCTCACAAACACACAACAAGAAGTAACTAAGATGCCATGATGCCATGATGATGAAGCAATGGAAGGATGCAAAAATAAAATAAAATGACATGGCAAAGCAAAAATAAAATGAGCTCAAAAGACAAGAACCCCCAAGGATAAGGACTAGGATCAAACTGAGAAAGCTTTATTGCCATTATAGAAAAGTATGACATATGGTGTGTTACAAACTCTCCTACACCACAAAAAGATCTCGTCCCAAGATCTAGGACTGGAAGAAGGAAGGATACTCGGAACGAAGGTGATCTTCTTGTTCCCACGTAGCTTCTCGGTCGGTATGGTGTGACCACTTAACTTTCAAGAACTTGATGGACTTGTTGCGGGTTTTGCGCTCGGTTTCTTCAAGAATAGCAACATGGTGCTCACGATAAGACAAGTCTTGTTGAAGATCAATCTCCTCGAACAGAATGGTGCGTTCAGGTGTCTTGAAGCACTTGCGGAGTTGAGACACGTGAAAAACATCATGAACATTTGCAAAGTTGGAGGGAAGCTCGATTTGGTAGGCTAGATCGCCTCTTTTGCCAAGAATCTTGGAAGGGCCCATGTATCTCGGAGCAAGTTTTCCTTTGATACCGAATCTTTGGGTTCCTTTCATAGGAGAAACACGGAGATAGACATGATCTCCAATGTCGAAAGCAAAATCACGATGCTTGCCATCATAGTAACTCTTTTGACACGATTGAGCGGCTTTGAGATTCTCACGTATGACTTTGCACATTTCTTCGGCTGCTGAGATCAAATCATTGCCAAGAAGTTGACCTTCACCAGTCTCGGATCAGTTGAGCGGGGTACGGCACTTTCTGCCATAGAGGATTTCAAAAGGAGCTTTGCCGACACTTGCTTGGAAACTGTTGTTGTAAGAGAATTCGGCAAACGGGAGACAATCTTCCCACTTCATGCCAAAAGAGATGACACAAGCTCTCAGCATGTCTTCGAGGATCTGGTTCACTCTTTCGACTTGACCACTAGTCTGAGGGTGAAACACAGTGCTGAGGCGAATTTTTGTGCCCATGGCTGACTTAAAGGAGTCCCAGAACTTGGATGTGAACAAACTTCCAAGGTATGAGGAGATGACTTGAGGAATGCCATGCAAGGAAACAATTCTGGAGGTGTACAACTCTGCCAGCTGAGCTGCGTTGATGGATTCTTTGACGGGAAGGAAATGAGCTACTTTAGTTAGCTTGTCAATCACTACAAAGATAGCATCCTTCCCCTTCTTGGACTTAGGAAACCCAGTGACGAAATCCATTTCAATGTGATCGAATTTCCACTCGAGAATAGGTAGAGGTTAAATGAGACCGGTTGTACGTTGATGCTCTGCATTCACTCTTCCGCAGACATCACATTCATTTACGAATTGGGCAATCTCCCTTTTCATGCGAGTCCACCAGTATGATTGCTTGAGGCCTTGGTACATCTTAGAACTTTCGGGATGAATCGAGAGGAGGGAGTCATGTGATTCGTTCATTATGAGCTTCCTGAGATCACCCTTGGGAACCACAATTCTGTCCTCAAAGAACAAGGTGTCTTTCTCATCAACACGATAGCACTTGTATTTGGGAGTACCCTTAGCAATACCATGTTTCACTTTCTGCACCATAGCATCACTGAGTTGGGCCTCACGGATCTGATCTTCCAAGGTAGGAGCAACTTGAAGATTTGCAAGAAAGCCTTGCGGAACAACTTGGAGGTTGAGCTTCCTGAATGATTCACAAAGTTTACGCTGGAAAGGTTTGAGAAGGAGACTGTTGCAATATGCCTTTCTGCTCAAGGCATCTACAATGACATTGGCCTTGCCAGGTGTGTACTCAATGCTTGGATCATACTCTTGGATCATCTCAACCCAACGAGTCTGGCGAAGGTTAAGGTTTGGCTGTGTGAAGATGTACTTCAAGCTCTTGTGATCGGTGAAGATGTCCACTTTTCTGCCCAACAGAATGTGTATCCACGTGATCAAGGCACGTACAACTGCTGCTAGCTCAAGATCATGTGTGGGGTAATTCTTCTCATTTGGTTTCAACTGACGAGAAGTGTATGCCACAATCTTCTTGTCTTGCATGAGAACACCACCAAGACCTTGTAAAGAAGCATCACAAAAGACTTCATAGGGCTTGGACTCATCCGGAGGAGTAAGAACCGGACTAGAAATGAGCTTCTCTTTGAGTGTTTTGAATGCCACATCACAATCAGGAGTCCAGGAGTACTTGACATTCTTCTGCAACAGGTTGGAAAGAGGCTTGGCAATCTTGGAGAAGTTCTCAACGAACCTTCTGCAATAGCTAGCGAGACCATGGAAGCTTCGGAGTTGCTTGACATTCTGCGGGTGTTCCCAGTTGACAATAGCTTCAACTTTCTCGGGGTTCACACAAATGCCCTCGGCAGAGATAATATGGCCAAGATATAAGACTTTATCCAGCCATAATTCATATTTGGAGAACTTCGCATAGCACTTGTGTTCACGGAGCCTGTCTAGGACCAAACGGAGGTGCTTGGCATGGTCTTCTTCATTATTGGAGAATACCAAGATGTCATCCAGATAGACAAGAAGAAATTCATTGGTGTAGGGGTTGAATATGAAGTGCATCATCCTCGAGAAGGTGGGTGGAGCATTTGCGAGGCCAAAAGACATGACCGTGTATTCATAAGAGCCAAAACTCGTTCTGAATGCGGTCTTGGGAATATCTTCTTCACGGATACGGATCTGGTGATAACCCATCCTGAGATCGAGCTTTGAGAACACCTTTGCTCCTTTGAGCTGCTCGAACAATTCATTGATATTGGGGAGCAGATACTTGTTCTTTATTGTTTTCTTGTTCAATGGCCTGTAATCAACGCAAAGGCATTCTGTGCCATCCTTCTTCTTGACAAATAGAACACCATAGCGCCAAGGAGAAGTACTAGGCCTGATTAGACCCATACACTCTTGCTCATCGAGTTGTTTCTTCAGCTCCTTCAACTCATCAGGGGAAAGCTTGTATGGACGCTGACATGCTGGCTCGGTACCGGGATCGAGTTCAATGACGAATTCAACTAGACGATGGGGAGGCATGCCTGGAAGCTCTTTAGAGAAAACATCTTCATACTCATTGACCACCGGAATCTGAGAAATGTCATTAATCTCGCCCTTGTCATTGAGAGAGAATAGTCTGATTGTGTTATCTCGATAGGCGAAGATAATCACGTCTTCGTCAGGATGAGTAAGCTTGACTTCCTTATTTGGACAATCAATGTTTGCACCATGCTTGGAAAGCCAATCCATCCCAAGAATAAGATCAATGTCGGAGTTGCCGAGAATAACCGAAGAAACCAGGAAACTGTAATCACCCATATGAATTGATATATCCTGAGCCACCATACTAGAAGTCATTTGTTTCCCCATAGAAGTAACTAGCAACTTTTGAGGTAAAGCCACTGTGCTCACATTATGCTTGGATGCAAATGGACATGACAAGAAAGAATGTGATGCACCAGAATCAAACAAGACTTTAGCAGGTATAGAGTTAAAACGAAGATTACAAAGTATCACATCTGAAGAATTCTATGCTTGAGCTGCACTCATCAGATTCACTCTTGCTGTCTTCGGATTGTGCTTGACAATAGCAGTGCTGACAGGTAGAGGAGGCGGAAGGCACCTTGGGTTGGGACACTTGTTAGCATAGTGACCCTTCTGAGTACACTTGTTGCAAACCACTTCTGAGAGAGGACGGTGATAAGGACCACTTGATCTTGAAGCTTGAAACTGAGCCTTGGACTGATTGCTTGGGTTGGGTGGGTGAGAGAAACCACGGCCACCTGAGTGGTTGTTGTTGTTTGGAGGACGGAGCATTGGAGGAGGCGGAAGCCAGAACTTCTGGTGCTTTGCAACCACTTGGGTTGAAGAGGAGGAGTGAACAACATCTCTGATCCTCTTTTTGGAAGCTTCAATCTTGAGCTGGGCTGCCTCTTGTTTAAGAGCCATATTGTAGAATTGGTCAAATTCATCCGGCTCGAACAAGGTGAGAGCTAGTTGGAGTTCATCCTTCAGACCACCACGGAACTGATAAATCTTGCTCTGGGCATCTGGGATGTCTTGCTTGGTATAGCGGGCAAGATTCTAGAACTTGACATTGTATTGATAGACGGACATGGTGCCTTGCTTCAGGTTGCAGAATTGCTCACGCATGCGTTCAATGACACTGGTTGGAATGTGGTGAGGGTGGAAATCCTTGCAGAAGTCAGTCCACGAGATCTCACGTCCACCTCTGCAATCTTTGTACTGTTGCCACCAATCAGCAGCTTGGTCTTTGAGTTGGAAAGTGACAAACTTGACATAATCCTCAGGTCTCATGTTACTGCATTCAAAGTGCTTTTTGATGTTTGTTATCCAGTCTTCAACATCTAGCAGATCCACACAATAACTGAAAGACTTCGATTAGTTTGCCAGGAATTGGTTGAGAGTACCAAAGTGAGGTTGATTGAACATATTGCCTTGGCCTTGGTTCCCATGACCACCTTGATTTGCTTGGTTGGCTTGAATGTTCTGCATCATTTGCATAAGCATCTGGGTGTTTTGGTTGGTCGCTTGCATAATTGCTCTCCAGGCCTCAGACGGAGGAGGAGGGGAAGGAGGACGTTCAGGAACACGCTCTTCTTCACCCTCTGGGTTAGCGTTGGGAACCTTCTTAGGAGCCATCCTGAATGAGATGACAACTATTAGCCATTGATGGAAATATATAAGCTGAATCAACGGCTAGAAATTGCAACATAAGTCTTCACAAGAACATTCGAATAAAATGAACGAATGTATTCTACAGTTTAATGGTACAACAATCTTCTCGAGAAGCCACTTGGGAGAACAAAAGGTAAATAAAAACAACAAGGAGCAGATTGAACAAATACAAGATAGAAGCTTCGTCCCACATGTTCGTGCTGAAAGCTCATGGAACGTGTTACAAAAGGGTTTTACAATCCCCGGATCAGCATAGCCAAGGACCCTTTCAGATGCAACTCCCAATTGGAACAACGCCCATAAACCTCTTCACTCGATGTTGAACCCCGAACTCCATATCATGCACTCCTTGGAAGAATGCCTACGAGCTACTAGAAGAACCCACCTATTAATTTCCGAAGGTTTCCGGTTATGCAATCGGGTGTTGGGGATACAGGGGAAGCACCGCGCACTCAACTCTAATCCTACATCCAGCTATATCCATCCTTCAACACATAACCAGTCATCCTCGGAAACTGTTTACCTCAGACCTTCGAAACGCATCTGCTATACAATCTGTGGCAATACTCCCGAACTACCTCCCTAGTACTGGGTGATGTCGGGGTTGTCTCACCACTAACCGTATAGAAGAGTTTTCGATGTCAGCCGTCTTAAGTATTCTAGAACCGCTGCGATACATTTGTGACGACAACACCTCGGAGCTCAACTCCCCGGGACACTACCACAACCCCTAAATGACAGGAGGCATCGAGAACAGTGTTCTCGTCACAAAGATATCAAAACAATCCAAACAATACTCGCGTGATCCTAAACAAAATTTTAGTGAATTTTTGAGAGTAGAAGAGATAGAACATCGCCAGGAGTCCTCACCAGAGCGACGAAGGGATGAGGAGTAAAAGAAATCCTACTCTCCGATATATATATATAGGACTCAAAACATTTTCATGTGTGTGCCTAGACTCAACCGTCAACGATTCGATCAATCAGGGGGGCTCCTAGGTCGGAGAAGTCTCGAAATACCAACTTGTAATGCCCAGTATGTGATTATGCCTCCCACGTGTTGAGGCACGACTTAAAGGCATAAGCACATACTAGAATGATCTCAAGTATGGTATCTTTTCACAACTCATGTAAAAGATGGAATGAAAATGTAAAAGAGTAGTTAACTTACACTCGCCACGTCACACAATGTAATACATTAACATGCATCATCCAAATAACATCAGATTCCGACTACGGACGAAAATCCAAATGAAAGATACCATAAATAAAGCAACACAAGCTCCCGATCATCCTAGTAAGAGCCCTACTGATCCTCGGGGTAAGACACATAGTATCGCCCATGCTCTTCATCGAACTCCCAATACAAGTCTGAACCACCACCTGTGTTGTTCTCAACGGTACCTGCATCTGGTGTTGTGTAGAATCTATGAGCCACGGAGGACTCAACAACCCTCTTCCGGGGTAGCAATACTATCAAAGCCTTAGGTGTGGAAAAAGGCTTAAAACAAGGTTGCAGCAGCACTAGCACTAACTTACGGGTGTAGAGCGAGAAGAGAAGTGCCAACGATCATCAAAGTGATCATGAAGTGATCCTAACTACTCACGTCAAACATAACCCCACCGTGTTCACTTCCCGAACCCCTTCGGAACGAGACCATCACGGTTACTCACGCTGGTAGTGTATTCTGAACATGGTGTCAAGTTATCTACAACCGGATATTAACAAATTCCCATCTGCCTCATAACCGCGGGCACGGCTTTCGAAAGATCAAACCTTGCAAGGGTGTCCCAACTTAGCCCATCACAAGCTCACGACCCTGTAGGGAAGACCCGAGTATTCTCGGAATCCCGTGCTCAAGATATTCCGACAAAGGTAAAACTAATCCAGCAAGACCTCCCGGCGTGCCGACACCCTGATAGTAGCCACGCGTATCTTGTCTCAGGCCACAACCGGATAGGACATACTACAGGTGTATACCAGCCCTTGAGTTTCCTTGAGGTGGCCCCGCAGGCTGCCCAGTTTGGACCAACACTCATGAGGAGAACTGGCCGAGGGTTGTTAATTAAGAACTCGGGTTTGCAACGCCCTATGCGAGTTTTAGTTATTAGGCAAATATAAAACCAATGTTGGGTAGTGCTAGAAAAGCTTTAGCGCTAAGCGGGTTATCGAGGGGGGCCATAAACCCCAACCGTGTTATGGACGCAAAATCAAGGAACATAACACCGGTTTAACGGTTCCTAGGGTGGCATGAGTGGAACAAAACACCAAGCTCGGCTTAGCGTTCCACCCATTACCAATATATAGATGATTTAGTTTAACAGTTTATATATTGTGATATCCCAACAATAACTTCATCCTGAAGCAATAATCTTCAAATCTTCACCTGCAACTAACAACGCTATAAGAGGGGCTGAGCGATGCTTACGTAGCCAAACAACGGTTTGCTAGGTGGGTGGTTAGAGAGTTTCATGGCAAGAATAGGAGGATGACAAACAGGCATATGCATCGAGGAAATATCTAAAGAGCGAGACATCTAGCATAGGAAAAGATAGTAGTGATATCTGGGTAAGGTCATCTTGCCTATTGATTCCATGGAGGGATCGTAACCATGCTCCTCAAACTCAACCTCGGTAGGAACCTCCTACTCCGTATCGTCACCGGGTTCTAACCAAACACAACAATGCAACACCAGAACACAATCAATCATAATGCAATGCTCAGACACATGATGCATGACCATGAAGCATATGGACATGGAAAGAAATGATGCAAGGCCTAGGGGTCACAAGAGTGCAACACATCATAATCAAACAAGAGTACTCACAAGAAAGAAAAAAAACAAAAGAACAAGTACCAAGTTTATGTTGATTATTCAAACAAGCATACAACAAGTGTAAATGGGTTGGTTAACAAGGGAAGGGTGGAACTAACATTACAGCAACATGCTAGCATATTTAAATGGGCTGGAAGTAATAAACAACAATTTCCAAAAACTCCCATATTAATTTAAAAGCATTTGGAACAGGTCTGAAAACTTCTGTTATAAAGTTGTCAAACATGCTAAACAACAGCACCAAAATATTCTACACATTTTTCCACCCCAAATGCATATAAAGTTTGTTAAATTTGGAGTTGTAGATATTTAGTTATGATCTTTCCAAGTTTAAGCATATTTAAAACACGAATAAATTCAAACAACATTTTAAATGTTTTAAAACATGGCAACAAACAACATATTCATAATCTACATAAAATTTTAAGAACTTTCCATATATGACTTATTTTCATCAGAAGCATATTTCAGCAGATATTAAATTAACAAGAAAAAGGTAGCAAAAAGAAAAGTAAAAGAAAACAGAAAAACAAAAACACATGCGCAGGGGTCAGGGTGACCCAGGCCTGCGCTAGCCCAAGCCACTGACAAGGGGCCAGGCTACGCTGAGCTGGCACCAGCGGGTGTGCACGGGGGCTGGAGAAGCATAGTGAGGCTGGCAGGTTGGGCCTGCCTGTCAGCCTCTCGCGAAAATTAAAAAAGGGGGCAAATAGCCACTGCCTCGCAACGGATTCGAACCCACGCCCTGCTGCTAACTGACGAAGACACAAACCACTGCGCTATCGATCGGATCTTGATAGAGAACAGGAGCGAACTCTGAAGAAGTAACTGCAGATGCAGAAACAGGGGAAAACGCACGGCTCGTCGGAGCTGCTCCGGCGACCAAAACGCACGGCGGAGTGGTGCGGTGCGCTCCTGGGGGAGAGCCGCATCCACTCGAAGCAGACGCAACACCTAACAAGCACTACATCGCCGGCGGCGAGCACATGACAGAGCGGCGGCAGCGAGCAATGACGAGATGATGTAGCGGCCTAGGCGGAGCGGCGACTGGACAGACAACTCCTACACGAGGCGCTGAAGCGAATGGGCAATGAAACACGGCCTACGATGGTCGAGGCACTCGCCGGAGACGAGGACCGACGGCGATGAGATCGGGTTCCCGACGAACTCGGAGCTAGAGGGCGCTAAAGAGGGGGAAAAGGTCATGAGGAGGTGGAGGCTCTCACCACGAACACGGGGGTGTATTCGGGTGGCCCAGACGTGGACGTAGTCTACGACGGTGAGTCTCGAACAGTTACGGGCGCCGGAGACGAAGAAGAGGAAGAAGACGTCGGCGGCGAGGTGATCGACTCCACGTAGAGGAAGTAGTCGACGTAGTCGATGTCGGGGAAGTAGCTAGACACGATCGGCGAGGCTGAGGTCGACGGGAGGCACGCCGGCCACGAGCTGGCGCTCTCAGATGCGTGCGGGTATTCATTGGAGCGGCGGATCTGGTGGAGCTTGGCTCTCCAGACGGCGAGAGGAGGAAGAGGAACCCTAGGGAGAGGGGTCTAGGGTTTAGCAAGCCATGGCTAGGCACCACACTCAAACAACTCACAAGGCCTCACACACACACACAACAAGAAGTAACTAAGATCACATGTTGCCATGTTGATGAAGCAATGCAAGGATGCAAAAATAAAATAAAATGACATGACAAAGCAAAAATAAAATGAGCTCAAAAGACAGGAACTCCCAAGGATAAGGACAAGGATCAAATTGAGAAAGCATTATTGCCATTATAGGAAAGTATCACATATGGGGTATTACAAAGCCCTCCGTGATCGATGGCCCCTCCGGCGGAGCTCCGGAACAGGCCCCAAGCTGAGATCTCACGGGAACAGAAGGTTACAGTGGTTGAATTAGGGTTTATTCGTGCTCCTCGATGTTTTCAGTGTATGTGGATATATATAGGAGGAAAAAGTACGTCGGTGGAGCAACCTGGGGCCCACGAGGGTTGGGGGTGCGCCCTGCCCCCTCGTGGGCACCTCGTTTCTTCTCTGACTTGTACTCCAAGTTTCTCGTGAAGATATCGTTCCAAAAATAACTCTCCCGAAGGTTTCATTATGTTTGGACTCCGTTTTATATTCCTTTTCTTCGAAACACTAAAATAGGCAAAAAAACAACAATTCGCACCGGGCCTTGGGTTAGTAGGTTAGTCCCAAAAATAATATGAAAGTGTATAACAAATCCCATTAAACATCCAAAATAGAATATATAATAGCATGGAACAATCAATAATTATTGATACGTTGGAGACGTATTAGAGCACCACTCCTACATCGGCTCCGAACACTCCGAAGACACGACTCCGGCGGATTCCTCGTCCTTAAACGAGCTACTGGATTCTATTGCCACCCTGGGGCTTTCATCACGTAATGGTGAGACTGGGCTTAAATCCGATCAGGAGGAAGGCAATTCCACCCCGATCACTCACCTGGTGGCGGCCGTCGAAGAACGGGCCAAAAATACTCCCCTCATGAAACGGAGACCGGCGCTACATGGATATTCGAACCCTTCAAGAAAAACATCCATCTTTCGGGTGGGGCTTCACATCTTTCGAGCTCAGGGACTAACGCTGGGCCCGTAGGACCCTCAGACCCTGCAGGACCCGGATCGTCCACACAGGAGGTTATACGAACCCCAGATACTACATTGGTTCGGGACTCAAATTTATCCACACCCACCCACCGTAGTACATACTCTCCAAATAACTCTGGACTTCTGGACATATGCGATCTCATGTATGTACAGCCGCAGCCCCAAGAGACGGTTCATCACTTCTGGGTCAGATTCCTGCTTGTTAAAAACAAGATTAAGGACTGCTGCGACGACGACGCGGTTCCCATATTTCACCGCAACTGCACGGACGAGGGAGTCTTGAATGCCGTCAACCACCGCCGAATACAGAGTTCCGCGGAATTGTCACATTTAGTACGAAAGTACTGCGCTATGGAATGTACAAGGAAAACCCAGAATACACATCTGGAATTGTCCTTCTTCGGACAATACGCCGATAAGCAAAACGGACATACCCTAGTAGGGCGTCCGGTAACGTGCCCATTGGCAAGAAAACAGATCTTTCCCAAGACACATGACCGTTCTAATCTAACTATTAGGTAAGCCTTGCCAAATACATGCCGGCCTGGACATTATCCCAACCCACAGCCTTAGAGGGTGTTGGGTACTCCAGCAGGTAGCAAAAAGTGGTGAAGCAATCCTCGCCACCGCAACTTTAGGGGAGAACAATTTTGACGTTCTCACTGTCTTTGAGACATTCTTCTCAAACAACCTGCGCAAGAGAGCACATCGCGAACTTGCCAAGGTTCATCAAATCAGCACTGCAAGACCATGGAGCAACGCAGAAATCACTTTTTCCGCCGACGATGAACTGCGAGTCCGGCCGGTCCGAGCCACAGCCGCTGTTGTACTAAACCCAATAGTAGACAGCTTTTGCCTTACTAAGGTACTCATGGATGACGGAAGCGGACTCAACCTCATATATGAGGACACGCTTGCAAAAATGCAGGTTGATAAATCCCGCATTAAACAAAGTAATACAACGTTTAGAGGATTTATTCCCAGCCGGGAAGCCCGATGTTCGGGAAGCATGAAGTTCGATGTAGTATTCGGTACACCCGAGAACTACAGGTCAGAGGAACTGCTCTTCCACATTGTCCCCTTCAACGGATACCATGCTCTTCTAGGGTAGGATGCTTTCTCACGCTTTTAGGCCATACCCATTACGGGTACATGAAGCTCAAAATGCAAGGGGCCAATGGAATAATCACAGTAGCAAGTGATCCGGACAGAGCACTTTGTGCCGAGAACAAAACCGCATCCTTATCCCTAGAGGCACTATCCGAATCCCTTGCGGCCAAAGAATTAACCACCTTACAATCTACGGTGGACAAGGATGATGTAGTCCTTGATAAGAGATCAAAATCTACCTCCTTCAAGCCAGCAGATGAAATTATCAAATTTCAAGTGCATCCGACGGACCACAACAAGCCGTCATCCATTAAGGCACAGCTGGACCCGATGGTAGATAGTGCCTGTCGCGCCTTGCTGCGCGAAAACTGGGACATATTCGTCTGGCACCCTTCAGACATGCCTGGAATCCCATGCAGGATGGCTGAACACAGCCTTAACATCATCAAAGGGTTCAACCCAGTCAAGCAGTCACTATGACAATTTTTCGAACCCAAAAGACAAGCGATGGGTGAAGAGCTGGCCAAGTTACTAGAAACCGGATTCATATGGGAAATTAAACATATGGACTGGTTAGCCAACTTAGTCATGGTACCGAAGAAGGATAAATCATGGCGCCTTTGTGTCGACTTTATGAACTTAATCAAGGCTTGCCCTAAGGATCCTTTTCCACTGCCCCGCATAGATCAAATTATCGATGCAACCACAGGACATGACTCGTTGTGTTTCCTCGATGCTTACTCCGGATACCATCAAATAAAAATGAAGGAATACGACCAGGCTGTGACGACATTTGTCACTCCGTACGGGCCCTTTTGCTTCAACACTATGCCCTGCCCTTTGGGCTCAAAAACACTGGTGCCATGTATCAATGCATGATTCAAACATGCTTAGAGAAACAAATTGGAAAAACAGTGGAGGCATACGTCGACGATGTAGTCATCAAGAACAAACACGTTGAAACATTGGTGGATGATCTCCTCCTCATGTTCGATAACCTCCGAACATATGACATACGACTCAATCCGTAAAAATGTGTCTTCAGCGTTCCAGCCAGAAAGCTGTTTGGTTTCATCGTATCCCATAGAGGAATTGAGGCAAACCCGGCTAAAATCTGGGCCCTGTCACAGCTGGCTACGCCAACTGATCTAAAACAAGTCCAAAAGCTAGCAGGTCGTGTGGCTGCCTTAAGCCACTTTATCTCCAGATTGGGAGAAAAAGCATTACCACTTTATAGACTGCTGAGGTGCACATACAACTTCGAATGGATGGACGGGAGGAGATAAAAACCCTATTAGCGGGCAATCCAATCCTAGCTGCTCCGATTGTTGGCGAGCTAATGCTGCTTTATATCTCAGCCACTCACCAGGTATTGAGTGTGGTACTCGTCGTCGAACGAGAGGAAGAGGGACATAAATTACCCATCCAAAAACCAGTATACTACATATCAAAGGTTCTCACACCATGCAAATCACGATACCCCCACTATTAGAAAATTGCCTATGTAGTGTTCATGGCATCTCGGAAGCTCCGACACTACTTTCAAGAGTGTTTGATCATAGTGGCATCCGAAGTACCACTAAATGATATCATAAACAATAAAAGAGGCCACAGGCCGAATAGCCAAATGGGCCATTGAGCTCCTGCCATTTGAAATGACATACAAACCACGCCGGACTATTAAATCTCAAGTGTTGGCCGACTTTGTCGTAGAATGGACTGAAGCCAAAGTCCCTAAATGTACGGAACATACTCCCACTGTACCATGTATTTCGACGGCTCCAAAATGCTAGCCAGATTGGGGGCCGGCGTCATTTTGATATCTCAGGGGATACATTCTGTTACGTACTCGAAATCATGTATACAGACTCAAACAATGCGTCCGAGTATGAGGCACTACTGCAGGGTCTCCGTATGGCCGTATCCATGGGCATACAACGCCTCGAGGTGTCTGGAGACTCAAACCTCGCAATATCTCATGTAAACGGAGAATTTGATGCGAAGGATTCAAAGATGGCATCTTATCGAAATGCCATATTAAAAATATCAACTCGATTTGAGGGGCTGGAATTTCACCATGTAGCTTGGGACATTAATGAGGCAGCGGATATACTCGCTCACATGGGTACTAAATGTGACCCGGTCTCGCCCAACATCTTTGTAGAAAGGCTGTTTAAGCCATCAATAACATGATAGGACAAGAGCGGAGACTCTAGTGTCGACACAAACACGTCCCCACCAACCGAACTCCACGCAGATGTCATCGGGGATTCGGACGTGGAAATAACATGTTCAGCTCATGAGATCATGGTTATCATAGCCCCCCTGGACTGAACCCTTTTTGGTCTACCTTAATAGGCAAGAGCTTCAGATGACCAAAATGAGGTCAGTCGCATAATCCAGCGTTCTAAAGCCTATAAAGCTCACGAAGGTGAATTATACAAGAAAAGCACTACTGCTATTCTCCAAAGGTGCATCTCCGAAGAGGAGGGACGACAACTTCTAGCCGAAATACACGCTAGCATGTGTGGCCATCACGTCGCAGCTCGGGCCCTCATAAGCAACGCTATCCGAACAGGTTTCTTCTTGCCAACTGCCCAAGTAGATTCTCAAGCCCTAGTCCAACATTGTGTTGGATGCCAGCTTTTTGCAAATCATAGTCATATGCCTCCCACTGCTCTGAGAACCATTCCTATTACTTGGCCCTTTGCGGTCTAGGGGCTGGATATGGTTGGACCCCTTAAAGGGGGAAGCCACAAAAAGAAATATTTGGGGTACATGGTGGACAAATTCACTAAATGCATAGAAGCCAAACCAGTCAGAACAGCCGAGGCAGGGCCAGTGATAGATTTTATATCCAGTGTAGTACACCGTTATGGTGTCCCACATAGTATTATCACAGATAACGGCTCCAACTTTACAGCTGACTAGGTGAAGAACTAGTGCGCCAAGTTAGGCATTAAACTTGATTACGCATCCGTGTACCACCCTCAAACAAATGGTCAAGTCGAAAGGGCCAATGGCTTACTAATGAGCGTCATTAAACCCCGATTGGTGCACTCCCTATGGGAGTCAGTTAAACACTGGGTTGAGGATCTCGACTCCGTACTCTCAGGGCTGCGGACCACACCTAACCAGACAACTAGATACACGATGTCAGGGATATTACTAGCAGGTATAAACCAGCCAGGAGGGTCCGGATTATGCTGACAAGGTTGTATCGTTACAAGCCCAGAAGAATATGTAACAAAGAGGTCATAGCCCATAGAGGTTTAGGGCCCATGTACAAAGCCCACGGTATGTAATCCATCGTACCATGTAACTTGGGATGTAAGATAGAAAGAGTAGAGACCGAGGCGGACACGTTTATGTGCCGGCCTCGGGACTCTGTAAACCAAACCTGGCGTCGCCTCCTATATAAAGGGATGACCCAGCAATGGTTCAAGGACAAGAGAGAACAGCTCGAGACACAGGCAAGCAGATTCGCTCCCTGGTCATCGACGCACAAGCAATACCACACCAAATTAGACGTAGGCTTTTACCTCCATCGAAGGGGCCGAACTAGTATAAACTCGCTGTGTCCTTCGTCCGCTTTAACCTCTTCAAGCTAACCCGCGTGATGGCCTCACACCTATGTCCGCTAAACCGGACATCTGCCGTGCTAATTCCACGACACAAGCCTTTTTTCACGGTGTACGGTGATAGGATGTTCTGCCCTGCGATATTATTCATGACTCGCCTCAAGTGCGTATGTATGAAGAGCGAGAGGCCGAGCTCAATCGGCAGGACGACATAGACGGTCTTGAAGAGGAGTGCGATATCATGCAGGCCCGTTACGCATTCTATCAACAACAGGCCAAGCGATACCAAAGCAGAGAAGTGCGGGCCAAAACATACAATGTTGGCAAACTCGTTTCACGCCTCCTAGAGAATAAAAAGGATAAGCTCAAACCAAGATGGGAGGGCCCCTTCATTATTGATGATGTACTCATCGGAGGAGCCCATCGCCTTTGAAATGCATTAGACAATCGCCCATCGCCGAATCCATGTAACGCTGCCACGCTCCGACGATTCTACGAATAGTTCGGTAGCACCTTTTATTCTCTTTTTCTTTTGAGGTCTCGTCCTTTGTTTTTTTAGTTTTCCTCTTCATTTTTTATTTTTTCCCTACCGGAAAGTGCTCGGCAAAAACGAACTGTTAAGGGGTGAACATTCTCAAATGTATATACTTCAAAATAACTGGGGGCTTCTATAACGAAGCTCATTATTACTAGCTTATTTCTTACGGTACTCATGTCATCTGTTTCATACAGTCTCTTCGCCATTATATGCACCTTTATGACTTAAGTTTTTTGCCTAGCTGGGTTGCCTGGCTCCTGTGCTTATACCCTACGTTCTCGATTGTTCGGCTAGGGTGTAAAGGGAGCACCTCTACGATTGTTAGAACTGGGTAATACAGACATGTACCTCAGCTGGATGAAGCCAAAAGCTAGCGTTCTTAAGGAAATCATTGGTCGGCGGAAAAACGACGAATCGCTTTTTGGCTCATAGTCTTTCAATCTCATAGGATAGGCTTCCTATAATCCTATTTTTTAGGATCAAAGCCTAGGCACGCATACATATGCATGCTGACCCAGGGAAAGGAACCCTTAACAGAAATATTCTCTCTGGAAGATGTTTCTTACGTTAAATAGTAATATAACATAACTCCCTGAACACAGCTTGTTTGTTCAAGCAATGATGACCGAATTGCGTAGTTTCCGAACATACTAAGAGTTTACTACATGTATAGTATTCGGAAACACTCCAGCCCTTGGGTTCTGGAGGTCAAAGCGGAAGGTCTGCCACGACAATATTTTAATAAATTCGGTCGGATATAAGTCTAATTTATAGTCTTGTTGTGAAAATTTGACGGATGTCCTTACTTGGTCATATACCAGCTAATGGGAATTTCTTGTCCGTCTTGTCCCCGAGGTCCAACCTAGGCCATATGATTCCGATCAAGTCCGGTGTAGCATGTCTTCACCATAGCCCAGGCTTCTCGTCCACCTTCTCAAAATGCTAATGCCTTCCATAGTTCAATGCGGCGCCGAGCTCCTTTAAATAAATTCACTAGTTCCTCCATAATTTCTAGAGGAGAATCGGCTGGCGATAAGGCTTTGTCCATGTTCTTCATGGCTTTCCGAGCTCGCTCATGTTCCTTGGAGAGCTCTTGCAGCAGGTCACCTTGAAATCCCGGACATTTCTCCCTCGGGCCGCCCAGATAACAAACCTACATGAACATTATTGTTAAACTCTCAATCGAGGGACTATACGAAAGCTAGGTTCAAGGTCATACTGAGTATGCCGCCTTTTAGCTTCCTGTTCTCCTTCAAGGCATCCAAGAGCTGAGCTCATATGTCCTTTAGCTCTTCGGCTTGCTTGATATTTGCATCCTGTAGTTTGCTCTTCTCCTCTATGGTCCGTTATAATACATATTGACCAGCGGCCACTTGCCCTTTGGCATGTTTTTTCTCCGCCAGAGCAGCCCTTAGTTTGTCCGCCAGTTGGTCGGTTCGCCCTGCCGCTTTAGTTAAAACAATCTATATTTAAAAATCACTGATTGGCGCAGGATCGTACTTTCCGGACACAATTGTTCTTACCTCCTTGGATAATGCGTTATTCTTTTCCTAGAGTACCTGAGGATATAACGATCCTTAAATCAGTTGGGCCAAGTGCTTCCAGTCTCGGGGGCTACTGGCATGTGATTATTGAATCTACACATTCTTACCCGCATACCCTTTGAAAGCTGGTGAGTGGCTCCGGCAAGTCCATCTTGAGAAACTCGGATATATGCATCCGTAGAGCTGAGAGCGTTAAACGCCTCTTCAGTAAAAGTTGGATCGCGCATGGCCTCTTTTCGCCGCCGACGATTCATTGCGCTCTCCACTTTAGAACTGGTAATAGATACCTCATCTGAATCCTATTGGAGAGGACAATCCGGCGTCACGCCTGTATCAACAATAGTCCTTGTGGATGGGTCCGGTGCCGGACTGGTTGGAACGTGCCAGCAGGATCCCCGAACATAGTCCGACGTATGCTCCTCCTAATATAAGACAAAGCGGAAAATATAAAAATCCGGCCTTGCCACCAAGCATATGTTAAAAATTATACCTCTTCGATAGAGGAGGAGGTTCGGTGATGTTGCCGGTCTCCTTTCATTTCAAAGACTCGCCCTGCGGAGGCGTCGCTTTCTTGGAAGATGCCCTTGATGGAGTACGGCGAGATGAGCGCCGCCCCTTTTGAGCATGAGATAGTGCTGTGAGTGAGGCGCGAAGGTAAGGCTCTCTCTGAAGAGGTGTCTCCCATGTACTTATATGGGAGGAAGGAAGAGGCCATGGTAAATGGCTATAATGGCCACTTCTGTGCTATTATGGCTCACCTGATGGAAAACCTGATCCGTAAGCTCTATGAATATATCCGGATCTTCTTCAAATCCAGGATCCATGTCTCGGATATTTTCTTCTGGTTGCGGGATGGGGCTATCAACGCCTTCACCCACTTTCCACCACTTCTATTGGAGGTAGCCGGATTTAGTTCGGTTAGCGTGTCTCAGAAGAGAAATTAAGCAAGACTAACAATTAAAGAAGGAATCACCCAGTCAATGGGGTTGTACATGGAGAAACCTTCCCGACATTTCAAGCGAAGAAAGTCTTCCTTCTCCCCTTTGTAAAGTTTAGCTAGGAAGGTGGCCAGGGAGGCAAGATTGTCCAGACCTTCGCGTAGACAATGTGAGGCATCGTCCAACCCATTGTAATGCCACATGGGAAACCCTTTGGATTGAAGCGGCTGAACACATCTCGTTATTGAGATCGCCATTACTTCGATTATTGTCAGCTCGGAGTGGGCAAGTACTCTGATCTTGCTCACTAGCCTTTTTACCTCAGTGCTGTCTTCTTCCTTGAGGCTTCAGGGAGCCAGTTGAAGCGTTTCTTCAAAGGAGCGCTACACAATTCGGGAAGGCCAGGCCGGATTGGGTCCGGAAGACCAACGTCTTCAACGTAAAACCATTCCGAGGGCCACTTTTCGGATGCCTTCTTAGGAGTGCTGGACACGTAACCTGTCCCTGCTATGCGCCACACTTTGGCGCCGCCAACTTCGAATATAGAACCCTTTTGGGAGCGGGGGACGCGGTAGAAGAATTTTCTCAATAGCTCGAAATGAGCCTCATAGCCTAGAAACAACTCGCAAAGAGCAACAAAGCCCGCGATATGCAGGATGGAGCCAGGCGTAAGATCGTGCAGTTGGAGATCGTAAAACTCCAGGAATCCTCTGAGGAAAGGATGTATAGGAAATCCTACGCCTCTCAAAATGAAGGAGACGAAGCACACCCGCTCCTCTTTAGTAGAGTTGGGGAAATTTTCCACCAAGGCTTCACCATTGATGGAAGTTAATCCAGCGCGAACGGGGACTTGATCCGCGAGAGGGAGATATCCATGCATCTGAGGTTTGTTTAGATGGGCGTGGGTTACTAAACAACTCTTCCAATCGCCTGCTTGATGGCCATAAGGGCGTATGGAAGAACTGGGAATGTTGGTCATGTTTGGAAGATTTTTCGTGGCAAGCTCTAAGGATGTCCACGTGGTGGGGAATGGCATCTGAGATTTAGTTTCCTTAAATAGACGCCATCCTTGCATGGTCAAGGGGTTATTTGTAGAAATACCCGGACGGTTCGCATTCGTCTGACATGTGGAAGCCGAGGCGACGGCGACAAGGAATTGACATGATATAATATTAAATAAGGAGCCGAACTATCATCTATTCCGAAGAAGAACCTGTCTTGCAAGACCGAAGACGTGAAGCCGGATACAACCTCGTCATTGAAGGCTAGTTCAGGGGCTACTGAGGGAGTCCTGGATTTGGGGGGTCCATGAGTGTCCGGTCTACCAAAGTTGGACCAAACAGATGGGCCGTGAAGATGGAGGTAAACAGGCATCCCCGTGTCCGGTTAGGACTCATGTGTATGTAGAAAGGCAGGATAGATGTTCGGGTGTAATGATTCCTTTCTTCTCAATTAATCTTTGTAACCCTAGGCCTCTTCAGGTAGATCTATAAATCACAGTGTCTAGTCCGTAGAGGAGAGAAAAACAACATCCTAGGCTAGACTTCTAGGGTTTAGCCATTACGGTCTCGAGGTAGATCAACTCTTGAACCCTATATTCATCAAGATCAATTAAGCAGGAAGTAGGGTATTACCTCGATTGGGAGGGCCTGAACGTGGGTAAACATCGTGTCCCCTATCTCCTGTTACCATCGATCCTCAGGCGCACAGCTTGGGCACCACTACCCGAGATCTGCCGGTTTTTACACCGACACCAGCCAGCCCTACCGGGACCTTCTTGACAGCTGGTGCAGCAACCTTAGATTTCTTGCTATTGGAGCTATCCAACAAGTCATCAACGGCGCAATGTACTCCGAAGAGGTACGCTTCCCGGACTCCTTGCTGGCATCCATGCTAGCTTTCTTCTTTTTCTTGCTTTCCTTGGGGGAAACAGCCATCTCCGTGGCCTCTGCCACAACTGCCTCCCGGTACATCTTGTCGATGCATATGACTGTGTCTTTCTTATCTAGATGGAATGGAGATAACAACCATTGGTCCTGGCATCTTCAAGTGTTGTAGGCATAGTGGGATGTACGGCAGGGGGAGGTCAACCACATAAAAAATGACCTTCTTAGTTTGGTAGTTTAACACCCCTCTGAATGTCACCGACATCGTGATCTTTACCTTAGGAAAACTCCTTCTGGGGTTGATTCCTTGGAATGTGCCAGTAACCTTGAGTTCTTCGTGTGCTATCTAGAGTTTGTTTATGACCTTTGGAGAAATCGGATTCAACCCGTCCCCACCGTCAATGAACATCTTTGTGACCTTGAGGTTGCGGATTGTTAGTGAGACCAACAGTCTAAGCACCCTAGCGCTGTAGTGCGGAAAGGGTGGTTCTCTTCATCAAAGATGATGAGCATGTGGGACCACTTGAGCGGCTTCAGAGAATCTGCCGTTGGCTCCACGACATTAACTTCACGCGCCCATTATTTAAGTTCGCGGTGAGAGGAGTGCAAAGATGCACCCCCGTCAATGAATAGGGCGTCAGTGGCTTTTTGGAATTCCTTTTCACTAGTTTCCTCCTCATATCTCCTTCATCACTCTCGTCATCACAATCCTTCTTCTCGCGGCCCCTGGCGGGTTTCCCTTAATACTGAGGTCCCTTGCCGGGGCGATTTTCTCCACCACCGCAACCCTTCCTACCAGCACCATCCTGATCCTTTTCCTTGTCACGCTTCTCATATTCATCCCTCTGCTTTTTGACAAGCTTCTCAACCTCACAACACTGGTGAAGATCATGGACCTTTGTCTGACGGATCTTGCAGTACGGCTCATCATGCTTCCCAACTTTCTCGGCAGCCGTGCCTTCCCGACAGTTAGTGCACGTGGCAACTTCCTTCCTGGGGACCTTGGTTTTCTCCTTCTTGCCCGTACTAGGCGTGCTCGATCCTTCAATGGTCATTACAACTTTATCCTTGCGCCTCTGATTGCGTTTCTTTTCTTCTTCTTTTGGCTGGTGGCGTCGTCATCGTCCTCTGAGTCGACGACATCACCATTTTCTTCTCCAGGGAGTCGCCTCACTTCCTCCATGCGAGCACACTTGTCCACCAGAGTGTACAACTTAGTCACAGTCTTGGGCAGCCGCACGTTCGTCTTGGAATGCAGCCTGTGATTGCGCATGTTGGATTGGAACGCAACTCTCACATCCGGCGGGTGGATGTCTGGGATATTTCTGTGCACTCGACTGAATCTTTGCATGTACTTCCGTGGAGTCTATCCTTCTTTCTGCGGAAGAAGCTGCAAGTCGCTGGGCCGTCCTGGTTCTTGACGGCTACAACTGAAGGCGCCAACAAACTCACGGCACGTGTCATCCCAGGTCAGGATGGAGTTCTCTGGCAGGTGCATCAGCCAAGACCTCACCTTTGGCACCTTTGGCTTGAGTGCCAAAGGGAAGTAACTGGCACACATTTTCATCTCTTCCCATGGCAGTTGGAACAACTATGGTGTAGATGCTCAAGAACTCTGCTAGGTTCAACCTTCCATCGTACTTCTTTGGTATCACTGGCTTGAACATGCGGGAAGATGGCTAACTGAACTATCGCAGCTCACAGGTGAAAGAAGGGCACCCAACCTCGAAAGGCAGGTATCCGCTCTCACCGATCGTGGGCTCATCCATGACGGGGCCATTGCCCCTATCAGACTGGCGGTGGGTTCTGCAGCTCACTCGATGGTGATCTTGATGTGCTCGAGGACCGTATGAAGCCATCAACATGTCATCAAGTGTTGGTTATGCGGTTCTGGCCACGATCTCTGCACTGGATCTATCGGAGGAGACTACACCGTGGGTGTGGCCCCCTCAATACGACTAACATGTCAGGTCATTCTCGACGCCAACGGAGGTCATGACTGGTCCGCTCCCTGTGATCCTCCCGCTTTGGCGAAGCCAATCAAACTCTGAATGATGGCTCTCTACTCATCCATTTGGTTGGCCGTCGGCGGAAATCTCAACATGAGTTGGGCCCATGCCATGGCCTCTGAGGCAGTGCTCGACATGGATGACGAGGTAGACCGTAATGTCGCCCGGCTTCTAGCGACGCCAGCATTGGTAGCGCCATGCTCTCGCCATTTTGAGTCGGTCGCCAAGGTGGTGTGGTGATGAGGAGAATGCGCTTGGGGGCCGATGGCTCCGTTCGGTGCATCGACTCAATCGGCTCGCCCCACGAGCGACGCATGCCTAGCGCTGCACCCGCAGTGGGGGCAATCAAAGGGTCACAATGCACCCCAGAGCGAGCGTCGCTGCTGTGGCTAGGCCCTTCGGGGGGGGGGTGGAGAGGCAGAGATGGAATAACCTCTCCACCCACGTTCCGTTTAGCGTGGCCACTGGGACTTTGTTGATGCTGTCCTCCTCTGATGCCCCCTACTCCTGCTTCAGCGCAGGGGAGGTGGTGACGATGCCGCCTGCGGGACCACGTCCCCATGACACCCACGTTCCCGTGCACCCCCGCAGCCCCCGCGGCCTCGGCGGCCGCGTGTGGAGGGGCTCTCGAGGTGGACGGGTGAGCTGGAGCACCGGGTTTCTTTTTGGGCGCCATGGATGATGACGCCGTTGATGAAGAAAATGATGATGAAGATGACGCTCTCCTTACACTCTAGAATTCACGCAAGCACCAGCCCCTACCTGGCGCGCCAAAGATGTCGTGGAAAAACACGACCACCTATGGGGCCATTAGCCCCTTGTGGTTCACCAAGGGGAAAGAGCGCGTTGCACAAAGAGCGAAGGGCGCGGAGCAGCGCGGCAGCCATGCCACGGGTAGTTTTTACCCAGGCTTGGGTCGTCATGAGGCGTAAAACCCTACTCCTGCTTTGGTGGATTGATGGAGTGGACCGTAGTGGAGACGCAATGCTCTAGCCCGGCAAGGTTGCCTGAGAGCAGGAGAAGCTACGCGCGTATGAGTGTACAAGGGTCCAAATCCTTTCTACGATTGCCACGGTCCTCCTTTTATAGATCAAGGGGTCACCACAATGGCAATTCGGTCATTGTGTATTGATGAGATATCAAACAATGCTATGATACCTAACTCCATAGACATGACAAGGTGCATTAATTGCACCGCTTAGTGTCACATCGTGGCGTAACCCGGCAAGCCTTAATGGGCCAATCTGCCACCTTTTCGCCTGCCTCCATGACACGTCGCTGGACGTGTGTCATTGGTAGGTTATTTTCTTTAGAAGTGGCTACTACGTACCAAATTACGGCCACTCAGTCACTTGAGGGCTTGATACCGCACTGATTGGTGACTTGAGTTACTGTGAGGTGGAGCGGTGGAGCCTTGGTGGGGTAAGTTCACTCTCCGCGTCCCCGGCAGGCCTGCTTGGGTAGCCTTGGGACTTGTATTCGGGGCAACCTTGCCCTCGCTAGGCTCGCCTGCCTGGCAAAGTAGGTTTTTCCTTAGTGAGTTCTTGCTACTTTATCTTGGCTTGGTCTTCTTGATCCGCCCCTTGATTTCTCAAAGGGCTAACTTCTTCTGCTCGGCGTGGTCTTGATTGCTGTAACCTTGCTTCCGTGCCTGTGTATAGTCTAGGAAAAATACAGCAAGCTTTGTTGCACTGACACATGGGGAGAGAGAAAGGGTGTGTTTGTGATAGAGAGATCTGCTTGAGGTCATGACGGGACTATATGGGTGGGAGATCAAAGGACGAGGTGTGTGTGCGATAGAAAGATGCCCCGAGAGAAATCGAGATAGACCATGTGAGGGAAAGAGAGAATGCACATGTTTGTGATGGAGACAAAGAATTTGTCATATACATATAGGGGTGACTGCGTGTGCCTACAATTGAGTGAGAGACAATCATACTTGGCTAGGCGCGAGATTGTGTGTGTGCCTGTGAGATGGAGAGAGAACGAGGGGGAGAGGGAGAGTTTTAGACGGGTCTATCAAGTGCGAGTGTGATATGCATGTGTATGTGTGACCCATGGAGATGGAGAGTTTGAGGGAGAGAGAGGGAAGAGTTGTGTGACGGTAGAGTGGTGCGTGAGAGAGTTACGCGCAACGAGCAAGGGAATTTGTGTGTGTACGATGTGTGCACCCAAGATATTTAGCTTGGACTAGAGAATCATACATAGTGTGCCAGAGAGACCTATACATGAAGTGTGCATGCAAACTAGAAAGACCCCCAACACATAAAGAGAGAGAGATAGATAGATAGAGAGAGAGAGAAAGAGAGAGAAGAGGGACCGACAAGGTTTGTGTTTGGATGCATGCGATAAAATTGAAGATTGTCAGCCCCTCCTCCATGGCGCCCCCTCCGCATGAAATTCACCACCGCCCTCCTCCCCAATATCGGAGATGCTGTCCGTTTGCCGTCGTGCACCGAGTCATGTGCCTCTTGCTCCATGCTATTGGAGCTGGCTCGACGACGGCCGCGTGAACTGTACCGGAGCCGATTCACCCCTGCCGTTGTTCACGGCGCTAGAACGGCTACAACTTCAGATGCGTCCAGGGCCTCGGTGCTGCTTCCACGTAGCCTTCGACCATCACGATATCTCTGTTTTCCTGCCGCCGGTAGCCACAGCAACCACACCGGCCTCGCCGACACGGCTGCTGGAGCTGCCTACCTCATCGGGCCGCAAGATAGGTCGTACACTGATCTCAAATCACTTTATTTAGGCGTTAGTTGTTTGAATTTTTATTCTGGGCCAATCGATACCCAATGGGAAGTAGCACTCCTCGAGTTGGCGGAGCTCCTAGGCTGCCGGTTGGCTGGTGTCTAACATAAGGGTGCTGGGGCGCAAGTTCGCTGCGGAAGCAGCGCTTAGGTGGCTATCTTAGAGTTGCGTGGGTTGAAGGTACTGCCGCCGTCAGATCTGGATGACGGCAAGTCTTTGTGGATTAGCCGGGGGCGGCGGAACCACGATAGTGCGGTCGGGCCGGGAGCGGGGTTTTGGTCGGAGCTCTCGCGGTGAGGGATGGCGGAGGCAGGCTAGTTTGTCGGTGGTCGTTGTCTCAACCGGGACACACAAGATGGCCATCAAGTCGTCCAGCGTAGATCGGGCAGTACCAAAAAAAAAATTCGTGTGACCCCAATTTAGTTTCCAGTCAACAGACATGTGACCACTCTCGTACGTTACTGTTGATCTCTTAGGGTATTTCTTCAGATTAGGGATATTTGTCATTCTTAACATTTTGCGTTTTCTACATCTTCAACCACATCGTCTTCCTTCTCACCATAGCTGCTCCAATAAGGGAGGCATACACCAGAAGGGAGGTATAGTCCCCACTCAACAGTTCCTTGCATCGAATGTGTGTGCCCTACTGTGAAAGCCACGAAAACTATAGGGCCATCGACAAGTCAGCACATGATGATCATTCCTATGGAAGTCTGCCAGATAGGTTGTGCCCTCATCTTACTGGTGTGCATCATTTATGGCTATGTTATTCATCTAAGCATGGAAAATAGATTATCACCTTTCACTATATATTCATGCTGGTCTCTTAAGAGTCTTGTTTAGGATTTCTTTAGGTAACACTGCTCCATAGTTATCATCCATTAGCCAATGTTATCCCACAGTTTGGTGATTATACCAGTTCTAGTATTACCTATGTTGTTCTTTAATACTTATTTGTGCTATCTAGTTAATCTCGAGTACAAACGATACATATTATATAGCTTTCATCTGTGTTCTCCCTTTAGCTTTTGAGACCTGTTGCTGCTAGTTAAGCCCAGTCCTACTATTTATGTCATATCCTACAGGCACTCATTACATACATCTAACTACTAGTTGTCTTCCATGCATGTAAGATATAATTGCACACACTGATATATCCACAAGAACCTCACGGAGCAATGTAACGGCCAACAAACTTGACGTCAATGATACCCAATATGATGGAACATGTAAAGGCAGTTCTTCAGAAGACTTGCAGAAAGATGTCGAACCCTATTCACCCCAGAAGGTCCTTGCTCTAACTTGGCCCGTGATATGGGTACGACATGCATATAATGTTCTGGAGTGTGTCTACTCTGTTGCAATGTCGTGTGCTTAGCCTGATGATCATGCATGTAAATATGTCATGCCTTCTTGTTTTTCAGTACCTATTCCATTCATGATTACATGTTTTCAAATTCAAGTACTGTCATTCTACTCTGTCACAATGCCATCTGCTTAGTCTGAACATCGTGCTTCTGAATATCTTATGCATTGTTATTCATCAGTATGTAATTCATCTGTCTACCATACCATGTTTTTTTACATTGAAGTGATGTTCTAGTGGTCTATTGCAATGCCATCTTAGTTTCCCAATCATACAAGAATATGTTTCCTTAGTGTTTTTCTGTATGTATTCCGCTACCACACAGTTTTGCATTCAACTAGTGTTTTTTACTCTGATGTCTTGTCGTATCCCTATCTCTTACATCATACTCTCTCCGTCCGGATTACATGTTGCAGAAATGGATAAAAATGGATGTATCTAGAACTGAAATACACCTAGACACATCCATTTATTTCTGGAAGGAGGGAATACATGTCAATATGTCATGCATTTCTATTCTTCGGTACCTATCCCATCTCTCTACGGTAGCATGTTTTATAACTGAAGCACCATTCTTCTATATAAGGCATGCAAGGGGAAGACGGCTATGTTAGAATCTAAAAGGTTACAAACAAGGTCTTTACAAAAGATCGAAACGCCATGAGATAGTAAACCAACTCCAGTGGTCATAGATACTTCTCCAGCACAGAGAAACCCAATTCCTACTGATAATAAGCAGATTCAAGTGGCCAAAGAACTAGTCCGCTCCAGTCCAGCAAAAATATGTCAACCCATGTCGGTGCAACAAACCTAGGTGTATGTTGCCCTGACTATACACAGGCATGGAAGCAAGATCACGATGACCCCGATCACGTCAAGCACAAGATGTAGCTCTTTGAGAAATCAAGAGGACAAACTCTAGAAGAAGGAACAAGAGCTCGCTCAGAAAAAACCACCCTTCCTAGGCACACGAGCCCAGCGAGGGCGAGGTACCCCACAGACAAGTCCCAAAGACGTCACAGCAATCCTATCGGGGTCGCGGAGAGTGGATTTACCCCCAACAAGGCTCCACCACACCACCTCACAGCAACCCAAGTCACCAATCGGTGCGGTGTCAATCCCTCATGTGGCTAAGTGGCCGTAATATGGTACGTGACAGCCATTTCCAGAGGAAATAACGTATGGATGACACCCGTCCAGCAACGTGTCATGCAGGTAGGCAAGGAGGTGGCAGAATCGGCCCGACAAGGCTTGCCAGGCTTTACCCCGATGTGACACTAACCAGCGCATTTAATGTGCCATGTCCTGTTTGTAGAGTTAGATATGATAGCACTATTTGCTATCTAATCAGTACACAATGACTGATTTTCTATTGTGGTAACCCCTTGATCTATAAAAGTAGGACCGTAGCGACCGTAGAAAGGATTCGGACCATTGTACACTCATACACGCATAGTTGCTCTCGCACCCGGGCTACCTTGCCGGGTAAGAGCACTACGTCTCCACTACGATCCATCCCATCAATCCACCAAAGTAGGAGGAGGGTTTTATGCCTCGCGGCCGCTCGACAATGGGTAAAAACCGCCTGTGTCATCGCTGGCATGGTGCTTCGCGCCCTCCGCTCTTTGTGCAACATGCTCTTTCCCTTGCCGAACCAAAAGGGGCCAATGGTCCCACAGGTTGTCATGTTTTCCCATGACATCTTTGGTGCGCCAGGTATGGGGAAGCGCTTGCGCGAATCTGGGAGTGTACGCAGTGCGTCATCGCCATCATCTTCTTCTTCGTCACCGGCTCCATCATCCATGGCGCCCAAGAAGAAATTCGGTGCTGCGGCTCACCCGTTCACCTCAAAAGCCACTACACATGCGGCCACTAAGGTCGCGGGGGCTGCAGAGGCACACGGGAACGTGGGTGCTGTTGGAGACGTGGTTGGCTTAGGCGGCGTCATTACCACCTCCCCCACTGCTGAAGCGGGAACATGAGGCACCGAAGGAGGACATCATCAGTATAGCCCCAGCAGCCACGTTGCGCTGAACACAGGTGGAGAGGTCATTCCATCTCCAGCCTCTCCATTATCCCAAAGGACGTAGCCGCAACCTCAATGCTCGCTTCGGAGCGAACCGTGCTACACTGTCTGCCCCCGCCAGGTGCAGCCGCTGGGCTCGAGCCGCACCTGGGGGGAGTTGGTCGGGTTGATACGCCAGACGAAGCAAACGACCCCCAAGCGCATTCGCCTCGTCACCATGCCATCCTGGCGATCGGCTTGCAACGATGAGAGCACAATGCTGCCCATACCAGCACCGCCAAAAGCCAGGCGACGTTACGGTCTACGTCGTCATCCATGCCGAGCACTGCCTTGGAGGCCATGGCGCAGACCCAGCTCCTCTTAAGATCTCCGCCGTCGGCCGATCAAATCGATGAGTGGAGGGCCATCATTTGGAGTTTGATTGGCTTCGCCGAACTGGGAGGATCACAGCGAGCAGGCGCGTCACGGCCTCCATTGGTAGCTACAACGATCCGAGCCGCTGGCCACACTGAGGGGGTCACACCCACGATGCAGTTCCCTCCATGGCAGCCAGCCCAGACACCACGGCCTGAACAGTACGACCAAGCAGCCGACGATGTGTCGATGGCTTCATCTGGCCATCGAGCGTGCAGGATCGGCGGCGAGCCCTAGAGGACGAGTAGAGGGGGAGGCGCACGTCACCATCGAGCAACGCCACACAACCCTCCATCAGTCTGATAGGCGTGATGGCCTCAATGTTGACGAGCCTGCGCTCGGTGAGAGCGGGTACCTCCCTTTCGAGGTTGGGTGCCCTTCTTTCACCCGTGAGCTGCGGCAGGTGCGTTGGCCATCCTCCCGCATGTTCAAGCCAGAGATACCTGAGAAATATGATGGAAGACTGAACCCGGCAGAGTTTTTGAGCATCAACACCATCGCGGTTCAAGCTGCCGGGGGAAGGGACGAGAAGGTGTTTTCCAATTACTTTCCTTTGGAGCTCAAGCCAAATGTGAGGTCTTGGCTGATGCACATGCCGGAGAACTCCATCTTGACCTGGGATAATGTGTGCCGTGATTTTGTTGGCGCCTTCACCGGCGGCCATCAAGAACCAAGGCGGCCCATCGACTTGTAGCTTCTTCCATAGAAAGAAGAAGAGATTCTGTGGAAGTACATGACAAGGTTTAGTCGAGTGGGCAGAAACCTTCCAAACATCCACCCGGTACCAGTGATAGCTGCATTCCAGTCCAGTGTGCACAACCGTAGGCTCCATTCCAAGATGAACGTGTGGTTTCTCAAGACTGTCAATGAGCTATACACTTTGGTGGGCAAGTGTGCCCATATGGAGGAAGGGAGGCTGTTTCCTGGAGAAGAAAATGGCGATGTTATCGACTCAGAGGATGACGATGATGTCACCAGCCAAAAGAAGAAGAGCAAGAAGGGCAATAAGAAGTGCAAGGATAAAGTGGCGATGATTGTCAAAGGATAAGGCACACCTAGTACCGGCAAGAATGCCATAACCGAGGCCCTCGGCAAGGAAGTTGCCGCGTGCACTGACTGCCGGGAAGCCGCGACTCCAGAAAAAGCTGGGAAAAGTAATGGCTCGTACTGCAAGATCAATCAGACTAAAGGTCATGATCTTCAAGCTTGTTAAGAAACCAAGCGCTGAATATGAGAAGCGTGACCAGGAAAAGGATCAGAATGGCACCGGCGGGTAGGGCCGTGGCGGTGGAGCAAATCGCCCCGGCAAGACACCTCCGTATCAAGGAAAACCCGCCATCAGCCGTGAGAAGGAGTGTGATGATGAGAGTAATGAAGGAGATGAGGAGGAAACCAGCAAGTAGGAATTCTAGAAAGCCACTGATGCCATATGCATTGACGGGGGTGCATCTTTGCACTCCTCTCACCTCCAACTAAAATAGTGGGTGCGTGATGTTAATGCTATGGAGTGAGCGGCAGATTCTCAGAAGCCGCTCAAGTGGTCCTGCATGCCCATTGTCTTTGATGAAGAGGACTACCCTGACCGCACTACAGCGATAGGGTGCTTGCTGTTGTTGGTCTCACAAACAATCCGCACCCTCAAAGTCACAAAGATGTTGGTTGACTACGGGGCTGGGTTGAATCTGATTTCTCCAAAGGTCATCCGCAAACTCCAGATATGATATGCAGAGCTCAAGGTTACTAGCACGTTCCAAGGAATCAACCCCGGCAGGAGTCGTCCTAAGGGAAAGATCACACTGTCGGTGACATACAGAGGGGAGGTGAACTACCGGACAGACAAGATCATTTTTGATGTGGTTGATCTCCCCCTACCGTACAATGGAATCCTTGGCCAACCAGCCCTGGTCAAATTCATTGCGGCATCCCACTATGCCTACAACAACTTGAAGATGCCAGGGTCAATAATCGTTATCTCCATTCCATTAGATAAGTAAGACACAGTCATATGTGTGGTCAAGATGTACTGACAGGCAGTTGCGGCAAATGCCGCGGAGATCACTACTCCCGCCAAGGAAAACAAGAAAAAGTAGAAAGCAAGCATGGTCATCAGCAAGGATTCTGGGAAGCATACCTCTACAGAGTACGTTGTGCCCATTGATGACTTACCGGAGAGTTCCAATAGAAAAAAAATTCAAGGTTGCTGGACCTACTTTGAAGAAGGTCCTGATAGGGCTGGCTGGCGCTGACGGTACCTTTACCATCAGCGCCACCCTCGACTTTAAATAGGAAAACACGCTTATTTCCTTCCTACGGGCGAATGTTGATGTGTTTGCATGGCAACCATCTGACATCCCCGGTGTTCCCGGAGAGGTAATTGAGCACCACCTTGCTGTCTGCCCACACGCCAGGCCCGTCAAGCGGAAAGTCTAGAAGCAAGCATTAGCGCGGGAACAATTTATTGCGGATGAGGTCAAGAAACTTGAAGCAACTGGTCTAGTTAGAGGAGTATTGCATCCGACATGGTTGGCTAATCCAGTGGTGGTATGCAAGGCTAATGGGAAATGGATGCTTTGCATAGATTTCACTGATCTCGCCCGAAGGACACGTTCCCCTTGCCGCGCATCAACCAGATTGTGGATTCCACCTCTGGGTGTGACTCGCTCTCTTTCTTGGATGCTTACTCTGGATACCACCAGATATTCATATCCACAGAAGACGAGGAGAAGACCGCGTTCATAACCCCATGCGGCACGTACTATTTTGTACGGATGCCCTTTGGTTAAAGAGCGATGGATACACTTTTGCAAGAGCAGTATAGATTGGATTTGATTCACAGCTCCACAGAAATGTCGAGGCTTACATGGATGATATTCTAGTCATTCAGGACTTGGAAGAAACCTTTGCATATCTACGCAAGATCACCCTGACATTAAATCCGGAGAAGTGTGTGTTTAGTGTCTCTTCAGCCAAGCTACTTGGCTTCTTTGTGTCCCATCAGGGGATAGAAGCCAACCCCGACAAAATCAAAGCTATCGAGCAGATTCAGGCACCCAGGATAGTTAAGGATGTAAGGCATTTGTTAGGATGTGTTGCTGCGCTGAGCAGGTTCATTTCCATATCCGCTGAGCGCGCTATCGGTGTCCTGGGAACCGGGGACCCAGATTTGCCTACCTGCGGCCCACAGCGTGGCTCCTTCACGGGCGGGTACGTCCCATCTTCAGCATCAATACACAAGACCCTCAAGAGGTGCCAAGCCTCGCAAGGAGGATGACACCAAGGCCTCCGGAAGGGGCAGCCTCCCTAGGCTGGCTCCTGTGGAGCGGAGATCTCAATGTAAGCCCCCACCTCATGAGGTTCAGATGATGCAAGCCATGACGACCAAGGCTAGGCGGGTGATACATCTCCAACGTATCTACTTTTCCTAACGCATTTCCTCTTGTTTTGGACTCTAATTTGCATGATTTAAATGAAACTAACCCCGGACTGACGTTGTTTTCAGTAGAACTACCATGGTGTCGTTTTTGTGCAGAAATAAAAGTTCTCGGAATAAAGCGAAACTTCACGAGGAGTTTTTATACAATAAAAAAATACCGGAGCCAATAACCACCGGAGGGGGGCACCTGGGTGAGCACAACCCACCAGGGCGCGCCCCCTCTCCTGGCGTGCCCAGATGGGTTGTCCCCACCTGGTGGCCCCGCAGACGCCAACCCTGATACAATAAGTTCACATTCGTCCAGAAAAAAATCGAGGAGAAAGAATTATCGCTATCTACGAGACAGAGCCGCCACCACATTCTGTTCTTCCTCGGGAGGCCAGATCTTGAGTCCGTTTGGGGCTCCAAAGAGGGGGATCTTCGTTCTTCGTCATCACCAACCCTTCTCCATTGCCAATTCCATCATGCAGCCCACCAGGAGTGAGTAATACCTTCATAGGCTTGCTGGTCAGTGAGGAGTTGGATGAGATTCATCATGTAATCTAGTTAGTTTTGTTAGGGCCGATCCCTAGTGTCCATTATGTTCTTAGATTGATGTTGCTATAACTTTGCTATGCTTAATGCTTGACACTTTGGGCCCGGGTGCCATGAATTCAGACCTGAACCGTTTATGTTATCGTGATTATATCCATGTTCTAGATCCGATCTTGCAAGTTATAGTCACCTACTACGTATTTTGACCCGGCAACCCCGGAGTGACAACAACCGGAACCACTCCCGGAGATGATCGTAGTTCGAGGAGTTCATGTATTCACTATGTGTCAATGCTTTGTAACATTTCTCTATTAAAAGGAGGCCCTAATATCCCTTAGTTTCTAATATGGACCCCACTGCCACGGGAGGGTAGGACAAAATATGTCATGCAAGTTCTTTTAATAAAGCACGTATGACTATTTGCGGAATACATGCCTACATTATATCGAAGAACTGGAGCTAGTGCCGAATCACCCTAGGTTGTAACTATCTCATCATGAATATCATCCAACAAATCACTGATCCAATGCCGATGAATTTGCCCCATATTGATCTTGCTAAGTTACTATTGATGCTGCTACTGTTACACTTGCTACAAAATTACTGCTATCACTGTTATTGTTACTATTGCTATTGTCACTACTATCCAAACTATCAAACTACTTTGCTACTGGTCACTTTGCTGCAGATAATTAATCTCTAGGTGTGGTTGAATTGACAACTCAGCTGCTAATACCTTCAAATATTATTTGGCTCCACTTGTGTCGAATCTATAGATTTGGGTTGAATACTCTACCCTCAATAACTATTGGGATCCCCTATACTTGTGGGTTATCAAGACCTTTTTCTGGAGCCATTGCTGGGGAACATAGCTATATTTGTTGAGTCACTTGGGATTATTATCAATTTATCACTATGAAGAATCTGAGGGATTCTAAGACTAAGATTTATCCCTCTAAGATGAGGGGAGGTAAGGAACTGCCATCTAGTTCTGCTTTAGATTCACCTTCTGATATAAGTAAACTTGGAACACCACAACATGCTATTACTTCTGATATGTCCCAAGTTATTGATGATGCTACTTGTACTATCAATGATGCTTATGATGATGCTAGTACCTTGCTTGATAATGATGATGTGCTTGGTGAATTTCTTTATGCACAAATTGCTAGAGTAATACAACATGATGTTGTTGAATATGATGATGAGGTTGAAACTGAAACTCCTGAAACACCTGCTAGAACTAGCCTTCCAAAATATGAATTGCCTAAGGTACCGGAAGGTTATGTTATGAGTAAAGAAGCAACTAGAGATATTCTTGCTGGTAATGATAGAGATGATCTAGAGAAATTACTACACAAGTATAAAGAAAAAATTCTCTGAATGCTAGAATGAAATGCGATCCTAAGTTTGCTACTTCACCTATCTTTATTGATGATAAGGATTATGAATTCTCTGTCGACCCAGAGTTAATCACTTTGGTTGAATTTGATCCTTTCCATGGTTATGAAACTGAAACTGTTGTGGCACATCTCACTTAGCCAAATCACATAGCCACCTTTTTTACTCATGATGAGAAAACTCGTTACTACTTCATTCTCAAATTATTTCCGTTCTCATTAAAGGGTGATGCTAAAGCGTGGTACAATACTCTTGCTCCTGGTTGTGTGCGTAGTCCCCAGGATATGATTTATTATTTCTCTGAAATATATTTTCCTGCTCATAAGAAACAAGCTGCCTTACAGGAAATATTTAACTTTGTGCAAATTAAAGAAAAGAGTCTCCCACAAGCTTGGGGGAGGCTTTTCCAGGTACTCAATGCTTTGCCCGATCATCCTCTTAAGAAAAAAGAAATACTTGATGTCTTCTATAATGGACTAACTGAAGCTTCTAGGGACTTCCTAGGTAGTTGTGCTGGTTGTGTTTTTAGGGAACGAACTGTTGAACAAGCTGAAGAATTATTGAATAATATATTGAAAATTTATGATGATTGGACTCTTCCTAAACCACCACCTAAACCCACTCCGAAGAAGAGGGGTATATTATATCTCAGTCCTGAAGATATGCAAGAAGCAAAGAAATCTATGAAGGAAAAAAGGTATTAAAGCTTAGGATGTTAAAAATTTACCTCCAATAGAAGAAATACATGGGCTTAATTGTGGGGACCCCGACTCATAAGTCGTGATCACCGAATGCACGTGTACAGTGATCCTAGAGATCAATGCTCACTGAACACACAGAAGCTGAATAACAAGAGTCTTACATCCATACATACCGTGTTACACAAATAGGACCATTATGGTCAAGTCTTGAGTATATCATTGCAGCGGAAAATCTTCAATGACAACTTGGACCCATGCCATCTTCGTTAACCCTACACACATTCTGACAGGGAAGCATCCTAGCTCGCATGCTCGTCACCGAGAAATCTTCATCATATCCTGTTCTCTCATGCCTGGCCAATAAAATAACCAGTGGCAAGCCAATGAGTACTTTGAATGTACTCGCAAGCAACCCAAGTGTGATGATAGAATAATTATGCAAGGCTCTACTACTAATTGGCAGTTTTGCGGAAAGCTAGTTTTTCATATGCAAGCATGATCAACATATAACAAGGGCATGCATGTGTCTGCAACAACTATCAGGAGGTTACAGACATCATTATCGAGAAAGAGTTGTAATCAACTCATGCTCAAGCTCATTGTGACTTTATCACAATCACATCAACAGATTTACCAAACCGTGTTGTTTCCCAGAAACTTATGGACATAGTCTAAGTAGCACCACCCAACTGTCCTTGACCGTGGACACGGCTTTTCGAATAGTTTTACACTCTGAGGAGGTTGTACACTTTACCCACAAGATTCGGGGAACTTCCGTGTCATTCACGACCCGCGGTACCTCAAGTACCCAGGGTAAGCACCCGATCACTATCTTTCCCTAGACGACACTAACACAGAGTCCACTTGGTTGGTAACAGCCCCGCGCCAAACATTTCACATCTTAAAAATTTTGGAGCCTCGCTCCCATATTCATCACATACCACTGACACGGGGTACCAATGGTGTGTCCAGTGCCCTGTAAAGACAGTCATGGCCGCCTATCCAAGCACGACCCCGTCCCGAGAGTGACCTCATGTCACCCCCGTCACTAGTAATGCAGGCACCATGCTAGTATCGACCTAGGTAATCAATAATGCCCTTTCCCATATAAGGGTAGAGTGGTTGCGCATGTTTGGTTGGGACGGTAGTCACACATAAATCTAATCCATCTCTGTAAACAACACTTTCATCAAGCCTCGGCACACTACTTCTCTACCAAGTAGTGCCCTAGTTTCTCATCATCTCCCAGGGGCATTAGTGGCACCCACTGGGTTATTTGCAAGTATGTCAAGCCACACTTGTTTCTTTCCATGCATAACCCTGACCCATTTTGCGTAGCCAACTACTATAGCATATATCTATTTACTCCCACCCACATAACCCTCATAGGAAGGTAGGGTCATGTTTGATGCAAGTTTCAATAGTAAAGTAACAAAGGTACCAACCAAAGTGGTCACCTCCTCTACATGATTCCGATGCATTGATAATAAGGTGCTATGAGACATGCATAAAAAGGTTTCTCGAACATGGTCAAAGGGCTGCTTGCCTTGTCCTTCCGAGTCTTCAAACCTTCTGGTCCATCTCCGAGTACTCCGTTTATTTCGTCAACTAACGATGGAAACAATCATAATAAGCAACACAACAAGGCAAAAATAAAAGTGCTCTAAAAATAGGAGTTGGACTTTTCTAGGATACCTCTGGTCATATTAGAAATGACCAAGTTGTTTTCATAGGTATTGGATCAATGGATAGTTTGGATCATTTCAATAAGATGGAATCAAGGGGTTTATGGATTTGAAAGAAGTGTAAAGAAATGTATTTTTGAATGATGAGCAAGGCACCTATTTAACAAATCATGATTTTAGAAGCATCTAGGAGTTGGTTTCACTGGATTTGGAATTCAAATGAATTTCCTAGGATTTTGCAAGGTTGATAAATATGAAGAAATGGCTCATTATTTTGTGGGGTACATAAAGTATTAATAAAAATGTTCCAAAACTAAGTTTGGATATGACAAGCATCTAGGAATTTGAACCACTGCATTTGGATCAATTTTAAGCTCTCTGTGATTTTCTAAAGTTCATCACAGAAAATGGAATAATGACATTTTGATAATATTTGTGAAGGAAAAGTTTCTGGAAAAATGTGCATGTTGCTCAAACAGGTAGATCAGGATTTTAGAAACTACCAGAAATTTGAATCATCCAATTTGGAGTTTATTTGAATATTTGGGAGATTTTATAATTTATCTGGAAAAGAAAATGATAAAAGGCAAGGCTATACCCTTATCCAACACACCAGGCGTTAGATAGAAGTGGGCCGGCCCAGTGGCTCAGCCGTGCGGCGTGCCCAGGCGACGTCGATGGTGTATTCCCTGTAGTACGTCTTCGCCCACCGCAGACGTCTTCAGCGGAGGCCGTCTCCACTTACTCCGGGGTGCCCGGGGCCTTAGCCACTTATAGGCGGGTCCCGCTGGCAGGCTGTTCGTCCCGCCCAGCTCGTCTTCAACCTCGCCTCGCCAGGCAGAGGACGCCCGCCTCGCTCGCCGCCGGTGCTGCTCCGCCCATCCGCACCGGCCGGTGGGGAGGGAATGGAGCGGTGGGGCTCGGCCGCGCCCGTAGGAGGGGACGGAGGGAGGAAGGGCCCCCTCCTTGCTTCCGCGGAGGCCGAGAAGTCTGGTGTTCTGCTGCCGCTAGTGCCGGCGACTCCGGCCGCCTCGGGTGCTGCTTGGCGCACCAGCGTGCTCGGGAGACGACGCCGCACCGCAGGGGCCTATGCACACGCCTCGGGGAGGGCTAGAGTGAGCAGGGGTCCAACCATGGCGGAGAAGGGCCTCGGCCACCTTGGGCTTCGAGCGCACGGGCATCTCGGGGAGGATTGGCGGAGGTGGGGGGACTTCCTGGAGATCGTGTGATGGCACCGGAGTGGCCAGGAGGGAGAGAGGGGCTCGGGGTTGCTCGAATTCGAGCGGCGGCCGTCGGCGAGGCTCCGGCCACGGAGGTGGACAGAGGTCTCGAGAGGGAAAGGTAGGGTGTCTGGGGGGTTGTTGGAGTAGTGGGAGAGTGAGAGGAGTCGAGAGGGAGCCCAATGGGGCTATATATAGTGCGCGCGTCGGTGCACCGTGGGCGCGGTCCAGGGGGCGCACGGGTGGGCTTCACAGAGGGGAGAGGAGAGGGGTCAGGCGGGGGCCGGCGACGTGTCGTGTCCCAGACGTCGAGGCGACCTCGGGGGACATGCTGGGGAGGCCCGAGGCTGTCGGGGCATCGGGATGGGGGGCGGCTATAGTGCGCCAGAGCACTGTAGCACGCTCCAGAGCACGCATATGGCTGCCATTGGCATTGCTCTGGCATCCAGGGCGTGGCCAATGGTGTCTATGGGGTAGAGGCAGTAGTAGAATATAGGGAGATGGTCTTGGATGCTCTGGGGAGCCAATGGAGTGAGGAGGGAGGTGAGGAAGAAGGAGATTGCAACTGTCCAGAAGAGTAAAATGGGGTTTTACGCCCTCCAATGATTGAGCTGAGGCATGGGTGAGTTACAGGAGGTAGAAGATGATCAGGTTTACCTGTGGTAAGAATTTGAGGTAAAGGGGAATAGTGAAAGGGGTCAAAACAATGGTTTTGGAAAAATGGCAGAAGGTGTTTGATGTAGTTTTGGGCAAGCAAATGACTTCCAGTTGACATGAGACTTAACAGGATCAAATGTCACATACATTTAGGCCCTTCCACCAAATTTGAGCTCATTTGGGCAAAGTTGCCAATGCAACTTTTGTAAACCCTAGAAATCCACAGGGTTGGATTTCTCAATATTAGGTTAAGCAAATCATCCCTCCTTGATGCACCACTTGGTGTAGTGTCATAATTTGGGGTTGTGAACATGTACACAAAATTTGAGGCCCCAAGTAAAAAGTTGGCAATGTAGAGTTGTTCAAATTTGGATCTGGTCAGAAAGGGTTTTGGGGCACTTAGGTCAAGTTATCCTTCTCCAAAACTTGTGCTATTTGGCATAGATGCATAATAACATCATTTTAGCATGTGCACCAAGTTTGAGAGCATTTGGACAAGTTTGGCAATGTAAAGTTGCTCAAACTTCAAAATGGACAGAAATGGTTTTGAGGAGATTAGATGATGTTTCCTTGATCTTCAAGGCATGAGGCTTTGCAAGATCATCAAATATGTCATATCTGACATGATAGAATTTCCCTGGAATTTTTGGAGAATATTCCCTTTATAAATATTTCAAAAGCTTGAAATATCCAGAAAGGGTTAATGAAGGATTTGTCCAATATTTTGAACATGACCATGTGTTGAAACTCTTCTATATGGACAATATATGTCCTATGAGTTTCCCTGAATTTTGCCAAATATTTTTGAAATAATTAAATAAATTTTCCCTATTAAAGACCATTTCTGGCCTTAAAAAGGCTTTTAAATAAAATATAAAAATATCTTTTAAAATTATAATTTTGTGGTTTATGGGAGTCATATACCTAATAGGATTCAAATATACTTTTTGAAAGATTTTTCACACCCTAAATAAGGTACCTGTAGTGCAAACCTCAATTCAGGGGTTTTTGGAAAACTAATTTTAGAAAATACTATTTGGCCAAAATATTTTTATAAGAAAATACTGTACTGGTCTATACACATGGCATGATCATTGGGAAAAGGTTTTGGATCAAGGAGATGAAGTATAATAGTTGGATGATTTATTTGATTTTTAGAGCACTAGCAGACAACAGACAAGAATCAAATCAAGCAATGACCCAAAACACTCAAAAGATTTTGCCAATCCACATTTTTAGCATGATTATTAGCTTAAGCAATGTGGCATGAAAATCAGGGTGTGATAGACCTACCCACCTTACAAGAATCTCGCCCCCGAGATTCCCAGACTAGGCGTGGAAAGGAATACGGAGTCTTGGATACGGGGTAGTCTTCACTTCTTCTTGTTGGTTCTGCTTCCGAGTGGTCCTCCCTGGAATCTTAAGGTACTTGGTGGTGTGGCTTCTTGCTTGTTACCCTCTTTGATGGAGGTTGCTGAGGGGTCTCTTGTATTGGTTAGGTTGAGCTAGATGTCAAAGGCTCGGTGATCGATGTCCTTGCGGGGACCGGGCTAGTTAGGAAGTAAGAAGTACTTCTAGAGTGGTGACCCGTGGAATATTTGGTGTACGGTGGGTATCTCAGGTGGTAAATCTAGCTGGGAGCCGTCTGCTATTTGTCTTGTAGTGGTCTTGAAGAAAGTCAATAAATCTTGGTGTGAGTGTCCCTTCGACATGGAGACGCTTGGTTCCTACGAGAGGAGTGGTTTGCAGATATGCCCGGTCTTGGACGCGGAAGTTATTTCTTGATGATGGTGGTCGATGTAGTCCTTCTTTCTTGACATGTCGGTCTTCAAATGTCTTCTATCCAGCTGTCTGTCTCTTCTTCTGTCTTCGGGCAGACAAGTAGGTCACCAAATAATGATGTTACCCAACTCGTCCAAATGCTCCATGAAGTCTACGGGGTATGCAAGGTAGGTTGTGGTATTGGTGGTGGTCTCCGTTCAGTATTTGCAAAGGCCTTCTTGACTTGGAGCCACGGCCCGTGGTCGGGATCCGACTGTGTTGTGGCTTGGTGGGGCTTAAGGGTTTCAAGGATTCTAGTGAGTGGGTGAACGTTTATTATCTTATCCCTAGGCACGGTTTCTAAGATGCCAATAGCTCCATCTAGTACTCCAAACGAATAACCTTATACCACTAAATGCATCCTCTCGTATAGACCAACTTCAATCACCACTCATGCCATACATATCCTCATGACTCCCAAGAGGCTGTCTAACGAAATTGTACATATCCACAATCCCAACAATCATATGCATGGTTACCCCTGAAAATCCACGGGTGGGGCATACAAGCTTCCAAGCAAGGGTTAAACACCACAATCCAAGCACCCAACCTATTCTTGCAAGGTTCAAGATAATGCATCTCTATTCTAAGGTAACACGTCATATGCCACTCCAAGATTTTGTTTCCTTCCTATAGATCATCTCCAATAGCCCGGTAATTTCCATCAATCACCACATAATCCAACAATTCTACAAATCCGATGTCTACGGTGTTCCACAAGATCTCAAGTCCCTATAATACCCAAATACTTGGAAGGACTATGCATTACGATAGTAAGTCCACCAAATTCCCATCATCCGGGTCAAGTAAACCCCAAGGTCATGATTATATAGATCCCTAAATCAACTCCGACAATTAATCAAATCTCCTGGTTTATCGTCGACCGAGAAGCATGGTATCATGATCAGGATCATCGGTCTAAATCCAATTTACTCTGAACCATGTAGACATATCTAGCATCTATACCCAACCAGAATCACCTACTTAAATTCAAATCTCATGCCCGACGAGAATTCCTACATTTCCCCCAAGTCATCCTCAAAATGTCAGTTATCTGCTATCAATATCCCCTGGCTAGGTCATATCCTTATACCTCCAAGAATTTCATCTTGCCATCTCAAGAGCCCTGCAAATCCAAGTTACTACAGGGTGATGAAAGTTATGCTACTCCATTAATCATGATCCCACCAACATGAAAACCTCACAATCCATCAAGGTCTCAGATAATTCCTCGAAGTCACTTATATAAAGCCACCAAGTCATCTGTCTTATATCCTCAAATTGGTCTATCTATGGCATCGCCAGTTCTTGTGCTATATTAGGATGAAAATGTGCTCACTCACTGTGTCCACTAGTTCCATTACGAACCCAGTGTTGTGCAAGGTTATAGAGGCTTAACTGGTTTCCTCGCAATTCTATGGGTTAATCACATGGTTAAGGATTCGTGCTGGAGTGTCTCGTGAAGTCTCAAAGGGTCTAGGAATGGGTTACTAGTCTGGAGGGTTAAACATAACTTCACGGGGTTGCACTTGGTCATGGAGATTGTAGCAGAGGTCTTCATTGTTAGTCGGTTGCCGAGTTGGAATCCTTGGTACTTCTTGTCTTGCTGGTCTTCAGTCGAGGAGATGGAAGAGAGGGAAAAAGTAGCACAAAGGAGGGAAATGCCTAAAGGGGGTTCTATAGTGCAGGTGCAAACAAACAGGTGCAAAAAGGCCGAAACAAAAGAAACAAGGCAAAGAAGGTGATATAGTCGTGTACTTGTTGCCTAGGGCAACAGTGCGACTTATATCAAAACACAAACAACTAAAATCAAGCAACACACAATCATGGTTCTATTCGAACCATCATACGGACTCGACTGCACATAGGGGGTACACGACTTATCCTACCCTAGGGGTTCTCGGACTCAGCAGTCGTGACTTGTGCCTCGTGCAGTCTTCTGAGCTTTCCTCAGGTGTTGTTATGTCCCTTGTAGTTGTTTGGTAAACGATCCGGGTTGAGCCTGAAGAATCTTCAACAGCTTCTCGCCCGAGGAGGTGATGTGGTGAAGGTGCCTCCTTGTAGCTGGCGTTGACTTGGTCTTCTCTTGTCTCTTTAATCATGACAATCCCTTGTGCCTTCTGGGGCGTCGAGGGTACCATGTAGGCAATCCGTATGCAATGACAATAACAAGGCATAACAGAGGTCCAACATGTCGGTTTCATTGGTGACAACATCGACACCAAGAGCGGGGGACCAAGAGAACCGTTTTCCTGCTCACTATAATGAGGCGGACCAAATGGCGAGGTTCTCATCCACCGGTGGTTGCCGACACATCAACAGTAGTGACAAGGTTACTCTATTAGCGAGGTATATCATGGTATTCCATAACCCATACCCTGGTCATCATAGGCCAATGTTGCATCATCTTGGGGCTCTGTCAAGGGTGTCACCATCTTCTGGGTCTTCATGTCCTTATTCCTCGAGGATGGATTTTCTATTGGTATCGTCTTGTCGTGGTGTCGCCACTCTTGCATTCGGAATAGGTGGGTGAGTATGTGGCAAGGTGTACTCCACAAGGATTACAGAAAATCCAGTGGTTAGGGGCATAAGGGTTCTAACGACCAGAAGTTTTGAAGGGGAGAGATCAAGTATAGCCTGGTTTCCGAAAATCTGAGAAGGGAAGAGAAGTATAGATAGTTTTGAAAACTAGTAATAGTTTTGGAAATAGTTTTACCCTAACTAACGACCATGCTAACTAAGGCTTCCTACAGTCAGGATGGCTCTGATACCAGCTCTGTGGGAACCCCGACTCATAAGTCGTGATCACCGAATGCACGTGTACAGTGATCCCAGAGATCAATGCTCACTGAACACACAGAAGCTGAATAACAAGAGTCTTACATCCATACATACCGTGTTACACAAATAGGACCATTATGGTCAAGTCTTGAGTATATCATTGTAGCGTAAATCTTCAATGACAACTTGGACCCATGCCATTGATGGGCCTCGAACCCCTCGTTGGTTACCCCAAGTGGAAGGTGTAAGATGCAGTAAGTAGAAGTGTTTTCCCCTAGCAAAGATGCCAAGGACCGAATCCCCAGAGACTCCTAGGTTCAACAAGTAGGTGCCAACAGCTAACGGCGCAATTAGCAATCAACGTGGACCTGCACACAGATACAAATAACTTTGCTCCCAACGAGTACAGAGAGGTTGTCAATCTCTCCGGCCTTGTAGTTCACAAAGGGTTAAAAGCAATATGATAGTAGTGATAGATAGTGTTTTGCAATAGTAAATAAAATAGCGAAAAGTAAATAGTGGATGTGATCAATTATGGTAATATGGACCGGAGTCTCATGATGTTCACTAGTGATGTCTCTCTCCCAAAAGACGATAAAACAGCTATGTGAGGTAAACAAATTACAGCTGGGCAATTGACAGGACCACGAACGCAAACCAATGCTGACTACATTGCAAGAAAGGTTGAGGTTCAAAGCATGGGCGGTACGCCAAAGTAAGTAGACCGAAATCCATCAATATCTACTACTAATCATCCACCTTGAGATATCTATCCAGAACATCTCGCTGGTATTAAGTTGCGAGTCCCACCCATAGTGTAAACTCAATGCAACAGACAACTGCATTAAAAGAACTTTGCGTAAAGTAAACAATCCTTGCACCCGCGGGCACAAGCACCGTTGTTTCCCCCCTTGTGGCAACAACACATCCCCTAGACTCATGTTTCTATCACTCAAGCTAGTCATCGAGGGGCATGAACCCACAATCAAGCATAACGTTCCCTCTTGGAGTCACTACCTATGACTCGGCCAAAGCAATAAATAACAACGGAGAACATGCAAGAATTACTTATGAACTAAAATATAAAAGAGGTGAATCAAATATATTACTCAAGATCAATCTGAACATAATCTCATAATCCATCGGATCCCAGCAAACTCAACATAGCAACAGCATAAGGATTACATAGGTGCCTCGATCATGTAGGGCAGCTCACGAGGACTAATTAGTGAAGCACAAGAACGGGAGGAGAACATCACATAGCTACTGGTCATGGACTCATGGTCCAAGGGAGACTACTCACGAGTCATCCGGGAGGCGTCCATGGTGGTGGAGAAGCTCCCGGTGGTGATCCTCCCCTCCGGCAGGGTGCCGGGAAGAGTTCTCCTGGTGCTCCCGATCTTGGAAGCGGCGGCGGCGGCGGAACAGAGATGGGATCGCGAAAAGAAGTCCTCTTCTGAGGGTTACGGGGAACCCTTTAAATATATGCCAAAGTAGGGCACCGGGGGAGCCTTGGGGGGCCGAGGCGCCCCCCCCCCCCGGCGCGGCCCAGGGGGGGCGCGCCCATAGGGCGCCTGGAGCCCCTGTGGCCCCCCCAGGCTGCCCTTCGGACGCAGTGTTGTTTCCGGTTCGCAGATTTTTTATATAAATTTTCTGGATTTTTCTGGGCAGTTCTCGAAACATGAAAACCTGAAATACAAAAACAGCCGAAAACAGAAACTGGCACTGGGGTGCAATGGATTAGTAAGTTAGTCCAAATATGATCAAAAGTGTATGGAAGTGTATGAATATCATAGCAATATCACCCAAAAGTGGCATGGAGCAAGCAGAAATTATAGATACGTTTTAGACGTATCAACATCGCCAAGCTTAATTCCTACTCGTCCTCGAGTAGGTAAATGATAACAAGAATAATTTCTGTGGTGACATGCTATTAACCATATAGGACTTTCTCATAGTCATATGACAAAAGCTTACTGAGACAATGATTCTAAAGTAATTAAGTTGCCTCAAGAGAAAATCACAAATGACTAAAAGTTTTACAACATGAAACTAAAACATCAAAAAGATTTGCAATGAACATGATGATCAAATATGATCAAGTGATATCTAGCTTGCCCCCTTTAGTGATGCAAAACATAAGTGCAGGGGCACCTTCAAGGTTTAAGTGATGACTAGATACAATCATTTCAGAATAAACGATATCACAATCATGCAAAAGACAATGCTACTTTGGGATAATGCACATTACACTCAGAATGACAATCATGCTCTCAGTAGTTGGTGCTTCAACATAAAGGTAAAAGAAATGTTAAGTTTTAAAGCTTTTTATTTTGAAAACATGGAAGCAATTGTGTCAACGGTAGTAGTACTTCATATGTGTCATGCATAAAACATCCTATAAGTTGCAAGCCTCATGCATCGAATACCAATAGTGTTCGCTCCTTGTCCTAATTAGCTCGGATCCCCATGGGTTATCATTGCATTGCATATGTATTAACCAAGTGTCACAAAGGGGTACCTCTATGCCACCTGTACAAAGGTCCAAGGAGATAGATCGCATTTGATTTCTCGTTTTTGATAGATCTCAACTTGAGGACATCCATACCGGGACAACATAGAAAATAGATGATGGACTCCTCTTTAATGCATAAGCATATTCTCATGAGAGATTGAGGATTAAGGTCCAAGCTAAAACTTCCACCATGATGCATGGCTTTGGTTTGCAGCCCAATGTTCTTCTCTAACAATATGCATATTAATTCAACCCACGGTAAATCACCCTTACTTCAGACAAGACGAACATGCATAGCAACTCACATGATATTCAACAAAAGTGTGATAGTTGATGGCGTCCCCAGAAACATGGTTACCGCTCAGCAAGCAACTTATAAGAAATGAGATACATAGGCAACATATTCTTTACCACAATAGTTTTTAGGCTACTTTCCCATGAGCTATGTATTGCATGGTTAGTTTGCTTAGTACAGGTGGAGGTTAGCAAAAGACTGGGAGCGACCAACTAAGAGAGCAATGATGGTCATAATCATGCAGAGCGACAAAGCAATATTGAATCAGGCATGGTAGTTATATCGCTACTCAGAAACAAAAGATCATCAAGGCTTGACAGACTTTCTTTACAGTCTTGAATATGCGTGAGCATACGCCAAGTCAATCAAAATAAATTCTCGAAGGAAGGTATTACTAAACCATACCACATCATAGGCAAACAAACCAAGTTGGTACTCCAATAACACATTGGGAACCCCCCCAGCTATTTGAGATTAACCAAAAGAAAACCTGAACTACTAAGCACCATCATGAAAGTAGCATCTTTATCATAGACGCATTAACCCATGCAACGGAAGAAAACTCTCTTAATAAGGTGAGCATGGTTATTAAAGAGAGTTCAAGCAACCAACTATATAAAAGCTCTTGAGAAGATAAGCATGAATACTAAGAGCAGAGCACGATAGTAGCTATTAAAAGACAAAGAACACACAGCATAGATAGACATGAAAATTCTATGTAATGTTCTAGGTAGAGGTGGAGCGTGTTTATCTCCCACATAAAGGAATGCTGGGTTCCGACTCGTTATGAAAAACTAAAAAGAAAACTAAAAGCAAGACGATCCAAGCATAGCACATAACACATGAAGTGATAAAAATATAGCGGAACGAAAGACGAACTGATAGTGTTGATGGAGAAGGGGATGCACGGGGGCATCCCCAAGCTTAGACGCTTGAGTCTCCTTGAATATTTCTTGGGGGTGCACGGGGGCATCCCCAAGCTTGAGCGCTTGACACTCCTGAATCTTTTTATCATCTTCCCTCGCACACTTGAAAACTCCCTTCATACATAACTCATCATAATCTGATTAGCGAGGTTAGTACCCTTAATAATATAATTATACCTTGCTGGAAATAAGGATATTCTTGAAGTTCTACTGTTTCTCAAGATTGCCAAAAGGTTTTTGCAAAGAAAAAGCAAGTTCTGAAATTGCAAAGTGAAGGTAAGGCAAAACAGGACAGAATCTGTGAAAAACAGAACAGCAGGCAGTAATTGACCTGTTCGGGATACTTCTGCAACTCAAATCAAAACACTCAGAACTGACGCATGAAAGACAATTATATAGAGAATGCTGTCGAGAAAATTCAGACCAAAAAGATGATCTTGTGATTTTATACAAATTTTTCTATCCAAGGAAAGAATCTGTTTCCTGGACAGCACCTCACAACTTTTGAACTTTCTAGCAATCAGAGGCTATACTTGGCACAAATATGAAAAGCAAAGATACAATGATGATGCTACAGCAGTAAACAACATCAAGACACAACAAAAACAAAAAATTTATTGATGTGGGCTGCCTCCCAAAAAGCGCTTTCTTTTATGCCTTTAAGCTAGGCATAATGCATAGATCAAGTTTTATCAAACGTAAAAGAATAGCTAGCCCGTACAACGGACTCAAAAGGTAACTTGACCTTCTTACGAGGGAAGTGTTCCATCCCTTTCTTGAGGGGAAACTGAAATTTTATATTACCCTCTTTCATGTCAATGACAGCACCAACGGTGCGCAAAAAGGGACGTCCCAAAATAATTGGACAAGAAGGATCACATTCAATATCCATAATAGTGAAATCAACGGGCACATAATTATCATTGACAACAATAAGAACATCGTCAATCCTCCCCAAAGGTTTCTTTATGGAAGAATCAACGAGAACATTACCAAAAGAACAAGAATCAAAAGATTTTAATTTAAGCATATCATATAGTCTTTTGGGCATAATGGAAGTACTAGCTACAATATCACATAAAGCATAGCATGAGAAGTTGTTTATCTTAATTTTAATCATAGAATCCCAACCATCTCCTAGCTTTCTAGGTATGGAGGCTTCTACTCTAAGTTTTTCCTCCCTAGCTTTGATGAGAGCATTAGTGATATGCTCTGTGAAGGCAAGATTAAGCGTGCTAGTGTTGGGATCCTTAGCCATTCCTTGTAGAAAGGCGACAACTTCTGAAATACTACAATTATCAAAATCAATTTTATCATTAATGGGCAGAATTGTAGTGTCATCCTCTTTGTTTAATTCGCTCTCTATTATAAGAGTTTGAACATCTTCCCAAGTTTCGGGAAGCTTAGGAGCAATTTTAAACTGAGGCTCATACTTTTTTCCTAGAAGACCATGCCATGGGCATAACTCT